>OY293418.1:33679336-34879336 GCA_958502065.1 Chrysolina americana
GGATTGAATACATAACTTGTATTTGAAAACTTGACAAATAGTTTATGGAACTCATTCCAAATCTTCTGAAAATTGTAATTTGTAAGTTTATAATAGGAATCTCATTGTGAACAGCATAGGAGAACTTTCAGATCACTTCTAAAATATGTAGATAGCAAGTGTGCACAAGAATGCCATTAGTGAATTTGAATTCGTAAACTTGCTATGCAGTTTACGAAAGTCCATTTAAAAATTCCCAAAAAATTCCATTTGAAAGTTCGTTACAAATTCTTATTGCAAATTTCAGGTGAAAATTTCTAGAGCATTTCTAAAATGTTATTACAGTATGTTCACTTGAGTTGGCGACATATTGAAAACTTTTTTATTTTACGATTTAGAAAAAAAAGTTAATCTTCATTGAGAATCCTGCACGTTCTAGATACCTTATATTGAATGATCATACCTTAAAATGTGGCAGTTGTAAATGAGTATAGAGTAAAAAAATATGAATTTGGTACATGTTTAATTTAAAGCACTTTTACTTGTAACAAAATCGGAAATTCAAATTATGAAAAGATGTTCAAAATTATTAATGTTCCAATAAGCAATCATATATATCTAAAAGAAATACTTCTTTTTCATATTCTTCTCCTACCAATTTCTACAGAAATCTTTGTTAAAAACTAGCTAAGCCTTTGAAAATTCTCCGACTTCACTACGACAGCTATTATTCAAATGGTAAACTTTGAAGTGTTACGCCATATTTAGTTCTGATCAAATTTTAATTACAATTTTCGATATTTTAACAAATAAAAGTATCCTCTAACTCGTATTTTTTGACACTCTCTCAAATACGACTAACAAATTTTTGATTATTCATAATTAGGTTCTAGAACATGCAAAATTTTTCATGATGTAACTTTTCTTCTTAAAACGAAAAATAAAAAAGTTTTTCATGAAATATTATGTCGCCAACTCAAATGGATACAATGTTGAACTACTTACCTAAAGTTCTATAGAAATAATCGTCAGATTTGTGTTTGATATTTATTGTGTTCTCCAAATACCATCATGTAAAATATTGAGAGTAGGCATGCAAAATTATTTAAAAATGAACCTTATTGAATTGAAAGTGTCAGACTATAAATCATGATGTTAAACTTTTGTCAAACATTTCTATTTTACATCGTAATAATGTAGAAAAAACAAACTAAAATAAAACTTCTCAAAAACTCGTGAGACTTCTTTTGCTATTGTTACTCCAATACTTTTTTCAATGTATCTTCATCAACTGTTTTTTAGCCCCAAGAAGAAAATGGAAGTTATTTCTTTCTGAATATTCTCCATTGTTAGTTCCTACATAAGATGGACGAGTTTAGGGAAAAGAAGTTTTCTATTTACAAAAAACTATTGCAGTTATAAAGTGTTTAATAAATTACATATTACATTTCTATATTAATTAGGTCCTAATGTTCCTTCTGTCGTTCCTGCCAAAAAAAGATGATATGTGAGATTAGTTCTCCTTAACATGAAAGGTATGCCAGAATGAAATTGCCAAAAGAAAATCTGAAGGAATTTCGGAAGAAAATACTTTTTACTGAAAATATTGGGTTTTCAGTATTTCTCTAGAAATATTTCTCAATAATCTTTTTACATATTCTACTTCATAATTCATATACTAATAACCAAACTGTCAAGTGATTTTTTTCAACTCAAGACAAAAGAAATTTCTACTTCATTTGATGGTTTTTGGCAAATGAATTTTGAAACACCCTAAAAACAGATTTCGCAAAAAAACTTTGAAATGATGAAATTGGAGTTGTTATCTAATTTTTTACTTTTTGGTGTCATATATTCTCATTAAAACCAATTCATATTTTGAAAATGCACCTTGATTGTCAAAGCCAATGATATAATTAGGGAAAACAATGAATAATTACATGGTAGTTTTTGGGGTTTTCAGGCCAACGTTTATTTTGAGAAGATCTCAACGTTCCGTCAAGATAGATTTTTGCATGTTTCCAGTTACTTATTCAATTCACATGCAAAAATCTCTCTCTTGAGAAGTTCAACCACTCGTGTTTGCGAAACGTCGAGATCTTCTCATCAAAATATACGTCGGCCTAAAAACCGGAAGAACCATGTAATTAACTATGGCCGCAAAAGCATTTCACAATTTACAATGAAATATGTTTAAGAGCATCCCCCCTCTTTCGAATGAGTATTATGATTATAATAATTCTGCTCAATAATTATACCTAGCAGAGGACACAGACCTACATTATGTGCAGATTTTGTTTTCACTGAACGGGATAAATAATGCCAGAAGAAGTATAAATAAGCATGTCCCCCCATTGTCCTTTGCTTTATACCTTCATAGGTCTTATTGATAGTCTGATGTAATTTTAATTTCAATATTTTTAAACATACGATACAGTGAAATTGTTCGTGAAAACAAACAAAAAAAATAAGTTTACTAGTAGGTATAGTAATCTGTTACGAATGTGTTTTCCTAAACATATATCTATCTACCTACCTATATAGACATTTACGCGATGAAAGCCTTCTCATATGATACACAATAAACAAATTTCCCGTAATTGAAATCAATTCTGCATATATAACTAGGTACACTAAACAATAATTCACTCACCTTGTTATTCATTTTGAATATATATCTTCATTCTTCACATATTTCAACAATACCAACACGAATGTAATGAAGACGCGAGTGAAGCGGGATTTCGTTATACATCACTTCCACACTAGTTCACCAACCACATCAGCATTAGAGCAAAAGTAAAGAGCAAATCCAAAATGGATACGTAGACGGTAGATCACGTGACCACGATATAACCATATAGAGGACGAGATCTGTAATTGGTCACAATAATGGCGAGAAGTTTAAATGACAAGAACAGCTGTCTTGTCATTACGTGGATCATGGTAAAATAGTTTAATAAAACCACACAACAACGTCTGTTTTGTGGATAAAACCACAGAACACTTCAAAACTACCTTGCAGAGGCGATATTTTATGGTGGATTGTTTCAAATGGTGTTAAATAAGCCAATAGAAATGACACCACTGCTAGGCAATTTGATAAAACTATTTGACCATGAGATACGGGCTTTGTTGAGCCACCGGTGAATAAAACAATGTTCCCTTTTTTCAGTTTAATCTGTTTATTAAATAATTCAGGTTAGGTTCGTCTAAAATTTACGAATTTTTAACTAAATTTGCATGCAAAGTTTTTGCATGAATTTCCCAATAATTTATCACCACAAATTTACTGCAATCTTAAGCCGTAGACACAATGGAAGTTTTTAAGTTTTAAGTTTTGGGATTTTGAATATCAATTTTACAAATAAAACAAGATGCAAAACAGAATTGAAAAATGTAGCTTGAATTTTATCAACATTTATGAGGCGTGATCAGAATAATAATGGCAATGATAGTTTCGCGTTAAAAAATATCAAAACTTCTGAAAATTGAAACTAAAAACATAAAACTTCCGTTGTGTTTCAGCCTTTAGGATGCTGAAATAATGTACATCAAAGCTGGGATCCAACTTGTAAATGATAGTTTTGAAATGAAAACCTTCTAAACAATTGGTTGTAAAATCCCAAATAATTCATGACCCAAAATTTACGACAAGCTTTGGTTTGAGAAATATCACATCAAAGTTTACATCAAACTTACTGATACAAGTTTTAATATGTATATGTTATACAAGTATTATTTTTAATGTGTTTTGAAAGTTAACATTTGTAATTGGTAAAAAACTGTCAGGTATGAATTTATGCCCGGAAGTATTCGGTAAGTGAGCAATATCAACTAAACGTATGCACATTTTCTGCCTTAGTGAGTGAATTTTCCGTTTCAAGTTTGAATCTGCAAGAGCCAGGGAGTTCTCTGCAAGTAGTTGTAAGTTTCCATGTTTAGTGGATACCTACCGTGAAAATATACCTTAATAAATACAAAACATTTTGGTAACCACTAGGTTTTTCGATATTTCATATACTTGCTGACATTTGAACTCGCACGATAAGACTGATTTTGACTATAGTAGAAAAGACAAATATAAAAAATATTGCTTTGTTTAATTTTTCAATTATAAGTAAGATTGAGCCACTCTGTTGAAATAATGCAGCCAACCACCAAAGTCCGGTTATTTTATTTCAAAAGTAGGTACCGAGTCTTTTAGGTGGTTATGAATTCCAATGAAATGAAAACCAACTTTACATCTAGGAGCACAATTTTTCGCTTGTTCCCTGACTACACTCTTTCAACGTAAGTAAATATTCATATGATTACAACCGCTTTTTACATTTTTCCCAAAAATTATTGAATAAGCTTGTAGGTATTTTTTGTTTCAGTTTAACCAAAACGTTGTGGCCAGGTTTGAGCAGGTACGAAAAGACCGAGATCGGCCCATCTGATAATGTTTACCAAGGATTAATTCAGAGCCAACTCTTGAAATAAAACATCGATATTTACATAGAAAAATGCAACTCACTGAAGCAGTGACAAATTAATCAAAAATAAGGTAAAACTATCGGTTCAATCACAAAGACTTTTCACTTTTTGAAACATTCCTATTAGTTATGTAAATTAATCATAATACTCACCAACCTCACTCAGTTTTTGCAAAAAGGAAGGAATTTAGTTTCCAACCAATTTTAAATAAGTCCATAAATTTTTTTTAAATATTTGGATAAATTAACTTTTTTCAAGATTTCATAATTGAGTCAGAAGAATGCACTGTATTTAGAAGATATCCCATATTCTGTTATGTTCAGCTTTAAGCAATGATTTCTTAAAGTTTGTTTCTGTCTATAAAAAATATCAAAACTTTACAACAGGATATAAGCTTCAAGAATTTCTCAAAATATATGGTATCTACAAAAATATGCATCTTATTTCAGAGCATTCTTTAATGACAATAGTCCTATGAATCAATGGATTAACTTCATTATCTAAAAATACTCCTATCAGACATGGACTTGACATGTGATGTGAAGATTTTCATACTCATGTATGGTTATAAAAATACAATTTAACCCAACATTCCCAATAAATACTATTTAGTGGTTGCGGATCATTTCACTGATATTCACTTATTTGATCACTATTTCTCTTTTAGATACATTGAAAACTCAAGCATCTGGATCTGGAAATATGTTAAGAGTCTGAAGGCCAACGGTCTGGACATGTAGAATGTAGACATGGAGAAATAGAGAGATCTAAATATCGATTGAATTAAATTTCTAAATGGCACGTCTAAATACACACTTTGGATATATCTGTATGCAAGCTAGCCAAAGTCAAACGAAGGATCCAATCCACCAGAGGTAGCAGACTGCAACATTATAATGATGTGCAGTACTGGACCATCAATAGGACAATTACTATCAACTAAAGAAAGATGATACAAGCAAACACATATTCTTTAATAAATTCTGAATATCTTAAGAAACACCTGAAATTTGCTTGAGAACCATAATTGGCATACGAAAATTGTCAGAATACAGTTATTGTCGATCATAGAAATTAATAGTAGTTGATTAATTATCAATTGTTTTGCTTTCACTCAGTTTAAAATTCATATGTTGTTCAATAACTAATTTTGTGTACTCAGTTAACATTCTTTGAAGTTTTCAGTTTTGAACTGTGATTTTTGCACAGATAAGTATTCCTAATAGATAAAAACCAGAATAAAAACTCAATACACTGTCAATATGAATACGTTTAATTTGAGTAGTACGGAAGAACTCATTTTAGTGGCGTAAAAGATAGCATACATTTTGCGGTTGTATTATAGGCCAAACCAATACCAAATAAGGCCAATTGACTATTGCCCAACTCCCTCTTAATGAGTAATGACAGGCATAATATTCAGAAATATTTACATTTCACTGGTAAAAATATGTCACAAATTCTGTTACCAGCCATGGGCTCACCGCTGGACAATAATTATCAGTTGGTCTTATTTTAGTATCCTCTCCTTGTCTCGTTCATTTTGAGAACATCAGTATAACCTATTCTTTAATAGAACTAAAACAAATTGATCTATTTGGATGCTACAATTGTAATATATTTCCAGTTCGCAAATTAAATTTGCAACATTTTCTTTTTTTTTTATTCAAGTCTAGGTTGAAATTTAAGTATATTCATATCTATATACTCAAATCATTTATATTACCTATACAGTGTGATTCAGCCTATTATTTTATTAGCATATAGTTGTAAACATTTACAGTTAAGAATGTATTTGTATTTTACACATTTAATAAAAAATTATAATGTTTATACTACACATATAAGAGCTGTGGAAGATCAAAAACTATCTTTAACTCAATGTACACACTAACACATTATAATAATGTATTAAAAGACAAGCTGAATCTAAACTATAACTGTATTGAAATTGCATTTTCAATTACCTCTGCCATACTTGCTGAAACTATAACTAATTGAAATGTGGAGTTGTTGGCCACATTTCCTCCACATATTTTATTAAAATAAAGTTTTTTTCTTCACTGAACCAATATTATTTTAATTCGATCATTATATTTGTTGTACAAATGTTAAAATACTTCCCACCCATTATATCATTTGATATCATATTTATGATTGAAAACTATTTTACATTTGTCTTTTGTGAAATGCCTATTTTATTGCAAAATAATAAAAATGAGAACAGTTCTCTCGAAGGAGTAGGCAGATTGAGACCTTAGAGAGAACCAGTGACGAGACATGGGGAGTAGGCAGATTGAGACCCCGACGTCAAGTCACAAAAACCGAACGTAATGATACCTGAGGAGTAGGCAGATTGAGACCTCAGCGTAGAATTACGTTTCAACCATTTATTAATTTTCGTTCTTTTTCAGTTCTTGAAAATGGCTCCAAAATCGGAGCCGAAACGTCGAATTTCAACAAATTCTAGACGCGGTTCAACCCGAACTTTTAGTTTTCATATATATATATATATATATATATATATATATATATATATATATATATATATATATATATATATATATATATATATATATATATATATATATATATATATATAGTCATTTTATAAATAATTAGAGGCAATTGACTTCACCGATAACGAATAAATATATTTGAGTTATGCCAACCAGTTAGTAGAAAATTAGTTCTGTCAACAGTTAAGTGATGGTTTGTTGAATTTACTGTATTACATTTTTTTAAATATTTGTTCAGTGAGTGATTAACCATCAAAAACTGTTTTTGCTCAACACAGAAATTTTTCATTTTTATTATTTTGCAATAAAATAGGCATTTCACAAAAGACAAATGTAAAATAGTTTTCAATCATAAATATGATATCAAATGATATAATGGGTGGGAAGTATTTTAACATTTGTACAACAAATATAATGATCGAATTAAAATAATGTTGGTTCAGTGAAGAAAAAAACTTTATTTTATTAAAATATGTGGAGGAAATGTGGCCAACAACTCCACATTTCAATTAGTTATAGTTTCAGCAAGTATGGCAGAGGTAATTGAAAATGCAATTTCAATACAGTTATAGTTTAGATTCAGCTTGTCTTTTAATACATTATTATAATGTGTTAGTGCACACAAACAAATAATTTTTTGGAATAAGCATGACTGCATTGACTCAAGTAAATAATTTGTTTGTATATAACGAAAGAGATGGTTGTTTTGTTTCAAAGAATTAATTTTCTCAACAAATTTCTCAATTGAAAACAAATATATGCTTATATGAAAACATTATATATCTCGAGTGGAAAATATAATTAATTCATAGTAAGAAAATTATTTACTTACTTCAATAAAACAATTGTTTTGAAGTAGAAACAAAAAATATCCATTGAAGATGGATATTTTCTTGATTTGAAACTATGAATTTCTCGTAATGAAGATTACATTCATTCACTTCAAGAGGAACGGTTTATTTAGTTACACAATGATTACTTCGACTTGATGAAAGGATATTATTGATCTGAATATATACATTGATCAGAATGAAACTTAGGTTCGTTTTCTTTAACAAAATTACTCGTTTGAGGCAACATATCTATTACTTAGATTATGTTAAATATTGGTATTGAACCGAAAATATGAATTAATTATTATAAAACTTTGAATACATAGAGTAATATTGTGGAATCAAATATATTAACTAATCAGAATGAATCTTTTGTTCATTCCCTTCAACAAAAACATTCAATGAATTAATTCAATGAATTATAAATAATGAATTCCATCGTACGAAAATAGTTTAAACAAAAAGGTCAATGAAAAAAGTTTTATTCAACATAATTATCATTCTTACATGAATCAAAACAATTCTTTGGTTAACATTATTCAAACATATGATTCAAAAAATCCTTATTATCAGTAACTTTGGATATGAACTGAGAAAAAATAAAAAAACCTTATTTCACCAGAAAAAAAAAATAAACACAAATAAAATTTTCTACATATCGATGCCTTAATTCGCAAACCCGCTAACTCCACGTTTTATCAATGGAGCAACTGGTTTGCGAGTTAGGGCATCGATATGTGATCAAAAATATGAGAAAAACATCAAGATCTACAATAAAAACAGAATTTTCTGTCCATACATCTCCACCTCAGTATTTCAGTCATCGGCTCAGTCTTTCAGTCTTAGGCTTGATTGAGTCTTTGAGTCACTTGGATTTGATTATGAGTCATTTCAGTCCCACTTTCGAGTCTCTAGTCTTTCAAATATCTTGAGTCTTGTATATATTTTAGCTAGATGTTTCCTCCTTGCTCTGTATATATACCGTAACATGTACAAGAATGCTTCTTGGCATTCTACAGTAGAAAATTTCTGTTTCATTATTCAGCTTCACTTTGCCCCTAGGTGGAATCGTTGAGGCAGCAGCAAAATCTGTTCGATGAAGTTGACTTCTAAAAAAAATTTGCACCTATTACCTACTATTGACAAACTTGATTGACATTACAAGGAATTAGAAATAATTGGAAACTCAAAAATTCCAAACCGAAAAATTGATTAAGTTTAGTTCAATTAAGTTTACGGAAAAAATAATTTAAAAATATTTTCTGGTACACTGTTTCTTTTGAAATAAAACGAAGAAATGCACTATTGTTCTCTAAATCATGTCTTTCAATAGAGCGTGAATTTCTCTGAATAAATAATACACATAAAATTACCTGTATTTTCAGTGGAATCAATTTTTTCGATCAGACTCCTAACACTTTTTCTCTTGCAGTTATTTTCTTATATTGCATAATGGGGTTGTAAAATGGTGCCTATTTTACATAAAAGTTCATAATCGATGCAGGGTAGAGCCTCTCAAAGTCCATGTCTATCTAAAATGATAGACAAGTTAATGAAGATGAAACAGTTTTGAAGAAGTAACAACAATTCTATCGATACCAATTTTTATTTCACTTATTCATCCCGTAGAAGGATCCTGTTACGTTGTCCTATGAGAGGAAACTAGCTAACTTCTTCAAATATTCCTCATTCAGGAAAGGCAAATCTTCGATAGTTACTTTGATATCTGAAATAATGTTTATTTAATAAATTCAAAATTCAAATGAAATCATCAATAGTTTCTCAGAAATGTTTGTTCTTCATGAAAGTTTGAATATCTAAATTCTCAAACGTAGAGCTCATCTAAATAATTAAGGATTCAAAAGGGGTATTTTTCTAGCTTTCTAACTTGTAGTTGTATTTCTCAAGAAATGAAAATAATTCTTTAACCACTGAATAATTTTGATTCTATACAGAATGGCTTCATTATCCCCATAATACATCTTATTTTCTTTTCAATAATATGTTTGTGTTTAAAGAAATACATATTTATAGTTTTGAATCAAGAATATAGAAGTATCAAAATACACTGACGCAAGTGCGTCTTATTCCCATGTAGGTAAATACCTACACTTTCCTCTACTTTTTATACCTATCGATGCAAAGTTATTTCTTCACATTCGTTGGTTAGGCATAATGCCGAAGTATTATGAATTATTTACCCATTAACTTTTCTATAAAACAGCCTACCACCTTTTGTAATCCAGTATCCATGGGGTTGTGCCGGTCATCTTTTAATACTCACCTACCAAGGAAGTTTGATACAAGTACTTAATCCTTCCATCAAGGTTGCACAGTTTCAGAAGTTTTTGGATATCCATGTTTTTATAACTGTTTCTCACAATTAATATGAAATATACCAACTCCAGTCCGAATGTATGTAAACGCACAATGGCACAATATGCACATTAACCTCAACGAGACCTGTAACCTGCGAACGGCGAGACCCGAAAAACACTTCTAAGTACAATACTAAAGCAGACATTACACCCCTCATCCCCCTCACCAATTGCACAACAGCCTATGGAATCCGTCAGGGCCGGTCCTAGAAGAATGATGTCAGTCAGCAATATTAGAAATGTATTGAACATTTGCTGCACCTATCTGGGATCCACCTCAGATCTCTATAATTTTTGTGGGACTCAACATGTTTTTAACTGCTGAACAAGGCTATGGAAACAAAACTCTGCACTTCAGCATACTATCGGAATAATGGCCCTTTAGACGTCTATAAGGGTAATTCGAGAAATTTTTTACAACAATTTAATCACAATTTAGCAATACTTACTGTGGTTTTACCATCCAATTTTAATAGTATCTCAGCTTCAAATGTAATGTAACAACTGTAATATGAAGTTGAAGACATTTCATTTTTTCATTGAAAGAAATCAAAATGTATATACTATTATTGAGAAAATGAAGTACTGAAATAAAATTTTATATTTTTTCAATTGAAAAGAGTCAGTAATATCAACTTTAAGTATTTCCGTTTTTTAATTTGAAGAAATGTATATTTATATTCTTAAATCAAAAAGAGGAAGCATTAAATCAATAAATTAGGTTTATTCATTCCGAAAAATCAACCATATCAAGCTGAAGAAATTACATTTTTAATTTTATAATGGTGTTCTTGGATTTAGCAAATATTTCAATAAAATTATATCCTTTGCTTGAAAATAACAGATGTTTCGATTCAAAGAAATATGCTCAATTGAAAAAAGAGTTTTACTTGAATTTTCAAAGAAATGCGTTTTGTCAATCTGAGATAATTTTTTTTTGTGTGTGTGTACATTGAGTTAAAGATAGTTTTTGATCTTCCACAGCTCTTATATGTGTAGTATAAACATTATAATTTTTTATTAAATGTGTAAAATACAAATACATTCTTAACTGTAAATGTTTACAACTATATGCTAATAACATAATAGGCTGAATCACACTGTATAGGTAATATAAATGATTTGAGTATATAGATATGAATATACTTAAATTTCAACCTAGACTTGAATAAAAAAAAAGAAAATGTTGTTGCAAATTTAATTTGCGAACTGGAAATATATTACAATTGTAGCATCCAAATAGATCAATTTGTTCTAGTTCTATTAAAGAATAGGTTATACTGATGTTCTCAAAATGAACGAGACAAGGAGAGGATACTAAAATAAGACCAACTGATAATTATTGTCCAGCGGTGAGCCCATGGCTGGTAACAGAATTTGTGACATATTTTTACCAGTGAAATGTAAATATTTCTGAATATTATGCCTGTCATTACTCATTAAGAGGGAGTTGGGCAATAGTCAATTGGCCTTATTTGGTATTGGTTTGGCCTATAATACAACCGCAAAATGTATGCTATCTTTTACGCCACTAAAATGAGTTCTTCCGTACTACTCAAATTAAACGTATTCATATTGACAGTGTATTGAGTTTTTATTCTGGTTTTTATCTATTAGGAATACTTATCTGTGCAAAAATCACAGTTCAAAACTGAAAACTTCAAAGAATGTTAACTGAGTACACAAAATTAGTTATTGAACAACATATGAATTTTAAACTGAGTGAAAGCAAAACAATTGATAATTAATCAACTACTATTAATTTCTATGATCGACAATAACTGTATTCTGACAATTTTCGTATGCCAATTATGGTTCTCAAGCAAATTTCAGGTGTTTCTTAAGATATTCAGAATTTATTAAAGAATATGTGTTTGCTTGTATCATCTTTCTTTAGTTGATAGTAATTGTCCTATTGATGGTCCAGTACTGCACATCATTATAATGTTGCAGTCTGCTACCTCTGGTGGATTGGATCCTTCGTTTGACTTTGGCTAGCTTGCATACAGATATATCCAAAGTGTGTATTTAGACGTGCCATTTAGAAATTTAATTCAATCGATATTTAGATCTCTCTATTTCTCCATGTCTACATTCTACATGTCCAGACCGTTGGCCTTCAGACTCTTAACATATTTCCAGATCCAGATGCTTGAGTTTTCAATGTATCTAAAAGAGAAATAGTGATCAAATAAGTGAATATCAGTGAAATGATCCGCAACCACTAAATAGTATTTATTGGGAATGTTGGGTTAAATTGTATTTTTATAACCATACATGAGTATGAAAATCTTCACATCACATGTCAAGTCCATGTCTGATAGGAGTATTTTTAGATAATGAAGTTAATCCATTGATTCATAGGACTATTGTCATTAAAGAATGCTCTGAAATAAGATGCATATTTTTGTAGATACCATATATTTTGAGAAATTCTTGAAGCTTATATCCTGTTGTAAAGTTTTGATATTTTTTATAGACAGAAACAAACTTTAAGAAATCATTGCTTAAAGCTGAACATAACAGAATATGGGATATCTTCTAAATATAGTGCATTCTTCTGACTCAATTATGAAATCTTGAAAAAAGTTAATTTATCCAAATATTTAAAAAAAATTTATGGACTTATTTAAAATTGGTTGGAAACTAAATTCCTTCCTTTTTGCAAAAACTGAGTGAGGTTGGTGAGTATTATGATTAATTTACATAACTAATAGGAATGTTTCAAAAAGTGAAAAGTCTTTGTGATTGAACCGATAGTGTTACCTTATTTTTGATTAATTTGTCACTGCTTCAGTGAGTTGCATTTTTCTATGTAAATATCGATGTTTTATTTCAAGAGTTGGCTCTGAATTAATCCTTGGTAAACATTATCAGATGGGCCGATCTCGGTCTTTTCGTACCTGCTCAAACCTGGCCACAACGTTTTGGTTAAACTGAAACAAAAAATACCTACAAGCTTATTCAATAATTTTTGGGAAAAATGTAAAAAGCGGTTGTAATCATATGAATATTTACTTACGTTGAAAGAGTGTAGTCAGGGAACAAGCGAAAAATTGTGCTCCTAGATGTAAAGTTGGTTTTCATTTCATTGGAATTCATAACCACCTAAAAGACTCGGTACCTACTTTTGAAATAAAATAACCGGACTTTGGTGGTTGGCTGCATTATTTCAACAGAGTGGCTCAATCTTACTTATAATTGAAAAATTAAACAAAGCAATATTTTTTATATTTGTCTTTTCTACTATAGTCAAAATCAGTCTTATCGTGCGAGTTCAAATGTCAGCAAGTATATGAAATATCGAAAAACCTAGTGGTTACCAAAATGTTTTGTATTTATTAAGGTATATTTTCACGGTAGGTATCCACTAAACATGGAAACTTACAACTACTTGCAGAGAACTCCCTGGCTCTTGCAGATTCAAACTTGAAACGGAAAATTCACTCACTAAGGCAGAAAATGTGCATACGTTTAGTTGATATTGCTCACTTACCGAATACTTCCGGGCATAAATTCATACCTGATAGTTTTTTACCAATTACAAATGTTAACTTTCAAAACACATTAAAAATAATACTTGTATAACATATACATATTAAAACTTGTATCAGTAAGTTTGATGTAAACTTTGATGTGATATTTCTCAAACCAAAGCTTGTCGTAAATTTTGGGTCATGAATTATTTGGGATTTTACAACCAATTGTTTAGAAGGTTTTCATTTCAAAACTATCATTTACAAGTTGGATCCCAGCTTTGATGTACATTATACCAGCATCCTAAAGGCTGAAACACAACGGAAGTTTTATGTTTTTAGTTTCAATTTTCAGAAGTTTTGATATTTTTTAACGCGAAACTATCATTGCCATTATTATTCTGATCACGCCTCATAAATGTTGATAAAATTCAAGCTACATTTTTCAATTCTGTTTTGCATCTTGTTTTATTTGTAAAATTGATATTCAAAATCCCAAAACTTAAAACTTAAAAACTTCCATTGTGTCTACGGCTTAAGATTGCAGTAAATTTGTGGTGATAAATTATTGGGAAATTCATGCAAAAACTTTGCATGCAAATTTAGTTAAAAATTCGTAAATTTTAGACGAACCTAACCTGAATTATTTAATAAACAGATTAAACTGAAAAAAGGGAACATTGTTTTATTCACCGGTGGCTCAACAAAGCCCGTATCTCATGGTCAAATAGTTTTATCAAATTGCCTAGCAGTGGTGTCATTTCTATTGGCTTATTTAACACCATTTGAAACAATCCACCATAAAATATCGCCTCTGCAAGGTAGTTTTGAAGTGTTCTGTGGTTTTATCCACAAAACAGACGTTGTTGTGTGGTTTTATTAAACTATTTTACCATGATCCACGTAATGACAAGACAGCTGTTCTTGTCATTTAAACTTCTCGCCATTATTGTGACCAATTACAGATCTCGTCCTCTATATGGTTATATCGTGGTCACGTGATCTACCGTCTACGTATCCATTTTGGATTTGCTCTTTACTTTTGCTCTAATGCTGATGTGGTTGGTGAACTAGTGTGGAAGTGATGTATAACGAAATCCCGCTTCACTCGCGTCTTCATTACATTCGTGTTGGTATTGTTGAAATATGTGAAGAATGAAGATATATATTCAAAATGAATAACAAGGTGAGTGAATTATTGTTTAGTGTACCTAGTTATATATGCAGAATTGATTTCAATTACGGGAAATTTGTTTATTGTGTATCATATGAGAAGGCTTTCATCGCGTAAATGTCTATATAGGTAGGTAGATAGATATATGTTTAGGAAAACACATTCGTAACAGATTACTATACCTACTAGTAAACTTATTTTTTTTGTTTGTTTTCACGAACAATTTCACTGTATCGTATGTTTAAAAATATTGAAATTAAAATTACATCAGACTATCAATAAGACCTATGAAGGTATAAAGCAAAGGACAATGGGGGGACATGCTTATTTATACTTCTTCTGGCATTATTTATCCCGTTCAGTGAAAACAAAATCTGCACATAATGTAGGTCTGTGTCCTCTGCTAGGTATAATTATTGAGCAGAATTATTATAATCATAATACTCATTCGAAAGAGGGGGGATGCTCTTAAACATATTTCATTGTAAATTGTGAAATGCTTTTGCGGCCATAGTTAATTACATGGTTCTTCCGGTTTTTAGGCCGACGTATATTTTGATGAGAAGATCTCGACGTTTCGCATACACGAGTGGTTGAACTTCTCAAGAGAGAGATTTTTGCATGTGAATTGAATAAGTAACTGGAAACATGCAAAAATCTATCTTGACGGAACGTTGAGATCTTCTCAAAATAAACGTTGGCCTGAAAACCCCAAAAACTACCATGTAATTATTCATTGTTTTCCCTAATTATATCATTGGCTTTGACAATCAAGGTGCATTTTCAAAATATGAATTGGTTTTAATGAGAATATATGACACCAAAAAGTAAAAAATTAGATAACAACTCCAATTTCATCATTTCAAAGTTTTTTTGCGAAATCTGTTTTTAGGGTGTTTCAAAATTCATTTGCCAAAAACCATCAAATGAAGTAGAAATTTCTTTTGTCTTGAGTTGAAAAAAATCACTTGACAGTTTGGTTATTAGTATATGAATTATGAAGTAGAATATGTAAAAAGATTATTGAGAAATATTTCTAGAGAAATACTGAAAACCCAATATTTTCAGTAAAAAGTATTTTCTTCCGAAATTCCTTCAGATTTTCTTTTGGCAATTTCATTCTGGCATACCTTTCATGTTAAGGAGAACTAATCTCACATATCATCTTTTTTTGGCAGGAACGACAGAAGGAACATTAGGACCTAATTAATATAGAAATGTAATATGTAATTTATTAAACACTTTATAACTGCAATAGTTTTTTGTAAATAGAAAACTTCTTTTCCCTAAACTCGTCCATCTTATGTAGGAACTAACAATGGAGAATATTCAGAAAGAAATAACTTCCATTTTCTTCTTGGGGCTAAAAAACAGTTGATGAAGATACATTGAAAAAAGTATTGGAGTTACAATAGCAAAAGAAGTCTCACGAGTTTTTGAGAAGTTTTATTTTAGTTTGTTTTTTCTACATTATTACGATGTAAAATAGAAATGTTTGACAAAAGTTTAACATCATGATTTATAGTCTGACACTTTCAATTCAATAAGGTTCATTTTTGAATAATTTTGCATGCCTACTCTCAATATTTTACATGATGGTATTTGGAGAACACAATAAATATCAAACACAAATCTGACGATTATTTCTATAGAACTTTAGGTAAGTAGTTCAACATTGTATCCATTTGAGTTGGCGACATAATATTTCATGAAAAACTTTTTTATTTTTCGTTTTAAGAAGAAAAGTTACATCATGAAAAATTTTGCATGTTCTAGAACCTAATTATGAATAATCAAAAATTTGTTAGTCGTATTTGAGAGAGTGTCAAAAAATACGAGTTAGAGGATACTTTTATTTGTTAAAATATCGAAAATTGTAATTAAAATTTGATCAGAACTAAATATGGCGTAACACTTCAAAGTTTACCATTTGAATAATAGCTGTCGTAGTGAAGTCGGAGAATTTTCAAAGGCTTAGCTAGTTTTTAACAAAGATTTCTGTAGAAATTGGTAGGAGAAGAATATGAAAAAGAAGTATTTCTTTTAGATATATATGATTGCTTATTGGAACATTAATAATTTTGAACATCTTTTCATAATTTGAATTTCCGATTTTGTTACAAGTAAAAGTGCTTTAAATTAAACATGTACCAAATTCATATTTTTTTACTCTATACTCATTTACAACTGCCACATTTTAAGGTATGATCATTCAATATAAGGTATCTAGAACGTGCAGGATTCTCAATGAAGATTAACTTTTTTTTCTAAATCGTAAAATAAAAAAGTTTTCAATATGTCGCCAACTCAAGTGAACATACTGTAATAACATTTTAGAAATGCTCTAGAAATTTTCACCTGAAATTTGCAATAAGAATTTGTAACGAACTTTCAAATGGAATTTTTTGGGAATTTTTAAATGGACTTTCGTAAACTGCATAGCAAGTTTACGAATTCAAATTCACTAATGGCATTCTTGTGCACACTTGCTATCTACATATTTTAGAAGTGATCTGAAAGTTCTCCTATGCTGTTCACAATGAGATTCCTATTATAAACTTACAAATTACAATTTTCAGAAGATTTGGAATGAGTTCCATAAACTATTTGTCAAGTTTTCAAATACAAGTTATGTATTCAATCCTTGTAGTTAACTTACCAGAAAGTCATTTTTGTAAGTTTACAGAACCAATTGTGTCGAAGGGCCCTTTCAAGCTTGATCAGAACTTGCATTGAGTTGGATGATAGTTATGTTCATAACTTGCACTTGGTGATGTAAGTCTAGTGAGAGTTCTATGCAAGTCGTTTATGTTTAGTGGGATATCAAGTAAGTGTAACACAGAAATCGTTTGTGTAATGTTATTGGAATAAACAGTTGAATAAAGTCTCACTCACCCGCACGTTGAGACCGATTTTGACTATAACAATTTACAATACAATCTCAAATCAAATCTGATTAAAATGTTCTATGCTCTATGCTGCCATAATGGAGGCAAGAATTTCTATCCACAACACTTTCCAATTGGCAATCCGCATGGACCAATCAAACCTGCATTTTAGTTGCGCCTGCGTGGTGTGCAATGTAATTTTAGGTTACGTTGTGGATCAACTTGGATATCAAGGTCCAGTTTGGTTAGATTAGATCATGTTCCCTTCTTTTATGGCTTAAAAATGAAAAAAGAAGCGAACATGATCTAACCTAACCATACTAACCTTGCTGTCTAAGTTGAATACTTGGGACTACTATACCACCTTAGTATCGATTCAAATATACCGCCTTGGCCAGGATAGTTCTGATTGGTTCATGCGGATTGCCTATTGGGAAGTGTTGTGGAAAGGAATTCTTGCATAATCGAGACCTATAATTATTTCGTTGAACTGATGTAATGTTGCAAGGTCATAAGAGCTAGTGTATCTATTTTATCTGCTTTCTCCAGTGTTGCCAATCTCTGGGAAATTTCCCGAATTTCGGGAATTTTTTAAGTCTTTGGGAATTTTACCGGGAAATAAAATAATTTGGGTTTTTTCCGGGAAATTAGTGGTGTTCAAGAATGTTGTTTGATTTCTGGGCTACAAATTCAGTGAAATCATTGATGTGGTAAATAAAATAATTCATACGTATGAATGAACAGCTTCTATGGCCGTAGTGTTGTCCACCGTTCTATGGTTCATGATCATGACTCTATATTTGAAGTGTTTATGCCCGGTTTTATAAAGTAGAGTTAAATATCTCGAGTTACCCCGAGGGTTAAGGCTTGGGTTAAAATGCAGAGAACACTGTAAAAATAAGTAGAAGTTGGGCCACAGTTTTTTGTTTTGTCGTTCTGAGTCGGGCACAGCATAACCTTACCATAAAAAAATTACACGGCAAGGGTTCTATACTAAAAAAAAGAATATCTTATATATATTATTTTACAAAACCTTATCGTTTCACAATTTTAGTATTTTGAGCATGACAACCGCCAAACTCCAGAGTTAACCCGAGGCAAATGGTGGGGCAAGGTTTTTACTAGAGGGCTTAGTCCAATAAAATGTTCCTTCTTGTTATTCACAATTTCCCTCGAGAGCATATCCCTGTTTCATTTATATTCCTGGACTCGGATGTCACGCAGGTAGCTATAGCTGCCTCCGTGGCGACGTCGTTTCTTGCCTTGTAAACACGAGGTGTTACGACTGAAGCCACAGATGTGCGGTTGGCTTCCTGTTTGTTGACTCCGTTCATTTGTTGTTTCACCTGCAATCAAGTGTTGCACATCCTTACACTTGCTTTCACCGTACTGACGAGATCCCTAAGATCGAAACACGTGTCTACGGTTGCATTTTTACTAGAGGGCTTAGTCCAATAAAATGTTCCTTCTTGTTATTCACAATTTCCCTCGAGAGCATATCCCTGTTTCATTTATATATATATATATATATATATATATATATATATATATATATATATATATAGAGAGAGAGAGAGAGAGAAAAGGGTAGTCTTGTTTGCTGACTAGTTAGGAAATGAGTTTTTTAATATTTGGGATATGCAGCAGGCCAATAAGGGTACTCTTATACACTTGTTCCAAGCTTTCAATAACTTTTTATTATCATCTTCAGGGAAACTACAAATATGTAAAGACAACTATGAGAATTACGCCAACGAAAAACGTGGAATAACTTACACTGTTTCGAGGTTACATGGCGTATATGTTAAAAATAATCATGAAATATGGACAGCACTGGGAGTAAAACATCATTAATAACAACCAAGAGTAACGTTGATGCACGCTCATTACTGATGATACATTATGACATGGATTTTAAAATTGTTAAAATTATATAAAAGCACGTGTTGTCCTTGAAGAGGCAAACAACCGCGCCTAGTAATTGTGTTCGACTGACTAGCCAAGACCAATGACAAATGACATGAGACAATTGATAAATGATAAATGACAGGTGACATGAGCCACACGGAATCTTAATCATGGGGAGTAACACATGACACTACAACCTAATGATACAGATCTATGATGGAGCTACATGGAACAATAATTATGAAATGTGAATTTTGGAATATGAGAACAATATATTTGAATGGTGTAGGTGACAGATGAGCTGAACCAACAAAGGAAACATATCCTGAAACCATGAACACTCGACCTAATGCTAACAATAATACATTACTGGAATATATGGAACAAAGATTGTATGAACAGTATTTTGACGGAGGAATTGAATTATATTGAATTAATTTGTGAAGTCAATATTCATTGAAGTAATCCGTTGATTGTCTCCAAACCTTGTATTATCTTAAGTTGAACTGTTTGGATGCATTCGCAAATGATGGATCCTGTCTGAGTAATAATTCGTCTATGGGTTTTTTGGAGTGCTGTATGTGAGCCGGTGATAATCCTAGTGTTCTGCATTTGAGGAGGAAGCATCTTCTGTTGTATTCCTTTGCTAGTTTGACGTTTGTACTGGCCCAGTTTTTCATCAATCTCATTGCGTCTTGTCAATATGTAGTTCGGATGTTCTGGTAGAAGCCCATTCTGGAGAGTAGAGAAAAGGGTAGTCTTGTTTGCTGACTAGTTAGGAAATGAGTTTTTAATATTTGGGATATGCAGCAGGACAATAAGGGTACTCTTATACACTTGTTCCAAGCTTTCAATAACTTTTTATTATCATCTTCAGGGAAACTACAAATATGTAAAGACAACTATGAGAATTACGCCAACGAAAAACGTGGAATAACTTACACTGTTTCGAGGTTACATGGCGTATATGTTAAAAATAATTATGAAATATGGACAGCACTGGGAGTAAAACATCATTAATAACAACCAAGAGTAACGTAGATGCACTTTCATTACTGATGATACATTATGACATGGATTTTAAAATTGTTAAAATTATATAAAAGCACGTGTTGTCCTTGAAGAGGCAAACAACCGCGCCGAGTAATTGTGTTCGACTGACTAGCCAAGACCAATGACAAATGACATGAGACAATTGATAAATGATAAATGACAGGTGACATGAGCCACACGGAATCTTAATCATGTGGAGTGACAGATGACACTACAACCTAATGATACAGATCTGTGATGGAGCTACATGGAACAATAATTATGAAATGTGAATTTTGGAATATGAGAACAATATATTTGAATGGTGTAGGTGACAGATGAGCTGAACCAACAAAGGAAACATATCCTGATACCATGAACACTCGACCTAATGCTAACAATAATACATTACTGGAATATATGGAACAAAGATTGTATGAACAGTATTTTGACGGAGGAATTGAATTATATTGAATTAATTTTTGAAGTCAATATTCATTGAAGTAATCCGTTGATTGTCTCCAAACCTTGTATTATCTTAAGTTGAACTGGTTGGATGCATTCGCAAATGATGGATCCTGTCTGAGTGATAATTCGTCTATGGGTTTTTTGGAGTGCTGTATGTGAGCCGGTGATAATCCTAGTGTTCTGCATTTGAGGAGGAATGCAGAATGTATCATTAGGTTGTAGTGTCATCTGTCACTCCACATGATTAAGATTCCGTGTGGCTCATGTCACCTGTCATTTATCATTTATCAATTGTCTCATGTCATTTGTCATTGGTCTTGGCTAGTCAGTCGAACACAATTACTCGGCGCGGTTGTTTGCCTCTTCAAGGACAACACGTGCTTTTATATAATTTTAACAATTTTAAAATCCATGTCATAATGTATCATCAGTAATGAGTGTGCATCCACGTTACTCTTGGTTGTTATTAATGATGTTTTACTCCCAGTGCTGTCCATATTTCATGATTATTTTTAACATATACGCCATGTAACCTCGAAACAGTGCAAGTTATTCCACGTTTTTCGTTGGCGTAATTCTCATAGTTGTCTTTACATATTTGTAGTTTCCCTGAAGATGATAATAAAAAGTTATTGAAAGCTTGGAACAAGTGTATAAGAGTACCCTTATTGGCCTGCTGCTGAGGTCTCAATCTGCCTACTCCTCAGGTATAATTACGTTAGGTTTTTGTGACTTGACGTCGGGGTCTCAATCTGCCTACTCCCCATGTCTCGTCACTGGTTCTCTCTAAGGTCTCAATCTGCCTACTCCTTCGAGAGAACTGAGGAATTGTGGGTTGAGGAACTTTATTTATAGTGGGCGTGGCTGTAATGGCCGTGTGCAATGTATTGGCGCGAGGTGAACTATGGGCGGGAACTGAGTTGGCGCTAGATGAGCTGTGTGCGGGAACTTGGTTGGCGCTAAGTGAGCTGTGTGCGGGAACTGGGTTGATGGGAAATGAGTTGATGCATGCAATGAGAGGCTTCCAGGTATTGGGAAGTCTCAACACTCGCGACGACGGACGTAGTAGTTAGTTTTACTAATCCTGATATATCTGAAAATAACTACATTTTCACAGAATTTTTGACTGATTATTTTGATGTGTATATATGTATGTAACAGAGATGTTGAACATTCTACCAACAGATTCACTTTGACAATAGTTAGTCGAAGGAACAAATATTTCGTAAAAACCGAAAAATACTTGTCTCTCCACACAATTCTACAAAGTGGAAATTGTGGAGAGAGGTATTTTTCGGTTAATAAGAAATATTTGTTTTGATTGAACTGAACTCTCCTATCCAATATACACACTTATCAAACTTTGTTCGTTTCTAATTCAGTTTTCTTGTTCTTCTTAGACACACACATTTGAAGTTGAAAGTTTAACAATTTCTAGGAAGTTTACACTTCAAATGAATATTTTATGGATAAATAACAACAATTTTTTCAAGACACTAAAACTTTTTATATCTTTAACAAAAATTCTTTTAGTAAACTATTGAAACGAATAGTATCATTATGCAACAATAGTGGGCAATCGGCAAAGCTCAAGAACAGGCGGCGACTGAACCACCTGCTGAATTAGTAACACAGTCCACTAGAAAATTCTGTGATACCTCAAGAGTCTAGGAGATCTGAGCTCAAGTTAGATATAGTGTATTCAAGCAGGGACCTCTTTTTGGTTGAATGATGTGAGGAATACATATGTCTGAGTATCCGTGCATGGCATCACATGTTAAAGAATGAGGGCTACGTCTTTCCTAAATCGCACAAGTCTGTGACTTCTGATGGTTGGTCGTAAGGGTGCAGCCAGTTAACGGATATAAAAATTTTAACAACAGAATCCGCTTCTATGAATACTACTAAAAAACTAATAAAGTACGGAACACAAAAGGGCTTATAGACTACATTACACATCCGCAGTTGCAATGATAGACCCTGCATGGTAGGTATATAGTATAAAAGGATCAACCATCTCGAATGTATATTATTACTGTCCTCAGGAATTAATGTTAGATAGGTAGGTATGCTGTATTAGACAATTCAACTTGAAGTTTTGTGGTGTTTGATGCAATCTTCTGCGGCACGTTCTTTATCCCAGTTTCATTTTTAGCAATAGGTGGAATCTAGATAAGAAAACAGGGTATTATTTATTGTGTTTTCAAATAAGAATGAAAAACTTATTTTTATTTCTACAGTATTTATTATTAAGTATTAAGTACATGAAAGTTGTACTAAAATCTTTGTTGCTTCTACCTATAGTTATTATTGAGCAAATCCATAAAATGTTTTAATTTCCTACAGGAATTTGAAAAACTGAAATTACTAAAATGAATTTTGGAAAATTATTCGTAAGGAGTGCAACCAACTTTAGTTGGATAGCTTCCCCCATATAAATCATTGGTAAATATTTCAAATGTTCTTTTTTAAAATAGTACATGAAAGTTATACTAAAATCTTTGTTGCTTTTACCTATAGTTATTATTGAACAAATCCATAAAATGTTTTAATTTCCTACAGGAATTTGAAAAACTGAAATTAATAAAATGAATTTTGGAAAATTATTCGTAAGGAGTGCAACCAACTTTAGTTGGATAGCTTCCCCCATATAAATCATTGGTAAATATTTCAATTGTTCTTTTTTAAAATAGTACATGAAAGTTGTACTAAAATTTTTGTTGCTTTTACCTATAGTTATTATTGAACAAATCCATAAAATGTTTTAATTTCCTACAGGAATTTGAAAAACTGAAATTAATAAAATGAATTTTGGAAAATTATTCGTAATGAGTGCAACCAACTTTAGTTGGATATCTTCCCCCATATAAGTCATTGGTAAATATTTCACATGTTCTTTTTTTAAATAAAATAAAATAAAACCATATTTATTATTCACATTTTGTTTTCGAAATTTATGACTTTGATATATTCCTTGAAACATCCATAGTATAACATGTAGATATCAGTAACTTTTCTTTAAAATACCTTATATCAGTTCAATTCAAATTCAAGTAGATTGGATATGTTGTTTCAAACAATCGATAATGCCATCTAGTTGTTTATTATATCTTCTTTATGCTATACAACTACTTCATAGAACAAGACGTTTTCTATTTTAAATTAACATACCTATTCTACCGAAGTGAAAGTACCAAGACAGCATCGCCAAACAGTCGGATAGCGCTACCCTTCGATGAAGTCATGCTCGGTACGTATCGCGGCAGCGTACGGAATTAATTTAATCACGTTTGTCTCCATCGATGTTGGTGAAATATTTTTATATGAACTTTGTGGACAGATGAAAACCTATGTAACCTTCAGAACACTATATATTCCGGTTGATAATGATATACCCTTCTCAGGATTTTTTCGAAAAAGAATATTGAAAATATTATTTCTCTGTGAAAAAAAATTCCGTTAGATGCTGATAGAAGCCATAAATATTTTTTTCATAATTTCTAGAGGGGCGAAATGTCAAATGAATGCTACAAGATAAAATTTTAATAGTCTCGAAATATTCATAAGCGATACCAAAACCTTGGTTCATGTTGTTCATTAGTTTGACTAAGAGATACAATGTTCTCTATAGTTATTGATCATAGTGCTTTGAAGGGGTTCTCATCTCCCTATCAAGATCATATTAAAATATTTCAACAAATAAACGTGATAACATGAATACCCTTACTCTACCGTGATACTGTAATGATTCCGAGTACGACTTAATCAAAGGTTTGCTCTGTCCGTTCTGCTGGTAATGCCGCCTAGAAATATATATTATATACTATATTTCTATGGTTTCACTCCGGTACATATGCTCGATTCTTCAAATTGAAACAAACAAATTTTACTCACTTATGATTGTTGTGGCACATTCTTTTAAATTATTTCTATGTTGTATTGGGCTTCGTGTGTAATTTTACCTCTTCAACTCGACTTCCATTAGAACACAATTCACACTGCATTACATTCGTAGGTTTTAGAAGCAGAACTAAAAGTATAACCAAGATTTTAAAATTGTCCAAGGAAGGTTGAAAGTTATTCCTATTCCTACATTTTCAGTATTTTTAGTTTTTTGAATTCAAGAGAGTTTTTCTCATGTCTCATGTCATGATATAAAAAGCTAATTGAATAGTCACCCTGAACTGATTACAGTGTGTAGTTAAGACACTCATCATCTTTCGAAACGATATCTACTCGTCACTATATACCTGTGCTATTGAGGCTTTTATCTTCTGCTTCATATCATTAATGAATTATTCAGAAACGTTCTGTCCATTGAGAAGGTAAACAAGACCCTTATAAATTTATATAATTCGAAATTAATAATGTTTCGAAACAGCTGGTTAACGGAAAAAACAAAACAATTCATGTAGAGTTCGGTATTGAATAATTTGAATATAACTGGGAATTATTTTGATAATCTAATGACACTACTTACCTTCTACTCATATTGTGACTCTTGATTTTGGAACCAACATCTTATTCACTATCTCCAAAATATTATTGATTAATCCGTAATTTGCTATATTATCACTGTTATATCTTTGGATTCACCAAAGACTTTTTAAAAACAGACTTTAAACTTTTATTTTGTTTATTTGACAAACAGAAATTAAAATGGTAACATACAATGTCAGTCAGACTTATTGATATGCACCAAAATATTGGAAAAGTTACTCGATCATGAACGTGCATCTGAACACTGAGATGCCGGGATCCTCTTCTTCTATAAGTTTCCACTTGTTGACTGGAAAAGTGCTGATTCCAAGGGTACTGGGGTTGGCGCCAGGATTCTGGCTGACTCCAAGGAGAAATAGGTCATGCGACCCAAATACGCATTTCCTAAGGCATAATACTGGACAAAGGGCTATTGTCTATTTTGATATAACAACTCCCCATTTTATGAAAAAGTTGATGCTATACGTTGCAGCAACTTTTTATTCAACTTTTAGACAAAAGTTTTCGAAGAATTTGTATTGAGTTCAATTTCTTCATTTTCTTCCTCCACGGGTTCGCCTATTTGGTAGCTCGGTCGTCTTCTTGGGAAGAATTTGGCAATGGCTTGAAATTTATTTCGGTTTCTTGGTGGTGCAGGCGGTCCATCATTTCTTGATGTCATAATACCAATTTTTACATTTTCTCGATTTTTGCATTTACAAAAACAATACAAAATTACAAGAGAAATTACAAGTGTGATGGTAAAATAAGTAAACCATGAAATATGTATAGAAACAAAAGGTTCATTTATAAGTTTATCTAATTGATCAGAATATTCATTCAATTCGAATTGAGCTGTATTTAAATCATCAACATTTAATTTATTCAGCTTCAGAGGTTTTAGTTTTGGAAATTTTTCTTTTTCAGGAAGTCCTGCACAACATTTATATGGTATTAAAATTTCGTGAAAAGTATAGGTTACATTTTTCTCGAAATATATTTGTTTTTTCGCATGAATTCTTGTAGTGCCAACAAATGCATTACAATAAACATTCATTTTTAAGATTGAATTTGTTTCAATAATTTTCGTTTTTGTTTCTTTGTTACATGTTAATGTTACAGGCAAAGGGTCTGAAACAATTATAAGCCATGTGTTCAAATCGATTTCATAAACATTATAATTTTTTGCGAAAAGTATACTTGTTTTACAAGCTTGAGGTAATTCCATTAAATGTCTAAATATTTGAGCTTCACAAATAGCATTAGAATCAATTGGGTAAGGCAATATTTTTTCACATATTTTCATTCTATAAATCAATGATTTACAATTTTCAAAATTTGGTACAATTATATATGACAGTGAGTCATCATCTTTTCCAATATATTTTATAGTTGTAGGTAAAATATGATGTAATCCAGTTCCATTATCCAATAGGAATAGGGTAAGGTCGATGAATGGTATAGACTTCGGGTTCAACAAGGGGTATTTTTAAAATAAAGACAACTTTTGTGTCTGTTTGAAATGCTGCGAGTTCAATTAACTCGAGGTATTTTGCTACTGATGCAAACTTTGGTTGTAAAGGCAAGTAGTTGTTTTCCAAGGATTGTGATACTTCCAGAAGGGAGTTCACTAAATCTTTTGGTTTTATTATTGAAGTATGGATGATCTTCAATCTAGCAAAAGTGATTGAGGTCAAAATATCATCAAGATATTCTTCTAGAACTACAAAGTTTTCCATAAGGGATACACAAATATCTATAATTTTATATTTCGCTTCAATAAGATGTGAATTGTCTGAAATATCATAGATTGATTGCTCTATGTTTTTTAAATCTTCATTGAAGGTAGCTTCATCAACTTGCAGCTTTTGAATAGTTTCATTAAAATTTTTGATTACTGAAGTAGTGACGGAAATTTGATTTTTTAATAAATTCTCTATTTGGTGTTCATCTTTGTATAATTGGTTTATCGAGTTGGTAAAGTATTCTCCATCTGAAGAATCGAGATTACCAGATATAGCTTTCCATATTGAGAAAGAATTTCTTTCAGTTGTTTGAAAGCTTTGTTACATTCTTCGTCAAAAATAAAAGGAATGTCCTTCTGTAAGAGTCTTGTCATTGGTTTAGATATTTTTGCAAAATTTGGAATAAATCTGCGATAATAACCTGCTAATCCTAAGAAAGATTTGATGTCTTTTTGATTTTTTGGTTCTGGGAAATTTACTATGCAACTTATTTTGTCGGGGTTTGGTTTAACACCTTTTTCAGAAATTATATGTCCGAGATAAGCTACTTCTTTTTTTAAAAATTCACATTTGTCTGGTTGAATTTTGAGGTTAGCTTTTCTGAGTCTTTGAAATACTTCTGTTAGTCGAGAAATATGGTCATAAAGTGTTGCTGAGTAAACTATGATGTCATCCATATACACTAAACAACGTTCGTACTGTATACCTAAGAGTATGATATCCACAACTCTCTGAAAAGTACTAGAGCTGTTTTTTAATCCGAATGGCATTCTGAGGTAATCATAATGACCGTTCTCAATAGAGAAAGCTGTTTTTTCAATGTCTTTTTCATCTACTTCAATTTGATGAAAACCTGAGGCTAAGTCCAAAGTTGTGAAATAAGTACATTGTCCTAATTGGTCAAGTATGTCTGTTATATTTGGTAAGGGATACTTATCATCAACTGTTATTTGGTTAAGATTTCTGTAGTCTATAACAACTCTTCATTTTTGTTTACCGGAGGCGTCTAGTTTTTTTGGTACTACCCATACTGGAAATGACCAGGGTGATATTGAAGGTCTTATAATATTTTGTTCTGACATTTTCGAAACTTGGGACTTCACTTCTTCTTTGTGAATTTGGGGGTAACGATAAGATTTTGTAAAAATAGGTTTAGCGTCATTGGTGTCAATTTTATGTTTTACTGAATTGGTGAAAGTTAATATATCTCCTTCTAGGTAAAATATATCAGAAAATTCAAAACATAAGTTTTCAATTGTTTCTTTTTCTTCTTCGTTGAGATGTTCGAGCCTTAAGTTATTTTTTATTTCATGTCTTCTATCAATAATTTGTTGTTGTTCATTAAATTGGTCATTTTGATTGAAATTTAAAATATTTTCAAAATTTTGAATTGGTTCTAAGATTAAATATCAATTTTTTTTATGGTATTCACGTTAATTATTGTTGCAAAAATTCTCCTTTTTCATTTGTTTTTACAATAGCATTTGGAAGTCTTACTTTTTCTTTTTCTGAAGCAAGCAGTATTGCTTCTGAATTTTTTAAATTTGAATTTAATTTGAAAACTTTTTCTACTCGTGGTTCAATTTCGATAATGTTCACTGTTTCATTGGTTTCAGGAATTTCAATTTCATTAGCTATAGGGATTTCGTCTTGTAAATATTGATAGTAGTCAGTTGGGCTTTCAAAGAAATAATTCTTTGGATTGTATTCAAAAATATCATCAGAAATATAGTCTAGTTTTTCATTTGACGTTGGTTGTGAGCTGGGAGTTTCTTATGAAATTTTTTCATTCAATTGCCATGTTAATGGTGAAAATTTGGGTTTGTTTTCAATATTTCCTGTTTTTGGTTCGACTTTTATTAGAGGAACTGTTTTGTAATTTAAAATCAATTTTCTATTTTTGATATCTACAATGCCTTCGTAGTGTTCAAGAAAGTCGCATCCTAAGATTCCATTAAATTCTATATCTAAGTCATAAATATAAACTTTGTGGGGATTGTTTAATTGAAATGGTATTAGAGTTGATTCAGTAATAATTATTTTTTGACTAGTTATACCTGACATTGACAAATTTTCTGGATTTCGAATCGGTAATTTTTCACAAGTTTTCTGTTTGAAAACGGAAATACCAGCACCTGTATCAATTAATAATTTAAATGTCTTCGTTGCATCAAGAATGTAAAAGAGATTATTTGAGCTGACGGTGTTTAAACGAATTCCTGCAAATTCAGTGTGTCGAGTTGCTGTGTTAGTATATTCGTGTTGTGAATCATTTCCTCTTTGATAGGAGGCTTGATTGAAAGATGCTCCGTTTGAAAATCCGAGTATTGTTCATTGTTTTCATGGCATGCTTGCTCGTTATCTTGTGGTTGACAATAATCGTATTCGTTGTAATATTCGGTTTCAGGTTCATAATATTCTTGATTATCAGTATAATCAATGTCTAGGTCTTCTCGATTATGAGTTAAGTCATAGTATTGTGAGTTATTTTCAGAGTTCATACAGTGTGTTCTCTGAATATTAGGTCTATAATTGGGATTTGGTTGTATTACAGTATTTCGTTGTTGTTGAAAATTAGTATTGGGTCTCATTACAGGCTTTTGTTGTTGGGAAGAACTTGTTTGATTTGTTTGAGGACGATTCTGATTTTGGAAGTTTGCTCTTGGTTGATTTTGGAAATTGGGACGATTTTGAGAATTTGGTTGATGTTGAAAATTTGGTTGAATAGGTCTTTGTTGGTAATTTTGAAAATTAGGTTGTCTTTGGAACATATTATTTTGATTTTGCATTAGTTCTTCATTTTGAGCTGGAGTAACTCTTTGCTTTTTTTGAAATTCAAAATATGATAATTGAATTTCATGTTTAATTCTATGAGCTGCTTCTGCCATATTTATAGGGTTACTTGCTCTAATTATTTGTCCTATTCTTGGTTCTAATCCTGTCAGAAGTGTATTGAGAGACATGTTGTTGACTAGAGTAATTTGTGCGTCTTTTTGTTCAGCTGTTAATAATAATTTGTTTATAGAGGCGACCATTGTTGCGTTATGTGTTTGTATGCGAGAATGGAAAATAATACCTGTTTCTCCATGCATTTGTTTCATTCTTTGCAAATCTTGAATTAATGAGTTCAAATCGCGAGAATCACCAAAATGAGTGTTTAGTGAAATCTTGATTATTGATTATTGGGTTTTGAGAATTTACCAAAATTGCTGCTTTTCCTTTTAATTTGTTTTTGTAATGTGTAATTAAAAGGAATTTTTGTGCTACTGTTGCAAGTTGAAACGCTTGACCACATGCATTCAAGAAAGTATTTAGTAATATGCTATCACCATCATATTCAGGGATAAGTGAGAACAATTCTGAAAGTTTGTATGGTTCGATTTCTGGTTGATCTTCTGGTTGATTTTGCATTTTTATTTATCTCAAATTTTCAGCAGTATGAAAATTTTTAAGTTTCGATTTTCAGTCAGTATGAAAATCTTTAGTTGGGTTTGTTTGGGTAAGAATGGGATGGATAAGAGAACTTTGAAAACACAAAAGATGATAAATCAAAGTCACTTACATTTGTTGAAATACTCTGCCAGGTGATTCACTAGGTGTTCCTTTCCACAGGGATTCCAACGATGAGGGTTGATGCGGGGTTGTTTTGAAATTCTCTGCCAGGGGCTTCACTAGGTGTTTCTAATTCACAGGAGTTCCAAAACGGGGTTATTTCTTCTTATTCTTGTTTCTTGTGGCTTTTCTATGCGTGGTGGATGAAATCCTACTTCATTTGCCTTGTTACTTGATGTTGAAGAGACCGTCCGTCTACTGGGTTGCTGTTGTTGGTTCTTTGTTCTTTGAAGATTTGGAAATCACCGTTGTTTTTCTACGTTGAAGAAATCCGTACGACTGCACCACTGTTATATCTTTGGATTCACCAAAGACTTTTTAAAAACAGACTTTAAACTTTTATTTTGTTTATTTGACAAACAGAAATTAAAATGGTAACATACAATGTCAGTCAGACTAATTGATATGCACCTAAATATTGGAACAGTTACTCGATCATGAACGTGCATCTGAACACTGAGATGCCAGGATCCTTTTCTTTTATAAGTTTCCACTTGTTGACTGCAAAAGTGCTGATTCCAAGGGTACTGGGGTTGGCGCCAGGATTCTAGCTGACTTCAAGGAGAAATAGGTCATGCGACCCAAATACGCATTTCCTAAGGCGTAATACTGGACAAAGGGCTATTGTCTATTTTGATATAACATCACTTTTCGTTACATAAAATAATTCTTCACCACAATCACTATTCGATCTTAATGATCAGAATGTATCGTGTTAAACGATGTGGAACTTTAATAAAAGTATAAGAGAAAAATTAATTATTCTGAAATTAATTTTCGATAACCTACAAACAAATGACAGATCGGACTTAGCCTAGTTTTCAAGTAGTTCTGTAGTGTGAACGGGACTCCAAGGCAGCCAACCGTATTAAAATTTCAATTAACATTATAATGAAGAGTTATGAAAAATTATTAACAATGAAAGAATACGTTAATTATTCAAGGACAATTCAAGCTTTATATATATATATATATATATATATATATATATATATATATATATATATATATATATATATATATATATATATATATATATATATATATATATATATATATATATATATATATATATATATATATATATATATATATATATATATATATATATATATATATATATATATATATATATATAGATAGGTTTCCGCGGTCAGATATTTGAAAACTAAAAGTTCGGGTTGAACCGCGTCTAGAATTTGTTGAAATTCGACGTTTCGGCTTCGATTTTGGAGCCATTTTCAAGAACTGAAATAGAAAGAAAATTAATGAAAGGTTAAAACGTAATTCTACGCTGAGGTCTCAATCTGCCTATTCCTCAGGTATAATTACGTTAGGTTTTTGTGACTTGACGTCGGGGTCTCAATTTGCCTAATCCCCATGTCTCGTCACTGGTTCTCTCTAAGGTCTCAATTTGCCTACTCCTTCGAGAGAACTGAGGAATTGTGGGTTGAGGAACTGTATTTATAGTGGACGTGGCTGTAATATCCGTGTGCAATGTATTGGCGCGAGGTGAACTATGGGCGGGAACTGAATTGGCGCTAGATGAGCTGTGTGCGGGAACTTGGTTGGCGCTAAGTGAGCTGTGTGCGGGAACTGGGTTGGTGGGAAATGAGTTTATGCGTGCAATGAGAGGCTTCCAGGTATTGGGAAGTCTACGTCCGTCGTCGCGAGTGTTGAGGCAATTGGGGCGCTTCTCTATCTCAAGGGCTTCTCGGATGATCCTGGTTTGCAGAGTTTTCTCGGTGGAAATTGTTTTTGTGTTTTTGAAGTCTATAAACATCGAGAAGACACAGGTCACAAAATAGACTTCAAAAACACAAAAACAATTTCCACCGAGAAAACTCTGCAAACCAGGATCATCCGAGAAGCCCTTGAGATAGAGAAGCGCCCCAATTGCCTCAACACTCGCGACGACGGACGTAGACTTCCCAATACCTGGAAGCCTCTCATTGCACGCATCAACTCATTTCCCACCAACCCAGTTCCCGCACAAAGCTCACTTAGCGCCAACCAAGTTCCCGCACACAGCTCATCTAGCGCCAACTCTGTTCCCGCCCATAGTTCACCTCGCGCCAATACATTGCACACGGCCATTACAGCCACGTCCACTATAAATACAGTTCTTCAACCCACAATTCCTCAGTTCTCTCGAAGGAGTAGGCAGATTGAGACCTTAGAGAGAACCAGTGACGAGACATGGGGAGTAGGCAGATTGAGACCCCGACGTCAAGTCACACAAACCTAACGTAATTATACCTGAGGAGTAGGCAGATTGAGATCTCAGCGTAGAATTACGTTTCAACCATTTATTAATTTTCTTTCTTTTTCAGTTCTTGAAAATGGCTCCAAAATCGGAGCCGAAACGTCGAATTTCAACAAATTCTAGACGCGGTTCAACCCGAACTTTTGCCGAAACGTCAAATTTCAACAAATTCTCTGAACCTATCTGAACATATATATATATATATCTCTTCTAGGTCTCCAGTGAGTATAAAACTTCCACTACCGTCATTCTTCCCACATAGTGTAAGCAAGCGCATGTACTATAGGATTATGAAAAAGTACGTTATGAAACTTAACGTTATGAAATAATACGTTATGAAACTTAACGTTATGAAATAAAACGTTATGAAGAAGTACGTAATGATGCGTTACGAATTCTACCGAATACGATTATGATCGTTTGATTTCATGATGCGTTGCTATTATGATAGAATGATATGATTTTTTGAGTTTATGATGCAGTGAGTATATGATGCCTTGTTGTTATGACGGAGTACGTTATGGAATAGTACGTTATGATGGTGTATATTGTGATGGATTACGTTATGAAACTTTTTATTATGCTGCTGTATATTTCTGTCTTGTAAATTATGAACCAGTGCGATTTCTGTCGTTTGACGATATGATGGTTTACGATTCTGTGTGATACGAATTCTGTTCTGTATATTATGATGCATTAGGTGTCCCCGTTCATCAACTAGTTTTGGTGAGACGGAATCTACCTACAACCAAAAAAAAAATCATAAGTTTTTCATGGTTCTTCTTGACAGTTGCCTGAATGTATGTAACATATTTCACAAGTCGTGTGACATATTATATTCATTAATTTAATAAAAATAATTATGTACGTTGTGGAATAAATGTTATTGGTTCATCGACATATTTGGAAAATAATCTGATCAAATATAACTCCACCGTCGTTTACTAAATCGAATAAATTTTGGAATTTCGACTCAAATATTTTTGTTTTAGAAAATTCATTCCGTTGAATTCTAAGATTGATGTTCATAAATCTCCGAATTCAACTCGATAAATTTTCAAACGAAGTCGTTTTCGTTGAAATTGAAAAATGTATTCGCTGATAAACGACGTCTTGTTATATTACCCCCCCCAAAAAAAAGGTGTCAAGGCCACCTTACAACTTGATCTTTGGTCTACGTGAACTGTCTACATTCAGAAAACAGCAGATACCCAATGAATTCAATTATTTGGCATTTCGTTCATTTGCAGCATAAATAATTCATCTAAATAATTTTTCAACCTGCCGACACTGTAAATAGTCCATACATGCTTAGCAATAAAATAGGTAAATAGCCTGTCATTATTTATTCGGTTTATTGATTCATCTTGATAACGGAATGTAAATAGTGTCATTTACATGCCTAGGGTAATAATGACTTTGACTTTGACAGGTAATACCTTCAGCTTCATTTGTACCAATTTTTAGGTTAGGAGACTTTTTGAATATTATTGTAGTCTGTGTATTCGGTAACTTAGTTATGCGCACAAGCAACTTAGAAGGAAGGGTGAGAAAACAAACTTCAATCCAGGCAAATTTTGAGAAATGTCATCAAGCAGCGGGAAAAACGTAATAAGTAACAAGGAATGTATCGACTGTTAACATCCTCGGCAAGCGACAAGCCTTGGCTTGTACTCGCTCACCTGGAATGTTAATTCGTCTTTACATTCCTTGTTACTTAAATAACTATTACTCGAAGCTTCTGGCTGGAAAATATTGCGGTGTTCATAATTGAATATGACTTCAATTGTGACAGCACTTAAAAGACTTTTAGCCTCAAGGTGGTAGTTCCAAGGGATCATTTTTAACCGTAAACAGTGACTGGTTTGTCAAATAATTTCAATTAACCGTTGAAGTTCTGGGTTTGCCACAGAGGTAAATAAAGGGATAATGACAACTCTGAAATGAGAACGCTAAAATAAATTCTCAAAAACGATCAAATTTGCGGTTTATTCATATTCTATATTACTATATTAAAACATTAATTTTCGAATTATGGAAGGGCTAATGTCAACACGTAACTTGATGAGAATGCAAACAACATCTGAAAAAATTGTGTTTTTTTCAAGTGTTCTTCAACAGTATTGATCGAGTGTGTAGGTTCGCATTTTACGGCGTTTTAGCCAATTTCATGATTGACACAATTCAGCTTCCGACCGCTAGAGGGAGATTTCACTACAGGCAAAAATCATGATGGAATATTGAGACCCAAATAATACGTAAACATTGTTGTTGGTAGATAAGAATACGTGAGGTTGCCGAATCTAATGATTCATTATGGAATTTAATGAATACTCTTCAAATAGTCTATCTAGTGAATCATTTGCACTGGAATGTTATGCAATTCGTTAGATCATTGTGAATGGAAACAAGACGATGGCATACTGAATATATCGTTACTACCTTTTTATTGTCTCGCCTTCTTGTTCGTTTGTTCAATGGTTGTCAATTTTGCAGTCAATTGTAAACTAACTTCCGCGGGCTTGATCATTGAAGCTCAGAACTGGATGACAATACATATGTTCAAATTATAGGTAGAAGAACAATAATAATAATAATGATAAAGCAGGGAGGGCCAACCACCACCCAAGGCCTTGGTAAGTTACAACACCACTTTCCTGAGCAACCGGTGCAAAACCGGACCGGCAGCCAAGGCGCACCCAGGAGGAAATGCTCATTTTCTCTGATGTCGGCCATGGGTATACTAGGCTAACACCCTGGTAAACCCTGAAACTTGGTTCTATATGAACGAGAAAGAAGCCCCCACAACCGACCCCTCCGGATTAGGGGTCATACGCAACTGGGTGGGGCCCAAAACGATGATTTGACAAACGATGACAACCGCAATGACAACGGACGCAGTCTTCTGCATTGCTATGAGAGCAGTGAGCCCGCACAAAGAGGATACATGGCGAGAATGCATGCTCTGTAGTGTGAAATACACCCAGAGCATGCTGCCTTCTCCGCACAAAATCTTCGGGTTCAAGGCTACGTTAGAGCCCCTCTTCAGCCGGTTAACGCAGTGGCAAAAGTGACAGATATGCTACGTGTCGACCAGGCTGTAGAGGAGGCCCACATTATACCACGGACATGACCTCAAAGGCTCGAAAAACTTTGCTGCTCCAGGCCCCGATGGCCTAAATAAATCTAGCTGGAGTTTTTAACTCATAGCTAGATGGGAAGCAGCAGATTCCGGATCAGTTCATCGAAGAGTGAACCGTGCTAATCCCCAAAGAAGAGATTTGTCTGATCCGAAGAACTACAGACCGATAACATGCTTGACAGCATGTTGAAAGATGTTCACACGCATCTTATACATGCGAATACTCTCCGCAGTTGAGCCGGTGTATAGACGTATATATTAGCAAAGAGGGTCACAGAAGGGGGTCATTGAGTGCTGATCGACAGATGCATCACGCAGGACTCCGTGCAGTACAAGCGTAACCTTTCAATGACCTGAATCGATTATCGTGAGGCATTTGATACAACATCGCATGAGCTCATCATGCATTTGCTCAGATGCCTTGAGGTACTCGATCAAATAGTGAGATGCATTGAACAGCGGGTGATGCTCTGGAGGACTCGCTTTACCATAATATCTGGTCAAGTCGGAGTCCAAAGAGAGTAGGTTATCTTTTGAAGGTGCGTGTTTCAGGGAGACTCCCTCAGCCCTCATCTTTTTGCATCTCACTACTGCCATTGTCCGTTGCACTACGGAAAACCCGTGGATACAACTGCTGCACCCCCATCAACCGGAGGCATAAGGTCACCCATCTGTTTTCCATGGATCACCTTAAACTTTATGCCTCCGGAGAAAAGGAATTCCATCAGTCCTATGGAGTAATGAAATGGACTCAAGGAGAGCTGCGACAAGTCGACGTAAAAATCCTAAATCGTCTGTTCCACGGTTATACTTCCCCAGACAACGGAGAGGCCGTGGACTTTTGAGTTTGGAGTGTCTACACAACAAAATGGTACTGGATAGACCCTGTTAAGTCATCAGGAGGTCAGATCCCCTTCTCTGCTCAGTATACAATCACGAAAAAGCAGGGATTGGAGCATTCCATTTCAAGGCAGCAGCACGGGTTGCTGCCTTGAATTCGGTCTCGTATTCGACACTGAACGGACAAATCCAAACTCTGTCACCGAGTTGGAACCCGTTCAGCAAAAAGCCCACGTGGAAGCTGCTACAGCTACATAAGAATAAGCTAATGCATGGGGTCTTCTCCAAAAATATTGAAGACCTTGGCTTATCCAGAAATCTGACCTTCGCTTTTCTCGGGTAAAGTGGGCTGAAGTCGAAAACCGAGTGTTTCATAATGGCCTGCCAAGATGGTGTCTTCAAAACCCTTGTCTACCATAGTCGAAACTATCTAGTTTCAGAGATGCAGAGGGGCAGCTGAGACCATAATGCATTTGCTGTCAGCTTGTCCGGCTTTTGCGGTCTCAGCCTATATTCACAGGCATAACGCGACTCCTCTGGATTAGGGGTCATAGGCATATGGGTGGGGACCAAAACGACGATTTGCCAAACGATGATAACCGATACTCGTACGGTGTAGACAAGACACCGGTGTTGCCTTATGCTACGGGGGATATTGAGTCCGTAGTGGAGAATGAGAAGTGCCGAATGTTTGGAACAATTGTTGTATCAAACTATTTTACACTAAAAATAATTTTGTCTATTTTCCACGATAATTAATAGCCGAAACTAGTCAACAAATATAAAATTATCGTGGAAAATAGACAAAATTGTTTTTAGTGTATCCTTAGTGTCACTGAAATTACAAAAAAAAATCTGAACCAGGACACGGTCAAATTCAGGAAGTGGATAATCTGCACAGTCAGATTGAAAAGAGGTTAAAAGGAATGGAAATTTTCAGTACACTGAGCTCAATAAGGATTCTTTCTAGTGAACCAAAAAAACCATTAACAGTTTTTCACACGCAACAGCAAATCTTCAAAGATTATGAAGAAGCTGCAAAAAAAATGATTTTAAAGTAGTTCCTTACGCATTTATGAAGGTCCTTAAATATTTGAAAGTATATCCAACAAACATTTCTTATAAAAGGGAACACAACGAAGATTTTTTGCAAGCAAATCTCACTTTTCACATCGGTACGAGGAGCCGGAAAATACATTTTACTTTGCCTGAAGTGAAACCGTGCCCTACTCCCAAACAATGTCTACTTCCTGAAGATAAAGTGTTTCAGTTGTTTGTACCAGTTATTCAAATACATACCGGATATTGATAAGAAATTCCTAAAATGTATGTTTTATGAATATAAAAATGAGCCGCCAAACACGAAAAAAGACGAAGTAAGGCCCAAACACAAAATAGTTCTATTAAAAATATTTTCATTTCGATTTTGTGATCTTCATTGGTTGATTTATATAACACATTTAGTAAGAATAAATGTTTGAGTGTGTTCTAGCATTTTATAGGAATAAACTTTACTGAAACGTCAAGTCTTTCATTTCAACTCTTTCTGCTAGAACATTATATTTACTTTTACAATACATTTTTTTTTCGGTTTTTATTTTATCTGCACATGTTCTTTTTTTTAGTTTTCCAATATAAAAGGATAACTTATAGTTCAAAATGCTATTCTACTCCACAAACTTTTTTGAATCAACACTATAACTGTTTAGATTACACCCCATATGTTGATGATGAGCCAAAAGTGATTTTCGCCTTCATGGAATTTTCCTTTCGCTTTCCTGAACAATTTACGTTTCTGTAGATGGAACATCATAATTCTCAGCTCGCGAGGTGTCGACAGGGTGGTTTGTAATGATGCCCGATTCAACACTGATATCGGCAATGTTGCCAAATCAACATTTTTCCAGATATTGAGGGTAATTCAATTTTTTCAAATAGAATACCCTATTTGTTTTTATTGCAATCAATTCAGCGACGCCTCATTACATATGTCTCCAAATATCAAATTTTAAATTAATGTAGTTTTCTAAATATGATAACATGGATTTTTCGTTCAAAAGCCTGGAAACGTTCCAATATTTTCAATACGGTTCAAGAAAAAATCGTGAAATTTCACACAAAATGGTTTTTGATGATGCTCGATTCAATGGTGATATCGGCAATGTTGCCAAATCAACAGTTTTTCAGATATTGAGGGTAACTCAATTTTTTCAAATGGAAATCTATATTTATTTTCATTGCAATCAATTCAGCGTCCCGTCGTCACTTATATCTCCAAATACCAGACTGTCAATTGATGTGGTTTTTGAAATATGAGAACATGGATTATTGAAATGTTTCCGAACGGTCCAATAGTTTCAAAAGGGCTCGAGAAAATATCATGAAATTTCGTACAAAATGGTTTTTGGTAAAACAACTTTTTAATAATTGAATTCATTTCCAATAGAGTTTTGAATCAATTAACAGAAACTGAAAACTATTTGACCAAGTGCTCGAAATATTTGCCATCTTTTGCTGACCAATAGCCCAAGCGGTCATAAAATTCCCTCAAGGTATCAGGTATTTGAGGCGTGATTAAAAGAGCTGCCTGACATAATTCATTTTTTTAGATATCTGAATTTGCTGGTTGCTCAAACTACATCAATTTGAAATCTGATATTGGAAGACATAAGTAATGAGGCGTCACTGAATTGATTGCAATGAAAACAAATAGGGTATTCCATTTGTAAAAAATTGAATTGCCCTCAATATCTGGAAAACTGTTGATTTGGCAACATTGCCGATATCACCATTGAATTGGGCATCATCAAAAACCATCAGCGTGTATAAAATTTCACGAATTTTTCTTGAACCGTATTAAAAATATTGGAACGTTCCCAGACTTTTGAACGGAAAAGCCATGTTGTCATATTTCGAAAACTGCATTTATTTATATTTTGATATTTCGAACCGTAACTAATGAGGCGTCGCTGAATTGATTGCAATGAAAACAAATAGGGTGTTCCATTTGAAAAAATTGAGTTGACCTCAATATCTGAAAAACTGTTGATTTGGCAATATTGTCGATATCACCATTGAATCGGGCATCAAAAAAAACCGTCTTGTATGAAATTTCATGAATTTTTCTTGAACCGTATTGAAAATATGAAACGTTCTCAGACTTTTGAACGAAAAAGCCATGTTGTTATATTTCAAAAACTACATTTATTTAAAATTTGATATTTGGAGACATAAGTGTTGGATTATTTCATTAAGCAGTGATTGTTTTATTGTACCTTGTTCATATGTCATATATGAAAAAACATGAGTGTAGTTGCTATATAAATAAAGTTAACGTTTTTTGCGAAGTTATTCTTTATTGCAACTTTTTTGCTACTTTTTCTTTCACATTTAGTACTCTGTTTGCATCGGATCCGTTTATCCAATAGGTTATGGGCCCAGAGTACCTGTTATATTGTGACACTGGTAAGGGATTTTGGGGGTTGTAGTACTGAAACTGATACTGGGTAAGATATACGATGTTTATTGAGTAGTTGTTTACAGTGCCACGATGTTCTAACAACTCACTATTATTCTAGTACATTAAATGAAGGAAGGTTCTAGTCGAGGCTTCCTCCGCTCCCCGCACGCTGATAGTCTTGCTGACTAAGTGAAGACGTCGCCGCGTAGTAACTGAGTTGTATACAGGGTGTGGCTGTCGGGTGAATTGCGACAATATGCGTAACTGAAGAAAGTAAAAGTATTTGACGTGTTTTCCTAAATAAAAACCACATACATAAAGTAAAAGTCAGGCAGTGACGTTATTCTGAGAAATGGCACAATCTGAAACTGCCAGAATAGTAAAGTTTGATGGTACAAACTTCCAGTAATGGAAATTCAGTGTTTTCATCGTTCTATAGTCCAGTGAGTTGATGGAAGTGATTACTGGAGCAAAGCCCGCGATGACTACCACAAATGCAGATGAAATCAAGAAGCGGGAAAAGAAAGATAACCAAGCCATGGTTATTCTCCTAAAATCAATTTGTGAAAATCAGTTATCCCACCTGGTCAATTGCCAAACTGCCGGAGAGATGTGGAAGAAGTTGATAACAGTTCACAAGCTGAAGACTGAAGTATCAAAACACATAATTTACCAAAATTTTATGAGCTGCATATATCCAAAAATGAAACTATTGCCAATTTTATCACGGAAGTTGAGTCTTTAGTCAAACAACTGAAAGACATGGGTAAAGACATATTTGATATTGCTGTTATATCGAAAATCATCAATAGTCTTCCGCCCAAATATGCCATGCTTGTTACTGCCTGGGATTCAGTAGACCTTATCATACAAACTCTCTCAGACCTCATTGCCAGACTACTGAAGGAGGAACAGAAGATTTCTGCATCAACTAACAAGGAGGACGATCTAGCACTACAAGCCCAGTCATTGAGAATTCATCAAAATCCAAAGCATCCTGGCAACAGAAAACACAATATACAGAATCTGGAGCAAAATGCGGATATTGCAAGCAGAGCGGTCATTGGTGGAGAGAATTCCCGAATCGAAAAACAAAGAAACCTGGATATGCCACTTCGAAATAATAATTCTAGAGAAGTGCTTGTTTGTGAATCACCAACTTGGTCAGATATCCCAGAAATTGAAGGAGATATTTGGTTAGCTGATACAGGCGCTAGTGTTCATATGTCGTTCAGAAAAGAGTGGTTTACAAATCTGAAACCTCTCAAAGATGAAATTGTGGTCCGAGTCGCAGATAACAAAGTGATAAATGCTGTAGCTGTTGGAGAAACCAAAGTAAAAGCACTGGTTGAAGGTGTTTGGAGAAACAAAGTCATCACAGATGTTCATCATATTCCTGATTTTAGAAGAAACCTGCTATCCGTAGGCAAAATAACTGATAAAGGTTTCGTTATGGTGGCTCAAAGTGACCGATTTGAATTCCGCAACTCTGATGGTTAGCTGTCATGTGTTGGTATGAGACAAGGCAACATGTTTAGGATGTTGATGAAATTTGATGAACTTGAGTGCAATATCACATCGACCAACAGCTTGAAACTTTGGCACAATTAAGAACGGTGCAGCTGAAGGCGCATGTATTGAAGACGAATCTGAGTTTTTCTGTGATGGCTGTGAACTTGGAATGCAGAATAGAAGAAGCTTCATTCGATCTTCGAGTTATTATGCAGAAAATCCAGGACAGTTTATCCATTCTAATGTTTTTAGACCCTCTAACGTAACATCTCCAAGTGGATCACGTTATTTCTTATTGCTAAAAGATGATTGCACAGGTCATACACATATTTTCTGCTACAAAAATCAGAAGTTTTCCAGAAAATCGTTGAAAACGAGGCCTTAGTTAAAAGACAAACTGGAAATTTGATTAAGGTTTTCCGATTTGATAATGGTACCGAGTTCATCAATAGTGGCAGAACTTCTTCAAAGATAAGGGAATTTTATGCGAAATCTCAGCACCTTTCGCCCACGAGCAGAATGGGAGATCAGAAAGAGACATCACAACTATAACTGAAAGTGCACGTTCAATGCTATACACAAAGAATATCACGATCATTGATTGAAATGAAAACAAATGGGGTATTCTATTTGAAAACATTGAGTTATCCTCAATATCAGGAAAACTGTTAATTTGGCAACATTGCCGATATCACCATTGAATCGGCCATCATCAAAAACCACCCTGTTGAAGTTTTCATAAATTTTTTCAAGGTTATTTCTGAAATATGAAACAGTTCCGATACATTTGGAAGACACTATATAGTGATGTAATTAGGAATTTTGGACAATCTTGCAAAGTCAATATATACCCTCTTCCCCACAAGTTTACAGAAGTGAGTATAGTTTGTGAATAATGTTTTTTGTCAAAATTACACCAGAGCATGAGTAAGGGTGGAAGTAGTAGGTAGTGAAGTTGTACAATGTAATAAAACAGAATAAGGCCTCCTTCACACACACACACATGTGTTTTTGTCGTTGTCGTGCAGAGATTATGTCGTGGAAGAAAACTACTCTTGTATTGTGTGGATGCTCGGGAGCGAGGCGGTTAGATGCCAGCCTTTGTAACTTCCGCATGTATTTGGCCAGGTTCGAATTCTGGGAATGGGAAAATTTTGCTTTATTTTTATAGGAGTCGATAGGTAATGTAGTTTCTCTAGATGCCAATCCCGACGTCTGGTGCTTGCTTGGTGTGCGCGCCGATCACCCAGGGTGGTGCTGTAGGTTTTCCAGGTTTTCCTACAGTTAAAAAGAGAATACGCCACCAAAAATCAGCAATTTGTCCTGGAGCGCTACGGCAAATAATAATAATAGCCGTCCTCTACCCGCATAAGCTATGCTTTTGGGTACAGTCTATGAGTGTTTATGAGGGTGTATTATCGTAGGTAATACAACAAGTGTATCGGTGATTAAAATAGAAATTCCTTCCACTTTGAGATACAGATTAAGTTGCTTGGCAGCCACACTCGCGTAAGCGCTCGTGCTGAAGCAACATAATTTGTTTCGAAAACAAGAAGGAATATACGATAATCGCCGATTACACGAGTTGTATTTGTTAAGATCATTTCATGAATAAAATCGAAACCATTCGAACTACTCTACGGCCAGTGACTTCAATTATTTATTGTTCTTCGATTCCGGAACTTGCCAACTGACTGACTGCTGAAGATCTATATACATATCCAGTAGCCAATCAAGAGCCGAACTATAAAATCAACACAAAAATTTCAACCAATCAAAACACGCTATTTTATTTATCTTAAGTGAAATAATAACTATTACACGCGGTTGTCTTTTGGGGTCGTGTTGGGAAATGAATTGTCTCAGATTACCTCTCCTACTCACCTCCATAGAGGCATTGATGGAATATTCGCAAATTTCCCCGCCACAGATGTCGTTGTCGAGGACACCCACCTATCAGATTACAGATTTCAAATTTGTCAGTTTATTACAGGGTCAGCAAAGAGTAAAGGTTTTAGTTTTTTTACAGACGTAATTTGTCAGATGGCGACTTCATAGCTTTCAGAGAGAAGTTTACATTTCAACTTATTTGAATGAATGCTTTAATGCTTTCTACACAACATATCAGTATCATCACCATAATGCGTTTCCACTAAGAAGAGTTTCAAACAGTAATAATCGTAATAAGGATAAACCCTGGATATCAAAAGAAATCAAAGAACTGCATCAAATGGTATGTGACATGTGCAAACTAGCTAAATAATCTAACATAGCAATTATCAAACAAAAATATGTACAACTGAAATATTTATATAGAGAAGTAGTGAACCAGGTAAAAATGGGATATAACAACAACAGAATAAAAAATGCAGAAAATATTAATAAGGAGAGTTGGAAAATTATCAATGAAAAGAGAAGTAAAATAAAAAACAACGAGACTTTACAACTAACGATCAATGGTAATACTATCACAGATAAAACAACAATAAGTAACCTTTTTAATGACATTGATATACAAACAAATGAACCTAACTCAAATATTAATTGAAATTATCCTTTTTCATTTAATAGTTTATTCCTATATCCAACTTCACATGTAGAGATTCAAGAAATTATTGATAAAACCACAAGAACTTCAGCCTCAGGAATAGATGATATCCACGGCAAATCTCTTAACTTTGTCAAAGACATAATTTGACAACCTCTATCGTTTATTATAAATAAATCTTTCTGTGACGGAATATATCCGGACTCACTGAAAACATCAAAGTCTATACCCATAAATAAAAATGACAATTATAGAAATAGCTATGTGCAATCCCAAATTGACAAAGTTATCGAATATGCCTACTATTTGCGACTAAGTAAATTTGTTGAAAACTATAAACTCATTCCAGATTGTCAACATGGTTTAAGACAGCAAAAATCAACATCATCTGCCATATTTGAAATGTGTGATAACATCTACAAAAACCTCAATGATAAAACATTTCCAATTGGTCTATTCTTCGATCTGTCTTGGGCATTCGATACAGTTGACCATAGTTTATTGCTTGAGAAACTGTATAGAATGGGAATAAGAGGAGTGGCCAATGAATGGGTAGCATCATATTTACATCAAAGGTCACAAATAGTGGTAATAGACGAGATAAAATCACAACCAGTTACTGTCTCATTAGGAGTTCCACAAGGCTCAACATTGGCACCGCTCTTATTTATAATAGTTATGAATGGTATTGAAAATTGATGCGTATCCACACAAAAACAAAGATATGCTGATACTACTATCAAATAGTAGCAGAAAAGGATCTTCTCCTCTCTGTTCAAGCTGCAAATAAATCTGCTGATGAATTTTCACAATGGTGCACAAACAATGGTCTACTTGTTAATGTAAATAAAACTGTTTTCATGAATTATCAACAAAAAAATCTCATGATCTTTGTCCACTGATGAAAATAAATCACAGATCTATTGAGCAGGTGAGTCAATATAAATATTTAGGTTTGATGATTGATCAGAAGCTAACTTGGGAAAAACACACAGATTATCTGATCTCAAAACTGAGTAGTGTTTGCTTTGTAATAAGACAGCTACACGGAACAGTATCACTACAAGTACTTAAACTGGCCTATTTCGGCCTTGTACAATCCAATCTCTCAAATGGGTGTATTGATGTATCGCTGGCATACATTATAGACAATCATGCAGGACCGTTTTTACAGATCTGGCCATTTTAACAGTACCCTTCCTTTATATAATATATATATATATATATATATATATATATATATATATATATATATATATATATATATATATATATATATATAGAAAGCCACTATCCCTAGAGAGAAGTCATCACGCACCCCTCGTATCTACGGACTACCAAAAATACACAAGCCTGATATCCCACTCCGATCTATCGTCAGTGCCTTTGGATCACCAACCCAGAACCTCGCTAAGTATCTAGCGAGTACTCTTCAGCCACGAGCAGAAGAAGCTTCATCCTACGTGAAAAATTCATTCCACTTCTTAGACCTTCTCAAATCCTATAGAATCCAGAACACAGATATCCTAGTGAGCTTCGATGTTGTCTCCCTCTTCACAAATATTCCCCCTAACGGACACGCTAGAAATCCTTAAAACGAAACACAGAATTCCAAAAGACACCCTGGACCTCATCAGTCACTGTATGAACAACACGTACTTCCTCTTCCAAGGAAATTACTACAAACAAGTGAAAGGTGCTCCCATGGGTTCCCCCCTTTCTCCAGTCCTTGCAAACCTTTTCATGGAAGACTTCGAAACCAGGGCTGTAGAAGCATTTGACCACAAGCCTACTTGCTGGTTCAGATACGTTGACGACATTTTCGTCATATGGCCTCATGGTTACGAAATCTTAAACACGTTCTTAGATCACCTAAACGATATCCATCACAACATGAAATTTACAATGGAGACCGAAATGAACAACTCCCTAGCTTTCCTGGACGTTCTCATTACGAAATCCAACAACTCTTTCACCCACACAGTACACAGGAAACAGACCCACACCAACCGATACCTACACGCAAACTCTCATCACCATCCAGCACAAACAAACTCCGTATTGAACTCCCAGATATACAGATCAATTCAGCTTACCGACAACCAGAATAGACCACAAGAGCTGGACAAACTGAAATCAGCCTTACTTCAGAATGGTTACAACAATTCGCTAATCGACAAGTCTATCCGCCATCAACTGACCCGTCCTCCAAAAACAAATCATCCACTAGAGAGTATCCAGTCACACAAAGCTTTCCTACCATACATCAAAGGTGTGACAGACAAAATCAGTAATATCTTGAGAAAACACGAGATAAAAACAATATTCACGGCCAACAACCAAATATCCAAATTTCTCAGATCTCCCAAGGACACAATACCAAACGATTCTCAAGGTATATATGAAATACCATGTTCAGACTGCCCGAGAAGTTATATTGGCCAGACTAACAGACGAGTAACTTCCAGAGTCTACGAACACGAACTTGCTGTGCGTCAGGCATCTTCCACTTCCGCACTTTATAAACATCGAGAAGACACAGGTCACAAAATAGACTTCAAAAACACAAAAACAATTTCCACCGAGAAAACTCTGCAAACCAGGATCATCCGAGAAGCCCTCGAGATAGAGAAGCGCCCCAATTGCCTCAACACTCGCGACGACGGACGTAGACTTCCCAATACCTGGAAGCCTCTCATTGCACGCATCAACTCATTTCCCACCAACCCAGTTCCCGCACATAGCTCACTTAGCGCCAACCAAGTTCCCGCACACAGCTCATCTAGCGCCAACTCAGTTCCCGCCCATAGTTCACCTCGCGCCAATACATTGCACACGGCCATTACAGCCACGTCCACTATAATTACAGTTCCTCAACCCACAATTCCTCAGTTCTCTCGAAGGAGTAGGCAGATTGAGAACTTAGAGAGAACCAGTGACGAGACATGGGGAGTAGGCAGATTGAGACCCCGACGTCAAGTCACAAAAACCTAACGTAATTATACCTGAGGAGTAGGCAGATTGAGATCTCAGCGTAGAATTACGTTTCAACCATTTATTAATTTTCTTTCTTTTTCAGTTCTTGAAAATGGCTCCAAAATCGGAGCCGAAACGTCGAATTTCAACAAATTATATATATATATATATATATATATATATATATATATATATATATATATATATATATATATATATATGTTCAGATAGGTTTCCGGTCAGATATTATATATATATATATATATATATATATATATATATATATATATATATATATATATATATATATATATATATATATATATATATATATATATATATATATATATATATATATATATATAATATCTGACCGGAAACCTATCTGAACATATATATATATATATATATATATATATATATATATATATATATATATATATATATATATATATATATATATATATATATATATAAGGAAGGGTACTGTTAAAATGGCCAGATCTGTAAAAACGGTCCTGTCTATAATGTATGCCAGCGATACATCAATACACCCATTTGAGAGATTGGATTGTACAAGGCCGAAATAGGCCAGTTTAAGTACTTGTAGTGATACTGTTCCGTGTAGCTGTCTTATTACAAAGCAAACACTACTCAGTTTTGAGATCAGATAATCTGTGTGTTTTTCCCAAGTTAGCTTCTGATCAATCATCAAACCTAAATATTTATATTGACTCACCTGCTCAATAGATCTGTGATTTATTTTCATCAGTGGACAAAGATCATGAGATTTTTTTTTTGATAATTCATGAAAACAGTTTTATTTACATTAACAAGTAGACCATTGTTTGTGCACCATTGTGAAAATTCATCAGCAGATTTATTTGCAGCTTGAACAGAGAGGAGGAGATCCTTTTCTGCTACTATTTGATAGTAGTATCAGCATATCTTTGTTTTTGTGTGGATACGCATCAATTTTCAATACCATTCATAACTATTATGAATAAGAGCGGTGCCAATGTTGAGCCTTGTGGAACTCCTAATGAGACAGTAACTGGTTGTGATTTTATCTCGTCTATTACCACTATTTGTGACCTTTGATGTAAATATGATGCTACCCATTCATTGGCCACTCCTCTTATTCCCATTCTATACAGTTTCTCAAGCAATAAACTATGGTCAACTGTATCGAATGCCCAAGACAGATTGAAGAATAGACCAATTGGAAATGTTTTATCATTGAGGTTTTTGTAGATGTTATCACACATTTCAAATATGGCAGATGATGTTGATTTTTGCTGTCTTAAACCATGTTGACAATCTGGAATGAGTTTATAGTTTTCAACAAATTTACTTAGTCGCAAATAGTAGGCATAGTCGATAACTTTGTCAATTTGGGATTGCACATAGCTATTTCTATAATTGTCATTTTTATTTATGGGTATAGACTTTGATGTTTTCAGTGAGTCCGGATATATTCCGTCACAGAAAGATTTATTTATGTGTATAATATCTACGATATACTATCTATCTACGATATACTACCTACGAACCCAGGCCAAATCTCACCAACTCAGACCCGCCTTCGGGCTTGACAACGTTTAGCTATGTTAAACTGTCAAGGACGGTCAGGAGGCTCATGGGACGAAATTTTGGAAGGGTCCAAAAAGGCGGTGAAATCAAAATTTTTGTACAGATTTAATTCCATCATCGACTGTGTAGGGGGCGCTTCTTTGGATCGTGTATATGGTATATAATGCATTGCATTTCACCGACTAATACCAACCCAAGATTTGGCAACCGCGCCGATTGAGTAGTAAGGCCATTTAAGCGTCGAATTTGGACCCTACTGTTGAAATATTGTAATTTTATATGTTTTGAGGATATCTATAGTTCAATGGAAATATGTAGAAGAAGCAGATTGTTACATTTTGCCCAATTCATTCAGGAATATGTTTCTACTAATACAAGTCGAACAATAATCTATTATCAAAAATGATTTTTTTATATTTCAGTTCATTTTTGAATTAACAGGATGAGAAAAAAAAATATTTAACTTCATCGTCAGTTACTCATATGCAATACCTAATCAAATGATAGAGAAACCCTTTTTTTATGTCAATAAGTTATTGGATACTTGATAAAATACAAAACTTTGAAAAGTATAGTACATGCAAAATTTTCGTAAAAATTTTATTTTGAATTGACAGGATATGATTCGAACGACTTTCGAACACATACTGATATTTGAGAAAACATTTCTGTAAACATCTTCCAATACTCATATGCAATCAAAATATAGAGAACGCCATTTTTTCATGTCAGTAAGTTATTGAATATTTGATATTTTTCGTCTTGGGAACTTTTCCACTTACATCACTCGATACACAACAAATCTCAAATATTGGTAGGTGTATCACGCAAGTGATTTTCAAATTATAAGGTAATACTTTCGATATGTACCAAACATGCGTATTTGTTAATTATAAAATGGTAAAAAGAAGGTTCTCGGGACCAATACCGTGGAAAAAATTACGACCTGAACGTTGAGACTTCCTATCTATTCTCCATATCTGTTGGTAGGTAGCGAAGTGGCCAGATGTCGGCCGTTGAAACTTCTATTGGCGCTTGGCCAGGTGGGAATCCTGAGTGAGAGAGAATGTTTTCCAATTTCATCGGAGTCGATTTGAATTGTCTAGATGCCAATCTCTACGTCTGGTGCTTCCTTTAAATGCGCACCGACCACCCGTGGAGGTGCTGTAGGTTTTCTGGGTTTTCCTAGAGCTGAAAAGTGAATACGCCTTAAAAAAATCGGTAAGTCGCCCCAGAGCGACACGGCAAATAATAATAGCCGTCCTCTACCATACAGTCTATGCCTTTGGGTAGACTCTGTGAGTATTCATGAGGGAGTATTGTTATTATCATTATATTAATATTATATTGGATAACATGCTATTTTCTCGGTATTGGGCCCGGTAGTACAATAATTTAAGAGCAAAGAATAATAGAATCCCATTAAAAAAAACAGCTCTCAAGCAAAAGAATAAACTATGCTTCTAATGAAATCATATGGGAAATGATTAATTAGGTGATTGAAACTTGAATAACAATATACTCAAAAAGTGTGATGATCCGCAAAACATTATTAAAAAGGAAGTGGCTGACGAATTCGCAACATACTTTTTGAGTATATGCAAAAACTTCTCTTGATGTTTTTTAGGGATCTGTTTTGGGCGTCTTAATTTTTCTCATTTTCATAAAATTTTGCTTTGAAGAAGATTATGTACTTGCATTGCATTCTTTGGAACCTTTGGTGTAGTAATCAATGTACCCCGACACCAAAACGCTATTTTTCCGACTCCACACGTGTTTCGGTTTGAATCTTTCTCGCCGGAAGATGGTCACTTGGTGAATGAAACACGTGTCGAGGTTATGAAATAGCAGTTTGGTGTCAGGAAAACATTCCAGTACACTTATTGAAGGAGATGAAAAAAGGCATACTCCGATGGGGGCACGCGACTTTAGCAACTTCTACATGAACTTTTTTTTTTTAAATTAATCCCTTAGAATGGACTTATTTTCTTTAATTTCAAAAATTATTAAAGAGAGTTATTTCTATTCAGGTTCAACATACGTCCTTAATTCGACCGTTCCATTGCAACTTTTAGTTTTTTGCATTTATTTAATATTATCTACGACTTCTCTTACATAAAAAAAATGTAAATTCGAGAAAAGCGTTTTGTACCACTAGCTTCATCATGCTACTAACTTTTAATCACTGAGTAATGAAAAAGTACATTTTTCTTAGAAAGAAAAGCGTTTGAATTTTTTTTGATACAGAATTGATGTATTTCAGCATTTAGGATAGAAATTTATTTCAATTGTTTTTTGTCAGTACTAAATCGATGCCACACTCATTGAACAAAAAATCATTGACCTATTGTATCTAACGAGAAGAGCATCGTCTCCATGAAAATTTCTGAACTAAAGACAGATCAACATCCTTTCTAAAGTGTTCCAGAGAAGTAAGCGAGCTTGTGGAAAAAGCATTGCCGACAAGACGAATGTCTCTGTTATGGACTGAATCTAAAAGATTCAGTGAGTGTTAAGGGACTCCATAGAGGGAGTTTCAAAATTCAGAATCAAGATTTTATGGGCGGGTTTTTTTCGGGTCAAACTAAGTTACATTAACATGTATCCGCAAACAGTTCGTTACAAATGTACAGAGAGTTGAAATTTCAAGATTTATTTATTTGTTTGATACCTCTCTCAGTTTTTAAGATATTGAGATCAAATTTGAAACATAGATTACCTTTCAGGGCTAACATCATCCAACATGCCAAGGAAGATATTTTTTCAGGGGTCAAGCGTTTTAGTAATGCTTTGCTGGTGTATTCTTATACATAAAATGATTTTCTTCACACATTGTTTTCTTTCGTAATTTATATGCATCTACGACCATAATAATTGAAATTCTTCAACGTAACAATGAAAAATAAATTTAACTTAGTGGGCTTTGACTGCTATCTTCATTTTGATGTTTAGGTTTCTTTGGAAGCATTTGACATTATTTGAAAGTTGGTTTGTGTCTAATCGTGTTTGTTTCCTAATCGCCAGTTTCCCAACCAGAGAACTCTTGTAAATTCCCATCATCACGTTCGGAAATACGGTAGATTCCGGACTCCAAGGCACAATGCTGGCAGACCGCCATGAGCATGTAATCCAGTAATGGAAGAAGAGATTTTGAATGACAAGTAGCAAAAGATTTGGATGTTTCCCATTCAACTGTCTGGAAACACGTTATACCCATATTATATCCAGAGGTTTGCTTTCTCGAGATTTTCCACTGCGCTTGCAGTTTTTCAGACGGATACTGCACCAAGTAGGGTACCTGAATTTTTATCCAAACATGATCAGACAATCTGGACACCGAGAACAGTTTAGCGTAAACATGTGGGCAGGATTAGTGGGGAGATACTTGAATTGAACCTTTAATTTGACCGCGAATTATGAATGGTTGCACATATTATTCATATACACTGTTTCCCAATCGGAGGATTGGCAGAGCAAATCCAATTGCTTGGACTTCAACACGCTGGACTTTTTTTATGGGGACATGTAAAGGGCCTAGTTTATAGCGTAGAACCAGTGTCTTCAATCAAAGTTTCCACTGAACGAATTATGGAAGCCCTAAAAACCGTGAAAATCTCAAGAACGTGTGCGGCAGTCTATGAGAAGAAGATATAAAGAGGTCAAGGTTCGTTAGGTTTTTTTTATTTTTGGGTATTGTTAACAAAAACTCGCAATTTAGATTAAAAACCAAATTAATTTGTTTTCATTGTGATAATAGGTTCCCACTTTTTGTTTAATTTTAATTGAATGTAGCGAAATACAAAATATTATCAAAACTCTTTTCTCGATATATCGGGTGCAGATGTGTAAAAATTACACAAGACAAAAAATGTCATTATTAAAACAAAAAATTCATATCGTATTTCAGAATCTGTCACATTAAAGTTTATGGGGCGAAACAGGGCTTCACCTCTGAAAAAATATCTCACTGTAGATTCTTATAATTACGCATAAGATAAGGAGAACTCAAGTGAATGAAAAAAATCGAAAAACAACGCTTTTCAAAAGTTGGAAGAGTACGAAGCTGACACAATTTCGACAAAGATTTTCCTACACGACGTTCCCAATGTTTTGGATATATCCATGCAAAAAGCGTGGCAACACCGCCGGGTCTGTAAACGTTGGCAAATTGTCGGAAAATGTATATGATGGCTTGGAAAAGCGGTGAAATATGATGGGTGTGTGAACGTCTGATGTATAATACGAAATAATTTTTTTTCGCCTTTTATTACCCCTCTCGGTTGCCCTTGTTTTATTAGGTTGAAATAGATATAGAACACCAGAAATTTTGTTAAAATCATCAGTATTTCTAGGGGGTCTGAGGTCGCCTGCCATGCTGTACTGGTCTGACAACGGCGGTCATATCTGTATATATATATATATATAGTGACTGTAGATGTCACAAGTTACTATTCATTATATATATATATATATATATATATATATATATATATATATATATATATATATATATATATATATATATATATATATATATATATATATATATATATATATATATATATGTTCCAGTGACTGTAAAACAGTCGTTAAAAATCCTTTAAGAAGTGACTATAACTTTGTATAGTATGTATGGCATATGTCCAACAGAAAACAACTACTTCTCTGGCTGGTACCTCGACAGATATTGAATTATATCTGCCAGACATATGTGCAAAGATCCTTACTTTGAAGGAACAACTTTGCAAGAGCTCTCTGAAACAAACATCAGGACTTTGCCTGATTCAAACGGAGAGCCAACTACAGACCGGTTTCGGAATATCGTACCTCATCAGTGCAGTCAAGGTTATCACGGTTGTATACACGCGAGGTCCCGATGTTCGTCATCGTCCTCCGAGAGGAATACTGCAATTGCTCACAGGATCAACCTCGGTGATAGATTAGAGAGCACCCCGGAAAGACATTTCGGATACGAAATGGTATATGTGATATACTTGTTTCAAGGAGCAAATAATGTTCCAGTGACTGTAAAACAGTCGATAACAATCCTTTAAGAAGTGACTATAACTTTGAATAGTATGTATGGCATATGTCCAACAGAAAACAACTACTTCTCTGGCTGGTACCTCGACAGATATTGAATTATATCTGCCAGACATATGTGCAAAGATCCTTACTTTGAAGGAACAACTTTGCAAGAGCTCTCTGAAACAAACATCAGGACTTTGCCTGATTCAAATCAAAGTTATAGTCACTTCTTAAAGGATTGTTATCGACTGTTTTACAGTCACTGGAACATTATTTGCTCCTTGAAACAAGTATATCATATATAAAATGTTATAATATATAAAATGTATATATATATATATATATATATATATATATATATATATATATATATATATATATATATATATATATATATATATATATATATATATATATATATATATATATATATATTACTGGTAACTCTAAATATCAAAAGAAATGATTCACACCATACAAAACACAGTACGATACATGACCACATATAGGCTTTGGTCAGTTGCGACACTGTCCTGAACAACGGGTGCAAAACTGGACTGACAGCAGAGACACACTCTGAAGGAAATGCTCATTCCCTCTGATGTCGGCTAATTAGGCTAACCCCCAGTATACCCAACTACTCGGTTCCAAACAGACGAGGAAGAGGCCTCCACAAACCTCCCCCTCGGAATAGGGGTCAAAGGCAAGGTGGTGGGGACCAGGACGATGGATTGCCACATAATGACGACTGCAACGACAACGAACGCTTTGACTGAACGGACTCACAGAGACGGTTTTCTGCATTTCTGTGGAAGGATACATGGCGAGAAAGTACTCTGTGTTGTGAGATCCCCACAGAGCATGCTGCCTTTACCGCCCAAAATCTGAGGGATTATGAATCTCATCTTCGGGGTCAAGGCTATGTCAGAACCCCTCCTCAGCTGGTTAACGATGTGGCAGAATTGGCGAATATGACAAGTGTCGTTCTGGCTGTAGAGGAGGCCCGCATCATACTATCAACGGAAGACATCAGAACCCGCAGGGCACTTCATAACACCAAGCCCCTGAAGCTACAACAGCTGGCACGAGTGAATGCGGAGATTCACGATGTCCTTTCATATCTGGCAGATCAACTATGCCGTGTATGACGCCACTCAGACGCAAAGAGAAGCGGAGAGGAGGAATACCACCCCTCTGATTGGAACGCATTCACAAGATGAAAGCTAAGATCAAGTCGGCGAGACAACACGCGTCCCGTATCGTGGCGGCCAATAGGCACTTCACGCCCGCTGTACGGTGAATTGCCGCAAATTTGAGACAAGCTCACCACACACTGAATCAAAACGTGCTGTTCACCATCAAACAGCAGTCTTAATATGGTTCGAATGCTGGTGGCTGCGAAGAACTCACTAATGAGGCGGATAAGAAGCATCGCGGAAAAAATTAATTTCCATGATGAACCTTTTCTCTTATTCCAAAAGCCTCTACGTATGTGGATAACCCACCGCTACATCAAGCTCGACTATCGCTATGCTGGAGTTTCGAACGGACTGTGCGTTAGACCGGTTATCCACTGACCACTCGGGATCTCCTTAATAAGATTGAACCTCTGAGAGAATATTCAAATGACAGTTTCGACAAATTCTTGTCTGTTCAATGAAAGGTATTTGTGGCAAATCTAATTCATTCCTTCGATGTTCGGCAATGCCTCTGCATTCTTCGTCCAAACGTACCATTTGCCTTGGTGTTCCATTGTATCCACACACATAACATTCAAATCTCAATGCAAAATTATACGACATATTTCACTTTATATTGACATGGAAGTAACAAACAAAACCTTGCTAGAGACTTTGACATCATTTCCAAAGCCATATACAGAGAAATGTTTTTTTTTTCTGTAAAGGGATGCAATGTTTTTATATTATCCAGTAGGTACCCTGTAATTTCGAGAATGAATGAACAATTTCTTAAAGAAATCTGGACAATAATATTTTTATTGTTTATTGTTTAATCGTTAATACTTATATTATTAATAATAATAATGTTATATTTCAGTGAATTTTTCAAACATCTGCGTATCTTTCATTCCCCACTATACGTACTATAATTGATTGCCTCTGAATCACTTGGATGTTAGGTACGACTTTTTGGTCAAAATAAGTCCATTTGCATACCGTAAAAATCCCTGACGTCATAATGATTGATTTTGAAACCTTTATAATGCCATTTTATAGATAGATTCGTAATATTTCTCATTCTTTTTTATGGCTTAAAATTCCACAAAATGGTCAACCAATATTTTATTGTAAGTACGAAATTTTTCTAGTATAACTTTCGCTTTCTTTTAAAATGAACAGTCCTTATAATTTTGACTATGTGATGTAGAAATGATGCAAATTAGGATTCATTTTTTCATTGTAGATCTCCGAGACGATTTGTATCCATTTTCGAATTATCGAACTTTGAAAATTGTAAGCAACTTGAACACACTGTATAATTGACCGAATGTAACAACACCAAAGAAAATTATTTTCAATACTATGTCATATTAATGACTGTTTAGACCTTGATTCCGCAGAATAGTGATTGTTATCCATGATAACGTTTTGTGTTGTTCAACAATGGAGAACAAATGAAAGTTTTCAAGGGCCTCTAGCGCCAAAACTAGCCTAGAGAAAAAGTTGTGCCCATTGAACTTTTTTTTTTGGAATGACTTGAACTATAACATATAAAAAATTCAACCAATTCGATAGGGGGCCACTTTCCCTATCAAAGTGTGCGGTATCTTTTCAAAGGAAATTGCCTTGGCTGCATTGCAAATCGTGGCACACTATTTTCTTACTGCGTCTTCGGATTCGAAATTGTCATCAATATTTTTCATAACCTTGTTATGGGCGAGTGGAAATTCATCACAATCCTTTTATGAACATTGATATCTTGCAAAGAATTATGAGTATCTTCTTCTTATCTTTCTTAACTTCTGCTAAAAGCGCCAAGTTGTATGTTGGGGCCTTGAGATAGAGAAGCGCCCCAATTGCCTCAACACTCGCGACGACGGACGTAGACTTCCCAATACCTGGAAGCCTCTCATTGCACGCATCAACTCATTTCCTACCAACCCAGTTCCCGCACACAGCTCACTTAGCGCCAACCAAGTTCCCGCACACAGCTCATCTAGCGCCAACTCTGTTCCCGCCCATAGTTCACCTCGCGCCAATACATTGCACACGGCCATTACAGCCACGTCCACTATAAATACAGTTCCTCAACCCACAATTCCTCAGTTCTCTCGAAGGAGTAGGCAGATTGAGACCTTAGAGAGAACCAGTGACGAGACATGGGGAGTAGGCAGATTGAGACCCCGACGTCAAGTCACAAAAACCTAACGTAATTATACCTGAGGAGTAGGCAGATTGAGATCTCAGCGTAGAATTACGTTTCAACCATTTATTAATTTTCTTTCTTTTTCAGTTCTTGAAAATGGCTCCAAAATCGGAGCCGAAACGTCGAATTTCAACAAATTCTAGACGCGGTTCAACCCGAACTTTTAGTTTTCATATATATATATATATATATATATATATATATATATATATATATATATATATATATATATATATATATATATATATATATATATATATATATGTGGTCATGTATCGTACTGTGTTTTGTATGGTGTGAATCATTTCTTTTGAAATTTAGAGTTACCAGTAATATATATATATATATATATATATATATATATATACTAGCTGACCCGACAAACGTTGTTTTGCCATATAAATAATTTTGATGGCCGACAACTGTGTAGGGAGTGAGAAAGAAAGGAGACCGGCTTCGTTCTCATCCCTACTCCGTGCTGTTTACTGGGTCAGAAGTGACACCTGTAGACATCTGGAGGGGATAACTAATTAAATGATGATTGATCAGTTTTCGACCGGAGAGGAAAAATGATTAAATTACTAAAATGGCTATTAAAAAATAAGGGTTGATCGTAGAAGGGTGAAAATTGAGGATTGTATGTATTTTTGAATGTTGTATCATAAAAAAATAGAAATTAAAAATTTTGTCTAAAAAATAAAATAAAAAATTTAGGGGTGGACTACCCCTAACATTTAGGGGGATGAAAAATAGATGTTGGCCGATTCTCATAGATACCGGATAAGCACAAAAAATTTCATCAAAATCGGTCGAGCCGTTTCGGAGGAGTTCAAGTTCGAACACCGTGACACGAGAATTTTATATATTAGATATATATATATATATATATATATATATATATATATATCGTCATGTATCGTACTGTGTTTTGTATGGTGTGAATCATTTCTTTTGATATTTAGAGTTACCAGTAATATATATATATATATATATATATATATATATATATATATATATATATATATATATATATATATATATATATATATATATATATATATATATATATATATATATATATATATATATAGAGATATATATAGAGAGTTACCAGTAATATATATATATTTATATATATATATATATATATATATATATATATATATATATATATATATATATATATATATATATATATATATATATATATTACTGGTAACTCTAAATATCAAAAGAAATGATTCACACCATACAAAACACAGTACGATACATGACCACATATATATATGAAAACTAAAAGTTCGGGTTGAACCGCGTCTAGAATTTGTTGAAATTCGACGTTTCGGCTCCGATTTTGGAGCCATTTTCAAGAACTGAAAAAGAAAGAAAATTAATAAATGGTTGAAACGTAATTCTACGCTGAGATCTCAATCTGCCTACTCCTCAGGTATAATTACGTTAGGTTTTTGTGACTTGACGTCGGGGTCTCAATCTGCCTACTCCCCATGTCTCGTCACTGGTTCTCTCTAAGGTCTCAATCTGCCTACTCCTTCGAGAGAACTGAGGAATTGTGGGTTGAGGAACTGTATTTATAGTGGACGTGGCTGTAATGGCCGTGTGCAATGTATTGGCGCGAGGTGAACTATGGGCGGGAACAGAGTTGGCGCTAGATGAGCTGTGTGCGGGAACTTGGTTGGCGCTAAGTGAGCTGTGTGCGGGAACTGGGTTGGTAGGAAATGAGTTGATGCGTGCAATGAGAGGCTTCCAGGTATTGGGAAGTCTACGTCCGTCGTCGCGAGTGTTGAGGCAATTGGGGCGCTTCTCTATCTCAAGGCCCCAACATACAACTTGGCGCTTTTAGCAGAAGTTAAGAAAGATAAGAAGAAGATACTCATAATTCTTTGCAAGATATCAATGTTCATAAAAGGATTGTGATGAATTTCCACTCGCCCATAACAAGGTTATGAAAAATATTGATGACAATTTCGAATCCGAAGACGCAGTAAGAAAATAGTGTGCCACGATTTGCAATGCAGCCAAGGCAATTTCCTTTGAAAAGATACCGCACACTTTGATAGGGAAAGTGGCCCCCTATCGAATTGGTTGAATTTTTGATATGTTATAGTTCAAGTCATTCCAAAAAAAAAGTTCAATGGGCACAACTTTTTCTCTAGGCTAGTTTTGGCGCTAGAGGCCCTTGAAAACTTTCATTTGTTCTCCATTGTTGAACAACACAAAACGTTATCATGGATAACAATCACTATTCTGCGGAATCAAGGTCTAAACAGTCATTAATATGACATAGTATTGAAAATAATTTTCTTTGGTGTTGTTACATTCGGTCAATTATACAGTGTGTTCAAGTTGCTTACAATTTTCAAAGTTCGATAATTCGAAAATGGATACAAATCGTCTCGGAGATCTACAATGAAAAAATGAATCCTAATTTGCATCATTTCTACATCACATAGTCAAAATTATAAGGACTGTTCATTTTAAAAGAAAGCGAAAGTTATACTAGAAAAATTTCGTACTTACAATAAAATATTGGTTGACCATTTTGTGGAATTTTAAGCCATAAAAAAGAATGAGAAATATTACGAATCTATCTATAAAATGGCATTATAAAGGTTTCAAAATCAATCATTATGACGTCAGGGATTTTTACGGTATGCAAATGGACTTATTTTGACCAAAAAGTCGTACCTAACATCCAAGTGATTCAGAGGCAATCAATTATAGTACGTATAGTGGGGAATGAAAGATACGCAGATGTTTGAAAAATTCACTGAAATATAACATTATTATTATTAATAATATAAGTATTAACGATTAAACAATAAACAATAAAAATATTATTGTCCAGATTTCTTTAAGAAATTGTTCATTCATTCTCGAAATTACAGGGTACCTACTGGATAATATAAAAACATTGCATCCCTTTACAGAAAAAAAAACATTTCTCTGTATATGGCTTTGGAAATGATGTCAAAGTCTCTAGCAAGGTTTTGTTTGTTACTTCCATGTCAATATAAAGTGAAATATGTCGTATAATTTTGCATTGAGATTTGAATGTTATGTGTGTGGATACAATGGAACACCAAGGCAAATGGTACGTTTGGACGAAGAATGCAGAGGCATTGCCGAACATCGAAGGAATGAATTAGATTTGCCACAAATACCTTTCATTGAACAGACAAGAATTTGTCGAAACTGTCATTTGAATATTCTCTCAGAGGTTCAATCTTATTAAGGAGATCCCGAGTGGTCAGTGGATAACCGGTCTAACGCACAGTCCGTTCGAAACTCCAGCATAGCGATAGTCGAGCTTGATGTAGCGGTGGGTTATCCACATACGTAGAGGCTTTTGGAATAAGAGAAAAGGTTCATCATGGAAATTAATTTTTTCCGCGATGCTTCTTATCCGCCTCATTAGTGAGTTCTTCGCAGCCACCAGCATTCGAACCATATTAAGACTGCTGTTTGATGGTGAACAGCACGTTTTGATTCAGTGTGTGGTGAGCTTGTCTCAAATTTGCGGCAATTCACCGTACAGCGGGCGTGAAGTGCCTATTGGCCGCCACGATACGGGACGCGTGTTGTCTCGCCGACTTGATCTTAGCTTTCATCTTGTGAATGCGTTCCAATCAGAGGGGTGGTATTCCTCCTCTCCGCTTCTCTTTGCGTCTGAGTGGCGTCATACACGGCATAGTTGATCTGCCAGATATGAAAGGACATCGTGAATCTCCGCATTCACTCGTGCCAGCTGTTGTAGCTTCAGGGGCTTGGTGTTATGAAGTGCCCTGCGGGTTCTGATGTCTTCCGTTGATAGTATGATGCGGGCCTCCTCTACAGCCAGAACGACACTTGTCATATTCGCCAATTCTGCCACATCGTTAACCAGCTGAGGAGGGGTTCTGACATAGCCTTGACCCCGAAGATGAGATTCATAATCCCTCAGATTTTGGGCGGTAAAGGCAGCATGCTCTGTGGGGATCTCACAACACAGAGTACTTTCTCGCCATGTATCCTTCCACAGAAATGCAGAAAACCGTCTCTGTGAGTCCGTTCAGTCAAAGCGTTCGTTGTCGTTGCAGTCGTCATTATGTGGCAATCCATCGTCCTGGTCCCCACCACCTTGCCTTTGACCCCTATTCCGAGGGGGAGGTTTGTGGAGGCCTCTTCCTCGTCTGTTTGGAACCGAGTAGTTGGGTATACTGGGGGTTAGCCTAATTAGCCGACATCAGAGGGAATGAGCATTTCCTTCAGAGTGTGTCTCTGCTGTCAGTCCAGTTTTGCACCCGTTGTTCAGGACAGTGTCGCAACTGACCAAAGCCTTGGATGGTAGTTGCCCCTCCTGCCCATTCATGAAAAGTAACGTCACATTCGTTTTTAATGTCAGGTAATATTTAAAAATTTTATAATATTTCATCACATACATCCAGTGATAATCAGCGATGTTCTGAAAAGTTAAATAATCAAACAAAGTTACTGAAATTCATGATATAAAATGAATCAACCATTCATAAGATTCAGTGTTGAAGTCAACAAAAACAATATTTCGCACAAATACACGGGAATATTTACAGATGATAACATAAGGATGGTCACAAGAGAAGTCAATATACCTCATGAACTGAATTTGCACAAAATTCATAGTAAACGACATGAATTGCCAAAAAAACATTTAATTTTTTCACCAATATGAATAACTTAAAATGTTAAAAAAATTCTACAGGCACAAAATTCATAAGATACCGCACAAATGTTCACAAAATAGACAATTTTTGGTATAGAGAAAAAAAATAATTTTCATATATAAGTGACAGACAGTGTCAAGTTGATGATCCACAGGAGAAACTCCTAATATTTCTAAAACTTAACGGGCATAAAATTTATACGGTAAAAATCACCAACTTGACGTAACTGTTTTTTTGAACACTTTAGTGTTATCTTATTATAATTATTATTAAATTTTAGCATTAGAAATCAGATACTTGGCTGGTTTCATAGCCTTGCTACGCTCGGCTATGAAACACCAGCCGCGGCATTAAATCTTGTGCTTTTATGCCTAGTAAAACAAATAACTATTTTATCACAGATAAAATATCGTGCTCTGGCGCCGTTGAGTACGTTTTGACGCCGGGATATTTCAACCCTCGAGTCCCTGACCGCTATTACGACTCCGGATTGGACATATATGCCGCTCAATCGATTGTCTCGTTGGTACTTGCTACAAAGCCCCCACCAATACTTCTAGAACCATTTGAACACATTACACACACACATTACAGCAAGGAAGTAAATGTATTGATCCCTTTATTCCGAGTACCCTAGTACTCATTAAGAATTAGCAAATTCCTCCATTCTATTGACCACGTGGAAAAATCGAAACATTATGTAATGACGCTGATAAAATATCCTGTGTAGCCATTGTGAAAACTACCGATGGCATGTTTCGACGGCCGCTAGCAAAAATGTTTCATCTTCCACTTTCATAAGAATAGTATATAGTGAAGAATTTCCATTTTTTTTGTATCTATTTGTCTATGTCTTGCACAATATCTGGTGGTAATGACTCCTAGATTATTTCAAAAGTTTTTTTTTTCAAACTTCAATATCTTCATTAAATTTTGAGTAATAAAATGCATGGTGTATTTTGAAGTCGGGAAATAATCGGTGACCTGCAAACAAAAAACTGGCAGTTCCGACAGCGCGCACCATACCTGAGTACATGTCCAACAGTGAAGCAACTGACACGTTAAACAAAAGATAAATCGTTACCAAGTTCACCTCGTAACTTATGTATGCTTTTTTTTCGTTTTGTTTTCATCAATGGTACTTTTTTCCATGTGTGTATGTGTAGTAATTACCAAGAAGCGCAAGGCATTGTAACTGAGATTGTTGTTTTTTTTTTGCTTTGTATCGAAGTCGCCACCAGTTTGGATATACGCATGTATTCAACATTTTCTGTATTTTCTTATACCGTCCATTTCAAACTCGAACGACTGTGTACCGAAAAACCCTACTGTATATATTTGAATAGCCTTATTATTTTCATAAAATTGTATTTATTTGTGTCCTTTTCAAATACATGTTGAACATAACATAAATTAAAACTCTTCAGAGCCAAGTTATTCAATACCTCAGAATTTCTTCAAATTAATGTCTTCATCAGGTTTACTGGATCGTGTCGTTGCCAATTCCTCATCGCTTCAGTTATGATGTATTTTTCTTGGGAGGACTCAGTATCTGAAATAAATGGAATATTTACAATGGAAAAATAATTTTTTGACATTCGGCTAACTTCAATAATAAAAATCAGTCACAATAGAATGATTTGAGGGAAAACTGGAGTCACTGATAGTGATATAACTATTGAACTATCCCAACGAAGCTATTTTTGGTGAATGTACGTTTATGAGGTATTTTCTTTATTTTTCAAGTTAAACCAATCTTTGCGTGAAGACGCATATTTGTATTTTTGTCCCGAAAAGCACAACCAAAATAGAGTCAGAAGTGGACTTCAAAACGTTCATCAATCCCTACCGGCCGGTCTTCGAAGGAGTCAGTGAACGGAGCATTACCAAGGACTCCAGAAAAGTAAGGTCTTCGAGGCTCGGTCAAATCAATTTTTATTTCAATACCCAATAGTTGCCGCAGTAAAATCATTCTTTCCCCCTCATCCCCAGTGCCTACTTTTTTTTTTCTACGTCATTGAGCAGAACAATAAAGCACATATATATTGAACAAATATTTCAGTTCCTGTCACCTGGGTAAGAATGACATACATAAGGCTTCATGTACGAACAGAAATTGCCAATATAAGTATGAATGTATGTGTACCCAATATACTTTTTGGTGTCTCTCCTTAACAACTTCAATCAATCTGAAACTCAATTTTTTTAATTTACTTGCTAGGCCTGCCAAATATTCATGACATGATAGAGCAAGCAAGCAAAAAAAAAGTAAACCAATGAAATATAAAATGGAAATATGGGTTTCGGCATTCAAGCTGATAAAAAAAGATTTGATCACTATTTTCTTACTATTTAATGATTTAATGATTTTGCTGACCAGACAGACACTGTCCTGATCCCAAAACTATTTTTAAAAATTCATATTTTTTATTTTTCAAAGTGTTCAAAAGTTGAAAAGAGGGGTTAAGTATATTTTATTCAAAGATGGTCTCATATTCGACTTCAAATCAATAAAGTGATTGGTCGTATCATACTATGAATGCTTACCTGAAATGAGCACAATAAATCTTCATCTATAGACATGAGTGCTCCAGCATTATCAAACGTACCACAATAATTCGGAGCAGAAAATATTGTTATACATTGTCTTTGTGCGAAAAATTCGTACCCATCTTCAACAACCTAAAATTGAAGAATAATCTATAAAATTTGAGTTCATCCACGCTCAGTTATCATCAAAGCTAGTTGTATATGGGCATGATAGATAAAACGAAGGAAAAGTGGTTTGATTGATGCAGGTATCATCGGGATCCTGAGTGGTCCCGTTATCCCAGGACTTCACCATAATAAAATTATATTGTAGTAGACAAAGGATATTCTTCAGCATTTCTCGAGCTTATTTCCTTGGAATAACAGAAAATCTAAAATTTCAAGATCCCAAAAAAAGATACGTTATTTAAGTCTCATCGTAATTTTGTGGTAAAGGTATTTTATTCAATTATATCATTAGCATATCCGATCAATTCGAATAAACTGTTGAGGCAACATTGTAAAATTCATTCAAGACAGATTGTAATTAAGACGCAGGTATACATACCATGAGACACAAACTCATGGTACACGCCCTTTTCTACTTTGTTTCTGTAGCTATATTTATGAAATTTGGAACATTGAATATGCCTACTATCGGGCACTTTTTGACATATTTGGAAAAAAATCAAACAACTGGTTTTTTCGAAAATGACATCAACTTTAGATTTTCAAATGGGACACCTTGTATATTATTACACTTTTGAAATCTGCATAATTTTCTGAATTCAATGATATATCATGGTTTACATTTCATTCGTCAGAACACCCATTTTATTTTTCGATCTAGAGAGCCATGAACTCCCTAAAATTATTCCAAATAATCAAAATAATGCTACACTATCGTAATTTAGATTTAAAAAGAATCGTGGTTCAAAATACGTGCCAAAAAAGTTAACCAAAACACCGTTTTTTCGAATGGTACCGTAATGGTATTCTGACGTCATTCGAAAGTACCATCGATGGAATATCCATCCATATTTACTTTTTTCTGTATAAACAATACGAACACGATAATGGTACCTTCTTGGTTTAATAACAATAATTTATCAAGGTAGCTATGGAACACAAACAACAATTTGACCTTTCGATTTTCATGGAGATCTAGTCAATATTTCATCCCACCAATAGAGCTCATAAATATCGAAAGCTCAGAGCCTTGGTTCAAATGTAAGTAAGTAAGTATAACAGTTAGGTTTTCTCTCACAATTAATATCGAAACAAAATAAAGAACTCTCATAATAGCTGTTCGAAATGTCCATCACTTACATCCATTCATTTTCGAGCTCGTTTGGCGGTATTGCGAATAGCATTGTTCAATTGTTTAGGCGTTATACTTTTAATGGCTCGTCTAACTCATAATTCTAGTTCATCACGGGTGGTTGGGTAGGTTTTGTAAACGATGTTTTTGAAGTGACCCCAAATGACAAAATGTAAAGGGATTAAGTCAGGTGCCTGCCTAACAGAACCATGTATTCCGATCCACTATTCCCCAAATCGGTCACGAAGGTTGTCACGTTTGAAAATACCAAATGGTATAAATCCTAGTATTCTTATGTTTTGGCCATTCAATGCTAGGTGGCGCCACGGGTATCATACGTTGTCGAAATTACTATATTTATTTACATAAACTTTTCCTTATCAAAGGGTTTCATTTTGAAAACTTACTAGATAAAAGTACTTAAATGATATCACGCCTTCAGTTTTCATCAAGTACAACTACAACACGAATTTCCTTCGCTGGTGAACGTTTGTGTGTGCATGATTCATAGAGTTGATAAGTAGGAAAAGTACATGTACTGATTGCGCGACAAAATCCTTATATGAAGGAAAACTGATTTCAGTTTTTCCATGTTTCAAATTGGTTAATTCTGTAATACACTATGAAGATGAGTATGCTTACAGTGGATTTATACAGTAGATAAGATAAGATAAGGGATAAGATGAGAATGTTCAACATACATAAATCAATGGGAACGTTTATACACCAAATAGGATAAGAATAAGATTAGAGATAACATAAGAGTTGGCCAAACTTTCAACTTCTTATCTTATTCTTATCTGAAAAAGCAAATGCGCATGTGCTGATGAAATTTTTGACAGAACTGACAGCAAAAATGAATTCTGTCAAGTAAGCCGTGATTTCATTGGGTGGTTCTTATTGCTTATTCAATCTGTATCTTTGTGGCTTGTTTTTTACCCTATTCCTTATCTTATCATATTTGCTGCATAAACCCACAGTTACTTCATTCATCCTTGCCATCTTTCGAGAGATAGTCAATAGATGGCACTTCATCATTGGTTTTATCCAATTGATGTTTGACAGCCGATCCTAGCCTAACCACTTTTAAAGTAGAAAAAGGCTTAAAAAAAAGACAAGAAACTGCTGCTAGCCTAGGGCACCATTTTCGACGGTCTTTTTACCGTTGAGACGCATTTGAGAAAACAACGCGAGACTAATTTTCTTGGATGACGAAACGCTAAGGTCTCGAATAAAATTGTTATTATGGCCATTGGTATCCCTCCGAGTGGGGTGAGGTAATAAAAATCAATTATATAAGGAAATATTAAATCATTGTTTATTAGGGTTCCAGGTTAGAGCTATTGCTCGTTTCATGATGGTGACTGGTGTGCTCACCCACCATCTATGAAAGTTTGTGGCGGAGCTCCCTCCATGCAGAGGTAGAGCATTTCCATAGCAAACATTTTATGAATTTTATGATAGAATAGCGGAATGAATTATCTCCCATGGTAGTCTTCTTTCCATTTTTTGTTTAGTCATAAGGAAAGGAGGATGATCTAGTTGTCCACATATCTGATAGTTGTAGATAAAGTTTTACTCCAGGGATGGACTATTTTCACCTGTTGGTTCATCTTTCCATTTCGTATCTGGTTATGGTGATCGGAAAGATAGTCCAACTTTCAAGTTGCATAGAAGTCTTCGAGGGAATCCAGACTCCACCTTGCCTAGCTCACTGGGCAATTAGGCTTGTTAAACCTATTTTATATCTAATTTTCATTTATGAATTATCTGCCTAAATTTATCCATATTAATATTTTGAACCTTGAGTGTCCCATGTAATATTACTGAACGTAAGCTAAAAATCATTTAACAAGTTTAATGAGCAACCAGGTATTTTCATGATTATTTCCCAGTTTTAATTTATTTTGTGTGCACTAAGTCAGGTGGATTCACCTATCAATTATTCTTCACCTCCATAGGGGTGGAATACTATATTCAGGATAAACCTCAATATTTTCACAAATTTGTATACTTAAAAAAAAAAAAATGTGAAGACAATTTTCATATTATATTCGGTTTAAAGCAAGGTAGTGTTTTACTTCAAGTGTTCCTCAACTAATGCATTTTCCTAACAGTTGTGACAAATTGAAGGTTGATACCACCCATTTATACTGTAACGATTTCGAGACCGGCCCCGAGAGCGGCCCTGATCTAATTAATTATGCACCCTCGTTCAACTACGACAGCATATCTGCTGGCCCACGAATCACGGAGAACAAGCCGGAATAAAATCGATATCTTCGTTACTGTTCAAAGAGCCATCTAGATGAAATGTTCTATACTCCCGAATAATAGAGAGTCGTGGATGGAATCTGCTTGGGAGCATATAAGCTAGATAATCAGAGATAGGCACGGAGAGTTACGAATATAATAGTTCCAGAGTTCACATATAGAGAGACTGACACAGTAATAAATGAATTAGTGAAGTAAATGTTTTAGTTGAATAATTGTTTTAAATAGTGTTTTTAATAAATTAGGAAAATTAGTAAATGCAGTTTTACTACAGTTGTTGTCAGAAGTCGGATGTTTAAAATAAATAAGTGTTCGTCGCGTTGAAAAACTGATAGACATTTATCGCGCCTAATAGACAGTTAGCGACCCGTTGAACATTTGAGTGTTTGCAAAGTGTACAGTTTTGCGCGTCGCGGGACAATAAACTGAAAACTTTTTGTGTGAAATAAATAATAGACTGATATTTCGGTTAAAAACAATTAAAGACAAAATTTTTTCGAGGAGAGTTCACCTGGTTGACCTTAAAGTTAGTGAATTGAAGCAGGAGTCGGAGGAGCGGGAGTTAGAAACAACTGGAAAGAAGGCCGTACTCCAGAAAAGACTTGCAGATGGACTGATTGAAGAAGGAGAAGACCCCGAAACGTTCATATTCGAAGTTTCTGGAATTGATTTGAGTTCCATAATGAATAAACTCGACGAGACAACAAAATCCTTGGAAGATAAATTTCTGGAAAATTCGAATAGTTTGAAGGAGGAACTTCAACAAAATTCGGTGAGTCTGGAAGATCAATTTCTTCAAAATTCAAAGAGTCTGGAGGAAAAGCTTCTAGAAAATTCTGTCAGCCTGAAAGAGGAACTTCTAGAAAATTCGAATTGTCTAAAAGAGGAACTTCAAGAAAATGTGAAGAGCCTTGAAGAAAAGCTTCACGAAAATTCGAAATATCTAGAAGAAAAGCTTCACAAAAATTCGAAAAATCTAGAAGAAAAGCTTGAAGAAAATTCGAAAAATTTAGAAGTGAAGCTTCTAGAAAAGTCGGAGAATTTGAGAGAAGAGCTTCTAGAAAATTCGAGAAGCTTGAAAGAAGAAGTTTGCAGTGTGGCGAATCGGTTGGAAGAAAGAATGGGAACTGCTGAAATAGAGATAGAGAAAATCAAAGATGACATGGAGGAAGAAATTAAAAAAATCAAGGAAACGCTCCATGATGAAATAAAAGGCGGAATCGAGACAGAAGTCAGCAGAATAAAGGAAAAATTCAGTGAATTGGAAAAGCGAAAGGATTGTGCTCATACCACAGAAACTTACAACAAAAACCCAATGCTGGATCTGAGTATCAACCAGGAGGAAGTCCAGAAAGACACAAAAAATTTCTAGACTAGTGCTGAAACTGGAAAACTCGCATTGAAACCGCCTCAGTTCAACGGAAATACTCCATGGTCAAACTACCACCGACAATTCGAAGCTGCTGCCAAAGCAAATGGATGGAATGCTGGGGAAAAAGCTTTAGCATTGACACTGGCATTGCGTGGCGAAGCAACAAATATTTTACAACGCTCACCGCCCAACAACAGGAAGACTTTGAACAGCTGGTAAAACACTTGGAACTTCGCTATGGCCAAGCCCACCTTGAACACGTAAATCACTCACAGTTGAAGAACCGATGCCAGAAATCAAGCGAATCCTTGCAAGAAGCACACATTGCAGGCTTGGTTCGCCTTGCATACCCAGCCACACCGGAAAGTGTAATGGATAAGCGACTAGCGGTCCTGGCATTTTTGGATGGACTTCGTGACCAGGAAACCCGGCAAGCCCTAACACTAGCTCGCCCCGTACATCTCGTGGATGCATTGGCACGCGCTCTGGAATTCGAAGCAGCAAAGCAATACTGCAAAAGCCAGAACAACATCCGAATGGCTGAGGAAGACCCACAGGAGCCCGCTAATATCGAGGCTGTCGTGAGAAAAGTGCTGAAGGAAGTTATGCCTGAGAGAAGACTGATACGATGCCGAAATTGTAGAGAAGTTGGGCACGTGCGTAGCAAATGTCCAACATTGAAAAAATCGACATCAACGATGAAGGTCAAGATGCATATGTCGCTGTACTTCACTCCTTGATACGGGTGCGACTAGGACAATCCTTGGGCCTACTTTTGCCAAAACACCGGCAAGAATTGAATCGTCGAAATAGAAGCTACGCACAGCAACAGGAGAGCCGGCAACTGTGTATGATGAACTTCCGGGCTTTAGTAGCAGATATCGAGGATGATGCAATTATAGGGATGGACAGACATCATGAACTCCAGAGGGTTCGAGTTGAATTTCAGAGACGGCGTCCTACGAGTGAATGGAGAAGAGTTGGTGCTTCACGGGAGAAATGAAGAAAACAAAGAACAAAGGTGATTCAGCACAAAATTGACACTGGAAATGCCCGACCAATCCGGCAATCAGCCAGAAGACTTCCTCTCGCAAAAAAGGAAGAGGCTGACAACATAGTCTGCGACATGGAGAAAGACGGAGTCATCGAGCTATCGGACAGTCCCTGGTCCTCTCCAGTCGTGTTGGTAAAGAAGAAAGACAGATCAACACGCTTTTGCGTAGACTATCGTCAACTGAACAACGTGACGAAGAAGGACAGCTACCCCCTCCCAAGAATAGATGACACCCTAGACACGTTTGCCGGTTCAACAATTTTCTCGACCCTTGATTTGAAGAGTGGATACTGGCAGGTAGAACTGGCTCAGGAAGATCGAGAATAGAGAGCTTTCACCGTCGTTTCAGGTTTGTGGCAGTTCACAGTTATGCCATTTGGGTTCTGCAACGCTCCAGCCACATTCGAAAGATTGATGGAGACGGTTCTGAAGGGACTCTCATGGAAGAACTGTCTGGTGTATCTCGACGACATTATTGTGGTTGGCAGATCGTTCGAAGACCACGTGAAAAACTTGGAGGAGGTATTCCAACGACTAAAAACCTCCGGATTGAAGCTGAGTCCCAAGAAATGCCATTTGTTCCAGAAGGAAGTACGATATCTCGGCCACGTTGTCTCTGGAAAAGGAGTGGCAGTAGATGAGCAAAAGATCAAAGCTGTTAAGGAATGGCCAATTCCAAAAGACATACATCAGCTTCGAAGTTTTCTTGGCCTGTGCACTTACTATCGCCGATATGTACTGGGGTTCGCCAACATCGTCAAACCGCTGACCAGGCTTACAGAAGGGCAAACGAAGTTCCAGTGGTCTGAAGAATGCCAAGACTCGTTCAGGAAGCTAAAAGGAGCCTTGATCAACCTACAGTTCAAGAATCCCGAGGGCCAAGTGGCACGTTGGATCGAGAGGCTCCAAGAATTTGACTTTGAGATCGAACATCGAGCGGGGACCAGCCATAAGAATGCAGATGTCCTGTCAAGAAGACCATGCCGAGATGACTGTTCGCACTGCTGACGAGCAGAGGAGAAGGAGTCGACACTCTACAGAACTACCAAGAGAAAGATCCAGATCTTGGTTTAATCATCGGCTGGAAGAAAAGTGATCGAAGACCGTCGTGGCAGGAAATAGCCAGTTGTTCTCTAGTCGTCAAATCTCATTGGTCCCAATGGAGCTCCCTTACCCTCGACAATGGAGTCCTGAAACGCGTGTGTTGGAAACTGAGGATGGTGGAGGAGACAGACGAGAGATAGTAGTTCCCATGAGCAGGAGACAGGATGTTCTCCGTAAAATTCATGACGGGGTCTGCGGAGGACATCTGGAAGTGACGAAGACCCTCCAGAAACTGAGGCAACGGTTCTACTGGGCCAATTGTCAAACTGACGTCAAGGACTGGTGCAGAAAAGGTGCTGTATGCGCTGCCAGTAATGGGCCTCGAACAAGACCTAAGGCCCCGATGCGCCAGTACAATGTGGGCAGCCCATTCAAAAGGATCGCCATTGACATCGCTGGTCCGTTCCCACAATCTGAACACGTTAGCCGGTTCAAAGATTTTCTCGACCCTTGATTTGAAGAGTGGATACTGGCAGGTAGAACTGGCTCAGGAAGATCGAGAAAAGACAGCTTTCACCGTCGGTTCAGGTTTGTGGCAGTTAACAATTATTCAAATTCAAATACATTGACATTTATTTTCAAATTCAAATACTGTCAGTCCGCATTTTAATTTTTATACAATATTTTTTACTTTAATGATGCTAATTTAAATTTTTACTCAAGTTATGTATGTTAGTAGATTCGATATATTTCTCCATTTTTAATTTTGTCCTGTTATAGTTGTCCTGAGGAAGGAAATAAACTTTTCCGAAAGCTTGACAAGATAACAAAGAGTTTTCTTTAAGACCAACAAAAAATCTCCCCCTTTTGTATATATATACATATATATATATATATATATATATATATATATATATATATATATATATATATATATATATATATATATATATATATATATATATATATATATATATATATATATATATATATATATATATATATATGAAAACTAAAAGTTCGGGTTGAACCGCGTCTAGAATTTGTTGAAATTCGACGTTTCGGCTCCGATTTTGGAGCCATTTTCAAGAACTGAAAAAGACAGAAAATTAATAAATGGTTGAAACGTAATTTTACGCTGAGGTCTCAATCTGCCTACTCCTCAGGTATAATTGCGTTAGGTTTTTGTGACTTGACGTCGGGGTCTCAATCTGCCTACTCCCCATGTGAGAGAGAACCAGTGACGAGACATAGACATAGTTTTATCATAAATATGATGAAATTGTGAGAAAGAGGTGGGCGAAACATTAACAAAGTTAGTTATGACATTGGTTGATCGCCCACCTCTTTCTCACAATTTCATCATATTTATGATAAAACTAAACTTTTTTTGAAAAATAATCCCAATTTGGTGGTCACAAAGTCAGACAAGGGTAACGTCACTGTGATCATGGACAGAGATGAATACATTTCACTTTCTAATGATTTAATTGAAAATAGTCAGTCATATACCACTTTAAATAAAGACCCCACACAACAAATCCAATCAAAATGTAACTTACTAATAAAATCTCTTTGCACTTCTGGACAAATTGATGAACCCACAAGAAAAAGATTAACTAAATATAATGGCACAATTCCAAAATTTTATTCTCTCCCCAAAATACACAAACCAATTCTGTCTATGAGACCGATTGTAGCCTCGATTGGTTCACCGACTGAATTTTTGTCTGCTTTTGTGACTGACATATTAACAATGGCTTATGATTTCGATAATGACTATTATATTAAAGATTCCTTTGACGTCTCCAAAAAGTTCAACAAAATGCAACTCCCAGACAATTATGTCCTAGCTAGTTTAGACGTTGTCTCATTATTTAGTAATGTATATTTAGAAGCATGCATCAGAGCAGTTGATAAAAAATGGCACCGCGTTGGCCCCATCTGTAATATCCAAAAGCAGTCATTTTTTGACTTAATAAAATTTCTTTTTAATAATACAGTTTTCTCTTTTAATAATAAAATTTATAAACAGACTTTCGGTACCCCAATGGGGGCAAAAATTAGTCCCATTCTTGCTTGCTATGTAATGGACGACATTTTAGATATGGTCATTAGTGTTCTTCCTTTCAATTTATTTTTTATAAAGAAATATGTTGATGACATCATACTCTCGTTACCTGCAGAGGGAGCTACAGAAATAGTGGACATTTTCAACAGCTACGATCCGCACATTCAATTTACGTTGGAATGTGAAAACGATGAACGTAGTGTTCCCTTCTTGGATATGAAGTTCATACGAACTCAGAACAACAATATTCTCATCGATTGGTACAGAAAACCCATGAGTTCGGGTAGATACATGAATTACTTGTCGTACCACAAGGAGTCCATCAAAGTGAACCTTGTCAAACAAATGAAACAACGAGTCCTCAACATCTCTGATAGTACCCTCTGGAACAAGAACTTGGGTATCTTGTACAATTTATTTCGCAACAATTCATATCCTCATTGTCTCTTGAAAAAAATTTTATATAGCTCAACAATGGAGGCTCGCCCAGATAACATTAACAATACAGGTATTTCGGATGTTGCAGTTAGTGATAATGCGGTCCAGGCAATTAATACTTTTTATGCATCTCTTCCTTACTTAACGAATATAACTCCAAAACTTACTAGAATCTTCAAATCTTTTAATAATATAAAAATTGCTAATAAAACGAGTTTAACTGTCAACTCTCTCTTCACGAGTGTTAAAGACAAAACTCCAGTAACTTTTCAATCACATGTTGTCTATTGTATTCCTTGCTCCAATTGTTCGAATGAATATATAGGTCAAACTAACAGGTTGCTAAAAGACAGAATTTGTTCACATAAGAGTGACTGTCGATTGCACCCAGAGAGATGTGCACTTAGTGTCCATGTACATCATGAGGGCCACAATATGAACTTTGAGGCAGCAAAAATCTTAGCCAGAGAATCAAACAATTACAAAAGAATCTGTCTGGAGATGGCTTTCATATCACAGTCATCCTCATGTTTAAACAAAAAAACGGATATAAAACATTTAAGCGAAATATATTCATTTTTATTGCACTTGGATAAACAGAAATACAATATCAGAGAGCTTAACTCTCAATCCATATTATAATTGAACTAAATCTTTTTTTAATAAATACAATTTTTAAATAACGGCTGACCACCGTAAACAGGTATAAAACAGTAACTTTTCAAAATTCTTTTCTCCAAATTTATTTGAATCATAAACTGATAAATTTACAATTGTCATGTGTCATAATCATGAAACAATGTCTAATCTATTGTTCCAAGCTCGTGTTACACTTTTCCAGTTCTGAGTAGGTTCAATCTGTCTAAATCTACATTCTAGTACAGTTCCATGCAGGAACGTACCCAAACTAATTTCACATGTCAACTTAATTTTAAATAATATAATTGTTTCTCTTCTTCACGCCGGCCGTTACGGACACCGGTATGGTATCCATTTTACATAAATTCAAATATAATTAGTTTTTATCCATAACAAAATAATGTTTTAATGTGTGACGATTATCTTTATGTATATCTCACAAACTGTTTCTGAATATGTTCAATAACTGTACACGTCTTTTTACTTCATCCATTGCAATCAATCTCAACAACACGTAAGTGGTTTAGAATCCATGTTGTTCAATTGTTTTCACTATATTTTGATCATGATTTGTAGCTTTCCCTGATGATGACAATAAAACTTGTCGAAATATTGGAATAAAGTGTTATAAGAGTATACTTTCCTGCATGCTGCTTACCCAACAAGTTCCCTTTTCTGTACCAATCGATGAGAATATTGTTGTTCTGTGTTCGTATGAACTTCATATCCAAGAAGGGAACACTACGTTCATCGTTTTCACATTCCAACGTTAATTGAATGTGCGGATCGTAGCTGTTGAAAATGTCCACTATTTCTGTAGCTCCCTCTGCAGGTAACGAGAGTATGATGTCATCAACATATTTCTTTATAAAAAATAAATTGAAAGGAAGAACACTAATGACCATATCTAAAATGTCGTCCATTACATAGCAAGCAAGAATGGGACTAATTTTTGCCCCCATTGGGGTACCGAAAGTCTGTTCATAAATTTTATTATTAAAAGAGAAAACTGTATTATTAAAAAGAAATTTTATTAAGTCAAAAAATGATTGCTTTTGGATATTACAGATGGGGCCAACGCGGTGCCATTTTTTATCAACTGCTCTGATGCATGCTTCTAAATATACATTACTAAATAATGAGACAACGTCTAAACTAGCTAGGACATAATTGTCTGGGAGTTGCATTTTGTTGAACTTTTTGGAGACGTCAAAGGAATCTTTAATATAATAGTCATTATCGAAATCATAAGCCCTTGTTAATATGTCAGTCACAAAAGCAGACAAAAATTCAGTCGGTGAACCAATCGAGGCTACAATCGGTCTCATAGACAGAATTGGTTTGTGTATTTTGGGGAGAGAATAAAATTTTGGAATTGTGCCATTATATTTAGTTAATCTTTTTCTTGTGGGTTCATCAATTTGTCCAGAAGTGCAAAGAGATTTTATTAGTAAGTTACATTTTGATTGGATTTGTTGTGTGGGGTCTTTATTTAAAGTGGTATATGACTGACTATTTTCAATTAAATCATTAGAAAGTGAAATGTATTCATCTCTGTCCATGATCACAGTGACGTTACCCTTGTCTGACTTTGTGACCACCAAATTGGGATTATTTTTCAAAAAAAGTTTAGTTTTATCATAAATATGATGAAATTGTGAGAAAGAGGTGGGCGATCAACCAATGTCATAACTAACTTTGTTAATGTTTCGCCCACCTCTTTCTCACAATTTCATCATATGTATGATAAAACTATGTCTATGTCTCGTCACTGGTTCTCTCTCACATGGGGAGTAGGCAGATTGAGACCCCGACGTCAAGTCACAAAAACCTAACGCAATTATACCTGAGGAGTAGGCAGATTGAGACCTCAGCGTAAAATTACGTTTCAACCATTTATTAATTTTCTGTCTTTTTCAGTTCTTGAAAATGGCTCCAAAATCGGAGCCGAAACGTCGAATTTCAACAAATTCTAGACGCGGTTCAACCCGAACTTTTAGTTTTCATATATATATATATATATATATATATATATATATATATAAACAGAGATGTGCTCTCGAGGGAAATTGTGAATAACAAGTAGGACATTTTATTGGACTAAGCCCTCTGGTAAAAATGCAACCGTAGACACGTGTTTCGATCTTAGGGATCTCATCAGTACGGTATATATATACAAAAGGGGGAGATTTTTTGCAGTCTTATGTTGGTCTTAAAGAAAACTCTTTGTTATCTTGTCAAGCTTTCGGAAAAGTTTATTTCCTTCCTCAGGACAACTATAACAGGACAAAATTAAAAATGGAGAAATATATCGAATCTACTAACATACATAACTTGAGTAAAAATTTAAATTAGCATCATTAAAGTAAAAAATATTGTATAAAAATTAAAATGCGGACTGACAGTATTTGAATTTGAAAATAAATGTCAATGTATTTGAATTTGAATAATTGTTAACTGCCACAAACCTGAACCGACGGTGAAAGCTGTCTTTTCTCGATCTTCCTGAGCCAGTTCTACCTGCCAGTATCCACTCTTCAAATCAAGGGTCGAGAAAATCTTTGAACCGGCTAACGTGTTCAGATTGTGGGAACGGACCAGCGATGTCAATGGCGATCCTTTTGAATGGGCTGTCCACATTGTACTGGCGCATCGGGGCCTTAGGTCTTGTTCGAGGCCCATTACTGGCAGCGCATACAGCACCTTTTCTGCACCAGTCCTTGACGTCAGTTTGACAATTGGCCCAGTAGAACCGTTGCCTCAGTTTCTGGAGGGTCTTCGTCACTTCCAGATGTCCTCCGCAGACCCCGTCATGAATTTTACGGAGAACATCCTGTCTCCTGCTCATGGGAACTACTATCTCTCGTCTGTCTCCTCCACCATCCTCAGTTTCCAACACACGCGTTTCAGGACTCCATTGTCGAGGGTAAGGGAGCTCCATTGGGACCAATAAGATTTGACGACTAGAGAACAACTGGCTATTTCCTGCCACGACGGTCTTCGATCACTTTTCTTCCAGCCGATGATTAAACCAAGATCTGGATCTTTCTCTTGGTAGTTCTGTAGAGTGTCGACTCCTTCTCCTCTGCTCGTCAGCAGTGCGAACAGTCATCTCGGCATGGTCTTCTTGACAGGACATCTGCATTCTTATGGCTGGTCCCCGCTCGATGTTCGATCTCAAAGTCAAATTCTTGGAGCCTCTCGATCCAACGTGCCACTTGGCCCTCGGGATTCTTGAACTGTAGGAGCCATTTTAGAGCTGCATGGTAAGTTCTCAGCAGGAATCTTCTCCCATACATGTACTTGTAGAAGTGTTCTACTCCTTTGACAACAGTCAACAGCTCCCGCCTGGTGACACAGTAATTCCGCTCCGGGTTACTGAGGGTCTTGTTGAAATAACCTATGACTTTTTCCTGTCCTTCCTGGATCTGTGACAGGAGAGCTCTAAGTCCCACATTGCTTGCGTCCGTGTCCAAAATGAATTTTCCGTTCGGAAGAGGATAGCTCAGAATTGGTGCGTTGATCAAGGCTCCTTTTAGCTTCCTGAACGAGTCTTGGCATTCTTCAGACCACTGGAACTTCGTTTGCCCTTCTGTAAGCCTGGTCAGCGGTTTGACGATGTTGGCGAACCCCAGTACATATCGGCGATAGTAAGTGCACAGGCCAAGAAAACTTCGAAGCTGATGTATGTCTTTTGGAATTGGCCATTCCTTAACAGCTTTGATCTTTTGCTCATCTACTGCCACTCCTTTTCCAGAGACAACATGGCCGAGATATCGTACTTCCTTCTGGAACAAATGGCATTTCTTGGGACTCAGCTTCAATCCGGAGGTTTTTAGTCGATGGAATACCTCCTCCAAGTTTTTCACGTGGTCTTCGAACGATCTGCCAACCACAATAATGTCGTCGAGATACACCAGACAGTTCTTCCATGAGAGTCCCTTCAGAACCGTCTCCATCAATCTTTCGAATGTGGCTGGAGCGTTGCAGAACCCAAATGGCATAACTGTGAACTGCCACAAACCTGAAACGACGATGAAAGCTCTCTATTCTCGATCTTCCTGAGCCAGTTCTACCTGCCAGTATCCACTCTTCAAATCAAGGGTCGAGAAAATTGTTGAACCGGCAAACGTGTCTAGGGTGTCATCTATTCTTGGGAGAGGGTAGCTGTCCTTCTTCGTCACGTTGTTCAGTTGACGATAGTCTACGCAAAAGCGTGTTGATCCGTCTTTCTTCTTTACCAACACGACTGGAGAGGACCAGGGACTGTCCGATAGCTCGATGACTCCGTCTTTCTCCATGTCGCAGACCATGTTGTCAGCCTCTTCCTTTTTTGCGAGAGGAAGTCTTCTGGCTGATTGCCGGATTGGTCGGGCATTTCCAGTGTCAATTTTGTGCTGAATCACCTTTGTTCTTTGTTTTCTTCATTTCTCCCGTGAAGCACCAACTCTTCTCCATTCACTCGTAGGACGCCGTCTCTGAAATTCAACTCGAACCCTCTGGAGTTCATGATGTCTGTCCATCCCTATAATTGCATCATCCTCGATATCTGCTACTAAAGCCCGGAAGTTCATCATACACAGTTGCCGGCTCTCTTGTTGCTGTGCGTAGCTTCTAATTCGACGATTCAATTCTTGCCGGTGTTTTGGCAAAAGTAGGCCCAAGGATTGTCCTAGTCGCACCCGTATCAAGGAGTGAAGTACAGCGACATATGCATTGTTAACTGGGGCTTGTTGGATACGTGCTGACGATTGCTCCTTCTTGACCTTCATCGTTGATGTCGATTTTTTCAATGTTGGACATTTGCTACGCACGTGCCCAACTTCTCTACAATTTCGGCATCGTATCAGTCTTCTCTCAGGCATAACTTCCTTCAGCACTTTTCTCACGACAGCCTCGATATTAGCGGGCTCCTGTGGGTCTTCCTCAGCCATTCGGATGTTGTTCTGGCTTTTGCAGTATTGCTTTGCTGCTTCGAATTCCAGAGCGCGTGCCAATGCATCCACGAGATGTACGGGGCGAGCTAGTGTTAGGGCTTGCCGGGTTTCCTGGTCACGAAGTCCATCCAAAAATGCCTGGACCGCTAGTCGCTCATCCATTACACTTTCCGGTGTGGCTGGGTATGCAAGGCGAACCAAGCCTGCAATGTGTGCTTCTTGCAAGGATTCGCTTGATTTCTGGCATCGGTTCTTCAACTGTGAGTGATTTACGTGTTCAAGGTGGGCTTGGCCATAGCGAAGTTCCAAGTGTTTTACCAGCTGTTCAAAGTCTTCCTGTTGTTGGGCGGTGAGCGTTGTAAAATATTTGTTGCTTCGCCACGCAATGCCAGTGTCAATGCTAAAGCTTTTTCCCCAGCATTCCATCCATTTGCTTTGGCAGCAGCTTCGAATTGTCGGTGGTAGTTTGACCATGGAGTATTTCCGTTGAACTGAGGCGGTTTCAATGCGAGTTTTCCAGGTTCAGCACTAGTCTAGAAATTTTTTGTGTCTTTCTGGACTTCCTCCTGGTTGATACTCAGATCCAGCATTGGGTTTTTGTTGTAAGTTTCTGGGGTATGAGCACAATCCATTCGCTTTTCCAATTCACTGAATTTTTCCTTTATTCTGCTGATTTCTGTCTCGATTCCGCCTTTTATTTCATCATGGAGCGTTTCCTTGATTTTTTTAATTTCTTCCTCCATGTCATCTTTGATTTTCTCTATCTCTATTTCAGCAGTTCCCATTCTTTCTTCCAACCGATTCGCCACACTGCAAACTTCTTCTTTCAAGCTTCTCGAATTTTCTAGAAGCTCTTCTCTCAAATTCTCCGACTTTTCTAGAAGCTTCACTTCTAAATTTTTCGAATTTTCTTCAAGCTTTTCTTCTAGATTTTTCGAATTTTTGTGAAGCTTTTCTTCTAGATATTTCGAATTTTCGTGAAGCTTTTCTTCAAGGCTCTTCACATTTTCTTGAAGTTCCTCTTTTAGACAATTCGAATTTTCTAGAAGTTCCTCTTTCAGGCTGACAGAATTTTCTAGAAGCTTTTCCTCCAGACTCTTTGAATTTTGAAGAAATTGATCTTCCAGACTCACCGAATTTTGTTGAAGTTCCTCCTTCAAACTATTCGAATTTTCCAGAAATTTATCTTCCAAGGATTTCGTTGTCTCGTCGAGTTTATTCATTATGGAACTCAAATCAATTCCAGAAACTTCGAATATGAACGTTTCGGGGTCTTCTCCTTCTTCAATCTGTATATATATATATATATATATATATATATATATATATATATATATATATATATATATATATATATGAAAGTTGGGTAAATCGTGACTGACAATACTTGTAGAATTGGAAAAATCTTGAGGTTGCAGTCTTATGTTGGTCTTAAAAAAAACTCTTTGTTATCTTGTCAAGCTTTCGGAAAAGTTTATTTCCTTCCTCAGGACAACTATAACAGGACAAAATTAAAAATGGAGAAATATATCGAATCTACTAACATACATAACTTGAGTAAAAATTTAAATTAGCATCAGTAAAGTAAAAAATATTGTATAAAAATTAAAATGCGGACTGACAGTATTTGAATTTGAAAATTAATGTCAATGTTTTTGAATTGATATTATAAAATCAAGTGACTCTACTAGGTGTATTAGCATTACTATAATTTTTCGATTTATCTCTGTTCAGTTTTAAAATATAGGTGTAAATTTTACTTAAATTATTCAAATCAGTATATATATATATATATATATATATGCATCATATGGGATTTTTTTTTATTATTCTGTTATTGCAAATTTAAAGTTCGTGAACAGTTTGTGCTTTGAAAATAATGCAAAATGACGTTTACGATTGTTTTCTATCTATTGGGTACACCTGTCAAATTTGACATTTTTCAATAAAGTTCCAGAATGTTAGGTTATTTCTCAAATTTCGAAAAATATTATATGAAAAAGTTGTTTATTTTTCGGTTTCCTACCGACCTACCAAATTTGAACCAGTTTGAACAACTTTTATTTTTTTCGCGTTTTCTTAACCTTACATTTTTTCGGATAATTTAAATTTAATGAAATCTGGAATAAAAAACTTGAGATGTAATACACCCATCTGCTGAAAGAATTTTTTCTGTTTATAAATATTTCTAACTGGATATTTTCAAAAAAAATACAAATATGCTAAGAAAATAACATCATATTTGATGCAAAGTGGCTCTAGTTTCAATATTCCATAGCAAAATTTGCTTCAATTATTTTTATCACAATACATCAGTGAAGTAGAAAATAGTTTAGGTCTATTGCTTTAGAAAAATATTCGATAATTCGAAACTAGGCCACTTTGCATCAACTATAACATAATTTTTTTAGCATATTTGTATTTTTTTGAAAATATCCACGTAGAAACATTTTTAAACAGAAAAAATCCTTCCAGCAGATGGGATTATTACATCTCAACTGGTTATTTCAGATTCTACCAAATTTAAATTATCCGAAAAAGTGTAAGGTTAAGAAAACTCGAAAAAATCAAAGTTTTTCAACTGGATCAGATTTGGTAGGTGGGTAGGAAACCGAAAAATGAACAACTTTTCCATATAATGTTTTTCGAAAAATTGAGAAATAATCTAATATTTTGAAATTTTTTTGAAAAAATGTCAAATTTGACAGGTGTAGGCAATCGATGGAAAACAATCATAAACGCCATTTTGCATTATTTTCAAAGCAAAAACTGTTTACGAACTCTAAATTTGCAATAAATGAATAATAAAAAAAAGTCCCATATGATGCGGACTTTAACGGTGACACTGTATATATATATATATATATATATATATATATATATATATATATATATATATATATATATATATATATATATATATATATATATATATATATATATATATATATATATATGAAAACTACAAGTTCGGGTTGAACCGCGTCTAGAATTTGTTGAAATTCGACGTTTCGGCTCCGATTTTGGAGCCATTTTCAAGAACTGAAATAGAAAGAAAATTATTGAAAGGATAATATGTAATTCTACGCTGAGGTCTCAATCTGCCTACTCCTCAGGTATAATTACGTTAGGTTTTTGTGACTTGACGTCGGGGTCTCAATCTGCCTACTCCCCATGTCTCGTCACTGGTTCTCTCTAAGGTCTCAATCTGCCTACTCCTTCGAGAGAACTGAGGAATTGTGGGTTGAGGAACTGTATTTATAGTGGACGTGGCTGTAATGGCCGTGTGCAATGTATTGGCGCGAGGTGAACTATGGGCGGGAACTGAATTGGCGCTAGATGAGCTGTGTGCGGGAACTTGGTTGGCGCTAAGTGAGCTGTGTGCGGGAACTGGGTTGGTGGGAAATGAGTTTATGCGTGCAATGAGAGGCTTCCAGGTATTGGGAAGTCTACGTCCGTCGTCGCGAGTGTTGAGGCAATTGGGGCGCTTCTCTATCTCAAGGGCTTCTCGGATGATCCTGGTTTGCAGAGTTTTCTCGGTGGAAATTGTTTTTGTGTTTTTGAAGTCTATTTTGTGACCTGTGTCTTCTCGATGTTTATAAAGTGCGGAAGTGGAAGATGCCTGACGCACAGCAAGTTCGTGTTCGTAGACTCTGGAAGTTACTCGTCTGTTAGTCTGGCCAATATAAGTTCTCGGGCAGTCTGAACATGGTATTTCATATATACCTTGAGAATCGTTTGGTATTGTGTCCTTGGGAGATCTGAGGAATTTGGATATTTGGTTGTTGGCCGTGAATATTGTTTTTATCTCGTGTTTTCTCAAGATATTACTGATTTTGTCTGTCACACCTTTGATGTATGGTAGGAAAGCTTTGTGTGGCTGAATACTCTCTAGTGGATCGTTCGTTTTTGGAGGACGGGTCAGTTGATGGCGGATAGACTTGTCGATTAGCGAATTGTTGTAACCATTTTGGAGTAAGGCTGATTTCAGTTTGTCCAGCTCTTGTGGTCTATTCTGGTTGTCGGTAAGCTGAATTGATCTGTATATCAGGGAGTTCAATACGGAGTTTGTTTGTGCTGGATGGTGATGAGAGTTTGCGTGTACCACCATCCAGCATAAACAAACTCCGTATTGAACTCCCTGATATACAGATCAATTCAGCTTACCGACAACCAGAATAGACCACAAGAGCTGGACAAACTGAAATCAGCCTTACTCCAAAATGGTTACAACAATTCGCTAATCGACAAGTCTATCCGCCATCAACTGACCCGTCCTCCAAAAACGAACGATCCACTAGAGAGTATTCAGCCACACAAAGCTTTCCTACCATACATCAAAGGTGTGACAGACAAAATCAGTAATATCTTGAGAAAACACGAGATAAAAACAATATTCACGGCCAACAACCAAATATCCAAATTCCTCAGATCTCCCAAGGACACAATACCAAACGATTCTCAAGGTATATATGAAATACCATGTTCAGACTGCCCGAGAACTTATATTGGCCAGACTAACAGACGAGTAACTTCCAGAGTCTACGAACACGAACTTGCTGTGCGTCAGGCATCTTCCACTTCCGCACTTTATAAACATCGAGAAGACACAGGTCACAAAATAGACTTCAAAAACACAAAAACAATTTTCACCGAGAAAACTCTGCAAACCAGGATCATCCGAGAAGCCCTTGAGATAGAGAAGCGCCCCAATTGCCTCAACACTCGCGACGACGGACGTAGACTTCCCAATACCTGTAAGCCTCTCATTGCACGCATAAACTCATTTCCCACCAACCCAGTTCCCGCACACAGCTCACTTAGCGCCAACCAAGTTCCCGCACACAGCTCATCTAGCGCCAATTCAGTTCCCGCCCATAGTTCACCTCGCGCCAATACATTGCACACGGCCATTACAGCCACGTCCACTATAAATACAGTTCCTCAACCCACAATTCCTCAGTTCTCTCGAAGGAGTAGGCAGATTGAGACCTTAGAGAGAACCAGTGACGAGACATGGGGAGTAGGCAGATTGAGACCCCGACGTCAAGTCACAAAAACCTAACGTAATTATACCTGAGGAGTAGGCAGATTGAGACCTCAGCGTAGAATTACGTATTATCCTTTCATTAATTTTCTTTCTATTTCAGTTCTTGAAAATGGCTCCAAAATCGGAGCCGAAACGTCGAATTTCAACAAATTCTAGACGCGGTTCAACCCGAACTTTTAGTTTTCAAATATCTGACCGCGGAAACCTATCTGAACATATATATATATATATATATATATATATATATATATAAAAAAAAACAATTTATCTAAGAATATTCTCAGTGAAAATATCCCTTGGGGTTGCAGTCAGAAAAAGTGGCCTGGTAAAGAACAACTCTTTGTTAAATTGTCGAGCTTTCGAAAATATTTATTTTCATTTTCAAGACATCTGAAAATATTAATCGTGTGAAAAAAAACAGAACACTCTTAATATGATGTAAAACAACTTACTAACGTGAGATTAATTTTGTAAAAACAGCAGAGGAACTTCTTGGTCATTCCTTATGTATGTAAGGTTATGTCACAACACAAAACGAGATGAAACAACAATAATAAAACTATGTCATGTACATGAACACAATTAAAAAACATTATGATTTTATGAGTTATGAAAGAAAACTTTTAGTTAAAATTTGGAAAAATGTTAATCATTTTGAAACTCGCCTTTGAGACCGCACGTGGTTCAAGGGACGCACAAGGGCGGTAAAAATATGTCACGAAAAAGAAGAAGAGAGTATTGACAGATTTCAACGTCAAACACGTCAAATGTCAACAGTCAACCTTGTATGTTCCATGAAACACGCTTCAGCTCTGTGCTGAGGTATGCCCTCTATGGGGGATTGTAAGAACTATTATTAAAGTTATTTGAATTTGCAACATTATTTTTGTGGAAAGAAAGAATATAATTATAAATTATACTAAGATTGGCTATATCAGACCGCTTATTCATACTATTAGGTTCTTTACTAACGTAAACCATCTCTAGAAAATTTCTCTTGGAGTAATTTTCGTCAATTGCTAAAATTGTGGGTTCATTGAAATTAATATTGTGAAAAGTTGAAATGCTGTGTTCTGCAAGTGCACAGCTGGGTTTTTTTAATTTGCAGTCACTCTTATGTGAAGCAATACGTCCGGAGAGATTTCTACCTGTCTGTCCAATATATATTTTGTCACAATTGACACAAGATAATTGATAAATTACATTAGTTTGTTCAAATTTAGAAAGAGGAGTTTTGGTTTTTGAGTATAAAAAATTTACAGTTTTGAGATTTTTCTTCGCTATGCGAATTTCTGGAGATTTAAAAATATTGGTGAGTTTGGGTGTTAATTCCTGTATATAAGGAAGGCTCCTATATTTACATAAGATTCTTTGCTGTGATTGTGTTTGATTATTCAAAGTGTTAACGTTAATTTCAATGATATTATTATAGTTATTATTATTTATGGTAGAAGTATTAAAAAGAAATTTATTAATCATGTATTTAGGATAAGAATTGTCTAAGAGGATCCTTCCCAACTCCTTCAAACACTCCTGTCGATGAACAGGATGTGACAGACCTGTCACTCTGTTTTTCAGTGCGACAATCAGATTTTGCTTCATGCTCTTATGATGATAAGAGTGGAAATTCAGGAAACGATTTGAACAAATCGGCTTCCTGTACCACTTTGTACGTAGTTCTCTTTCATAACTCATAAAATCATAATGTTTTTTAATTGTGTTCATGTACATGACATAGTTTTATTATTGTTGTTTCATCTCGTTTTGTGTTGTGACATAACCTTACATACATAAGGAATGACCAAGAAGTTCCTCTGCTGTTTTTACAAAATTAATCTCACGTTAGTAAGTTGTTTTACATCATATTAAGAGTGTTCTGTTTTTTTTCACACGATTAATATTTTCAGATGTCTTGAAAATGAAAATAAATATTTTCGAAAGCTCGACAATTTAACAAAGAGTTGTTCTTTACCAGGCCACTTTTTCTGACTGCAACCCCAAGGGATATTTTCACTGAGAATATTCTTAGATAAATTGATTTTTTTCAACTAGTCCAGTCAAGAGACTACCTCTCTCGATAACTTACAGATATGGGGTTTTACGACAACATCCAACATCAGTACGGACTTACTAACGTAACCTTACTGAAACAATGGGCCAATACTAACACCAAAATAGCAGCAGCTTCTAACAAGAAAGTTTTCCTAACCAGATGCAGGAACTTGGACCTGTTTCCGAATCACATTACTAACGGAGTTTGTAATGTGAACACACTTCTGCACCACAGAAGAGGACCACTTGGAAGGAAAATACAAGGATTTAACAACAGGTTGAGAAAAACTATTTTAAACTTAGAAATTCAAGCTACCTTTAGTGACTTAAACCGTCTCAAAAATGAGTTGGTTACTATCAAGACCAAGCTTCGGGGCCAAATTCCTCCTGACGTTCTGGCTGAATTCAACAGAAGGCAAAAAATCTCTTATAACGTAATTTTCCATAATATCCTCAACAAACATAAACATAAATTAAATAACTTAAAAATTGAAGCTTTCACTTCTATTAAATTTCAAGAAAAATGGATTAAAAATCTCACTGAGATTGAAATTCCATTAGAAGTTAAACGTCTTTTGGCTCTAGGACCCAAGTTTAGTATTTGCCCTACCAGCCAAGAACTTAACATTCCTTCTTTATTGGCAGACATAGAATCCATAATCTCTCTTTTTCCAAAACAAGCACAAGACCTTCAAAGATCTCAGTGCACTAATATAATTACTAATTTTTTGCACAAAAATTCTTCAAAATCTTCTTTTCTTCAAAAAATTTTCATTCAAAGTAAAAAATTTCTTAAGGACAATCCTGATCTTTACATTGTTAGGAGTGACAAAGGAAATGTAACTGTAATAATGTACAGGCAGGATTACTTAGAAAAAAGTCAACATTTGCTTGATGATCAAAAGTATTATCTTAAAATTTCAAAAAATCCCACTTCTACGATTCAGCAGAACGCCAACAAACTGGTTTCGAGACTTGAGATTGATGGTTTAATCGATTCACAAACTTCAAAAAGTCTTAAACTTTACAACTCTACAGCTCCACGTTTTTACGCTCTTCCTAAAATTCATAAACCAACATTAACAATGAGACCCATTGTTTCGTCAGTTAATGCCCCCAATGGAAATTTAGCTACTTTTCTGACCAATATATTAACTAAGGCTTATAATACAGAAAATGATTTTTATATTAAAGACTCCTTTACATTTAGCAATTTCATAAACAATTTTCAACTTCCAGAGAATTATATAGTGGTGAGTTTTGATGTTGTCTCGCTGTTTACTAATTTACCTTTTGAAGTAGTCAGATCAATTCTATCCAGAAAATGGGATGGGATAAAAAATGTGTGTACTCTAACTTGGAGTGCGTTCATTGATATCCTTGAGTTCATTTTCGATTCAAATTTTCTCCTTTTTAACAATTCGTATTATAAACAAATCTTTGGAACCCCCATGGGTTCAAAGATCTCTCCTATTCTTGTAAATTTTGTATTAGATGAACTTGTGCAGGACGTTCTATCTCTGATTCCCTATGACGTTCCTTTTGTGAAGAGGTATGTTGATGATCTGATACTCTCTGTTCCATCAGAAAGAGTGGAAGAAACGCTCTATTATTTCAATAGTTATGACATTAATCTACAATTCACTTCAGAGATAGAGGAGAATCATAGTATCCCGTTCCTCGATATGAGAGTTTGTAGAGACAATCATAACGTTCTACGTACAAAGTGGTACAGGAAGCCGATTTGTTCAAATCGTTTCCTGAATTTCCACTCTTATCATCATAAGAGCATGAAGCAAAATCTGATTGTCGCACTGAAAAACAGAGTGACAGGTCTGTCACATCCTGTTCATCGACAGGAGTGTTTGAAGGAGTTGGGAAGGATCCTCTTAGACAATTCTTATCCTAAATACATGATTAATAAATTTCTTTTTAATACTTCTACCATAAATAATAATAACTATAATAATATCATTGAAATTAACGTTAACACTTTGAATAATCAAACACAATCACAGCAAAGAATCTTATGTAAATATAGGAGCCTTCCTTATATACAGGAATTAACACCCAAACTCACCAATATTTTTAAATCTCCAGAAATTCGCATAGCGAAGAAAAATCTCAAAACTGTAAATTTTTTATACTCAAAAACCAAAACTCCTCTTTCTAAATTTGAACAAACTAATGTAATTTATCAATTATCTTGTGTCAATTGTGACAAAATATATATTGGACAGACAGGTAGAAATCTCTCCGGACGTATTGCTTCACATAAGAGTGACTGCAAATTAAAAAAACCCAGCTGTGCACTTGCAGAACACAGCATTTCAACTTTTCACAATATTAATTTCAATGAACCCACAATTTTAGCAATTGAAGAAAATTACTCCAAGAGAAATTTTCTAGAGATGGTTTACGTTAGTAAAGAACCTAATAGTATGAATAAGCGGTCTGATATAGCCAATCTTAGTATAATTTATAATTATATTCTTTCTTTCCACAAAAATAATGTTGCAAATTCAAATAACTTTAATAATAGTTCTTACAATCCCCCATAGAGGGCATACCTCAGCACAGAGCTGAAGCGTGTTTCATGGAACATACAAGGTTGACTGTTGACATTTGACGTGTTTGACGTTGAAATCTGTCAATACTCTCTTCTTCTTTTTCGTGACATATTTTTACCGCCCTTGTGCGTCCCTTGAACCACGTGCGGTCTCAAAGGCGAGTTTCAAAATGATTAACATTTTTCCAAATTTTAACTAAAAGTTTTCTTTCATAACTCATAAAATCATAATGTTTTTTAATTGTGTTCATGTACATGACATAGTTTTATTATTGTTGTTTCATCTCGTTTTGTGTTGTGACATAACCTTACATACATAAGGAATGACCAAGAAGTTCCTCTGCTGTTTTTACAAAATTAATCTCACGTTAGTAAGTTGTTTTACATCATATTAAGAGTGTTCTGTTTTTTTTTCACACGATTAATATTTTCAGATGTCTTGAAAATGAAAATAAATATTTTCGAAAGCTCGACAATTTAACAAAGAGTTGTTCTTTACCAGGCCACTTTTTCTGACTGCAACCCCAAGGGATATTTTCACTGAGAATATTCTTAGATAAATTGGTTTTTTTCAACTAGTCCAGTCAAGAGACTACCTCTCTCGATAACTTATATATATATATATATATATATATATATATATATATATATATAACCTTTCATTAATTTTCTTTCTATTTCAGTTCTTGAAAATGGCTCCAAAATCGGAGCCGAAACGTCGAATTTCAACAAATTCTAGACGCGGTTCAACCCGAACTTATATATATATATATATATATATATATATATATATATATATATATATATATATATATATATATATATATATATATATATATATATATATATATATATATATATATATATATATAAAGTGAATAGAGTATTTTCGTTTCAATTCCGAGAGCTCACGATCCGTGGACAGCGCTGTTTCGTTGTTACCAACTCATCAGCACGGCTTTATGAGGTCTCTCGAAGTTGAAACGAATGCACTCTGAATTAGTACCATAAGGCAAAGAGAGTATAAATGAATAGTAACTTGTGACATCTACAGTCACTAGTTTGAAACTTAATTCGACACGAGCCATGGAATCCAAAGGTAGATGTTTACCTACAACATTGACAGGCAGACAAATGTTTATTTGTTCTGTCCAACCCAAGACTCAATCAAGTTTCTCGTGCGTTATGAGGAACGCAAGCAGAATCTAAAGTGAATAGAGTATTTTCGTTTCAATTCCGAGAGCTCACGATCCGTGGACAGCGCTGTTTCGTTGTTACCAACTCATCAGCACGGCTTTATGAGGTCTCTCGAAGTTGAAACGAATGCACTCTGAATTAGTACCATAAGGCAAAGAGAGTATAAATGAATAGTAACTTGTGACATCTACAGTCACTAGTTTGAAACTTAATTCGACACGAGCCATGGAATCCAAAGGTAGATGTTTACCTACAACATTGACAGGCAGACAAATGTTTATTTGTTCTGTCCAACCCAAGACTCAATCAAGTTTCTCGTGCGTTATGAGGAACGCAAGCAGAATCTAAAGTGAATAGAGTATTTTCGTTTCAATTCCGAGAGCTCACGATCCGTGGACAGCGCTGTTTCGTTGTTACCAACTCATCAGCACGGCTTTATGAGGTCTCTCGAAGTTGAAACGAATGCACTCTGAATTAGTACCATAAGGCAAAGAGAGTATAAATGAATAGTAACTTGTGACATCTACAGTCACTAGTTTGAAACTTAATTCGACACGAGCCATGGAATCCAAAGGTAGATGTTTACCTACAACATTGACAGGCAGACAAATGTTTATTTGTTCTGTCCAACCCAAGACTCAATCAAGTTTCTCGTGCGTTATGAGGAACGCAAGCAGAATCTAAAGTGAATAGAGTATTTTCGTTTCAATTCCGAGAGCTCACGATCCGTGGACAGCGCTGTTTCGTTGTTACCAACTCATCAGCACGGCTTTATGAGGTCTCTCGAAGTTGAAACGAATGCACTCTGAATTAGTACCATAAGGCAAAGAGAGTATAAATGAATAGTAACTTGTGACATCTACAGTCACTAGTTTGAAACTTAATTCGACACGAGCCATGGAATCCAAAGGTAGATGTTTACCTACAACATTGACAGGCAGACAAATGTTTATTTGTTCTGTCCAACCCAAGACTCAATCAAGTTTCTCGTGCGTTATGAGGAACGCAAGCAGAATCTAAAGTGAATAGAGTATTTTCGTTTCAATTCCGAGAGCTCACGATCCGTGGACAGCGCTGTTTCGTTGTTACCAACTCATCAGCACGGCTTTATGAGGTCTCTCGAAGTTGAAACGAATGCACTCTGAATTAGTACCATAAGGCAAAGAGAGTATAAATGAATAGTAACTTGTGACATCTACAGTCACTAGTTTGAAACTTAATTCGACACGAGCCATGGAATCCAAAGGTAGATGTTTACCTACAACATTGACAGGCAGACAAATGTTTATTTGTTCTGTCCAACCCAAGACTCAATCAAGTTTCTCGTGCGTTATGAGGAACGCAAGCAGAATCTAAAGTGAATAGAGTATTTTCGTTTCAATTCCGAGAGCTCACGATCCGTGGACAGCGCTGTTTCGTTGTTACCAACTCATCAGCACGGCTTTATGAGGTCTCTCGAAGTTGAAACGAATGCACTCTGAATTAGTACCATAAGGCAAAGAGAGTATAAATGAATAGTAACTTGTGACATCTACAGTCACTAGTTTGAAACTTAATTCGACACGAGCCATGGAATCCAAAGGTAGATGTTTACCTACAACATTGACAGGCAGACAAATGTTTATTTGTTCTGTCCAACCCAAGACTCAATCAAGTTTCTCGTGCGTTATGAGGAACGCAAGCAGAATCTAAAGTGAATAGAGTATTTTCGTTTCAATTCCGAGAGCTCACGATCCGTGGACAGCGCTGTTTCGTTGTTACCAACTCATCAGCACGGCTTTATGAGGTCTCTCGAAGTTGAAACGAATGCACTCTGAATTAGTACCATAAGGCAAAGAGAGTATAAATGAATAGTAACTTGTGACATCTACAGTCACTAGTTTGAAACTTAATTCGACACGAGCCATGGAATCCAAAGGTAGATGTTTACCTACAACATTGACAGGCAGACAAATGTTTATTTGTTCTGTCCAACCCAAGACTCAATCAAGTTTCTCGTGCGTTATGAGGAACGCAAGCAGAATCTAAAGTGAATAGAGTATTTTCGTTTCAATTCCGAGAGCTCACGATCCGTGGACAGCGCTGTTTCGTTGTTACCAACTCATCAGCACGGCTTTATGAGGTCTCTCGAAGTTGAAACGAATGCACTCTGAATTAGTACCATAAGGCAAAGAGAGTATAAATGAATAGTAACTTGTGACATCTACAGTCACTAGTTTGAAACTTAATTCGACACGAGCCATGGAATCCAAAGGTAGATGTTTACCTACAACATTGACAGGCAGACAAATGTTTATTTGTTCTGTCCAACCCAAGACTCAATCAAGTTTCTCGTGCGTTATGAGGAACGCAAGCAGAATCTAAAGTGAATAGAGTATTTTCGTTTCAATTCCGAGAGCTCACGATCCGTGGACAGCGCTGTTTCGTTGTTACCAACTCATCAGCACGGCTTTATGAGGTCTCTCGAAGTTGAAACGAATGCACTCTGAATTAGTACCATAAGGCAAAGAGAGTATAAATGAATAGTAACTTGTGACATCTACAGTCACTAGTTTGAAACTTAATTCGACACGAGCCATGGAATCCAAAGGTAGATGTTTACCTACAACATTGACAGGCAGACAAATGTTTATTTGTTCTGTCCAACCCAAGACTCAATCAAGTTTCTCGTGCGTTATGAGGAACGCAAGCAGAATCTAAAGTGAATAGAGTATTTTCGTTTCAATTCCGAGAGCTCACGATCCGTGGACAGCGCTGTTTCGTTGTTACCAACTCATCAGCACGGCTTTATGAGGTCTCTCGAAGTTGAAACGAATGCACTCTGAATTAGTACCATAAGGCAAAGAGAGTATAAATGAATAGTAACTTGTGACATCTACAGTCACTAGTTTGAAACTTAATTCGACACGAGCCATGGAATCCAAAGGTAGATGTTTACCTACAACATTGACAGGCAGACAAATGTTTGTTTGTTCTGTCCAACCCAAGACTCAATCAAGTTTCTCGTGCGTTATGAGGAACGCAAGCAGAATCTAAAGTGAATAGAGTATTTTCGTTTCAATTCCGAGAGCTCACGATCCGTGGACAGCGCTGTTTCGTTGTTACCAACTCATCAGCACGGCTTTATGAGGTCTCTCGAAGTTGAAACGAATGCACTCTGAATTAGTACCATAAGGCAAAGAGAGTATAAATGAATAGTAACTTGTGACATCTACAGTCACTAGTTTGAAACTTAATTCGACACGAGCCATGGAATCCAAAGGTAGATGTTTACCTACAACATTGACAGGCAGACAAATGTTTATTTGTTCTGTCCAACCCAAGACTCAATCAAGTTTCTCGTGCGTTATGAGGAACGCAAGCAGAATCTAAAGTGAATAGAGTATTTTCGTTTCAATTCCGAGAGCTCACGATCCGTGGACAGCGCTGTTTCGTTGTTACCAACTCATCAGCACGGCTTTATGAGGTCTCTCGAAGTTGAAACGAATGCACTCTGAATTAGTACCATAAGGCAAAGAGAGTATAAATGAATAGTAACTTGTGACATCTACAGTCACTAGTTAGAATTGAAACGAAAATACTCTATTCACTTTAGATTCTGCTTGCGTTCCTCATAACGCACGAGAAACTTGATTGAGTCTTGGGTTGGACAGAACAAATAAACATTTGTCTGCCTGTCAATGTTGTAGGTAAACATCTACTTTTGGATTCCATGGCTCGTGTCGAATTAAGTTTCAAACTAGTGACTGTAGATGTCACAAGTTACTATTCATTTATACTCTCTTTGCCTTATGGTACTAATTCAGAGTGCATTCGTTTCAACTTCGAGAGACCTCATAAAGCCGTGCTGATGAGTTGGTAACAACGAAACAGCGCTGTCCACGGATCGTGAGCTCTCGGAATTGAAACGAAAATACTCTATTCACTTTAGATTCTGCTTGCGTTCCTCATAACGCACGAGAAACTTGATTGAGTCTTGGGTTGGACAGAACAAATAAACATTTGTCTGCCTGTCAATGTTGTAGGTAAACATCTACCTTTGGATTCCATGGCTCGTGTCGAATTAAGTTTCAAACTAGTGACTGTAGATGTCACAAGTTACTATTCATTTATACTCTCTTTGCCTTATGGTACTAATTCAGAGTGCATTCGTTTCAACTTCGAGAGACCTCATAAAGCCGTGCTGATGAGTTGGTAACAACGAAACAGCGCTGTCCACGGATCGTGAGCTCTCGGAATTGAAACGAAAATACTCTATTCACTTTAGATTCTGCTTGCGTTCCTCATAACGCACGAGAAACTTGATTGAGTCTTGGGTTGGACAGAACAAATAAACATTTGTCTGCCTGTCAATGTTGTAGGTAAACATCTACCTTTGGATTCCATGGCTCGTGTCGAATTAAGTTTCAAACTAGTGACTGTAGATGTCACAAGTTACTATTCATTTATACTCTCTTTGCCTTATGGTACTAATTCAGAGTGCATTCGTTTCAACTTCGAGAGACCTCATAAAGCCGTGCTGATGAGTTGGTAACAACGAAACAGCGCTGTCCACGGATCGTGAGCTCTCGGAATTGAAACGAAAATACTCTATTCACTTTAGATTCTGCTTGCGTTCCTCATAACGCACGAGAAACTTGATTGAGTCTTGGGTTGGACAGAACAAATAAACATTTGTCTGCCTGTCAATGTTGTAGGTAAACATCTACCTTTGGATTCCATGGCTCGTGTCGAATTAAGTTTCAAACTAGTGACTGTAGATGTCACAAGTTACTATTCATTTATACTCTCTTTGCCTTATGGTACTAATTCAGAGTGCATTCGTTTCAACTTCGAGAGACCTCATAAAGCCGTGCTGATGAGTTGGTAACAACGAAACAGCGCTGTCCACGGATCGTGAGCTCTCGGAATTGAAACGAAAATACTCTATTCACTTTAGATTCTGCTTGCGTTCCTCATAACGCACGAGAAACTTGATTGAGTCTTGGGTTGGACAGAACAAATAAACATTTGTCTGCCTGTCAATGTTGTAGGTAAACATCTACCTTTGGATTCCATGGCTCGTGTCGAATTAAGTTTCAAACTAGTGACTGTAGATGTCACAAGTTACTATTCATTTATACTCTCTTTGCCTTATGGTACTAATTCAGAGTGCATTCGTTTCAACTTCGAGAGACCTCATAAAGCCGTGCTGATGAGTTGGTAACAACGAAACAGCGCTGTCCACGGATCGTGAGCTCTCGGAATTGAAACGAAAATACTCTATTCACTTTAGATTCTGCTTGCGTTCCTCATAACGCACGAGAAACTTGATTGAGTCTTGGGTTGGACAGAACAAATAAACATTTGTCTGCCTGTCAATGTTGTAGGTAAACATCTACCTTTGGATTCCATGGCTCGTGTCGAATTAAGTTTCAAACTAGTGACTGTAGATGTCACAAGTTACTATTCATTTATACTCTCTTTGCCTTATGGTACTAATTCAGAGTGCATTCGTTTCAACTTCGAGAGACCTCATAAAGCCGTGCTGATGAGTTGGTAACAACGAAATAGCGCTGTCCACGGATCGTGAGCTCTCGGAATTGAAACGAAAATACTCTATTCACTTTAGATTCTGCTTGCGTTCCTCATAACGCACGAGAAACTTGATTGAGTCTTGGGTTGGACAGAACAAATAAACATTTGTCTGCCTGTCAATGTTGTAGGTAAACATCTACCTTTGGATTCCATGGCTCGTGTCGAATTAAGTTTCAAACTAGTGACTGTAGATGTCACAAGTTACTATTCATTTATACTCTCTTTGCCTTATGGTACTAATTCAGAGTGCATTCGTTTCAACTTCGAGAGACCTCATAAAGCCGTGCTGATGAGTTGGTAACAACGAAACAGCGCTGTCCACGGATCGTGAGCTCTCGGAATTGAAACGAAAATACTCTATTCACTTTAGATTCTGCTTGCGTTCCTCATAACGCACGAGAAACTTGATTGAGTCTTGGGTTGGACAGAACAAATAAACATTTGTCTGCCTGTCAATGTTGTAGGTAAACATCTACCTTTGGATTCCATGGCTCGTGTCGAATTAAGTTTCAAACTAGTGACTGTAGATGTCACAAGTTACTATTCATTTATACTCTCTTTGCCTTATGGTACTAATTCAGAGTGCATTCGTTTCAACTTCGAGAGACCTCATAAAGCCGTGCTGATGAGTTGGTAACAACGAAACAGCGCTGTCCACGGATCGTGAGCTCTCGGAATTGAAACGAAAATACTCTATTCACTTTAGATTCTGCTTGCGTTCCTCATAACGCACGAGAAACTTGATTGAGTCTTGGGTTGGACAGAACAAATAAACATTTGTCTGCCTGTCAATGTTGTAGGTAAACATCTACCTTTGGATTCCATGGCTCGTGTCGAATTAAGTTTCAAACTAGTGACTGTAGATGTCACAAGTTACTATTCATTTATACTCTCTTTGCCTTATGGTACTAATTCAGAGTGCATTCGTTTCAACTTCGAGAGACCTCATAAAGCCGTGCTGATGAGTTGGTAACAACGAAACAGCGCTGTCCACGGATCGTGAGCTCTCGGAATTGAAACGAAAATACTCTATTCACTTTAGATTCTGCTTGCGTTCCTCATAACGCACGAGAAACTTGATTGAGTCTTGGGTTGGACAGAACAAATAAACATTTGTCTGCCTGTCAATGTTGTAGGTAAACATCTACCTTTGGATTCCATGGCTCGTGTCGAATTAAGTTTCAAACTAGTGACTGTAGATGTCACAAGTTACTATTCATTTATACTCTCTTTGCCTTATGGTACTAATTCAGAGTGCATTCGTTTCAACTTCGAGAGACCTCATAAAGCCGTGCTGATGAGTTGGTAACAACGAAACAGCGCTGTCCACGGATCGTGAGCTCTCGGAATTGAAACGAAAATACTCTATTCACTTTAGATTCTGCTTGCGTTCCTCATAACGCACGAGAAACTTGATTGAGTCTTGGGTTGGACAGAACAAATAAACATTTGTCTGCCTGTCAATGTTGTAGGTAAACATCTACCTTTGGATTCCATGGCTCGTGTCGAATTAAGTTTCAAACTAGTGACTGTAGATGTCACAAGTTACTATTCATTTATACTCTCTTTGCCTTATGGTACTAATTCAGAGTGCATTCGTTTCAACTTCGAGAGACCTCATAAAGCCGTGCTGATGAGTTGGTAACAACGAAACAGCGCTGTCCACGGATCGTGAGCTCTCGGAATTGAAACGAAAATACTCTATTCACTTTAGATTCTGCTTGCGTTCCTCATAACGCACGAGAAACTTGATTGAGTCTTGGGTTGGACAGAACAAATAAACATTTGTCTGCCTGTCAATGTTGTAGGTAAACATCTACCTTTGGATTCCATGGCTCGTGTCGAATTAAGTTTCAAACTAGTGACTGTAGATGTCACAAGTTACTATTCATTTATACTCTCTTTGCCTTATGGTACTAATTCAGAGTGCATTCGTTTCAACTTCGAGAGACCTCATAAAGCCGTGCTGATGAGTTGGTAACAACGAAACAGCGCTGTCCACGGATCGTGAGCTCTCGGAATTGAAACGAAAATACTCTATTCACTTTAGATTCTGCTTGCGTTCCTCATAACGCACGAGAAACTTGATTGAGTCTTGGGTTGGACAGAACAAATAAACATTTGTCTGCCTGTCAATGTTGTAGGTAAACATCTACCTTTGGATTCCATGGCTCGTGTCGAATTAAGTTTCAAACTAGTGACTGTAGATGTCACAAGTTACTATTCATTTATACTCTCTTTGCCTTATGGTACTAATTCAGAGTGCATTCGTTTCAACTTCGAGAGACCTCATAAAGCCGTGCTGATGAGTTGGTAACAACGAAACAGCGCTGTCCACGGATCGTGAGCTCTCGGAATTGAAACGAAAATACTCTATTCACTTTAGATTCTGCTTGCGTTCCTCATAACGCACGAGAAACTTGATTGAGTCTTGGGTTGGACAGAACAAATAAACATTTGTCTGCCTGTCAATGTTGTAGGTAAACATCTACCTTTGGATTCCATGGCTCGTGTCGAATTAAGTTTCAAACTAGTGACTGTAGATGTCACAAGTTACTATTCATTTATATATATATATATATATATATATATATATATATATATATATATATATATATATCCAATAAAATATCCTACTTGTTGGTAACAATTTCTCTAGTAAATAGTGGGGCTATGCAGCAAAATCAAAGAGTACTCTTTTAAGTTTGTCCAAGCTTTCGGAATTAATCGTTTCCATCATCAGGGATAATCTTAGTTGAGGGTGTTTGACGCGATGTTATTCAACAAAAGGGGGCACATTGTACAAGATGAATTTCAATATAAAAAAGGTAAAATTGGAAAGATGTCATAAAAGTTTTTAAAAGTTTTGATAAAATACGTTACATTTTGATCACATAAGGCCAAATCAATGCTAGCATTGAAAATTGGAGATAAATACCTTGGAGTTTGTGGATATTTGCCTTTCAACAGAAGGCTTCCAGAAATTCTTTTGACCAGCTATTTTTCTATGGGATTTTTCTCATCAAAACAGCGATTCCCGACTGATCTTTTCTTATCAGCTTACACCAGGTACTTTCTTCTATAGTTTTATCACTTCAAACTAATTAATGTTTTAATATATTTCTTTTTTTGAATGGAATCTTGTAAAAATCTTTCCTTGATTTCTGCTTCGACTTTTCCACCCGGCAAAAACCTCTAGAATCTCCAGAAACTTCCAAACAAAAGAAAGTTTTTCTCCTTCCCAGTCTGCACATTCGCGAAAAGCACCTTTTCATCGCCCACTTGATGATTTAAATAATTTTCAAAGAGCTCCTTATATTCCTAGTCATGGCCAATTTGTTTTCTTAACTTAATTATTTACAACTTAAATCTATCTTTAAAACTAAATTACTTACTAGAATGCTCTTAAATTGCTACTAATGAGTTTTTTTTATTTTCCTCTACATGATAGTAACCTTTTTATTTTGATTATTGATAATATTTTCCTCTCAATTTGTGAGGTTATGTTATCTGTCAGATTTTCTTTTTATTTTTTATTTCTTCGGAAAAATTAATCAAAACTAAAATTTAATACGCTTAGAATGATTAGAAATACTAAAAGAAACCTAGCTAGTATCTGAAATTATCTGAACTTTATTGTTACTGTTCGAAAACCTGCAGCGGAATGACCTAGACATTCTTCGGAAAGCACTATTTGAGCAATTCAACTTGGATTTTCAAACTGTTTTTGGGTGGTAATTAATAATTAAGGTACTCTAAAGTTAAGGTAAGGTATTTAGCCCTCATTTCTAACAATAATAATAACAATATTTACCTAATTAAAAAAAAATAACTTTTTTCAATCATTACAATATATATATATATGTTCATGCTCAGGTTAGCAGAACAACAACCAAGACGTTCCTGTTATCACTAGCCTCTGAATCTCAACACTGTATGAATGAACTGAGGTAACCTGTGTCGCTGAAGCAAATTCAGTAATAATATTGTTTGTTACTTTGACACTACATTTTGTTAAATTTATTAATATGTATTTGAAATATTGTTTTATTGTTGGTCTGGTTACAGAAGGAAGTCAATTTATCTCATTTCAATTATCTATCATTAGGTATTTTGTACTTTTTATTCCTGTTAAATTAAAAATTACTGGCGTCCAAGCCAGTCAAATTCTTGAAGTTCAAAATTTAAAACCCGTGCCTGTTACATAAAAAATTCGAAACTGGCAATAAAGTCCAAAGAACCTACGCCGTTCTCTGCTGAGCAGTCGAGCAATCAAAGTAACCCCGGTTACGATACACAGCCATGTGCGGCTATACAATCGAGGGTAATCAATGTCTACTTCAAAAAATGCCTCATTGTCGCTACCATTGAAGCATCAGACGAAGAAGATCATTTGCGCAATCCCCTACTTTTATAAGAGCTGTTGATCAAATAGTCAACTTCACAGAAGGTAAACTGGGTTGAATATATCTCTGATAATGAATCGAACATAAATTGTTTAAGTTCTCTACATGGCCAGATACGAAAGCAAATACTGGTAGTCAGCTCCTGGTTCCTCGATTTTCTGAAATTATTCAAAACATAAAGATATTACTCTTGCGACTAACACCTTCAATAAAACTTGCATGTGTAGTGAAATTGAAATTCACCACTTCAGTATGAGTCCCAAATTCGAGTCCTTCTTATTAGATGACAGATGAAAATTGAAATCAAACAGATTTTTTTCCTTATCTTTCTCCATTTTACGGTATCAAGGAATTCATCAAGAAACAGCAACTCCAAAGGATGGGGATGTGTCCACATATTAACAGACAGGAGAGTTTAACTTGAAAGGTATACAATTTGTTGAAATATTTGCCCGTCTTGACGATGCCTCTACCGTTACACAAATGACGAACACTTAGCAGATGACTTGACAGGACCAAAACAAACTCCTCATCTACAATGGATACATGGTCATTTAGAAGAACAAGATGATTCTAGTATTGTTAGTTCAAAAATTTCATCAAAATCATCTCAAAATTCGGATTTTTATTTTGCGACATGTTAAAACTATCAAAGATTAATTATTTTTTAGCCAAACTATCAATATTCACGAAATTAATAAATTTTACCCATACATTGACAGACGCTTTGCAGGACAACTGGCAACTACTCTTGAGTAGAAATATAATTTCTGGTCCCTGGCATGGTCCAGCTGCCAGCAAAACAGCTCCTGGTTGGGTTGTTCATGGAAATTATGAAGTGAATCATAGAAATGAACAAGGTCAGTTTGTTTGTTTCACAGATCATAAGGTAGAGGATGATCTAAGATATATCGCATGATCTGAAAGAACAATCTTTCACCGAGTTAGAATAGAATAGAATACTTTATTTGACTATATTAGTAGTATAGCAACCTCTTTTCTGGGACACTTTCATGTCCCAGAACACAGGTTCCTCCACACGGGGATTTATCTCTCGATGGCCGCATCCATCGAGTTCTTGCCGTTGGTGGAGGGTTGCTGAAGAATATGATGTGTTCGCCAAAGAGTTTCAGGGGTGGGGGGTCGTCAGCTGCGTTTCACCCCAAGTGGCGCGCGCGTTTTCTGCAAAAAAACATGGCGGCGATAATGAAAGTTACGAAAAAACGTCCCCGCAAAAAAAACATGGCGGCGATGAAGCGGAAGGAGGAAAAACATGGCGACGATGGCGGAAGTTATATAAAAACGTCCCCTCACGTGATTCGCTGAGAGTAATTGGATGGAAGAGAAAAAAAACGCCACGTGATTAGCTGTGTAGAAAAAAAGATGGCCGCCTCCTCAATTGACAAAACGAAAATACTAAATATGAAAAATTTCTACTGTCTTAGAACACAACAGAAAATTATAAAATTCTTAATTCACTCTCTCGAATATAATGCCAAGACTGATACATCTCCGCGCGCTGTAGTCATAAACAGCGATAAGCTACATCCGGTGTTTGTTTATTCTCCAATGAAATTCTATGAAACACTATTTGGCCTTGGACTTGTTTACTGACTCAGATGTTGTTTTTCCAGGAAAATTATGAGTCAGCAGGGATAAGAAAGTTTAGTTTGAAGCCAAATTAACCGATTCAAGGCATTTTAAGTGTCTCACTCTAACCCATGGCATTGTATGTCTGTTTTTGTTTGTTCGCATTTATTGAAATGAATAACGTCAGTTCGAGAAAAATACATTTATTTTTTCAAATAAAAAATTACGCTTCAGTGCCATGATAATATTCACCATCTTTGTTCGAATTGTTGAATATGTATCTTTGTCGAATTGATTGCAACATCTTGACGTTGTCGTCGTTACTCGGGGCACTGCAGGCATCATGCGAGGGGTCACTTCCTCCACCACCTGAGATGCTGGCGATTGCAGCAAAAACCAGTCAGTTTCTTGACAAGTTTCGTTGCGAAAGACTTTCCTCAGCGGGTGGCGGGGACATTTCGGTAAGTCGTTAAAAGCAACATTTGTTCCTCCTACCTCCCCCACACCCATGCGATACGATTATTTAGCGAAATTACCGGGAATTTTTTGGCGGGTGCGAAAAATCTAAAATACAAGCCCAAGTGTTTGAGAGAATGCATGTTTCTCACGAGTGTTCATTTCAACTGTCAGTTGTTTATATTAGCATATTCGAATAAATGATATATTGAAATCCGTGAGTTTTCGTGAGTACACCCTGTATAAATAGTCTCAAACCGCTTCATGAGAGTTCGGTAGGTAATAATCGAACTTTCAGACATTTTATTCATATAGGTACCACGGTATATTCATTTTATTATCAAAATACTACGTGAATTTTTGCCAAAGAATCGAACAAACTTCAAGTATTTATTCGCATATAATTTGAGTTTTTTTACCATCTCGATATTCATATCTATGCTTGGTTGGTTGGCTGGTTGGAGTTGATACATATTTGTCATTGCTGTTTCCCCAATACGTTTGTTCATTACCATATCTGCGTTCCAAAGAATTCTCGATCACATGATGATGCAATTGAATAGCTAAATAAACAAAACCAATCGGATTTTGAGACCAAAGCCCTCGATTATGGGTCTGTATACCACCTCACTTTATAACATTGGATTTTATGTCTATCTTCCTTTGCATTCATCATTTGAATAGAGTTTGATATCGAACAGCTCAGAATGTTCTGGAAATTAGAGTCTGGTCACGTCATACCTGGACTGGAGGATGATACAGCAGCACCTATTAGGTAAAAGCCAAACTAACATCACGGTAATAATTGCCACTTGTCGATTGCTTTTGCGAATTTATACAAAGTTGAATACTGAATAGTTGAAATAGACATGGGCGAAAGATGGCGTGGAAAGATCTTTGGGAAATCACCAAACATTTTTGAGTAAAATTCATGCTTTTTTAAATGTAATTGAGTTCGTGAACAAGATTTACGTTTTATAAAAAGGAGAATAACTTCGAGTGAACACAGTATCGAGATGACTTGAAATATTTATGGGGAGAGTCCATGTTAATTCAAATAGACAACGATGGTCTCGTAGCAATGAAGTCCGCATAAAAAATAATGCGATCCTGAAAAAACACCAAATCCAACGAATACGTGAAAAAAATAATGGAAACATTCAAGTGAGTGGGTTGATTTCAATTAAACACATCTTGGAGCGAACCCAGTATCGACATGACTTGGAATATTTTTGAGTGAAGTCTATGTTAATTCAAATAAATAACGATGGTCTCGTAGCGATGAAGTCCGCATAGGAAATTATGCGGTACTGGACTTGGAGTATTTCAGGGAAGTAATCGAGTTCGTGAACTATATTTCCGTTTAAAAAAAGAGAATAACTTCGAGCGAACACAGTATCGAGATAACTTGGAATATTTTTTAGTGAAGTCTATGTTAATTCAAATATGCAACGATTGTCTCGTAGCGACGAATTTCGCATAAAAAATAATGCGGTACTGGACTTGGAGTATTTCAGGGAAGAAATCGAGTCCGTAAACGAGTCCTCTGTCGAAGAGCCAAATAACTTCTAGTGAACACAGTATCGAGATGAATTGAAATATTTTTGAGTGAAGTCTATGTTAATTCAAATAGGCAAAAATGGTCTCGTAGCGACATGGACTTCGAAAGATTCACAGTGGGTGGTGCTACGCATCTTCAACAACATTATACTCATTCGAATTTACAGGCGGGTTTCAAACTTGATCGATAGTACATTTTCAGTTCGAAAGATTCATACTAGATGGCGCTACGCTTCTGTCGCAATATTATACCCAGTTGTGTTCATACGACAGCTTGAAATGTGACTGGATCAGTTATTATCTGCTGAAAATGAGCTGTGACAGATGATCTACCACCTCAGACGTTGTACATTCAATACTTGGAAACGGGAGGCGAAATTTGGTGAAGTTGAATTGAAACCCAGCTCAGAGCATACCAAGCCTCCAGTATATTATACCTTGCTATCGAAACAATAGAAGAGTAGCTTCTTTCATTTTTCATCGAGCTTCCAAAGTCCATAGCCAGAAAGCAAGCGTGCATTGATATAAAAAATAATGATGAAGCGTGCTTTGCTTGGGCAGTTGTTTCAGCTCTCCATCCAGCACGAAAGCATACTGACAGGACAAAATCATATCCACATTACTCACAAATCTTGAATTCGGACGGTATTCAATTTCCAATGAAATTGGAGCAAATTACCAAATTTTAGTACCTGAACAACATATCGATCAATGTGTACACCTTGGAATTAACTCAGCCGCAGGTGGACAGAGAGGCATTTTTCCTAACTGTTTCGAGTCGACTCACCAAACGGAGATTGAACCGACATGTTAATTTACTTTTAATTCAGAATGAATATCATTCAAAATTGAAGGTTTATAGAGGACCACCAGAGACAGTTGATGATACCAAAATTCCATACCACGACTGCTTCATCAAATATTTATCCCGACTGCTCAGTACACAAATAAGGAGAAATAGGCATAAAGTATATTTTTGCGATGGATGTTCAAGATACTTCACAAGCAACGGAAAACTCATGAGTCAAAAACAGGCTGTAATGCAAACAAACTAGATACATCACCCTATTTGGGAACATCATCACCACCTTGAATGAAAAATATTGATTTGTTCAGAACCCCCATAATGATGAATTTTTACAGAATATGTGTGAAAATCGAATAGAAACTGTACTCCAGGCGGGACGTCTATATCCACCATAATATGTTAAGTATATATATATATATACGTGTAATTAGTCAACATTATAAGCTGAATAAATTAACCATGCTAACAATATTTAAGAGTATTTTTCCCTATTTCCCCTACGGAAACATTATCCATCAGTTCGCAAAAATTCACCATTTAATACCACAGTTTTCTGTCGGAAATTGTTACATTGCAAAAGCTGAGTGAATGATGAGTGACTTAAAATTCACTGAAATCCTTCCATTATGTCAATTTTGAGTGTTTTTTTATCGAAAAAAGTGCCTCTTTTTTGCCTCAAAATTGGCACTTTTTGCATAAAAAATGCGAAACAGTCAGTTTTTGATGCAAAAAAGTATTGTTTTTGAGCCAAAAATATACATGTTCTTTGCCCTAAAAAGTGACACTTTTATTGACATGGTGGAAAAAGCTGAGTGAAAGCTGAGTGATTCACTCAGCCACTCAGCTTTCACTGAAAATGCTTCACTCAGCTTTGACCACCATGTCAATAAAGGTGTCACTGTTTTTCATCATGTTTATGGCATCTGTGGTCACTTTGCTGCTCATGTCACCTTTCACTTGTCGTTCTTCTGGAGCAACATCAGCGCTATCTGTCGGTGGTGGTGATGATGATACTCAAACTGTTGGCGAAGTGTCATCGCCCACTCATCCTTGTGAAGGAACATCAGCGCCATCTGTCAGTGACAGCCAAACTGCTGGTGAGGTGTCTTCTGTCACTCCGCTAATGACGCCTGACGCTCTCGGTTCTGGAGGAACATCAGCATCATCTATCGGTTGCCTGATGTCACCTGCCACTCTACGTTCTGGTGGGAATATCAGCGCCATCTGCCAACCTACTAATGTCACCAAACACTTTCCGTTCTGTTAGCCATTCAAATGTCATTATTCGTTTTTGAGACTTTACGGTTCTTCAAAGAATCTGTCATGTAGTTCGTCACTCGAACACTCAAAGCTGTAATGGAGATGATGACAGCGTACAAGTCGACTATGAACTTTCGCATGATATCATCAACATAGTTCTTATTGACAACATCATTTGGCGCACTTGGCGTTTCCACATTACATATTTTCACATGTTCAGCATCAATGTCCCCATTGGCCGTATAGTTGAGTATGGCGCCAGGGAAATGGTAAGACTGCTGTTGCTTACGGTGAGCGAAGGAACTTTGACCGAACTTTTTGATACTCATGATGGAATTATGGCAAGCGAAACGTCTTCGAACTCGATAAAGAGAGAGTATGTGCTCTCGATGTCTGCTTCTGCGCGACAGAACTGACGCCTGCCCCACTCAAAACTTTTATGTTGCTCTTCAAATACCAACCCCATTTGACAGCTTGCGTAACACGATTCTTATGATGATGGTTTCTCTGAGGAAATTAGCTCCAGTAGTCAAAAATATATTATTGTCGCCGGCAGATGATGATGACATCTCTGAGTCACCGAGAACCGTCACAAACAGGCGTTGAGTGAGTTATTAGACACTCAACTGAATCAATCACTCAGTAGTTATTCAGCCACTGAGTGAATGAATCACTCTGTAGCTCTCACTGAGCGAAAGAATCACTCTGTAAAGCCGCCAAAAAATGTCACACCCAGTCATGAGCTGAATTGATCACTCGACTGATTGAATCACTCAGCAGTTATTCAATTCAGTCACTGAGTGAAGGACTCTGCCATCTGCCGGTGGCTTAGCGGTCTAATGGCACAGGCCATTCGAAACTCCAGCATAGCGATAGTCGGTTCGAATCCGATGTAGGTATAAGAGATTTTTTCTCAAATACTCTATATAGGATCGATAGGCGACCGCATGCCTGTTGAAAAGCAAGTGTTATTGTGAGTTGTCTAGATGCCAATCTCGTCTAGTGCTAGCTTGGGGTGCTGTAGGTTTTCTGGGTTTTCCTACAGCTGAAAAGTGAATACATGACCTAAAACATCAGTAAGTCGCCCCGGAGCACCACGGCAAATAATAATAATAGCCGTTCTCTACCCGCACAGGCTATGCCTTTGGGTACACTCAACGAGTGTTTATGAGGGAGTATTATTATTATTATTATATTATTATCTGCGTGCGTCTGCGAGCGGAAATTCACATTGCAAAAATCCTGATCGACAGGCAGGTGAATCAAATTCGAGGGCGTTTCGTCGATGGCAAATCCGGGGTCTTCTCGAACGACGAATTCGTGTGAGATATCTGGAATGCTATTTGTGGTTCTCGACAGTTCTCGACGACTATTTCAATTGCTCTACCATCTCTGTACGAAGTTTGGTGGCTCTGGCGGGCTTTCAACGCACAGAAAGCGCCATGCTGGCGGTTCTATTGTACGAGAACCGCCAAGTGCCTATTCAATGAGTCAGTCACTCAGTGAGTCAGTGAGTCAGTCAGTCAGTGAGAGCCGACGGCTCGTGACGACACTAACCCACCGAAAATAACTATCATTTTTACGTTGTAACTGTTGCCTTTGATTAAACATCTCCTGGCGCAACTGCACAGCTGTCACATATGTCTGTGGTCGTCTGGAATTTCTGGCAGTTCTCGTCCTATGTAACGTACGTCTTACTCTCGAGCCTCTGGCATGTCATAGTAACATATGACAGACGCACGCAGATGACAGAGTCCTTCACTCAGTGACTGAATTGAATAACTGCTGAGTGATTCAATCAGTCGAGTGATTAATTCAGCTAATGACTGAGTGTGACATTTTTTGGCAGCTTTACAGAGTGATTCTTTCGCTAATTGAGAGCTACAGAGTGATTCATTCACTCAGTGGCTAAATAACTACTGAGTGATTGATTCAGTTGAGTGGCTAATAACTCACTCAATGCCTGTTTGTGACGGTTCTCGGTAACTCAGAGAAAGACATCAGTGCCATCTATTAGTCTGTCAAATGATATTAGCATCTGTCAGCCTGTCACGTGTCACTTATTGTGTAATGAGACTATCAGAGATGTCTTCATCATCTGCCGGCGACAATAATATATTTTTGACTACTGGAGCTGATTTCCGCAGGGAAACCATCATCATAAGAATCGTGTTACGCAAGCTGTCAAATGGGGTTGGTATTTGAAGAGCAGCATAAAAGTGTTGAGGGGGCAGGCGTCAGTTCTGTCGCGTAGACGCAGTCATCGAGAGCACACCACACTCTTCATAATCATACTCTCTCTTTCTCTAGTTCGAAGACGTTTCGCTTGCCATAGTTCCATCATGAGTATCAACAAGTTTGGTTAAAGTTCCTCGGCTCACCGTAAGCAACAGCAGTCTTACCATTTTCCTGGCGCCATACTCAACTATACGGCTAATGGGGACAATGATGCTGAACATGTGAAAATATGTAATGTGGAAACGCCAAGTGCGCCGAATGATGTTGTCAATAAAAAATATGTTGATGATATGATGCGAAAGTTCATAGTCGACTTGTACGCTGTCATCGACTCCATTACAGCCTTGGATGTTCGAGTGACCAAATACATGACAGATTCTTTGAAGAACCGTATAGTCTCAAAAAAGAATAATGACGTTTGAATGGCTAACAGATGGTGCTGATATCCCCACCAAAACGAAGAGTGTTAGGTGACATTAGTTGGTTGACAGATGGCGCTGATATTCTCACCAGAACGGAGAGTGGCAGGTGGCATCAGGCAACGGACAGATGATGCTGATGTTCCTCCAGAACCAGAGCGACAGGCGTCATTAGCGGAGTGACAGATGACACCTCACCAAAAGTTTGGCTGTCATCACCACCACTGACAGATGGCGCTGATGTTCCTTCACAAGGATGAGTGGGCAGATGACACTTCGCCAACAGTTTGGGTATCATCATCACCACCACCGACAGATAGCGCTGATGTTGCTCCAGAAGAACGACAAGTGAAAGGTGACATGAGCAGCAAAGTACCCACAGATGCCATAAACATAGACTCACAGTGATGACGTGTCGTGTATGTCTTGTAAATGAACTAAGTGTATTGTTTATGCCATGTAGACACTTGGTGTGCTGCTCACAGTGCGCCATCAGGTGCGACACATGCGTAGTTTGTAGATCGTTCATCAATACTTTTATGAAAATATATATATCTAAGAATATTTTTGATTTTAATTTTGTGACTCGAAAATTACGTCCCATTTTTCTGCTTCAAAAACATGTCCATTTTTTATGCAAAAATGAGCACATTTTTTATTGAATTATTCATCATATTTTGCTTCAAAAAACATGCACATTTTGTATTGATTCATTCTTCCAATTTTGGTGCAAAAACTTCCTCTTTTTGTGGCACTTTTTTCGGTCGAAAAAACATCCAAAATTGACATGGTGGAAGGATTTCAGTGAAGCGTTTTCAGTGAATTTTGAGTCACTCAGCATTCACTCAGCTTTTTCCACCATGTGAATTTTCAATAATTTTTTTATAAAAAAATTACTATTTTCCTATAAGAGTTCATGTAGTTTTGGATGAAAAAAAGTGACACCTTTATTGACTCAGCTTTCACTCAGATTTTTCCACCATGTTAATAAAAGTGTTACTTTTAAAGGCAAAAAACAGGCATTTTTTGCATAAAAAGTGTCAAATTTTTCATAAAAAACGACAGTTTTTGCATGAAAAAGCGACACTTTTTTAAACAAAAAATTGTACTTTTTCACCTCGAAAAAGAAGCACTTTCTTGAAACTGGTAGATTGACCGATTAGAATGATATGCATACAGAACGATAGATGGTACTGATGTTTCCAAAAAGAAACATTTCTTTACCCCAAATAAGGTACTTCTTCATCCCCACAAGGGTATTTTTTACTCTAGAAAGCGGTCAATTTCTTGTCAAAAATGTAACAATTTCCGACAGAATTAAATGGTGAATTTTTGCGAACTGATGGATAATGGTTGCGTAGGGGAAATACGGAAAAATACTCTTTAATATTGTTAGCATAGTTATTTTAATCAGCATATAATGTTTACTAATTACAAGTATATATATATATATATATATATATATATATATATATATATATATATATATATATATATATATATATCTATATATATATATATATATATATATATATATATATATATATATATATGATGTATCTAATTTGTTTGCATTTCAGCCTGTTTTTGACACTCAATAGTATGACTCATGAGTTTTCCGTTGCTTGTGAAGTATTTTAAACATCCATCACAAAAATATACTTTATGCCTGTTTCTACTTATTTGTGTACTGAGCAGTCGGGATAAATATTTGATGAAGCAGTAGTGGTATGGAATTTTGGTATCATCAACTGTCTATGGCGGTCCTCTATAACCCTTCAATTTTGAATGATATTCATTCTGAATTAAAAGTAAATTAACATGTCGGTTCAATCTCCGTTTGGTGAGTCGACTCGGAGTTACGAAAGATACCTCTCAGTCCGCCTGCGGCTGAGTTAATTCCAAGGTGTACACATCGATCGATATATTGTTCAGGTACTAAAATTTGGTAATTTGCTTCAATTTCATCGGAAATTGAATGCCGTCCAAATTCAAGATTTGTGAGTAATGTGGATATGATTTTGTTCTGTCAGTATGCTTTCGTGCTGGATGCAGAGCTGAAACAAGTGCCCAAGCAAAGCACGCTTCATCACTGTTTTTTATATTAATGCACGCTTGCTTTCTGGCTATGGACTTTGGAAGCTCGATGAATGATGAACCGTTTTCAATGTTAAATTCACTAATATATACGTCAAAACTAACAAATTTTTTAAGTGTGGAATCTCTTTCCTGTTCCAATGATTTCGACAATTTATGTCGAATATAGTCAATGACGTTCTATTGGAACCACCCTTTCAAGTTTGTACCCCTGTCAATAATATTGTTTTTCGTACTGAAATATTCTATATTATTATTTTCCATATTCAAGCTATCTTTGACAAATTCAGCACAACATTTATTATTAGCCTCAATCATTGGATGTTTTTTCAGCTATTTCTTTATTCTGGGTTTGGATAAGGTATAAGCGTCTTGGAAAAATTGTACGATATCCTTTTGTGTCAAATTCATTATTATTCCTGCACGCAGACCTGACGAAAATGCGGATTTCATATCTTCCCACTTCACTCGTGATGATAAATTTGATGTTGCTCCTCCTCCAACCACTCCTGCATTTTTAATTGAATTTCTTACAATTTTCAAATTTCCCGCCAAAGTCTGCTTAAAGTCTCTATTGACTGCACTTCGTTGACTGATGATATAGCTTTATTTAGTATAAGAGCAGTTCTTTTACAATGTGCCAACCAAATATTGCTTTTTCTCTTTGAGATGTCCATTTTGAGAATTGACATCGCTTCTTCTAAATTTTTGATTATGTTTACGCATACAGTAGATAAAACATCATCGAATTTTAGTTTGCTTCTGATGAGTTTCATAGCTCTAGACATATTTGCAGGAATATTGTCACTCATTTCACTCAAAATTGCTTGAATTCCAATTGTTTCAAACTTTCGTTAAGTTCCCTACATAGCTACATAGTTCAACCATGTCTGCGTAAATAGTAGTGATGTCTCAGAACTCATATTTGTTCACTGAATGAAGAAACTGATACAGAATGTGTGTGAAAAATGTAAATCGAAACTTACCCATTCGATGGTAGACAGCTGGCTTGGATTCAGTAGGCTACTCTATTGTTTCGATAGAAAGGTATAATATGCTGAGGGCTTGGTATGCTCTGAGCTGGGTTTCAATTCAACTTCACCAAATTTCGTCTCCCGATTCCAAGTACTGAATGTATAACGTCTGAGGTGGTAGATCATCTCTCACATTTCATTTTCAGCAAATAATAACCAATCCGGTCACATTTCAAGCTATCTTATGAACACAACTAGGTATAATATTGCGACAGAAGCGTAGCGCCATCTAGTATGAATCTTTTGAACTGAAAATGTAATATCGATCAAGTTTGAAATCCGCCTGTAAATTCGAATGAGTATAATGTTGTTGAAGATGCGTAGCACCACCCACTGTGAATCTTTCGAAGTCCATGTCGCTACGAGACTATTTTTGCCTATTTGAATTAACATAGACTTCACTCAAAAATATTTCAATTCATCTCGATACTGTGTACACTCTAAGTTATTTGCCTCTTCGACAGAGGACTCGTTTACGGACTCGATTACTTCCCTGAAATAGTCCAAGTCCAGTACCGCATTATTTTTTATGCGTACTTCGTCGCTACGAGACCATCGTTGCCTATTTGAATTAACAAGGACTACACTCAAAAATATTCCAAGTCATCTCGATATTGTGTTCGCTCGAAGTTATTCTCTTTTTTTAAACGGAAATATAGTTCACTAACTCGATTACTTCCCTGAAATACTCCAAGTCCAGTACCGCATTATTTTTTATGCAGACCTCGCCGCTACGAGACCATCGTTGCCTATTTGAATTAACATGGACTTCACTCAAAAATATTCCAAGTCATCTCGATACTGTGTTCGCTCGAAGTTATTCTCTTTTTTTTTAAACGGAAATCTTGTTCACGAACTCGATTACTTCCCTGAAATACTCCAAGTCCAGTACCGCATTATTTTTTATGCGGACCTCGTCGCTACGAGACCATCGTTGCCTATTTGAATTAACATGGACTTCACTCAAAAATATTCCAAGTCATCTCGATACTGTGCTCGCTCGAAGTTATTCTCTTTTTTTTAAACGGAAATCTTGTTCATGAACTCTATTACTTCCCTGAAATACTCAAGTCCAGTACCACATTATTTTTTATGCGGACTTCGTCGCTACGAGACCATCGTTGCCTATTTAAATTAACATGGACTTCACTCAAAAATATTCCAAGTCATCTCGATACTGTGTTCGCTCGAAGTTTTCTCTTTTTTTAAAACGGAAATCTTGTTCACGAACTCAATTAAATTTAGAAAAAAGCATGAATTTTACTCAAAAATGTTTGGTGATTTCTCAAAGGTCTTTCCACGCCATCTCTCGCCCATGTCTATTTCAACTATTCAGTATTCAACTTTGTATAAATTCGCAAAAGCAATCGACAAGTGGCAATTATTACCGTGATGTTAGTTTAGCTTTTTCCCAATAGTTGCTGCTGTATCATCCTCCATTCCAGGTAAGACGTGATCAGACTCTAATTTCCAGAACATTCTGAGCTTTTCGATTTCAAACTCTATTCAAATGATGAATGCAAAGGGAGATAGACATAAAATCCAATGGTATAAAGTGATGTGATATACAGACCCAGAATCGAGGGCTTCGGTCTCAAAATCCGATTGGTTTTCTTTATTCAGCTATTCGATTGCATCATCATATGATCGAGAATTCTTTGGAACGCAAATATGGTAAAAAACAAATTTCTGTACCAAATTTATTCACAAACACTTAAGAAATTCGCTACATATTTCAACTTCCGATTTTTGCAAACAAATTCTCGGAATACAAAATTCTCTTAAAAATCATCGATAATGGCGTACTGACGAAACAGCAATGACAAATATGTATCAACTCGAGCATTGGTGGAGGTAGGAGGATCAAACGTTACTTTTTACGACTTACCAAACATGTCCTCGCCACCCGCTGAGGAAAGTCTTTCGCAACGAAACTTGTCAAGAAACTGACTGGTTTTTGCTGCAACCGCCAGCATCTCAGGTGGTGAAGGAGGTGACCCCTCGCACGATGCCTGTAGTGCCCCGAGTAACGACGACGACATCAAAATGTTGCAATCAATTCGACAAAGATACATATTCAACAATTCGAACAAAGATGGTGAATATTACCATGGCACTAAAGTGTAAATTTTTATTTGAAAAAATAAATGTATTTTTCTCGAACTGACGTTATACATTTCAATAAATGCGAACAAACAAAGACAGACATACAATGCTATGGGTTAGAGTGAGACACTTAAAATGCCTTGAATCGATCAATTTGGCTTAAAACTAAACTTTCTCATCCCTGCTTACTTATTATTTTCCTGGAAAAACAACATCTGAGTCAGTAAACAAGTCCAAGGCCAAATCGTGTTTCTTGAAATTTCATTGGAAAGAGAGTAAACGAACACCGGATGAGGCTTATCGCTGTTTACGACTACAGCGCGTAGAGATGTATCAGTCTTGGCATTATATTCGAGAGAGTGTATTAATAATTTTATAATTTTCTGTTGTGTTCTAGGACAGTAGACATTTTTCATATTTAATTTTTTCGTTTTGTCAATTGAGACGGCAGCCATTTTTTTTTCTACACAGCGAATCACGTGACGTTTTTTTTTCTCTTCCAGCCAATTACTCTCAGCGAATCACGTGAGGGGACGTTTTTTCATAACTTCCGCCATCGCCACCATGTTTTTTGGCCTTCCGCTCCATCGCCGCCATGTTTTTTTTGACGGGACGTTTTTCAATAATTTCCGCCATCGCCGCCATGTTTTTTCGCCTTCCGCTCCATCGCCGCCATGTTTGTTTGCAGAAAACACGCGCGCCACTTGGGGTGAAACGCAGCTGATGACCCCCCCACCCCCGAAACCTTTCGGCGAACACGTCATCCAGCAACCCTCTACCAACGGCAAGAACTCGATAGACGCGGCCATCGAGAGATAAATCCCCGTGTGGAGCAACCTGTGTTCTGGGACATGAAAGTGTCCCAGAAAACAGGTTGCCATACTACTTATATTATACACAATTACATAATACTAGCACGTCACAAAAAAAATTGTATATAGTTATAATTTAGGATTCAAATAATAATGCACACACTAATTATTGTAAATTTAGTATAAATAAAAACAATTAAAATTGTAACGGATCAGAAAAATTCGGCATTCGATACTTCGAATTTTAATCATTTTGAGATGACAGTTAATTTTTTTTTTGAGGTTGTGCTTCGAAGGTCTCGACCGACGTTCGAATCAAGAAGTACCGATAGCGCAGCCGGCTACGAGCAGGTCGCGCGCGCTGCCGAATCCCACTCCAATGAAGTCTGGTAGAGGGGTAATCAATACTCCAGCCAGTCAAAATTGCCGAAGCGGAGTTGAGTTGATCTCAACCGTTAGAAATATTCAGTCGAGTCATCCGGGGCAGTCCGTTGTTCTTATTTAATATCCGTACAACTTTTATTGAGAAGTTTCATCGAGAAAACTGACTTTGAAAGCTAATAGTGCTTTACGTATTGGTGCTATAAGGTAGGTTTTAAATGACGACACTAACAGGGCCTATCATAAATTGCTTCGATATATTGTTTTGTTAGTTGATAACGTTGTTGAGATTAATGCAAACCGTTCATACCGCAAAATCACAGGCCGCCTAAACAGACTTTATTTGTGGTCTCTCCTGAGTTTCAGGTACGTTTAACTACGACGCTAAATCACAGGCCGTCCATACCGCCCCCAGGGTCAATCCTGCGTTTTAGGTAAGTTTTAACACGACGCTAAATCACAGGCCGCCTAAACCAACTTTATTTATGGTCTCTTCTGGGTTTTAGGTACGTTTAACTACGACGCTATATCACAGGCCGTCCATACCGACCCCAGGGTCAATCCTGCGTTTTAGGTACGTTTTAACACGACGCTAAATCACAGGCCGCCTAAACCGACTTTATTTATGGTCTCTTCTGGGTTTAAGGTACGTTTAACTACGACGCTATATCACAGGCCGTCCATACCGACCCCAGGGTCAATCCTGCGTTTTAGGTACGTTTTAACACGACGCTAAATCACAGGCCGCCTAAACCGACTTTATTTATGGTCTCTTCTGGGTTTTAGGTACGTTCAACTACGACGCTATATCACAGGCCGTCCTTACGGACCCCAGGGTCAATCCTGCGTTTTAGGTACGTTTTATCATGACGCTAAATCACAGGCCGCCTAAACCGACTTTATTTATGGTCTCTTCTGGGTTTTAGGTACGTTTAACTACGACGCTATATCACAGGCCGTCCATACCAACCCCAGGGTCAATCCTGTGTTTTAGGTACGTTTTAACACGACGCTAAATCACAGGCCGCCTAACCCGACTTTATTTATGGTCTCTCTTGGGTTTTAGGTACGTTTAACTACGACGCTAAATCACAGGCCGTCTATACAGCCCTCAAGGTTAATTTTGCGTTTTATGATAAGATCTGATACGCTGTCTTGTGGAAACATTTCTTTTGAGTAATACCGAAACCGAACGATCCTCCCGCATTGTAAATATCTACCACCGCTGTCTGACAAATTCACCTACCTAGTTGTATTGTACATAATAGACAATACACTCAGTTGTACTGTTTTTGAACTTTTACTGTATTGAATTTGGCTTTAAGAGTAAAGAAAACCTGAAACCTGGACGTACTCAACTGCGCTGGACTAATCCCGCAGCTAAAAACGTCACAAAATAGTGAACACATTAAAAATATTCGGGTTTAGTGAGAGTGAGAAGTCAAAACACCTTTTTCAACATATTTCTGATATTCCTCTACGGAGTAGAAATAATTTTACAACAAAAATGATTGTAAAGCTTTCTTGAAGCAGTACATGGTTAACTTCTTCAATGTTTCAGGTAGAATAGTATAGAAGGTAATTCAAAGAATTATTCATGGACTTTGTGAGTCTAGATCTAGGTACTCTGATTTTATGTGATTCTCTTGTATCATGCTCATGAATAATATTAGATTGAATAATTGAGTTTTGTAAATTCTTATGGATCTCAAGTGGAGTACTCAAAATAAACAAAGATAGGAGGGTCATAATTTTCAGATTTTTAAACAATGGTCTGCAAGTATCGCAATATTTGGCATTTGCCAGGATTCTAACAGCCTTCTTTTGTTTCCTGAATACAGTTGGGGCTTCCGAGGAGTTACCCCAGAGTAGTATACCGTAATCAAGATAGGACTGGAATATAAAGAAGTAAACATTTCTCAGACTACTTGTATTTGTAATATGCCTGAACTGGCGAATGCCGAATAATGAACTAGATAATTTCTGATTCAAGATTTTAATATGACTTAACCAGTTGAGTTTATGATCAATAGTTAGACCTGAAAGTTTTACATTGAGATTTTCTTGGGTAGACGTGTTGGTGGTAAATATCAATCTTTGTGATTTATCATTATTTAATTTGAGTCGATTGGCAATAAACCAATTATCAGCTTCATGCTCTGCCTCTGCTGCCATTAAGACTAGAGAATCATAGTCATTAAAAGAATATATGAGGGTGGTGTCGTCAGCGAACAGAACACTATCATGATGTGTTAAAATTTGCATCAAGTCATTTACATAGATAATGGTGAGTAGTTGCCCCAGAACAGAACCTTGGAGGACTCCGAACTCTACTTCCCTGGAATAAGATAAACCATTGTTATGAAATACTGTTTGAAATAGATTTGTAAGGTAGGATTTAATGAGGTTTAGAGTAACTCCCCTGATTCCATAGAAATTCAGTTTGTCGAGGAGGAAATTGTAAAAAACACAATCAAACACTTTGGATAGGTCACATAGAGTTATACTCATATGGTATCTCTGTTCAAGTCCCTGGATCAGTCTCTCCACGACGTATGATACTGCACCAATGGTGAAACGATTTGATCTAAAGACAAATTGTGAATTATTAAAAAATAATTTATCTTCAAATTACTTCTTTAGTCTGAGTTTTATTATTATTACAATTATCTTCGAAAAAATGCAGATGATTGAAATTGGTCTGTAATTTCCAGGGTTATTCCTGTCATCTTTTTAAATATGGGAATGATTCTAGAAAATTTAAAACTATCTGGGAATATTCCTGTCAAGGAGTTTAGGTTTATCAGGTCGGTTAAAGGTTCAGTAATATTTTCACTTACTGCTTTTATTATTTTACTATTGCAGTCATAGATATCTGGACAAGAGGAGTATTTCAGAGGAGCAATTGCATCTGCAACTTCACTTGGCTCAACGGATTTCATAAAAAAAAGAGGAAGATGGTACAGGAAAGTACTTGAAGCTCAATGATTGTGTGTTCGTCGCTGACGGTAATGATTTGATGATATTTTCCGCCACATTGCTGAAATATTCAATGAACTGATCAGAAGATAAGTCATCGGTTGGGTTCACACATTCAGTTTTAAGATGATTCCGTTCATGGTTGACTAATTGCCAAACTGGTTTCGATTTATTTTCAGATGCAAGAAGATAATTGTCAAAAGCTGTTTTTTTAGTTGATACTACATCTTTTCCAGTTGTATTTCAGAAAGCGTCAACTCTATTTCAGAAAGCATGATGATATTCAACAGAATAGTTACTTATATTTCGGAAAGTATCAATTGTATTTCAGAATAGTGACTTAAATTTCAGAAAGCGTCAATTGATTTTCAGATTAGTGAGTTTATTTTCGGGAAGCATCAATTACATTTCAGAATAGTAAGTTTGATTTCAGAAAGCATTAATTGTATTTGAGAATAATCAATTTGATTTCAGAAACCATCCTTTGAATTTCAGAATAGTCAATTGTATTTCAGAAAATATCAAATGTATTTTGGAATTCTTCAATATTTATTACTTTTAACGAAATTCAAATAATTTTTTCTGAAATGATTCTTAAGCGGGTGGAAGACAGATATAAAACAGACCTTTTTGGAGGAATCATAACATGATCGTTTGGTTAAAACTACGTAATAAAATGGAGGACACGAAATAAAAAGGTTATATTTTTGAACTTTTACCCAAAGATATTGATATTTTTCTAGAAAAGTTCAGTATCTTACTTATTTTGGAGTTACCAGTCAAAACAAATCCATAAAATTGATGATCGTTCTCGATGCATCAGCAAAATCTAACCAGGTAAGCCTAAATTTTTATTACGTTACATTGCATACACACTCCTCAATTACCGTACAGAAAAATTTACCTTCACAGCTGATATAAAAGAAAAGTTTGAACTGGCGAAAAGGAGATAAAAGGGGTATGGAAAAACAAATTAGTCCAGATGGTTATGAAATTAATATTGTTTTCTTCGGATCAACTTGAGGTCCATGCTAGGCACTAAAAGCCAAAAATAGAAACGCTTGTTTTTCCAGATCATCTATAGGGGGACTGGGACGGAATTGGCAAAATGATTGTTCGCTGCTTCGCGTGTGACGTAGTTGAGTAGATTGTTCGCTGCTTCGCGTTCATCGTGTGACGTAGTCGAGTAGATCCCTTAGATTGATAACATTTTGTCAATAGAGCGCGCACACATATTTTGAATTGAATTTATAAAGGAAAAAAATTTCAGCAGCAGAGGTTTGAACCATCGTCCTTTTGCTAGCCTTGTCTCCACGGAGACTTCGTACAAGTTGATGTACAAATGTGGGTTATATATTTCTCCAGCCATCAGAGCACGCTGTTTGAATATTTAAAAAAATAATGATTGTGCGTCTGATAATGATAATGATGTTTGGAATAAATGTGAAAAATTGCGAGTTAACGAGGGTGTAACGTTTGAAGGTGCGATTCAAATGAGGAAAGTATACAGGGTGTTTCAAAATGTATAATTTAAGAGAAATGAACGTGACTGCTGCGGATGAGGGTGTGTGTGTGTGTGTGTCAAATATCATGTGGGAAATGGGTCATTGGGGCAATGGAGGGAAGCAAAGTATTCCGCAAAAATATACAGTGTGTTACACTTCTCATGGAAACACCCTCTTATCTTCCGTAATTTTTGACGCAGAATCATAAACTTTTCAGGATCGATAGATACACTAGAAATAAACTCACTGTACAAAAAGGGTCAACCTACGTGATATACACTGCACGCCAGCAGCGATGGAACCACCCACTTCTACGGTAAAACATACTAGGGGGCAAAATTTGCTCAACTTTCTTTCAGATTCGTGATCAGCACCCCCAAATTACTATAAATACACCTATCTCCTGAAAAATTTTCAATCCTAAAAAATTTAATTTTTTTTCAAATACTTCACGTATGATGTCCCCTTTCGTGCAGAGAGGTCATCTCTAGTGTATCTATCGTTCCTGTAAATTTCATGGTTATACGTAAAAAATTACGGAAGATACGGGGGCGTTTCCATGAGAAGTGAAACAAATTTTAATTTTTCAGGAGACAGGTGTATTTATAGTAATTTGGGGGTGCTGATCATGAATCTGAAAGAATTTTGTCCCTTAGTATGTTTTACCGTGAAAATGGGTGGTTCCATCGCTGCTGGCGTGCAGTGTATATCACGTAGGTTGAGTTCAGTTCTAGTGTATCTATCGATCCTGAAAATTTCATGATTCTGCGTCAAAAATTACGGAAGATACGAGGGTGTTTCCATGAGAAGTGTAACACACTGTATATAGGATGTCTTAAATATTATTTAAGAGAAAAAACATGGCGACTGCTTGTCAAATTTAGTATACCAGGTGTACCAACATATCATTTAAGAGGAAAAACATGGAGGTTAAAGAAAAAACACATCATTGAGCTATTGTAGGACATATTGCAGTATATCTTCAAAAAAAAATATGAAAAGAAGAAATCAATCACTGATGGGGTCCGTAATTTTTAACGTGCGATACCAAGTATGTGCGAGTTTGATTCTATTTCTTTTTTGGTGATAGAATACAGACAGATTGACAGACAGTCAGAAAGTCAGTTTGATCGATGCAGAACGAACTACTAAACTAACCTTATAAAACGCCTATTTTAGTCGCATTCTTGGATGTTTTAGCGTTTCAAATTTTAGCTGTTTTTTTGAAAGAGTTATATATACAAACCCCTAAGAAACCCTTAACTTGTAACTTCCATGTAGTGCTGACTAAGGTTTATGAAAATGTGATTAACCGTGCTTTATAGTTAGTTAAGTTCTATTAGCGACGTTGTACGAGACACATCTCGGTCTTCACAAATAAAGTTGTATTTTGTAAATTCGATTTTTGCTTTTTAAAAATAGTTTCTCGTGGCCCGAAAGCTTAATTGGCGCAGTCGGTAGGATAACGGAAGAATATCGATGGTGAAATTCGTCAATTTTAACTGTTAATCCGTTATCGAAAGAACAGCTTTGATAGACCACCCGGAAACCGGCATACCCAGTTGCTTCAGACTCCAGAAGGGGACGTCCTGGTTCACCATCGTGGTAAGTCGAGAATTCCTTTCTGCTTTCAAATTTTTTCCTTCAAAACTCTATCGTAAAGATTTTTGTTCGAAATTTTTGAATATTTATTTTCAAACCCATTAAGTAAATCCATCATTTTTTCTTTTATCGTAATCGATATCGGTGGACTGACTTTGGAAGTCACGTATATTAGCAATTATTGATCACATTCAAATCATTTTATAATTTACCTGAATTTAGTAATAACTACATTAAATACACGTAATTGCATTTCTAAACCTGATACCGTTCGCCGCTCGTTATCTCAAAGACAACGACACTTGTTCTCATGAAATATTACATGGTTTGAAAACTGACTGTGAGGAAAGAAAGAATAGCTTGTATTGTACACTGTTATCTTCAAATTCTTAAAAGAAATAATTTTATCGTTTCTAAGAATTATTTTGTGAGTTATTTCAATATAAATTCAATAAGGTCTAAATATTCTTCAGTTACATTTTTACAATTAAGCGTATATAAACGTACGGAATAGCATTTGATGACTGACCCTATAATTGAAAGTTTGACAAATAATTTAAGCTCATTGCGAGTTTCAAATATCACAACAGAAATCAATTATACCCTATTCAAAATTTATTCCGATACTATTCCAACATACGATGGGTCGTCAGAGACCTTCGAAATATTTATTAACACCGCCGAGCAATTTCATAAAAAATATCATGGTGCAGACGCCACATTGAATCAGTGCATCTTGAGTATTTGATTGATTAAGTTGAAAAATAGAGCAGTGTTATTAATCGGAGCAAGGTTCGAACTGAAGACATGGACTCAAGTAAAACTAGAATTGAGAAACACTTTTGGCGACCGACAAAGCTTCGATAACCTCGAACAACAATTGTTTACTCTTACACCAAATAGAGGCGAACATTCCCTGGACCAAGCTACTAAACTAATACATATTCGACAATACGAATCTCAATCTCTCAAAGTATTCTTGAAGAACCTGAATATCCGACTACAGGACAAAACTATCGTCCAAAATCCGAATTCCCTAGAAGCAGCATGAACCTTGTCCAGGAGGATGAGAATTTCAGACACACCCAAAATCTAGTTTTCCAAAATCGTCCGAACGTTAATTCACCCAAACAACCTAATAGACAAATTGGACAAAATCATAATAGCCTTCATTTAAATCATAGTCTTTAAAATTCACAACCAATGGCTCCAATTCAAACAATCAGGAACGAAAATCAGTCATCAGACTTCCGAAATCAATCTTCCAATATCATTAGAACACAATCTGAATATCCAAATCACAGCCAGAATAACTTTAGGCCCCCATTTCCCAGTCAACCAATAAATGTCCAACCCAAACCAGTAAGACAAACATTTTTATCTAACAGACAAGTGTTTGGTCCGCCACGAAACGTTTTTAAACCGATAGGTAAACCCGACACAAGGACTTTCGAACCGATGTCCACTATATCTAGGAACTCTGCGGTTCATAGACCCATGCCCCATTCATTCACCAATCCGACCCAATCGCAACCTCAAAGATGGACACCCATGAATGAGGAAATGTACAATCATGGTTACGACCAGTCTGACGTTGCTTATAACTATTATCCGAATAACTACCGATACGACTATCACTCCCATGACCAAATTAACACTACACAAGAATTTCAACCTGAACATTTTCAAGATAATTCTTATACTGACCATTACCCCGACGATTATTGTCCTCCCCACGAACCATCAGATGAACGGAGCAACGACATTCACGAGTCTGAGGGCGAAAATTTTTACGAATCGCCTCCAAAGAACGAGACAGCATGATAAAACTACTAATTGATACAGGATGTCACACCTCAATACTGAAACCTTCGATTGTCGAAAAATATTTCCCTGACAGAATTGTGCTTCGAATTATCGCGCTACCTTCGAAATTTTCAATAATACAGATAGGACAATTTCTGTCACAATGCACGAACCCTTTAAAGCTATCCGAATTGAAAAAGAACATTTCGAATTTAATGATATCGAGAGCGCTCTACCCCACATTCAATATTACGATTTGACGAAAGACATTTCTGACAAAATTAGGACAGACTACATGAATCCAGAAGAAAAACGAGCCATTCTAAAACTCTATAAAGAATTTGCAGACATATTCCATAATGAACATGATAAACTCTCATTCACCAATAAAATTAAACACGAAATAAAGACCAAAGACGAGATACCAATACATACGAAATCTTATCGCTTTCTTCATTGCCATAAGGAGGAAGTCCAAACGCAAATTCAGAAGATGCTCACCGATGGAATCGTTCGACCATCATCCTCCGCTTGGAGTAGCCCAATATAGATTGTGCCGAAGAAGACCGATGCATCAGGAAAGAAGAAATGGCGCATCGTGGTAGAATATAGGAAGTTGATTGAAAAAACAATCGACGACCGATACCCGATTCCGAATATAGACGATATCCTGGACAAATTGGGAAAATGCAATTACTTTACCACCCTCGACCTAGCATCTGGATTCCACCAGATCGAAATGGAAGAAGAATACATCGAAAAAACTGCCTTAAACGTGGAGCATGGGCATTACGAATGTGTTCGCGTGCCATTCGGGTTGAAGAATGCACCCGCAAGCTTCCAACGAGTAATGGATCATATCCATAAAGATTTACGGAACAAAATCTTGTCTAGTGTACATGGACGATATTATCGTGTTTTCGACTTCCTTGCAAGAACACATAGCCAATTTAAAACAAGTCTTTAAAACTTTACGTGAAGCTAAATTGAAAATACAACTAGATTAATGTAAGTTCATGAAACAAAATGTCGAATTTCTAGGTCATGTTGTCACGCCCGATGGCATCAAACCTAACCCTAATAAATTAAAGGCAATTCAAAATTTTCCCATACCAACTACTGCTAGGGAAATCAAATCTTTTCTTGGCTTATTAGGTTATTTTCGGAAGATTATAAAATATTTTGCCCATCTCACCAAACCATTTACGCGGTGTGTGAGAAAAGGCGAAAAAATAACTCATACCTCGGAATTTTTGGAAACTTTCGAAACATGCAAACAAGTACTCACAACTGAACCCCTACCCCAGTATCCTGATTTTAAGAAACCCTTTATACTGAATACTGACGCGTCTAACGTGGCCATTGGTGCCGTTTTATCGCAGGGTGCCATAGGAAAACATAAACCTATCGCGTACGCGTCGAGGACACTAAACCCATCCGAACAAAATTATTCCACGATAGAGAAAGAACTTCTATCGATAGTGAATTTCACCAAATATTTTAGGCCATATTTATTTGGAAATCAATTTACGATCGTGATCGATCATAAACCTTTGCAATGACTTTTCAACCTCAAGGACCCCAGCTCAAGCTTGGTTAGATGGCGCTTGAAGCTGGAAGAGTACGATTACAACATTGTATACAGAAAAGGTAAAAACAACCCCGTCGCAGATGCCCTTTCCATAATAGAACTCCACCCACTGGAAAACCAAACAATGATAGCCAATACTGATTTATCAGACAACCGATTTGAAGAGGACTTTCCCGAAATCTTCGCGGACTTGGCAAACAAAGAAGAAATCCCAGAAATTTCCAACGAAGACCTTCTAGACCTTGACAATCGCCTAAACGATGAAATTCGAAAACTTCGAACTGGCAAGAAACCAACAGACGAAAAAAAAAAACACCACCAAAAAAGAAAAAAATAAACGTCTTATCAAATGTAATCTTAGTTCCAGCAGTACAGGAGCCGCAGGAACCCGACGACAGCAATGAAACTCAGCACTCTTCCCATGAAAATGCAATTCCATTGATTCAAAAAAACTTTTAACATTCAGCCTTCAAACTAGTCCAGAGTAATGTCCTTTTAACCGATATCACAGACAAAGACGAACAGAAACTGAAAATCCAGCATCATCACGAAACAAAAACCACTCATAGGGGGATAAATGAAACGAAAGACTCCTTATGTAGAACATATTATTGGCCAAACATGATTCAAGACGAGACAAATTATATAAACACTTGTGTCACTTGCCAAAAGACAAAATATGAACGTCACCCCAACATTATCATATTCAACCCTACTCCTATAGGAGAATACCCATTCGAGCATATTTATATCGATGCATTTTCGGCAGATAAAGCTAAATTTTTGACAATTATTGATATCTCGCATTTTGACCAAGCATACCCGATTCATTTGAATGCACCCAGCATATTAGATGGTTTATTGAAAATCATTTCTCATTACGGTATTCCGAATAAAATTACTTGCGACTCTGGAACAGAGTTCAAAAATAGTCTAATTCAAGATTTCTGTAACGTGCACAAAATAACTACACATTACATAACTCCCAAAAATGCCAATAGCAACAGTCCTGTAGAACGCCTACATTCTACGCTCATTGAAGAAATCAGAACCCTGAAACTCGAACATCCTGATAGATAAATAACTACACAAATGATATACGCTATATTAGGATATAACAACAACATCCACTCCGCGACCAATTCATACCTTTCCAAATTATTAAAGGAAACATTGAACACCAAAATCCGTTTGATATAGCATTTTCGAAAATAACTTCTGACTACATTGAAAATCACGCGAGAAATCAAAAACTAAAAAACGAAATAATCAAAGAAAATAATGAAAAATCTAAGAACCTTACAAGTTAATTCCAAAAGAGATGATCCACCAGAGATAAAAATCAATGAAAACGTGTTTCTGAAAGAATCGCCCCGAAATAAATTATCGCCACTTTATAAGTAAATCCAACCTATCAAGGATTGTGGCATCAAATTAAACTAAACTAAATATCATAAAAGTAAACTGCAACCTCAAAGAAAATAATCTCAGAATCGAATTTTTCCAGAAGACAATGCTATCCTTCTACTTCTCGGGATCCTTACCACTAATGGACAACAGATAACGATGACAGAAATACCCAACCCCATCCTTCCCTTCTCTCTTGGAAAAGCGAGAATCACTACCCAAAAACATACATTTCTGAAACCAATCGACTTGAAACAATTTGATAAGCCAATAAACAACATAGCCAATAACTCAAATTACATAACCAACCTCATTTCGATGAAAGATGTACTGTATCCACAATTACATCATATGCATAAACATTTGTTACAACTTTTCAAACAAATTTCTGTGAAATTAATAAACATCAAGCCTAAAAAATTCAGCCGATCAAAAAGAGGCCTAAAAAATTTTGTGGGCAGAACTAACAAATGGCTCTTTGGGACATTAGATGACGAAGATGAAGAAAAATATGACCAAGCTATTTCTACAATAAATAATAATCAAAAAATCTTACACCACGATTTTAAAAATTACTTAACTATCACAAAAAGTTTCTTGAACGAAACGTCAAATAACTTGCAACAAATTGTAAAAAATCAACAACTGATTGGCAAACAGATAGAGAGTATTGTCGACAGTCTGAACAAATACACGCTATTCTTACGGCTCCAAAACTCTCTCGATACAATGATAATCGACTGTCAAAATGTACTGTCAACACTGAACAATATTGAAGAATCGATATTATTCGGTGAACTGAATATTATTCACAGCATAATATCACCAACTTCCGAGCTCAAAGAACTAATTGAAATAATGCTTAACATGTACAAAGGAAGTCTACCAGATTTCGATAACATTCAATCATATTATAAATTTCTAAAAATTGAAACACGATATAAAAATGATCTTATTCTATTCACGATTCATGTCCCGATACTGAGATAAATCTTTACGATTATTATCATTTATTTTCCATTCCGATTTCCAATAATGCTATAATTCCCTTGAAACCATACATTATCCTGAACTCGACTTATCACCACTACGAGGACAGCCCGTGCCACGAAATCGAGACAACCTGTATTTTCCGCCAGGAAAATCAAATATCCAAGGAGGACTGTCTACCTGAAGTACTGAAAGGAAAGAGCAGACAGCCATGCCAATCACTCCAAGTCCATCTAGAACAAGATGTAGTTGAACCAGTCAACTACCCCTACCTACCTACAAATGTTCGAAATGCATTCCCTCAGCGTCAATACATTTATTGACTCTGGTGATATTTTCATGTAAAACGTTTCTCAACATTTGGGGCGTGATATCTTGGAAAGCTCTACGAATTTTTACTTCTAGCTCATGTAGAGTTGTAGGCTGTGTGGAATACACCCTATTTTTAAGATGCCCCCATAGAAAAAAGTCGCACGGATTAAGATCAGGTGACCTTGGTGGCCACCTGACTAGACCATGAGTTGTTATAAGTCTCTCTTGAAAGCGATTTTGAAGATAATTTCTCGCTATCCTTGAATTATGCGGAGTGACGCCACATTTGTTTTGAATTTATTTTATCTTTAATCCTATCAATTTGAATTTTTTTTTCGATAAACCTGTTTTTTTGTTATTTGAATAATAATAATAATTGGATTTTTTGGTATTTCATTTCAAAAAATTACTTTCTATTATATCATTAGAAAGGAATGGTTAGGCTGAATAGTACAGGCAAGAAAAAGTTGTATGTTCCTATTTAAGTTATGGACCTACAGAGTATTGTTTTTTCCCAATTTTTCCAATATTTTTGTTGGCGGCTTTTTATAACGCCGACGAATGAAAATAAAATATCACAGTAGTAGCAACTGTTATCAAGTAACGTATGGTTTCCATAGCCAACTTTTCAATTTTTGGCTTTCATTTTGCTTCCACGGCCTACTCGGTGAATTTCAATAATAATTTTTTTCTGATCTAGTTTCTGGTTAGATACCAACTTGTGATATGTCATTAGAAAGGGAATTGAATGCTGAATAAAGCGAAAAGAAAATAAAATAGGGTTTTCATTTAAAATAAGAAAGTTGATGTTACTTCCGGTCAGACCGGAAGTTAACTTCGACATGTCAATATGCTCAAATTCTAGCTCTTATGTCATTATATCGACGCTCCAAATTTCACATACCTACTTCATACAATAACTGAGATATTCCGTAGGCAATACTTCCGTAATCACCCGGTATATGAAAAAACATAAGTGTAGTTGCTATATAAATAAAGTTAACATTTTTGCCGAAGTTATTCTTTACTACAACTTTTTTGCTACTTTTTCTTTCACATTTAGTACTGTGTTTGCATTTGATCAGTTTATCCAATAATAAATAATGAGGCGTCGCTGAATTGATTGCAATGAAAACAAATGGGGTATTCTATTTGAAAAAATTGAGTTATCCTCAATATCAGGAAAACTGTTAATTTGGCAACATTGCCGATATCACCAAACGCCCATCATCAAAAACCACCCTGTCGAAGTTTTCATAAATTTTCTCAGGGCTGTTTCTGAAATATGAAACGATTCCGATACTTTTGGAAAACACTGTATAGTGATGTAATTAGGAATTTTGGACAATCTTGCAAAGTCAATATATACCCTCTTCCCCACAAATTCACAGAAGTGAGTACAGTTTGTGAATAATGTTGTTTATCAAAATTACACCAGGGCATAAGTAAGGGTGGAAGTAGTAGGTAATAAAGTTGTACGATGTAATAAAACAGAGTAAGGCCTCCTTCACACACACATGTGTTTTTGTCGTTGTCATGCAGAGATTGTGTCGTGGAAGAAAACTACTCATGTATTGTGTTGATGCTCGGTAGCGAGGCGGTTAGATGCCAGCCTTTGAAACTTCCGCATACATTTGGCCAGTCGATAGGCAATGTAGTTCCTCTAGTAGCTAATCCCGACCTCTGGTGCTTGCTTGGCGTGCGCGCCGACCACCCAGGGTGGTGCTGTAGGTTTTCCAGGTTTTCCTACAGCTGAAAAGTGAATACGCCACCAAAAATCAGCAATTTGCCCAGGAGCGCTACGGCAAATAATAATAATAGCCGTACTCTACCCGCATAAGCTATTCCTTTGGGCACAGTCTATGAATGTTTATAAGGTTGTATTATCGTAGGTAACACAATAAGTGTATCGGTGATTAAAATAGAAATTCCTTCCACTTTGAGATACAGATTAAGTTGCTTGGCAACCACACTCGCGCAAGCGCTCGTGCCGAAGCAACATAATTTGATTCACGATAACACGAGTTGTATTTGTTGAGATCATTTCATGAATAAAATCGAAACCATTCGAACTACTCTATGGCCAGTGACTTCAATTATTTGTTGTTCTTCGATTCCGGAACTTGCCAACTGACTGACAGCTGAAGATCTATAGCCAAACAAGAGCCAAACTATAAAATCAACACAAAAATTTCAATCAAAACACGGTATTTAATTCATCTTAAGTGAAATAATAACTATTACACGCGGTTGTCTTTTGGGGTCGTGTTTGGAAATGAATTGTCTCAGATTACCTCTAAGAGAAAGCTTAATTAACGCGAAAAACGGTTATTGTGGTCGCATTTTTACGTGTTTGAGCGTACTCAAATTTCAGTTGTTTTTTCGAACGCGAAAACGTGAATTTTCAGCAATTTTGAAATAACAAATCTCCATAAGAAATACATGTAATCATACAGTTTTTTTTTCGGTTTAATTTTAGCCTGTTTTTTAGAACGCGAAAAATTTATTGTGGCTGCATTTTTGCTTTTTAAGCGTTTCAATTTTCAGTTGTTGTTTTTTTTTGGAACGCGAGAAACGTCTATTTTGATCACATTTTTGCAGGGAATCGCCGCCGCAGTACGTTTCGTTTCGTGTCACTTTTACTCTGTTTCTTATTTGGTATTCATTATCAGGTGGGTGTGGGGAGGGTTAGGTAACTTTCTTTTTGGGAAGTATGTGATAGAATGTGACCGTTATTATATTTCCAATATGTCTAGTATGGGGAAAAGTGCTGCCATACATGAAAAACTTATTTATTCGACACGTTTTGAAAATACGACTGTATAATACGTAAAATAATTTTTTACATCATGGAATCATTGTATTCACTTCGTTTGGATGTAATTCTACCAAAAAAAAAATCCGGATTGTAACTATGGGGCGGACTTGAGCCAAGATGTCAAAAAAAAATAAAATTTTGATGATTTGTACCAGTACAGCATTTGGTCAGTATAGTTCAGTCAAATCGTTCAGTATGTTTCAGTATGCACCAGTCAAATCGTTCAGTTTGCCACAGGATGCCTCCGTCAAACCGTTCAGTCTGTCTCTGGATCAACAGCATATGTCATTATGCAGGAACATTCATCCGAAGAACAGGAAAAGAAGTCTTCTTCAGAACTCCCAAAACAGAGAGATACAACAGTTGAGTCTGATACTAATGGTTTACGTTTTGATGAAGAGATGTTATCGGTTGTACTCGTGTGATATATAAAAACGACAAATTGGTTGTTCATGACAGACATTTTGATTTAACGGAAGGAGTACTACAGTTGTTATTGAAACGAGTACCTCAACATTACAACGCAAAAGATTTGGTAGCATACAAAAATATTTTGAAATTAACTAATGCACATAAAAACAATATAATCCTGAACATCATGTAAACGCTAACAACTCATGGAAATATAAGAACATTATATCGTTGTTGTTTCCACCTGGAATGTAAAGGTGTTAAGAGAGTATGAATACTAGGAACAAGAGATAATCCGAAGATAGAGTTCATTGTTGAAAGAATATGTCTCCGCAATCGAAAAAAAATTTATACATTTGACTGCAATATTAAATAATGTTTTATACGTCAATGTGCCGGAAAGAGTGAAATTCATGGCAATATGCGTGAAGGCAAATGATTTCGATCATGGTTGTAATAGAACACAATGGAAAACAATGCGTTTCACTCGGGTCAATGAGGAGCAGTTAGCAGTATTTGTTAGTGATGTTCCAAAGAATTTATCATTCAAGTATAAGCTGAAGCTGATATTTCAAAATCTTCGAGAAATAGACACAAAAACTTAATATTTCGTTCCAGCAGAGCGAGAGAAAAAGAAGTCACAAGTTGAATTTAATCTTTATAGAATTCTTGTTATGGTGTCCACAATATCAGCATGTATATTGATGAGAGTTGTACTGGGAATAATTGTAGAGACTAATAGAATGAAGATAGATTATTTGTTTAAAATAAAAGTTTGTTACAAAAATTGAATTTTATTGTTTTGCTGAAATATTTCGCATTACCATACAATCATTCTGCTATCGACTTCCGTTATTCGTTTCATTATCAGTTGGCATTGGAGCGTGGTCTCCTAACCAGAATTATCTATAATAGAAAAATAGCAGATTGATATGGAGTGTTGCCGGTGGTAAAATTAAACATTGGGTTTGGGGATAGTACGTTGCCGGTTGTAAAATTAACCTTTGAGGTTAGGGATGTATCATTTAAGAGAAAAAACAACAGAGTGTCTCGAAAGGTATCATTTAAGAGAAAAAAACATGACGGCTGCTTGTTAAATGCTATACCGGGTGTACCAACACATCATTCAAGAGAAAAAACATGGCGGCTGCTTGTCACATGCTATATCGGGTATACCATCACATCATTTGAGATAAAAATCAATAGGGTGTCTCAAAACGTATCATTTAAGAGAAAAAACATGGCGGCTGCTCATTGAATGTAATACCGAGTACACCAATAACATGTCATTCAAGAGAAAAAAAGATCACTGCTGCTTGTAAAATGTTGGGTGGTAAAATGGGTCGAAGAAAAAAATGCATCATTGGGAATATGGGGATTCAAAAGTTTTCGTTTTGCGTAGCAGGGTTTCAGCTTGAAACTGTAAGCGAATACGCCACCAAAAATTATTAAGTCACCCCAGAGGGCCACGGCAAATAATAATAATCGCGTTCTCTATTTGCACAGGATAAGCATTTGAGAACACTCCATAAGTGTTTATGTGGGGGTAGTATTATTATATTGTGATTATTATAATAGACCACTTTTCATTAATACATGACTTTTCAAAATCAACCATTAGTGACAGCTATTTATGTCTCCAGCTGAGTACAAATAGTCTTTTTCTGTACCTTCTTTCAGCTTCTCTAATTCTACCTTTACAAATGCTGTCAATAAGTGTATCCAAATAATTCTATGGCTGTAATGATTGAGTTTTTCATTTTATGCTAAGGTTTACTTTTCAATTTTCAAATACCAGGCAACAACTATTTTTATCAAACGAAAACCAAAAGAAGTTTGAGTTTACGTGTTTAATTTTCATTAAAGCTATAAAGAAAAAAGGCCAATGTAATGGGTCTTTGGGGCATACCACAGACTTGAAATAACATTTTCAGATATGTGAGGCGTATTTCTTATTGCAACGTCTTATCGCACGTCCTGTTGATTGTGGGGTCCAAAATAAGTTTATCCAAAGTATCGCCGATGCCGAGGTACCAAGCAATATTGATGTTGTGTGTAGTTTTGTGGCTCAATAAAATTTATTCTTTAATTGAATGTTCAGAGGATTTTGAGATAAGTGAGTTTTATTACAACATTGCAAGTCGTGACAAAAATTGTGATAATTTATTAAATTATTTTTTTCACGCCAACACTCGGGATAAATTTCAAAGGACAAGTAAAAATTCATATATTCTTTAGTATTCAAATGAGGTGTCAAGTTATTATATGAAATATGTTTCAAACTATAAAGTGTATGAGAATAATGTGTTATGGATGCAAATAAAAAATGCAGGAAAATTTCCAAATCCAAATAAGAAATCGTGAGTATTTAAAATAGGCGTTCAAATTTCACGGAATATGAGAAAGTATTGTGAGAAATCATGGGTTATGAACGGGAAAAATTTTAAGTTTGAATTAAAAATCAAATTTTTGTTAGTAATGAAAGTTGATTGTAAGTTTATTATTGAAAAATGTTTCAAATGATTGAGTCTATGAGAAAAAATTATGAAAATTAGGAGCTAGCGATGCAATAAAAAAAAGAAATACAGGAAAGTTTTTCAAGTCCAAGTGCCAGCTCGCAATATAATAAGTAGAAATAAAATAGATAAAATATTCAGAGCATGAAAGTGATATAATTATAATTTGGTTTAGAGAAAAATTATGGCTGCATCCTCAAGAAAAAATCATGTGGGTAAACATAAACATCTATAGAGTGTTTCTAAATACGTCGTTAAAGAAAAAAAACGTGGCGGTTCAACGGGGTCATAGCATTTTAACGTGTGATCTCAATGGGCTACGGTGTATTCCACAATTCAGCGAATAAGAAAAAAAATGCCGGTTCGACGGGAGTCTAGCACTTCAACATGCGATCCCAATGATAAACGTATAAAGGGTCTGAAGTTTCAACATACGATTCCATACATTCCATCAACAGTCGAAAAAGACGTAGCCCTCACATTTTAACGCGCGATGAGTAAATACTGCAAATGAAAAACATAGTAATTGAAGAGTAACAGGGCGTTAGCGTTTCAACGTACAATAGTGTTAAGTTCATAAATGGGAAATATTTGAATGCTGCAGTCTATGAGGAAACATTATAACAAATATGTGTTATGGATGCAGAAAATGTCAAAAAAAAAGTCTGAATTTTACGGTATATGAGATAGCATTGCGAAAATTCATGGGTTATGGATGCGACGGGGTCATAGCATTTTAACGTGTGATCTCAATGGGCTACAGGGTGTTCCAAAATTCAGCGTATAAGAAAAAAAAAACCGGGTCGACGGGAATCTAGCACTTCAACATGCGATCCCAATGATAAACGTATAAACGGTGCCTCAAAATATATCGTTTGAGAAAAAACGTGCCAGTTTTACAGGGTCTAACGTTTCCACGTGCGATCCCAATGAGGAACTTATACTAGGTATCTCAAAATACATCATTTGTGAAAAAAACATGTCAGTTTAACGGAGGTCTGAAGTTGGAAACATTTTAACGTGCGATGAGTAAATACTGCAAATGAAAAACACAGTAATTGGGGAGTAACAGGGCGCTAGCGTTTCAACGTACAATAGTGTTAAGTTCATAAATGGGAAATATTTGAATGGTACAGTATATGAGGAAACATTATAACAAATATGTGTTATGAATGCAAAAAATGTCAAGAAAAAAGCCTGAATTTTGGGTGTCAAGTTAAAATAGGGAATATTTTTCAAAAATGTTACGGTATATGAGAAAGCATTGCAAAATTTCATGGGTTATGGATGCGAAAAAATATGGAAATTTTGGGTAATAATTTCACTTAGCTGACCGTTGGGTGTGCTTTTGAGGGTGTGTAGTCTTGCTTGCAAATCCCGATGTCATGTATGCATACACATTAATTAACAACTACAACGGAATGTTGCAGACTCCCTACTCACGTTCTTCAATAGTACATTATAACTATGGGAATCAAATTCAGGTAGGTTATAATAAAAGTGAGACATATTTTCATTATTTATTCAGCATATTTTGTATTATTCTAAAGTGAGGGTGTTACAGCGTCGGAATATTTTATCAAATTATTCATAAAAAGATGCCAGTTTCATCAATAAATTTCTGAGATCATCCAAAAGCTTATTGTTGGGCATGCAATATCAAACATGTTCCAATTGAAGTCTCCTACTTCAATAAGTCATCTTTGGAACTCATTGTACTTGAAGTATGTATTTTCCTTGAAAAAATACATATGGTCATCTATATAGCGAAACGCTGAAGTGATGTCATTGGGGATGTCTGGGAAAGCATCTTCAATACTACCCCTAGTGATAATTCATGCTGCATCAATATTCACTTCATCAAATTCAATGAAGGAAGTATTATTATAAAAGATAAAATATTTTCCTGCATGTGTTTGAAAAAGTGCATCTATTTTAGCGTTTGGAGGTAGATGGGGGATTTCTACATCTTTATCAATTTGTAAGGTTGAACTTGAATATACTTTATTTTTGCTGGCAACCAATGAATTACCATTAGCAGTTTGGTAAACGTAATCTACACCAAAGGGGCTTAATTCCTTCGGTAGATAATTCTGTAGTTTTTCAGGTTCAGTAATTTTCTTCTTTTTATCGCTAATATCAAACTTCCATATCATATCCTTCACAATAACATACAATCGATAGCTTGGAAAGCCTGGAGCGTACGCCAAAAACATTATATCTGGTGGAGCTTTAACTTCACATAAATTTTTATTGAATTTAGGTGAATGATGAAGGTGTTGTTTGCTTGTAGTATGAATTGGGAGCGTAGTTTAAAGGGGAGTGGTAGGAATTTGAGTAGTAGTTGTATCTGGCGGTATATACTCAGGTATATCAACAAATCGGTACTTTCGACCATACAGTACCTCAAGTTCATTAATGTCATCTTGATGGATGGGGCGCATTTTTTGTTGATATCATGGAAACATGATTTCGTCATCCGTATCGCAATGACCTTAACCTGAAAAATGTCCAATTTCATGAACGGCTATCATCAATAAATTCGAATATCCGTAAGGCCTTTCATTATATCCTGTATACCATTTTTCTTTATCGTCAAAATGAATTTCTATACAAGAGTTATTGGGTGCTTCTGGAAAGAAAGCATGACCTACGACTTTTCCAGGACCATCAAAAGTCGAAGGACAATATGAATTACCCATACAATTCCTTCGATATTGATGATAACTTTTGAGGATTATTATCGTGATATCTGAATTAGGTTTCGTTACCATCTCAAATGGTAAAATGGATGCATTCTGCCACATTTCAAAAGTTTTTTTAATACTGCCAGGTATTCATTATGATTTTTGTTGAGTGGATAGCGAGATAGGTACCAGCGCAGATGAGTTTTATACCATTTTGTTGAAACTGTATACTCGGTTTCGCCATGTTGACATCTGGGTCTCGTAATGAGCTCCATTGTTTCATTGTTCATAGTTCCATCTACAGGTAAATAAATTATAACGTTCTTGGAAATTACTAACAGCTGTTGAAAAATCTGTCAGCGAACTATTTTCAATATACCCATATGTTTCCAAATAGTCTTGTAGATAAGTTGAATTTGCTGCTAGTAATGGTAAGAAAGAAGTCAGCACGATTATGACCAACCTCATCATTGGTTTGTTGTACACAAATTACTGTAATCGTAATTTATCATTAAACTATCAATTCCTCACAGATGAAGTAGCGACCAATAGTAAATCGCTCGCTGCGTCACCTATGAAGAACTTGAAAAAGCACTCTCAGACAGCCATACCTCTGGCAAATTCAGGTTTCAATTAAACAAGTCTTATGTCGAGAAAATTGAGCAAGTTGGTGAGAAAGGCATCACCAACGAGACTAATAGCTTCAAAATGCTGATGGCACGTTGGCATATTTTTTGAGTGAAGTGTGTGTTATCCCAATTGGGATTTGAACCGTTCAGTTTTCCGTACGACTGTTTCAACCATCTTGGTGTATTTGAAATAACACACACTTCACTCAAAAAATATGCCAACGTGCATCAGCATTTTGAAGTTATTAGTCCCATTGGTGATGCCTTTCTCACGAACTTGCTCACTTTTCTCGACATAAGACTTGTTTAATTGAAACCTGAATTTGCCAGAGGTATGGCTGTCTGAGAGTGCTTTTTCAAGTTCTTCATAGGTGACGCAGCGAGCGATTTATTATTGGTCGCTACTTCACCTGTGAGGAATTGTTAGTTTAATGATGAATTACGATTACAGTCATTTGTGTACAACAAACCAATGATGAGGTTGGTCATAATCGTGCTGGCTGCTTTCTTACCATTACTAGCAGCAAATTCAACTTTTCTACAACACTATTTGGAAACATATGGGTATATAGATAATAGTCCGCTGACAAATTTCTCAACAGCAATCAGAAATTTCCAAGAACGTTATAATTTACCTGTAGATGGAACTTTGAATAATGAAACAATGGAGCTTATAACGAAACCGAGATGTCAACATGGCGAAACCGAGTAAACAGTTTCAACAAAATGGAATAAAACTCATCTGCAGTGGTACCTATCTCGCTATCCACTCAACAAAAATTATAATGACTACCTTGCAGTATTAAAAAAACTTTTGATATATGGCAGAATGGATCCATTTTAACATTTGAGATGGTAACGAAACCTAATTCAGATATCACGATAATATTCCTTAAAAGTTATCATCAATATCGAAGGAATTGTATGGGTAATTCATATTGTCCTTGGACTTTTGATGGTCCTGGTAAAGTCTTAGGTCATGCTTTCTTTCCAGAAGCACATAACAACTCTTGTATAGAAATTCATTTTGACGATAAAGAAATATGGTATACAGGATATAACGAAACGCCTTACGGATATTCGAATTTATTGATGACAGCCGTTCATGAAATTGGACATTCTTTAGGTTTAGGTCATTGCGATACAGAGGACGAAATCATGTTTCCATGGTATCAACAAAAAATGCGCCCCATCCATCAAAATGACATTAATGGACTCGAGGTACTATATGGTCGAAATTACCGATTTGTTGATATACCTGAGTATATACCGCCAGATACAACTACTACTCAAATTCATACTACAAGCAAACAACACCTTCATCATTCAACTAAATTCAATAAAAAATGTGTGAAGTTAAAGCTCCACCAGATATAATGTTTTTGGCGTACGCTCCAGGCTTTCCTAGCTATCGATTGTATGTTATTGTGAAGGATATGATATGGAAGTTTGATATTAGCGATAAAAAGAGGAAAATTACTGAACCTGAAAAACTACAGAATTATCTACCGAAAGAATTAAGACCCTATGGTATAGACTACGTTTTCCAAACTGCTTATGGTAATTTATTGGTTGCCAGCAAAAATAAAGTATATTCAAGTTTATTTCCGATTTTACAAATCGATAAAGTTGTAGAAATCCCCCATCTACCTCCAAACGCTAAAATAAATGCACTTTTTCAAACACATGCAGGAAAATATTCTATCTTTTATGATAATACTTCCTTCATTGAATTTGATGGAGTCAATATTAATGCAGCAGGAATTATCACTAGGGGTCGTATTGAAGATGACATCACTTCAGCGTTTCGCTATATAGATGGCCATATGTATTTTTCCAAGGAAAATACATACTTCAAATATAATGAGTTCCAAAGAAGACATATTGAAGTAGGAGACTTCAATTGGAACATGTTTGATATTGCATGCTCCAACAATAAGCTTTTAGATGATCTTAGAAATTTATTGATTAAACTGACATATTTTATGTATAATTTGATAAAATATGCCGACGCTGAAACACCCTTACTTCAGAATAACACAAAATATGCTGAATAAATAATGAAAATATGTCTCACTTATATTATAACCTACCTGAATTTGATTTCTATTAAAGAACGTGAGTAGGGAGTCTGCAACATTTCGTTGTAGTTGTTAATTAATGTGTATGCATACATGACATTGGGATTTGCAAGCAAGACCACACACCCTCAAAAGCACACCCAACGGTCAGCTAAGTGAAATTATCACCCAAAATTTCCATATTTTTTCGCATCTATAACCCATGAATTTTTGCAGTGCTTTCTCATATACCGTAACATTTTTGAAACATATTTCCTATGTTGACTTGACTCCTAAAATTCAGACTTTTTTCTTGACATTTTTTACATCCATAACACATATTTGTTATAATGTTTCCTCATAGACTGTACCATTCAAATATTTCCCATTTATGAACTTAACACTATTGTACGTTGAAACGCTAACGCCCTGTTACTCTCCAATTACTATATTTTTCATTTGCATTATTTGCTCATCGCACGTTAAAATGTCTTTTTCAACTGTTGATGGAATGTAGGGAATCGTATGTTGAAACTTCAGCCCTCCGTTAAACTGACATGTTTTTTTCACAAATGATGTATTTTGAGATACCTAGTATAAGTTCCTTATTGGGATCGCACGTGGAAACGTTAGACCCCGTAAAACTGGCACGTTTTTCCTCAAACGATATATTTTTAGGCACCCTTTATACGTTTATCATTGGGATCGCATGTTGAAGTGCTAGACTCCCGTCGAACCAACATGTTCTTTTTCTTATACGCTGAATTTTGAAACATCCCGTAGCCCATTGAGATCACACAGCGGTCTAATGCACAGGCCGTTCGAAACTCCAGCATAGCGATAGTCGGTTCGAATCCGATGTAGGTACGAGAATTTTTCTCAACTACTTTATATCGGATTCGATAGGCGGCCGCATGCCTTGTTGAAAAGCAAGTGTATTGTGAGTTGTCTAGATGCCAATATCGTGTAGTGCTAGCTTGGAGTGCACACCGACCACCCGAGGTGGTGCTGTAGGTTTTCCGGGTTTTCCTGCAGCTGAAAAGTGAATACATCACCTAAAACATCAGTAAGTCGCCCCGGAGCGCCACGGCAAATAATAATAATAGCCGTCCTCTACCCGCACAGGCTATGCCTTTGGGTACACTCAACGAGTATTTATGAGGGAGTATTTATTATTATTATTATTATTATTATATATATATATAGTAGAGAGGTACCCAAAAAATCTCCCCTTTATATATATATATATATATATATATATATATATAATAATAATAATAATAATAATAAATACTCCCTCATAAACACTCGTTGAGTGTACCCAAAGGCATAGCCTGTGCGGGAAGAGGACGGCTATTATTATTATTTGCCGTGGCGCAATATATATATATATATATATATATATATATATATATATATATATATATATATATATATATATATATATATATATATATGTATATTTTGAAGGAGGTTAGCTCGACTGGCTAAGTTAAGGAACGACAAAGGGAGTGTCAGGTATTGCAGTCGGAGACACTTTAATTGTGTGAACTCTTTATTTCAGTTCAAGCTTTCGAGAATTATTTTTCTCTTCATCAGGAACACTGGTGAACAAAAGAAGAATTGACTATTACAATCAGTGAAGGGAAAAAAGGATTTCCAAGTACTTACGAAAAGTGAGGTTGTAGCGAAACCGGTTGCATAAAACATAAACACTTTTCCTTATGAGTTGTGACATATTAAAAATGTAAATAATAAAATTGTGTGAGTACAGGAACACATTATACTAAGTCATTATAAAAATTGAAAAATTTTTGTGAAAATTTCCTACCACGAGGATTCAAGTTCACATGTCTTCATAAAAAGGCGGAAAATTGTAAAAAATAAATTTTGAATTGTGACATTGACATTGATAGGTTTGACATTTGGCATTTACAATCAGTGCTACCAACTGCAATCGTGATACCAACTTAAATTTTTATTTTAAAATGTAAAAGACAAAAGGGAATTTTAGGCATTGGGAATTTGTTTGTTAATATTCTTTATTTAGTTAATGAATTGATTATGTTCGTTGAGGTGAAGTAAGTATGTATATATAACATTAAGCCCTTCTATGTCCTTCCTGGTATTGAGGGAAGATGTTTCTTTGAAAATGTGAGCCATTTCTAGGAACTGTCTTTTTTGGAGACTGTTCGAAGTATCTAATATTTCCACTTCATCATATAAAAAATTGTGGTCCGATTCTATGGTGTGTTTTGCTAGAGTGCAAACTTTTTTATTAGTTCTGATATCACTTTTATGTGAGGTGATTCGGTCTTTAAGTAACCTTTTTGTTTGACCAATGTACGTTTTACTACATTGACGTCAGGGTATAGAATATACTACATTTGACATGTGTGTCACTTTGATTTTGTCTTTAAGTTTTAAGAAAAGATTTTTAATGATCAAAGTATTTTTGAAAGCTAATTTAATATGTGTAAATTGGTTGAAAATATTCTTGAGTTGGATTGATAAATTGCCCAAGTGTGGCAGAGAAAAATAATGAGTAGGAATGTCAATTGCAGGCCTGTTGTCCAACTGAACTGAATTGGTTGATGATCTGCTGAGTATTAGGTTATGTATGAGTTTATTTGGATAACCGCTATTAATAAAAAGTTGTGATAATTTTTTTAAATTCTCTATTCGCACGGTGGAGTGAGAAGTTTTACACACTCTATCTTTCATTGCTAGAACCAAATTAATTTTTTGTTTCTTCTGATGGAAAGATTCGTAATGTAGGAATCTTCCTGATGAACCAGGTTTCGTGTACTATGATGTGATGATGGTATTATCATCCCTTCTGATCAGCTTTGTATCTAAGAAGGGTACACTGTGATTGATGTCCTCTTTTTCAATGGTGAATTGTAAAATTTCGTCATAGCCGTTGGAGACACGAAGTGTTTCTTCTACTCCATCATGCGGAATACTTAGAATAATGTCGTCAACATTTTTTTTAAGAAAGGGAATTTGAAAAGACAATTTATTTAAACAAGAAACTACCAGATCGTCCATCACATACTGTGCAAGGATTGGAGAAACCGGGCTGCCCATTGGCATTCCTAGAGTTTGTTTATAACAGTTCTCTGAAAATGAGAAAACTGTGGTATCAAAGAGAAATTCCAAAAGTTTGAAAAAATTATTTAAGTTAATGTTGCACTTTGTGCCAATATTGTTCCAGTGATTTTGTATGCTGTTTTTTGCAAGATTAAGAGAAATGTTGTTGAATAATGCTTTAACGTCCAGACTGATTATGATATATCTTTCTGGTAATTGAAATTCATTGATAAATTCACAAAATTGAAAGGAGTCTTCAATGTAATATTCATTTTCTTTATTATATGATTTAGTGAGAATATCAGTTACTAATTGTGCTACTCCCCTGTTGGGGCTGTTAACACCTGAAATTATTGGGCGGAGTTGAAGAATTGGTTTATGAATCTTGGGAAGGCCATAAAATTTGTTAATGACACCATCATACACCTTATATTGTTTGCTTTGTTCTTTGGATAGCATGTTTGTTTTTTCTAATTTAGATATCAACATGTTTGCTTTTTGTTGTATTGTCGACGAAGGGTCTCTTTGAAGAATTTTATAATAATTATTGTCATTTAAAATATCAAGAGCAAGAAGATTATATTGTTGAGTGCTGATAATTGTTGTTATATTCATTTTGTCTGAAGGAATTACTTTTAAGTGAGGATTATTTTTGAGAAACATTTTAGTTTTGTTGAGAAGTGATCGTGTGTGGCTGATATTGTTGTTATCTCGATGAATGTGATTGGTTATCACATTTGTGGTTTGTGTGAGTATGAGGTTTCTTTTACATTCGTCTAGATAGCTCACAATATGATCCACATCACCTAATAAATGAGGAATATTGATATCTGAATTAGAAGGTTCAATACTGAATTTTGGTCCCAAAGCGAGAAAGTTGCTAATGTCTTGTGGTATTTCTGTATCTGTCAATTTTTGATCCAATTAGGTTGAGTTTTAAGTTTTGAACATTGAAAAGTTTTTAATTTTTGAAATTTTGATACGTTTCTATCTTTTACTTTGTGAAAACGTCTGTTGTAATTTATCGATATTCTTCGATAAAATTCAGTTATAATGTAGTATGGTAGAACTGTAGTGAGTTTGGTTTTAAGTTTTGCAGATGTTTTCTCAAAATTGTAACTAGAATTGTGTGTGATTTTGATTTCTAAACTCAAAATGTTGTTCCTTAACCTGTGATTGAACTGCAGTGTCTTGTGTAGTGTTTTCCCTACAGCTGCTCCTCATACATAACTAAATACTCAGCAGATCATCCACCAATTCAGTTCAGGTGGACAACAGGCCTGCAATTGACATTCCTACTCATTATTTTTCTCTGCCACACTTGGCAATTTATCAATCCAACTCAAGAATATTCCTTATGCATGTAAGGTTATGTCACTATACAAAACGAGATGAAACAACAATGATAAAACTATGTCATGTACATGAACACGATTAAAAAACATTATGATTTTGTGAGTTATGAAAGAAAACTTTTAATTTAAATTTTGAAAAATGTTAGTCATTTTAAAACACGCCTTTGAAACCGCACGTGGTTCAGGGGACGCACAAGGGCGGTAAAAATATGTAGAAAAACAGAAGAAGAGAGTACTGACAGATTTCAACATCAAACATGTCAAATGTCAACAGTCAACCTTGTATGTTCCATGAAACACGCTTCAGCTCTGTGCTGAGTTTTGTCCTCTATGGGGGATTGTGAGAACTATTATTAGAGTTATTTGAATTTGCAAAATTATTTTTGTGGAGAAAGATGATATAATTAAAAATTATACTAAGATTGGCTATATCAGACCGCTTATTCATACTATTTGGTTCTTTACTAACGTAAACCATCTCTAGAAAATTTCTCTTGGAATAATTTTCTTCAATTGCTAAAATTGTAGGTTCTTTGAAATTAATATTGTGAAAAGTTGAAATGCTGTGTTCTGCAAGTGCACAGCTGGGTTTTTTAAATTTGCAGTCACTCTTATGTGAAGCAATACGTCCGGAGAGATTTCTACCTGTCTGTACAATATATATTTTGTCACAATTGACATAAGATAATTGATAAATTACATTAGTTTGTTCAAATTTAGAAAGAGGAGTTTTAGTTTTTGAGTATAAAAGATTGACAGTTTTGAGATTTTTCTTCGCTGTGCGAATTTCTGGAGATTTAAAAATATTGGCTATATTTACATAGGCTTCTTTGCTGCGATTGTGTTTGATTGTTCAAAATGTTGACGTTATTTTCAATGATATTGTCTCGTAAAAAGGTGTGGATGGACGGCTTCCGCAAAGTTTCGGATTCCTCCGAACCCATCTTCAGCCACCCACCGCTCTGCTCCTAGTTGCCTGGAGGGCAAGGACGTCGTCACCCAGGGATTTCGGGTGGCAACTTCCGTGTCCCTGCCGACACCCGTCACGAAATCTGCCTTCGTAGCTCTTATTGCATAATCAGGCTGTGCATAGATGTTCCCGTGGGAGGTACGCTGAACCCGCCCCTGGAGAGATATGGGAATGCGAGCATTCCCAACTCCCTCCGAGAGCCTTCCACCACCCCCTAGTTCTTCCACTAGGGCCTCAGCATCACCCGGTTCCCTTAGGGTATGCACATCTATATCCGGCCTCCGCTGTGGTGCGTGGGGCACACCCGATGACCCCGGAGCGCTTCGGCGCATTCCGAGGGGGCGTACCTCACGAGCTTCGCCAGCACGGACTCCTTCGTAGCCCTCCGACCTGCAAACAGATACATTTCTGGTTAGTCGAAATTGCTCAAAACGGGCTTCCAAAGGTGGAGTTGTGACAACTCCCGCGGAATCGATTACTAACCCTACCTGAGCCGACGGGGAAGGCTGCCTCCCTCCGTCTAAGCTCGACTCTAAAGTACCTTGGTCCAGCACACTTCTCGGGGACAAGGTAGTTGACATCGTCAACTCACGATTTTCCCCGGTAGTACGTACCTGGGGGACGTCTCCGTCGAGGCGTCGTGACGCTTCGGGGAATAGACGCCTGGCGTCTAAGTCACCCGACGGCGGAGGTGTCCGAGAAAGCCCAACGCCGGCGAACACGGCTTGGGTATTCTCCTCCGCGAGCATATGAGATCTCAATCTCATATTCGTCATTGCTCTAAAGGACAACAATTACGGCTGTAATGTATTGTCGGGCTACTTGCGTGTGCAAGTGTGTGGCAAAGGAGAAGTGCACTAAAATCGACCTCGCGTCGACCCAACTCAAGTGTGACGATGAGAAGGGTCACCCTATAGCTAACTAACCTAACACCTAACAAGACCTCGCCGGGAAATGGACGAGGGAGGAAGGATTCACGGTTTAGAAAAACTATCTAAATAAAATTTCCTAACTTCAAAAATTGTGTGAAGCACCAAAAAGGAAAATTAAACTTGAAAAATTTTACTTTAAAAATTACAACTGGCTGTGACAAAAACCAAGACAGAGATTTGGGTAAAGGATCACGGAGCCTAACCAGACTGTCTCAGGTGGAAAAGCCGAGAACAGCCGCAGGAAATAGGTATGGGAAGGACGCGAAACCCCTAGGTACCACAGGAAATGTGGCTCGCCAACGACAAAGTCGCAGCTAATGATGTCTTGACAGGCCGAGGAATTTAAGCTCGAACGATACAATCTTCGTGGAACTCTACGATCGAGCCGATTGTATCAGGTGAGATCTTGTTTTGGTGCCTGACCCCTTTTCATACGATGGGGATTTTTCGTCAACGTCGCGTACAGGTATTAAGTCGGGAAATAACTTTGATGAAGTTAAATCCCTAAGTGTCCGTTGCAAAAGATCACTTTACACTGATTATTGCTCGAGAGTTAAACTGCCTATCAACGTACTTTCGTAGCGCGAATAAAACACCTGTAAACCGTACAAGTGAGTCTAACCCCCTTTAAGATAGAAACAAAACGTTATGAATCTACTGTGAACTGAATTATTATTACCGAGAACCTGACTCTTAACTGCTAGCCAAAACGATGAATTGCAGAGACAAAAGGCAAAGCCAAACAAACGTAAGTTATTTAACGGAAACACAAAATTGATTATTACACTGCAATTCGACAAGAAAGAGTGGCTGTCTGCTGCTTCGCTGCTTGCATATTTATGCAATCCTGACTGCTGAATCCGCGACACCCATTGGCCTAGAGGGCCAAAGTGGGCGTCGCCCTTGGCTGAACAAAACCCTAGCTCGCGAAAACGCGCGGGATTTGGGCAAATGACCGTTAAAGTCCCGTTACCTGCGTTTTCTAGGGAGTATTTGACAAAAGTCACTAAATACTCCCCAGATCTAGGGAGATATTGAAAGTCAGAATTTCAGATATCTCGATTCCTAGGGCGGTTCGATATTCGGAGAGCCCCGAGAAAAACCATAACCCAACGTGATTCTTGAACGCCGAAGAAATACACGTATTCCTTCGCCGAGGAATCTATACCCGTTTTCCGATTTGGCCAACCTGATGAGAAATCAAATTGAAATAAAATAATTTGTGAAAACAAATGGATCCACGGAATCTTTCCACCCAACAAGAGACTAGCGTGTCGAAACCTTGCTCTAAGTGTTCTGTATACCGGGTGCTCGACTGTTTGGGGCCACAAATTAATAAAATTGAAAACTAGTCAGGAATTTCCGGTAAATCGGTAAAACTACGTACAGTGGAGTTCCACTGGGTGGAGATTGGGACTTTACATCATACAGGGTGAGACTAGACTAGTGACCTGAATATAATGCAAAAATCTAATATTATTCGACTGGCTTCTAGGTGAAAATTGAGAGTTATTAAGTGTAAAAATGGCTCACTAAAGGTGACCATACACAAAAAAAATCATCGTAGGAGCGCGGCGAGCCTGCCCTGCGACACCCCCCTACTAAAGAGTTTAACTTGGTCGAAGTTATTTCCAAACGAAACAACCGACAAAAGCTAAATTTACGTTAACTCCCTAATAGTCACCTTCCGCACTCTGATGAACCAAGGCTGGAACCACCAAAGTTACTGGAGCGTCATCCTCCATGTCGGAATCGTTCTCAGTACAGTCTTTACTAACTCTAGGAGCTTCGCTGTAGCTCTGGGCTGGTACGGGATCTTCGTCAGACCCGGTCACCGAAACATACTGACGGGCGGAGTCTGTCGGTGGCCGCTGGATCGGAGCTCTGTCGGAGTCCAGCGCCACAGCTCGGCATCTCCTTCGCCGTCCTGTACTCTTACTAGGAATCTCAGTCCTTACTGAGCCTTCCTGTCTCACATTCTCTCCCGGCTCGACCATCAATGATAATGGAGACCCCCCTACTGGAAGTGCTAACTCTCGGATAGCAGCTTCCACTTCCGAATCTGAATCGTACGCTGGACCTCGGTCTGGAACGACCGCTTGACGGGTAAGAGCGTCTACTTCAGTAGTAGCACGCCCCCCTACTGATGATTTTGCGACGGGGAGTTCAGAATCTCTGATCTCCAAAAGGCCAGAGTTCACCACCGGCAACGGACTCCTACGGGATACTCCTCTCTTCCCCGCGCAGTCTGAGTCGCGTTTCCGTCCTTGTGGATTCTTCCTCAACCTTTTCACTGTCCGCCGGACCGCTTTGTCCTTTGGATCGAAACTGACCGTTACTTCCCGTGGATTCGTTGAGTTGGGTGCGTCAGCTCGTACCCGGATTAACGAAGGTGGCTTCGGACCGCCCCCAGTCGTCGGCCTAGGTGTGACTTCCCCTGTCACTTCTTGGTCAGCGTCGTTGGACTCTGGCTGATCCGGACCTGGGCCACCATCGTCGTGGTGGACGCCAGCCGGCAAAGTCCTGCTTACCCAAGAACGGATATCGTCTACGTGCACCAGCCTCTCGGTGCCGTTCCTATCTACGAGGTAACTGTCTCGCCCCATCACCCTCGTGATCGGATGCGGTCCTGACAGTGTACCTCCGAAATTTCCTTTGACGAAATTCCTAACTAAAACGCGGTCGCCGACCCCGTAGGTCCGTGGCGACGGTAGATCTTTATCAGGGAATAAATTCCTCTGATAAGCTGCCTGACGTCTGGCTGCTTTTGCAAGACGTTCTTGCCGATCTTCGGGGCTATTATGTACCGGATCTCGGTACATAGGTAGCCTCCAATCTCCTGGACGACCAGGTGTATATCCTAACAATAACTCCGCTGGAGTCTCCCCTGTTGCTCTATTCTTACGGTTCCGTAAGCAATAGAGACTTGCAGCCAGACCTTCTTCCCAAAGCCCTTCCGAAGTGGTTTCCAGCATCCTTGCTCTTAGGCACTTCTTCAGTTCCTGGACCCTTCGCTCGACAGGGTTCGCCTGTTGATGATAAACAGGTGAAAATTTGACCTCGATGTTCTTCGCATCGTAGTATTTTAGCAGATGATTGCTCTGAAACTGCGGGCCGTTGTCAGAAATGACGACTTCTGGACAACCCCAACGAGATAAGATTTCTTCGTCTAGAAAACGAGAAATTACTTTCGACGTGCATGTCTTAGTGGCCTTGGCTTCAACCCACTTTGAAAACATATCGACGGCAATTACCACGAACCTGTTTCCCCTCCTTGAGGCTGCATAGGGCCCCAGGACGTCAACAGCCAGCATCTGCCACGGTCGCTTCGGCACACTAGGCCGTTGCGGTGCCGCTTCCTGATGCCGTACGGCTTTAACGCACTGGCAGACTAGGCAACCTCTCACGTAGGCCCGGACGTAGTCCTCCATGGCCGGCCACCAATAGTGCCGTTTCAAGGCACGTAAGGTTTCCTCTTGACCAGGATGACCAGCGGTCGGGTGTTCATGGTAATAAGCCGACACGTCCTCACGGAGCGCCTCGGGCACATACAATAGCCGTTTACCAGCAGAAGAAACATATACAACCCCTTGGACATCTGAAAACTTGTTGATAAAACGAAGATCGTCCCTGGACGTAGGACCTAACTCCTGTATCGTTCTGATACGCGCCCTCAACCTTTGCGTCTCCCTATCTATGGCCTGCCGCCGCACGACCACTTCAGCCGGCGTCTCTACGACGCTCACCACACCTTGGTGTTCAGACAATTGCACCTTCATAGGTGGCAACCCCATACGCTCTACATCAGCATCCAAGTCTTCACTGTGAGACCCCGAGGGATTACGGGACAAGAAATCAGCTAGCTGATTGTCTCGACCTGCGACGTGCTCCACAGTGAAGGAATACTCCTGTAGAAGTAAGGCCCAACGAGTTAACTTCGCTTTTGCGTCTTTGAACTTGGATAACCAAGTTAACGCTTTGCTGTCCGTTCGAAGAGTGAATGGACGGTCTTCGAGATAATGACGGTATCGCTTGATACCCCAAACAATGGCTAAACATTCAGTCTCGTTCACATGATAGTTTAGTTCCGCGCCCTTGAGCTTGGCACTAGCATGTGAAACGATCCTTCTGTCGCCGTGACAATCAACTTGATAAAGGACTGCAGCGATGCCTACCCCAGATGCATCGGTCTGCAGGAAAAACGGGAGAGTCATGTCCGGCCTGGCCAAGACCATAGGACGGCCCACGACTTCCTTGATCCTCTCAAACGCCTCCAATGCTTGAGAGTTCCACTTAAGGTCTCGACCTTTCTTCGACTTGAGCATGTCACTTATCGGAGCCTCCAACTCCGCTAAGTTCGGGATGAACTCCCGTAGCCAACCAACGGTGCCCAAGAATCCTCGGAGCTGAGAGACATTCTTGGGTAGCGGGAATTGTTGAACCGCTAACACATGACCTGGCATTGGTTCGTTTGACGTTTCCGTCACCACATGCCCCAAGTACTCCAGCCTACGCTGAGCGAAGTTGCACTTCTTTAAACTGCACCACAGGCCATGTGCTCTGAACCTCTCCAGCACAAGGCGGAGATGGTAGAGGTTCTCCTTTTCATCTTCGCTGTAAACGATTATGTCGTCTAGATATACTTTGACGAATTTATCGACATAACCAACCAACACTTCCGTCATAAGGATTTGGAAACTTCCAGGTGCATTCGTTAGACCAAACGGCATTGAGTTAAACTCATAACAAGCTCCATCAGGCGTAGCAAAAGCTGTATACTTTTTACTAGCCTCATCCATGGGTATCTGCCAAAACCCAGACTTCAGATCCAAAGAAGTGAACACTCTCGCTGTTCCGAGCTCTTTGATAGTCTCGTGAATACCTGGCAATACCGACGACTCGGGTATTGTCAGACTATTCAACTTCCTGTAGTCTACACAAAACCGAGCCGTACCGTCCTTTTTCGTGACGATAACGACCGGACTAATAAAGGCAGAATGGGACCTACTTATTACACCTGCAGCGAGCATCTTATCCACCTCCTCTTGGATAAGAGCCCTCTTCTGATCGGAAACTTTGTACGGACGGAGCTTGAAGGGTAGCTCCTCCTTCAATCGGATTTTGTGGCAAGCAGCCCTCGTCACTGGTTGCCTTGGAGATTCGTAAAAGACGTCTCCAAACTCTCGTATAAGACTCCGAAATTCCTTTCTCGAGAACGCCGGTAGCTGTTCGTCCGCTACCTGTGGTTCAGGGAACTTTTCTGGTGGAAGATAGACCTCCTCCGCCCAGAAAATAGTTTGCCTAGGCCCCTTTCCAACGTACATGGTGCGACGTGCAAAGTCGACCATAGCCTCGTTTGATGCCAGCCAGGGACAACCGAGCAGAAGATCCTCGACAAGGTCATCCACCACTTGCACGACAACTTCGTGAACAACACCATCTATTAACAGTTCGACTATTGTCTCCCCTAGACTGGTGATGCCACGACCGGCGCATGCAAGCTGCAACGGTGTCACTTGCTTCCTATCCACCCTCCAGGTGACAGGCAACAAACTACGTTTCAGGAGATTTAGCGAACTTCCGCTGTCCACCAAAACCCTAACTCGACGACCCATCAGTTCAGCCTCGATTCGCGGCAACTGATGCAATCGTCCCTCAACCTTGTTGTTCGCTAAGCTAGTATCACAGCGACGATATAGACACAATGGATCCAGCAGATCCACCTCCGACTTCTTCCTAAGCGGGTCGGTCTCAATGAAACTCAGAAGTTCCGACTTGCGATTGACATCAAGTACTGCAGCACCAACTGCAGCCAACGATGGGACTTGGCGATTGCATCCCTCAGGAACCTCGCCTCCGCCCCGACTAAGACGTGTAACTCTCTCAGATGACATGCCTACCACGCCTCTGTTATCTACCAACGGGGAATGGCGATTCGCACCTGCGATCCCATCTGCTCTGCCCCTCGATACCGTCCTTGAGACTTGGCATGCATCGACCTCGAAACCTGCGTCCTGTGTGGGAGTGAGTGACAGACCACCACCCTCGGTGTCTTCACTACCCCGAAGTGGAACCGAAAAGAGTACGCCACTCTCGACGACTTTTTCGTTCCGAAACCTTGATTCGCAATCTTCCCTTGGATACACCTTTTCATCACGACTTGTGCCTATACCGGACCTGTGCCCAGTTTGCAGTGCCCTAGCACTCTCTTTGACAACAGGCCCCTCCTGGTCCTTCTGTATACCGATCACTAACTCCGAAACCTTGTGTTGTGGCGGATGGAACGACCCACCAACAACGACCTGGGGTACCTCGATGATCTCACAACTCCATGAACCTGAAGATGATTCATAACCCCTTCCATTCGTTCCAAAACTAGAACTTGACATGTTTGAAATGACTTTCAACCCTCTACGTTTAACGTCTGCCGACGAGTGAACTTTTTTCCGCCTACCACCAGTGGCGCGATCCACACGCTCATCTACCACACTGAAACAAACGGATTCACAATCTGACCGGTCTGCCCAATGTAGTTTGCCTGATGACGGTGGCGTTTCGGCTGAAACGACTCCAGCTTCAACATCCTGGAACTCCTTCTCCTCCTCCTTGTTGGGAATACATGCCGCATAATTTCTATGACAGTCCAACACTGTCACAGAACCGCAAAACGGTGTTGAAGGAGTACCTACTCCGATGGAGCCCCCTGATGGCTCCTGTTGGAGTTTTTTGAAACTTCTTTGCAAACTGCAATTTTGTCTGCGTCCTTAAGTGACGTCCTACGACGCGAGGTTTTACTCGCCTGCACGGTATTAACCGTATGTGCCTTATTGGCATGATCTAACGGTTTTGTTCCCGCACTCTGACGTTTGGGACCGTTCCTGTTGTCATTTTGCTGAGGGCAATCTTTGTTCCAATGAGCTCCCCCGCAAGTGAAACATCCGCTCGAAGGAGCGTTGTTTCCTCCAGAACGCCTCGATTGATCATAATTCTGGAATTTAGTGCCATTGTTATTAAAGTTACTGGACCTAACATGGTTCGAACCCCTGTTGTCCTGTAGCTGTCCCTGAGGACGTTTAGGTGGCACATCGTCGGCCTGATGAGGACGGTTGGTGTTCGAAACAAGTTTCGGCCCCGACTGTACACTTTGGCTGGTGCTACGAAGTAGCGTCTCGACAGCAACAGCTTTTTGTGTCAGCTCTTCAATAGTTGCAAATCTATGCAATTGCAAATGGACTTTAATATCCGGTCTGATCCGGTTCAATATTAATCGCACAACCCTTCCTTCGTCCATCTCTGGGTAGAGCCTTTGTGAAAGACTCCACTTGCTCAGGATGAAGGAAGTTATTGACTCTCCCTTCGGCTGGTCAGTGCCAAAGAACTCCGCTTCTAAGCTCGAGACCAACAGATCGTTATCGAACCGTTCCTGGAGCCGGTTTGTGAAAAACTGCCAGTTTAGGCGTGAGTTGCGATATGGAGCATACCACTGCTGGGCTGCTCCCTTGAGCCACTGAGCTGCAACGCTCACCCAGACGGTTGGATCAAAGCCCCCTAGATAATCCTCAGAGGATTGAATAAATTGAATTGGATCTTCGTGAGGAAGCCCACTGAAACTGGGATGTGGTTTATTGTTAATTAACCCCCCATCAACACCGTTTAGGGTTCCCCGACGTCTATCCTCCAGCAAATCTGCGAGTCGCACGAGCACGTCGTCGACCCCCGTCACTGGTCTTCTGGGATTCTCCTGAATCCGGACTGTGGGCACTGGCCTCCTCGATGGGTAATATCCACTCCTGTGGACATCACCGGGGTTGGAAGCGACGTTTCGAGCAACTCGAGGGACATCCTCAGATTCCCTATAATGCCGATTCCCGGTTGGCAACCGGGTAAACGTGCCATATGGGCGCCAAAGGGTTTCCGGTTCACCCATAACCATTTCATCAACCGGGAGTCTCTCAGGAGAGAGATCCCGAACTCTAATTCTGTTTGCAGGAGGAAGGCTACACCCGCAGATCCCTGAAGACGGTCTGTCTTCAGCAGCCCCACGTTGGGCGCCATGTCTCGTAAAAAGGTGTGGATGGACGGCTTCCGCAAAGTTTCGGATTCCTCCGAACCCATCTTCAGCCACCCACCGCTCTGCTCCTAGTTGCCTGGAGGGCAAGGACGTCGTCACCCAGGGATTTCGGGTGGCAACTTCCGTGTCCCTGCCGACACCCGTCACGAAATCTGCCTTCGTAGCTCTTATTGCATAATCAGGCTGTGCATAGATGTTCCCGTGGGAGGTACGCTGAACCCGCCCCTGGAGAGATATGGGAATGCGAGCATTCCCAACTCCCTCCGAGAGCCTTCCACCACCCCCTAGTTCTTCCACTAGGGCCTCAGCATCACCCGGTTCCCTTAGGGTATGCACATCTATATCCGGCCTCCGCTGTGGTGCGTGGGGCACACCCGATGACCCCGGAGCGCTTCGGCGCATTCCGAGGGGGCGTACCTCACGAGCTTCGCCAGCACGGACTCCTTCGTAGCCCTCCGACCTGCAAACAGATACATTTCTGGTTAGTCGAAATTGCTCAAAACGGGCTTCCAAAGGTGGAGTTGTGACAACTCCCGCGGAATCGATTACTAACCCTACCTGAGCCGACGGGGAAGGCTGCCTCCCTCCGTCTAAGCTCGACTCTAAAGTACCTTGGTCCAGCACACTTCTCGGGGACAAGGTAGTTGACATCGTCAACTCACGATTTTCCCCGGTAGTACGTACCTGGGGGACGTCTCCGTCGAGGCGTCGTGACGCTTCGGGGAATAGACGCCTGGCGTCTAAGTCACCCGACGGCGGAGGTGTCCGAGAAAGCCCAACGCCGGCGAACACGGCTTGGGTATTCTCCTCCGCGAGCATATGAGATCTCAATCTCATATTCGTCATTGCTCTAAAGGACAACAATTACGGCTGTAATGTATTGTCGGGCTACTTGCGTGTGCAAGTGTGTGGCAAAGGAGAAGTGCACTAAAATCGACCTCGCGTCGACCCAACTCAAGTGTGACGATGAGAAGGGTCACCCTATAGCTAACTAACCTAACACCTAACAAGACCTCGCCGGGAAATGGACGAGGGAGGAAGGATTCACGGTTTAGAAAAACTATCTAAATAAAATTTCCTAACTTCAAAAATTGTGTGAAGCACCAAAAAGGAAAATTAAACTTGAAAAATTTTACTTTAAAAATTACAACTGGCTGTGACAAAAACCAAGACAGAGATTTGGGTAAAGGATCACGGAGCCTAACCAGACTGTCTCAGGTGGAAAAGCCGAGAACAGCCGCAGGAAATAGGTATGGGAAGGACGCGAAACCCCTAGGTACCACAGGAAATGTGGCTCGCCAACGACAAAGTCGCAGCTAATGATGTCTTGACAGGCCGAGGAATTTAAGCTCGAACGATACAATCTTCGTGGAACTCTACGATCGAGCCGATTGTATCAGGTGAGATCTCGTTTTGGTGCCTGACCCCTTTTCATACGATGGGGATTTTTCGTCAACGTCGCGTACAGGTATTAAGTCGGGAAATAACTTTGATGAAGTTAAATCCCTAAGTGTCCGTTGCAAAAGATCACTTTACACTGATTATTGCTCGAGAGTTAAACTGCCTATCAACGTACTTTCGTAGCGCGAATAAAACACCTGTAAACCGTACAAGTGAGTCTAACCCCCTTTAAGATAGAAACAAAACGTTATGAATCTACTGTGAACTGAATTATTATTACCGAGAACCTGACTCTTAACTGCTAGCCAAAACGATGAATTGCAGAGACAAAAGGCAAAGCCAAACAAACGTAAGTTATTTAACGGAAACACAAAATTGATTATTACACTGCAGTTCGACAAGAAAGAGTGGCTGTCTGCTGCTTCGCTGCTTGCATATTTATGCAATCCTGACTGCTGAATCCGCGACACCCATTGGCCTAGAGGGCCAAAGTGGGCGTCGCCCTTGGCTGAACAAAACCCTAGCTCGCGAAAACGCGCGGGATTTGGGCAAATGACCGTTAAAGTCCCGTTACCTGCGTTTTCTAGGGAGTATTTGACAAAAGTCACTAAATACTCCCCAGATCTAGGGAGATATTGAAAGTCAGAATTTCAGATATCTCGATTCCTAGGGCGGTTCGATATTCGGAGAGCCCCGAGAAAAACCATAACCCAACGTGATTCTTGAACGCCGAAGAAATACACGTATTCCTTCGCCGAGGAATCTATACCCGTTTTCCGATTTGGCCAACCTGATGAGAAATCAAATTGAAATAAAATAATTTGTGAAAACAAATGGATCCACGGAATCTTTCCACCCAACAAGAGACTAGCGTGTCGAAACCTTGCTCTAAGTGTTCTGTATACCGGGTGCTCGACTGTTTGGGGCCACAAATTAATAAAATTGAAAACTAGTCAGGAATTTCCGGTAAATCGGTAAAACTACGTACAGTGGAGTTCCACTGGGTGGAGATTGGGACTTTACATCATACAGGGTGAGACTAGACTAGTGACCTGAATATAATGCAAAAATCTAATATTATTCGACTGGCTTCTAGGTGAAAATTGAGAGTTATTAAGTGTAAAAATGGCTCACTAAAGGTGACCATACACAAAAAAAATCATCGTAGGAGCGCGGCGAGCCTGCCCTGCGACAATATTATTTAAGTTATTATTATTATTTATGGTAGAAGTGTTAAAGAGAAATTTATTAATCATGTATTTAGGATAAGAATTGTCCAAGAGGATCCTTCCCAACTCCTTCAAACACTCCTGTCGATGAACAGGATGTGACAGACCTGTCACTCTGTTCTTTAGTGCGACGATCAGATTCTGCTTCATGCTCTTATGATGATAAGAGTGGAAATTCAGGAAACGATTTGAACAAATCGGCTTCCTGTACCATTTTGTACGTAGAACGTTATGATTGTCTCTACAAACTCTCATATTGAGGAACGGGATACTATGATTCTCCTCTAACTCTGAAGTGAATTGTAGATTAATGTCATAACTATTGAAATAATAAAGCGTTTCTTCCACTCTTTCTGATGGAATAGAGGGTATCAGATCATCAACATACCTCTTCACAAACGGAACGTCATAAGGAATCAGAGATAAAACGTCCTGCACAAGCTCATCTAATTCAAAATATACAAGTATGGTAGAGATCTTTGAAACCATGGGGGTTCCAAAGATTTGTTTATAATAAGAATTGTTGAAAAGGAGAAAATTTGTATCAAAAATGAATTCAAGGATATCAATGAACGCACTCCAGGTTAGAGTACACACATTTTTTATCCCATCCCATTTTCTGGATAGAACCGATCTGACCACTTCAAAAAGTAAGTTAGTAAACAGCGAAACAACATGAAAACTCACCACTATATAATTCTCTGGAAGTTGAAAATTGTTTATAAAGTTGCTAAAGTTGCCTTAGTTAATATATTGGTCAGAAAAGTAACTAAATTTCCATTGGGGTCATTGACTGACGAAACTATAGGTCTCATCGCTAATGTTGGTTTATGAATTTTAGGAAGGGCGTCAAAACGTGGAGCTGTAGAATTATAAATTTTAAGACTTTTTGAAGTTTGTGAATCGATTAAACCATCAATCTCAAGTCTCGACACCAGTTTGTTGGCGTTCTGCTGAATCGTAGAAGTGGGATTTTTTGATATTTTAAGATAATACTTTTGATCATCAAGCAATTGTTGACTTTTTTCTAAGTAATCCTGCCTGTACATTATTACAGTTACATTTCCTTTGTCACTCCTAACAATGTAGAGATCAGGATTGTCCATAAGGAATTTTTTACTTTGTATGAACATTTTTTGAAGAGAAGATTTTGAAGAATTTCTGTGAAAAAAATTTGTAATTATATTAGTGCCCTGAGATCTTTGAAGGTCTTGTGCTTGTTTTGGAAAAAGAGAGATTATGGATTCTATATCTGCTAATAAAGAAGGAATGTTAAGTTCTCGGCTGGTAGGGCAAATACTAAACTTGGGTCCTAGAGCCAAAAGACGTTTAACTTCTAATGGAACATCCTATTCATCGACAGGAGTGTTTGAAGAAGTTGGGAAGGATCCTCTTGAACAATTCTTATCCTAAATACATGATTAATAAATTTCTCTTTAACACTACTACCATAAATAATAATAATAACTTAAATAATATCATTGAAAATAACGTCACATTTTGAACAATCAAACACAACCACAGCAAAGAAGCCTATGTAAATATAGGAGCCTTCCTTATATACAGGAATCAACACCCAAACTCACCAATATTTTAGCGAAGAAAAATCTCAAAACTGTCAATCTTTTATACTCAAAAACTAAAACTCCTCTTTCTAAATTTAAACAAACTAATGTAATTTATCAATTATCTTGTGTCAATTGTGACAAAATATATATTGGACAGACAGGTAGAAATCTCTCCGGAAGTATTGCTTCAATATATATATGCCAAATAGTATGAATGAGCGGTCTGATATAGCCAATCTTAGTATAATTTATAATTATATTCTTTCTCTCCACAAAAATAATTTTGCAAATTCAAATAACTCCAATAATAGTTCTCACAATCCCCCATAGAGGGCATAACTCAGCACAGAGCTGAAGCGTGTTTCATGGAACATACAAGGTTGACTGTTGACATTTGACATGTTTGATGTTGAAATCTGTCAGAACTCTCTTTTTCTGTTTCTCTACATATTTTTACCGCCCTTGTGCGTCCCTTGAACCACGTGCGGTTTCAAAGGCGAGTTTTAAAATGACTAACATTTTTCAAAATTTAAATTAAAAGTTTTCTTTCATAACTCAAAAAATCATAATGTTTTTTAATCGTGTTCATGTACATGACATAGTTTTATCATTGTTGTTTCATCTCGTTTTGTGTTGTGACATAACCTTACATGCATAAGGAATGACCAAGAAGTTTTCTGCTGTTTTCACGAAATTAATCTCACGTTAGTAAGTTGTTTTACATCATATTAAGAGTGTTCTGTTTGTTCACACGATTAATATTTTCAGATGTCTTAAAAAGGAAAATAAATTTTTTCGAAAGCTCGACAATTTAACAAAGAGTTGTTCTTTACCAGGCCACTTTTCTGACTGCAACCCCAAGGGATATTTTCACTGAGAATATTCTTAGATAAACTGGTTTTTTCAACTAGTCCAGTCAGGATAACTTACAGATATGGGGTTTTACGACAACATCGAACATCAGTACGGACTTACTAACGTAACCTTATTGAAACGATGGGCCAATACTAACACCAAAATAGCAGCGGCTTCTAACATGAAAGTCTTCCTAACCAGATGCAGGAACTTGGACCTGTTTCTGAATCATATTACTAACGGAGTTTGTGATGTGAACACACTTCTGCACCACAGAAGAGGACCACTGGGAAGGAAAATACAAGGATTTAACAACAGGTTGAGAAAAACTATTTTAAACTTAGAAATTCAAGCTACCTTTAGTGTCATAAACCGTCTTAAAAATGAGTTGGTTACTATCAAGACCAAGCTTCGGGGCCAAATTCCTCCTGACGTTCTGGCTGAATTCAACAGAAGGCAAAAAATCTCTTATAACATAATTTTCCATAATATCCTTAACAAACATGAACATAAATTAAATAACTTAAAATTTGAAGCTTTCACTTCTATTAAAATTCAAGAAAAATGGATCAAAAATCTCACTGAGGTTGAAATTCCATTAGAAGTTAAACGTCTTTTGGCTATAGGACCCAAGTTTAGTATTTGCCCTACCAGCCGAGAACTCAACATTCTTTCTTTATTAGCAGATATAGAATCCATAATCTCTCTTTTTCCAAAACAAGCACAAGACCTTCAAAGATCTCAGTGCACTAATATAATTACTAATTTTTTTGCACAAAAATTCTTCAAAATCTTCTTTTCTTCAAAAAATCTTAATTCAAAGTAAAAAATTCCTTAAGTACAATCCTGATCTCTACATTGTTAGGAGTGACAAAGGAAATGTAACTGTAATAATGTACAGGCAGAATTACTTAGAAAAAAGTTAACAATTGCTTGATGATCAAAAGTATTATCTTAAAATTTCAAAAAATCCCACTTCTACGATTCAGCAGAACGCCAACAAACTGGTTTGGAGACTTGAGATTGATGGTTTAATCGATTCACAAACTTCAAAAAGTCTTAAAATTTATAATTCTACAGCTCCACGTTTTTACGCTCTTCCTAAAATTCATAAACCAACATTAGCGATGAGACTTATAGTTTCGTCAGTTAATGCCCCCAATGGAAATTTAGCTACTTTTCTGACCAATAAGGCATATAATACAGAAAATGATTTTTATATTAAAGACTCTTTTACATTTAGCAACTTCATAAACAATTTTCAACTTCCAGATAATTATATAGTGGTGAGTTTTGATGTTGTTTCGCTTTTTACTAACTTACCTTTTGAAGTGGTCAGATCGGTTCTATCCAGAAAATTGGATGGGATAAAAAATGTGTGTACTCTAACCTGGAGTGCGTTCATTGATATCCTTGAATTCATTTTCGATACAAATTTTCAGAAATTACAGAATTCTAAAATGTATAGAAAATAATGGGGAGAATACCAAAATATAAAAAAAAATAACTAAGTGTATTCATAAGTTTTCATTTGCTTTTGTTCTGAAGTATTATTCGTAATAAATTTCATTTGATTCACGATTTTTATAATTTATTTTCAATAATCAAAATATAATCATAGAAACTAGCAAATTGTTAGGAAAAGCAGAAAAGATCAAAATTAAGTGTCCATGAATTTCAGAATAATTGAACTTAAAAAATAATTCAAACAACACCCTGTGCATGATATGTGCAGAAAAAATACTGAACAGATACTGAACAGGGTATATGAATATATATATATGATATTATATTATTTTTTTTAATTATTTTTGTTCATGGGATAATTATTCTCAATAAAACCACCCTATATACGACACCGTCGTAAAAATTTGAACACATGTATTTCAGAGAGTTCCCAACGTGTTCATAATATTAGTTTTCCGCTAAAAAAATCCCTGATATTACTTACTGATTTTTTGCAGTTTCAATTGATCATAGTTGGCCGTGTTGAAACGTAATGAGTTGAATGACTAATCGGAGTTGTAGATCACATTGAGTACTAAATTTTGAAAAAAAAAAAAAAAATTTGAAATCGGTAGTCGAATAAGAAAATACGGAGGTGGTGCTGCTCAAAGTGGGACACACTTTATGAAACGTTATAAAAATGTCGAGTGTGATATACCAGTGAATTGTGATTTTATAGTTCTATGAATATTTGTGATGAAATAGACAGGTCCATATTTGAAAAAAATTGTTGATGATGGCGGTGTTGACACGAAACGTTTGATTAAAAATTTATCGTTACGTAGTTCTAGTACATTTTGAATACAATAAAACATTCCTTCCTAATTTTTTTATATTTTCTGAAATAACAATTCTATTCGTAAAAAAACGAAAAGAGCATTTTCAGTTTTCCCTGTATACGTTGGGAAGGGCGAGAATCCCCGTAAATTTTCTTTGACCAATTTACTGCTCACCACAATAGTTACCTTTTTCCGATTTAATCGTCTTTGTATCTATTACGGTTTAGAATATAGCAATGTTACCACATGATAAAAGAAACGGCCTATATATTTTCTCAACGCCTATTTTAAATACTCACGATTTCTTATTTGGATTTGGAAATTTTCCTGCATTTTTTGATCTGCATCCATAACACATGATTCTCATACACTTTATAGTTTGAAACATATTTCATATAATAACTTGACACCTCTTTTGAATACTAAAGAATATATGAATTTTTACTTGTCCTTTGAAATTCATCCCGAATATTGGCGTGAGAAGTATAATTAAACAAATTATCACAATTTTCGTAACATGCTGTAACAAAACTCACATATCTCAATATCCTCTGAACTTCCAATTACAGAATACATTTTATTGAGCCACAAAACTACACACAACACCAATGTTGCTTGGTACCGCGGCATCGGCGATACTTTGTATAAACTTATTTTGGACCCAACAATCAACAGGACGTGCGATAAGAAGTTGCAATAAGAAATACGCCTCACATATTTGAAAATGTGGTATGCCCCAAAGATCCATTACGTAGGCATTTTTTCTTTATAGCTTTAATGAAAATTAAACACGTAAACTCAAACTTCTTTTGGTGTTCGTTTGATAAAAATAGTTGTTGCCAGGTATTTGAAACGTGAAAAGTAAACCTTAGCATAAAATGAAAAACTCAATCATTACAGCCATAGAATTAATTATTTGAATACACTTACTGACATTATTTGTAAAGGTAGAATTAGAGAAACTGAAAGAAAGGAGGTACAGAAAAAGATTATCTGTACACGGCTGGATACATAAATAGCTGTCATTAATGGTAGATTTTGAAAAGTCATGTATTAATGACAAGTTCTCTATTATAATAATCACAATATATTAATAATACTCCCTCATAATCAAAGGCGTAGCCTGTGCAAGTAGAGAACGGCGATTATTATTATTTGCCGTGGCGCTCTCGGGTGACTTAATAATCTGGTGGCGTATTCGCTTGCAGTTTCAAACTGAAACGCTGCAGTTTTACGCATGGGTATCGCAAGTTCAAAATAACGACCCCCCATCATGACATCCAATGAGACATTTTTTCGCAAAACGAAAACTTTTGAATCCCCATTTCCCCACTGATTTTTTCTTCGACCCATTTTCCCACCCAACATTTGACAAGCTGCAGTGATCTTTTTTTCCTCTTGATTGACATGTTATTGGTGCACTTGGTGTTACATTCGCAGCCGCCATGTTTTTCCTCTTAAATGATACGTTTTAAGACACCCTGTTGTTTTTTCTCTCAAATGATGTGTTGGTACACCCGGTATAGCATTTAACAAGCAGCCATCATGTTTTTTCCTCTTAAATGATGCCTTTTGAGACACTGTTGTTTTTTCTCTTAAATGATACATCCCTAGCCTCAAAGGTTCATTTTACAGCCGGTAACGTCCTATCCCCAAACCCAATGTTTAATTTTACAACCGGCAACACTCCATATCAATCTGCTTGTTTTTCTATTACTGATAACGCTGGTTCGGAGACCACGCTCCAATGCCAACTGATAATGAAACGAATAACGGAAGTTGATAGCAGAATGATTGTATGGTAATGCGAAATATTTCAGCAAAACAATAAAATTCAATTTTTGTAACAAGCTTCTTATTTTAAAGAAATAATCCATCTTCTATTAGCCTCTACAATTATTTCCAGTACAACTCTCATCAATATACGTGCTGATATTGTGGAAACTATAACAAGAATTATATATAGATTAAATTCAACTTCTTTTTCTCTCGCCCTGCTATTATAATAATAATAATACTCCCTCATAAACACTCGTTGAGTGTACCCAACGAAATAGCATGTGCGGGTAGAGGATGGCTATTATTAATATTTGTCGTGGCGCTCCGGGGCGACTTACTGATGTTTTAGGTGATGTATTCACTTTTCAGCTGTAGGAAAACCCGGAAAACCTACAGCACCACCTCGGGTGGTCGGTTTGCACTCCAAGCTAGCACTAGACGAGATTGGCATCTAGACAACTCACAATACACTTGCTTTTCAACAAGGCATGCGGCCGCCTATCGAATCCGATATAAAGTAGTTGAGAAAAATTCTCGTACCTACATCGGATTCGAACCGACTATCGCTATGCTGGAGTTTCGAACGGCCTGTGCATTAGACCGCTGATCCACCGACCACCTGGAACGAAATATTCAGTTTTTGTGTATATTTCTCGAAGATCTTGAAATATCAGCTTCAGCTTATACTTGAATGCTGTATTCTTTGGAACATCACTAACAAATACTACTCCTTATTGACCCGAGTTAAACGCATGGTTTTCCATTGTGTTCTATTACAACCATGATCGAAATCATTTGCCTTCACGCATATTGCCATGAATTTCACTCTTTTCGGCACATTGACGTATAAAACATTATTTAATATTGCAGTCAAATGTATAAAATTTTTTGTTCCTAGTGTTCCTACTCTCTTAACACCTTTACATCTTCTAGGTGGAAACAACAACGATAAAATGTCCTTATATTTCAATGATTTGTTAGCGTTTACATGATGTTCAGGATTATATTGTTTTTATGTGCATTAGTTAATTTTAAAATATGTTTGTATGCTACCAAAACTTTTGCGTTGTAATGTTGAGGTACTCGTTTCAATATCAACTGTAGTACTCCTTCCGTTGAATCAAAATGTCTGTCATGAACAACCAATTTGTCGTTTTTATATATCACACGAGTACAACTGATAACATCTCTTCATCAAAACGTAAACCATTAGTATCAGACTCAACTGTTGTATCTCTCTGTTTTGGGAGTTCTGAAGAAGACTTCTTTTCCTGTTCTTCGGATGAATGTTCCTGCATAATGACATCTGCTGTTGATCCAGAGACAGACTGAACGGTTTGACGGAGGCATACTGTGGCATACTGAACGATTTGACTGGGGCATACTGGAGCATACTGAACGATTTGAATGGACCATACTGACCAAATGCTGTACTGGTACAAATCATCAAATATTTTTTTTGACATCTTGGCTCAAGTTTGACAGTCTTCCGCTCCATAGTTACAATCTGTAAACATTTTTTTTGGTAGATACATCCAAACGAACAGAATACAATGATTCCAAGATGTAAAAAATGATTTTACGTATTTTACAGTCGTATTCTCAAAACGTGTCGAATAAATAAGTTTTTCATGTATGGCAGCACTTTTCCCCATACTAGACATATGGGAAATATAATAACGGTCACATTTCATCAAATACTTTCCAAACCTAACCTAACCTAACCCTTCCCCCACCCACCTGATAATGAATACCAAAAAAGAAACAGAGTCAAACTGACACGAAACGAAACGTACTGCGGCGGCGATTCCCTGCAAAATTGTGATCAAAATAGACGTTTTTCGCGTTCCAAAAAAAAATTACTGAAAATAGAAACGATAAAATTAAACCGAAAAAAACTGAATGATTACATGTATTTCTTATGGAGATTTGTTATTTCAAAATTGCTGAAAATACAAGTTTTTGCGTTCGAAAAAATAACTGAAATTTGAATACGCTCAATCACGTAAAAATGCGACCACAATAACCGTTTTTCGCGATCGAAAAAACAGCTAAATTTTGAAATGCTAAAACATCCAAGAATGCGACTAAAATAGGCGTTTTATAACATTAGTTTTGTAGTTCGTTCTGCATCGATCAAACTGACTTTCTGACTGTCTGTCAATCTGTCTGTCTCCTATTTCCTATCACCGAAAAAGAATCAAACTAGCACGATAAAAATGACGGACCCCATCAGTGATTGATTTCTTCTCTTCATATTTTTTTATGATATACTTCAATATGTCCTACAATAGCTCAATTAGGTGTTTTTTCTTTAACCTTCATGTTTCTCCTCTCAAATATGTTGGTACACCTGGTATACTAAATTTGACAAGCATTCGCCATGTTTTTTCTCTCAAATGATATATAAGGTATCCTATATATATTTTTGCTGTTTACCTTGCTACCCTCCATTGTCCCAATGACCAATTTCCCCAATGATATTTGACACACACACATACACCCACCCACACGCAGCAGTCACGTTCATTTATCTTAAATTATACATTTTGAAACACCCTGTATACTTTTCTCATTGGAATCGCACCTTCAAACGTTACACCCTCGTTACCTCGCAATTTTCACATCTATTCCAAGCATCATTATTATTATCAGACTCACAATCATTATTATTATCAGACTCACAATCATTATTTTTTCAAAAATATTCAAACAGCGTGCTCTGGTAGCTGGAGAAATATATATCCCACATTTGTACATCAACTTGTACGAAGTCTCCGTGGAGGCAAGGCTAGCACCTAGCAAAAGGACGATGGTTCAAACCTCTGCTGCTGAAACCTTTTTTCTTCATGAATTCAATTCAAAATATGTGTGCGTGCTCTATTGACAAAATGTTATTAATCTAGGGGAAGCAGCGAATAATCTACTCAACTACGTCACACGTGAAGCAGCGAACAATAATTTTGCCACTTCCGTCCCAGTCCCTCTATAGGTGATCTGGAAAAACAAGCGTTTTTATTTTTGGTTTCTAGTGCCTAGCATGGACCACAAGTTGATCCGAAGAAAACAATATTGATTTCATAACCATCTGGATTAATTTGTTACCCCTTGGAACATTTCATCTCCTTTTCGTCAGTTCAAACTTTTCTTTTATATCAGCTGTGAAGGTAAGTTTTTCTGTACGGAAATTGAGGAGTAAAAATTTAGGCTTACCTGGTTAGATTTTGCTGATGCATTGAGAACGATTATCAATTTCGTGGGTTTGTTTGAACTGGTAACTCCAAAATAAGAAAGATATTGAACTTTTCTAGAAAAATATCAATATCTTTGGGTAAAAGTTCAAAAATATAACCTTTTTCTTTCGTGTCCTCCATTTTCTTACGTAGTTTTAACCAAAAGATTTATATCTATCTATTCTTCTTCCGGCTGCTGGTAGTTTCTTCGTAGCATTTTTATTACTTTTGGGAAAAATCATGTTATGATTCCTCCAAAAAGGTCTGTTTTATATTTGTCTTCCACCCGCTTCATTGTAGCATTCATTATTTGTTCAGCATGTCGATCTTCTTCGGACATAGACTTATCAACTAACTAACTAAACTAATACGCTTTTCCGATTCTACTTTACTCTTTTGGAGTAATGGAATTGACTCAAGAAGAGCTGCTACTACTCGATGTAAAAACTCGCAAAATGATACATCTCCATAGAACAGGGAGGCCGCGGACTTTTGAGTTTGGAGTGGCTTCATAACAGAGTGGTACTGGATGGAGCCGTAAAGTCATCAGGAGTTCAGATCCCCTTCTTTTCTCAGTATGTGATCATGAAAAATCAGGAATCAGAGCATTTCTTTTCAAGGTAGCCGACCATGTAGCCGATGGACTCGGTATCATATTCGACACAAAACGGACGAACCCAAACACTGTCACCGAGTTGGAACCCTCTCAGCAAAAAGCCCACATCACGGAGCCACGTGCGGAGAGTGAGAGGGTCCTACAGCCACAAAAGGATGAGCAAATGCATGGGGTCTTCAAGACCTTGGCTTACCCAGAAACCTGACCTTTACTTTTCTCATGTCAAGTGGGGTGAAAACCAGGGAATTCAAGATGGCCTGCCAAGATGGTGTTTTCAACACCCTCATCTATCGTAGTTGCGTGATTGGTATAGAGGTCCCAGACACTAGATGCAGAGCGTGTCGTGGGACAGGTGATACCATAATTATTATGTGGTCTCAGCCACGAGTGTTGAACTACCATCTGCGACACTCATATGGAATAGACAAGACTTTGGTGTTGCCTTGTGCTCCGGAGGATATGGAGTCCATTGTGGAGAATGAAAAGTGCCGAGTTTATTGGAACTACTCATTCCCCACCCTCAGACAAATACAAGCCAATGAGCCTGATGTGGTCCTCCTCGACCATAAAAGTGGGACGATTTTTGTTATAGAGTTTTTGGCTCCTGGAAAAACGAACATCTTCCAAAAAGAGAAGGAACAACGAATAAAATAACAAGACCTACTCTATGAACTCTGAAGGCTTCACTCAAACCATTCTGTTGAAATGGTGGTTCTGATGATAGGGGTCTTTGGTGGACTGATGAACACACTGCTCTCAAACTTAAAAATCATACCGGCTTGCCGTAATATGACAGAAATCTTTGTTTGTTGATTGCAGGAGGCCGTAATTCTTGGTTCACTCTGCTTACTCAGGGCACATGATTTTCGGACCTAGTAGTCATTCACCCCACGGACGTGGGGAGTGTTTACTGGGGTTATTAACACACGAGCGCGCCCTCCGGAAGTATCGGGGCTCCGGAGATAGGGCCTGACTGGTAAATTCCTGACGGGTCATAGAGTGTACTCCAAGACATAGCCTGTGCGGGTAGAGAACAGCTATCATCATTATTTTTCGTGGCACTCTGGAGTAATTTATTGATTTCTGATGGCGTATTTACTTTTCAGCTATAGGAAAACCCGGAAAACCTACAGCATCACCCAGGGTGGTCGATGCGCACTCCAAGCAAGCACCAGACGTCAAGATTGGCATCTAGACAAATTATTGCCTCCTATGAAATTGAGAAAAATTTTCTTGTTTCCAGGATTCGAACCTGGCCGAGTGCAAGCGGAAGTTCCAAAGATCGGCATCTAACCGCCTCGCTAAGAATATATTGGACAATAAAAATCAACTGCCAAAAAGAGATGTTTTAAAAGTGGTTATGTCCTTTTTTGACCATCTCGGATGAAATTTCCGGAACCCTGTTAATGAAATGGAAGGAATGGGTTGATGATCTGGAAAATATTTTTCTTCTCCTCAACGGGACAATTTTGTCAAATGGGTCGAGATATTTATTTAACATTCAGCTACATATTCTTACTGATGCATGTTGAAATAACCGTTTCAACATGCAACATTCATTTCAGTTTATCTTGATTATTTTCCACAAAATACATAATACCAACAATGTTTCCGAAAAAGCAACGCAAATATAGCGTATTTATGATGGCAACATCATAATAATGTCAAATTTTGCTTTTTGAGTGTAATAGCCTCATGTAGATCCTCTGAAACACTTATCAATAACACGCCTAGAACTGTTTGCTGGTTTGATAGGAGTGCGACTAGGCGCAAACTTATAGCAATCTTCAGAACTCAATATCTCCAAAATATTGAAAATATTTCATTGGACCGATTTGAAGACCGTCCTGTCTTGGATTCGTTCTGAAGCAAGGCGATTCAAGATGTTTGTGGTACAACGTCTTGGTGAAATTCAGGAACTTATCAATGCCCTGAAATACAGATATGTGAAATGCGAAGAGAATGTTGCAGATGAATGAACAAAATGATGTGGCAAGACTGACTTTTCAAGCTCCATTCGGTCCAGAATTTTCGTGACATTCCTTCGATAAATGGCCCGAAGAGAATCCTCTTACAATTTTCATTGAAAAATAATTTGGAATACAGAAAGACTTCGTTTGTGTTGAAATTGAAAAAAAAGCTGAATTTAAAATATTTCAACAAATAGCAAAAGTTATTACGGTCAATGGCATAGTTTTTCAGATTTATTGAAAATTGCAAGAAAAATAAAAGAAGTGGAGAACTAGATCCAACGGAACTTGAAAAATCAGAAATATACTCATTGAAAAAAGTGCAACTGGAATCATATCCAGAAGAAATTTGGACTTTGAAATCTAAAGAAGAGTCATTCAATGAATTGTATACTTGTGATTGTTTTTACGATGAGATGGATGGACTTATGAAACATCAAGAAATAATAAGTAATGCACCTTTATATGATCATACCAAGAAATCTATCATATTGAATTCGATACATGAAATAACCAAACTTATCATTAAATATCATCATGAACTTGTTCGTCAACCACCATGATCAAGAAATCGTTGAAAATCTTCGTCTGGAATATTTTATTATTGGGATTCGACAAGCAGCTAGAAGTTAGTTGTTGGGCGAATTGTCGAATTGTCAGTTCTCAATTTGTTCCGGTTATGGGGCAATTGCCAGCTTGTAGACTTGAGCGTACTATCAGGTTATTCATCAAAACTGGTGTAGATGATTTTGGGCCTATTGAAGTCACTGTAAAAATATCTCACCATAAGAGGTTTCATTATTATTATTATTGAGTCACTGTCATCTTGACAATCAATCCTATTCCTATCTCCAGTGCATCACATATCCCCTTTTTAGTTTCCCAACTCTCAACATCCCTCACTCTCCCCTTTTCACTTCCATCCTGAATTGGCGGCTAAATCTCCTGTTTCTCACGTATATTTTTCGGCGTGACCATTACTTTGGGGGTAATAAGGAGTTGAAGGTGAATTCTCCAAAAATACTTTCATTTCACACGAATTGAACTGGGGGCCACAATCTGAACGAAATCTGACAGGAAAACCTGTATCAGAAAATATTGTTCTCATACAATTTATAATTTTATCACTATTCGGGCTATCACTTCCGAATTGGCAAACTATTGGCCATCCAGAAATACGATCTACATACACCATGAAATGTTTGCCAGAGCAACGAAATAAATCTGCTGAAACGTCTTGAAATGGACGTACTGGAAGTGGATCACTGCCCATTGTTTTTTTTGGAAGTGAGGATCTTGATTTTTGATACAAATGACATGATTCTATAGTGTTTTTTATATCGCTACTCAGTCCTGGCCAAAAAACAGTTTGTTGAGCTCGTGCTTTTGTTCTCTCTATTCTTTGATGTGCATCATGAAGACGCTGTAAAATCCATTTTGGAGCATTTCTTGGAATCACAATTTGACATCCCTTTATTACTGATTCATTGTCATAACTCAAATTTTCTCTAAGGTGCTGACGATTCGTAAATCCTGCTTTAATTTGTGTTATGAGTAGTTGATATTCAGGATCCTGTTCAGCTATTTCATTTATTCGATTGAGAAGTGGATCTTGCAAATAGGACATTCTGGCACATTCTGCGATAGATATTTGATGAACAATAAATGTTTCGATGTGAAGTGTTGCATCCTCTCCTAATAAATCCTCTTTTATCGGTCGTTGAGTGGGTGATCGTGACAATGCATCAGGAATTAAATGTTCTCTACCCTTTTTCCATTCGGCGATGAAACGAAAAGCAGCTAATTTTTGTTTCAAACGCTGTAATCAGGAATTTTCTATAATATCAAGTATTTGCTCATTCAAAATAGGAATAAGGGGTCGATGATCCGTCATGATGGCGAAGAAGTCGATTCCCAATAAATATAAACGACATTTCATGACGGCCCAGGTGATAACCAGAAGTTCAAGTTCTATCGTAGCATATCATGTTTCTGTTTCTGATGAATAACGTGATCCATATTGAATTAACTTTCAGCCTCCTTCATGTTTCTGCAATAATGCATAACCCAAACCATTCAATCGGGAAGCATCTATTTGAAGAGCGGTTGGCTTGCTTGTGTCGAATTGGGCTAGAACTGGTGGCTTTATCAGAGCGTTCTTAACTATCTCAAATATTTTTTGGTTGTATTGAGTCCATACGAAATGATTTTTTACTTTCAGAAGACTCCTCAGTTGACCGACCTCTTTACTTATGTCAGCCGAAAATGAGCTCAATTGGTTAACCAAACCCAAAAATTATCTAAGCTCGGTTAGAGTGCTTGGTGATGAGAGGTATGGTATTGCTTCTACTTTCTTTGGATCGGATTCTATACCTCACGTCCAACGATAAAGCCAACAAAGGGCGTTTCAATAATCCAATGATTCTTTCGTAGTGTTTGCTAAAAGTTTCATCATATATTAGGATATCATCAACAACTTTTTCGAGATACCCGATATTTTGTGAAGCTTGATCACTACGTCTATAAAATTCATCTCCCGAGCTAACCAATCCCATTGGAGCTATCAAGAAGAGATATCTTCCCTATGGTGTAAGAAATGTTGTGAGATTTTTGCTATCTTCATCCAGCTTCAACTGCCAATATCCACTTGTTGCATCTAATGTGGAAAAATATTTAGAATTTTTTTTTTATGTTGGAAACTGCCTTCCACGGAGAATTGCCACCGTCATACAATTAAAGTAATCAAGGTAGGCAAGATCACCACTTACGCTTTTGACAAGTGTCTAAAAGATGTTAGAGTAACAGGGTAGGCTCGTGGCTAAGCTCCAGTGAAGAGGGGAGTGGGTTGAACAAAATAAAATGTTATGTGATATTAAAATAGAATGCGGGCGCCAGTCATATGAATGCTGAGCCCCCTGTATAGATAATTTTACCAATTCCCATATAACACGAATAGTAATAATTTAGGCAAATGCCACACACTCAAATGATAATCAGCTTATGATTGGAGTCATATATTATATAAGGTGACAAGGTTTTTACGATCACATCAAAGTCAAAGTAGCTGAAGGCTTATTAGGAAGTATCAGAAATATCAGAGACACTATCATTTAGTATAGAAATTAATTTCAATTGATTTTCGTCAGTACTGTAATGATGCCAAAAACTCATTGGACAAAAAATCATTGAAAACCTGTATACAACCAAAATTTTTGAATTTTTTTAAATAACAAATTTCAAACGGTTATTCAAACAAAAAATTATTTTCGACGAAGTGAAAGTCACATCATCTAGTCCGAGCAATAAATTTTCCATCTTTTTTAAAGCTACAAAATCTAAGTCCGATTTGGGTATATATTATTTTCGAAAGTTTTTTCCATATTTCTTAATGATAATACTCCCTCATTAACAGTCGTAGAATGTACCCAAAAGAACCTGTGTAGGTAGAGGACGGCTATCATTATTATTCGACGTGGCGTTCCCGTCAAGTTTTGGTGGCGTATTCATTTTCAGCTATAATGTTCAGAGAACATCGTGAGAGCCAAGGGAAAGAAGATAGGATGTGGTATTCTTCTTAAACTTCTGCAGGCTGTAAGCCCCAGGCAACATCTCCAAAGGCTGAGTTTCAGAGCTTTGTCATCCGCTGGAAAAACGAGCACTGGGAGAGAAATGTTTTGCATATCTCTGAAGTGACGAAAAAGGGATGTGAATATGTGAATATGTGAATACTGAATTAGAAGGGTCAGTCTCTATGAGACGGCCAGCGGTGGAACGATTAATGCTATTTCAGAAGAACATCGTCTCCATGAAAATATCTGAACCAGAGACAGATCGCCATCCTTTCCGAAGTGTTCCAGAAAAGCAAGTGAGCTGGTGGAAAAAGCATTACCGAAAAGGGGAATGTTTTTTTTTTTTGGACTGAATCTAAAAGTTTCATTGTGATTGAGGGCTGCACTCCATACGAGATATTGAGAGCGGTTTTTTCAAGGTCAAAATGAGAATTTACGGTTAACATGTATCCACAAACAATTCGTTATCGATCTACAGGGCGTTGAAATTTCAAGGTTTTTTTATTTTTTTTTAATAGCTCTCTCAGTTTTTAAACTTTTTTTATTTTAAACAAAGATTAAGTTTCAGGGCTTACATCGTCCAATATGCCTAGTAATTGTGAGAATGTACAGGGAGATATATTTTCAGAGGTCAAGCGTTTTCGTGATGCGTCACTGTAGGATTCTAATACATGAAATTAATTCTTTGTTTCCTTTATACATTTTTTTTGTTTCGTGTAAATTTTACGCATCTACGGCCTTTATTAAAATTACTTTTTGTTATCAAAAAATCCTGGTATGACTACTGGACATATTGGGATTTGCATGTTTCCCCTTAAACTGTCTGGAAATATGTTATACTCATATCATATCCAGAGAGTCCAAGGTTTGCTTTCTGGAGATTTTATACGACGCTTGCAGTTCTCCGAATGGATATCACGCAAATGTAGTAGGGTTCCTGAATTGTTATCCTGTATCATTTTTACCGACTACGCTCAATTTACACGCGACGGAGTAGTAGATTGCCACAACGTTAATATTTGGGCACTAGAAAATCCACACATTATCAGATAATTTTGACACCAAGAACACTTCAGCGTAATCATATGGACAGGTACGAATTACCTGTCCCTCATTTTTGAGTCAATGTAAGCCATTATTTGAATACAGTGTTTCCCAAACGGCGGATTGGCAGAGCAGGTCCAATTGCTTGACCCCCACGGTCCCCACATTTCAACCCGCTGGACTTTTTTATGGGGACATGTCATGGGCCTAGTTTATAGCGCAGAAGCAGTTCTTCCATCGAAGTTCTTACTGAACGATTCATGTGTGCCTTCCAAACCGTAAAAAACACTCGGAATTTCAGAACGTGTGCGGCAGTCTATGAGAAGAGAGAAAAATAGATAGAAAAATCAAGGTTCGTTAGGATTTTCATTTTTTGGTATTGTTGAAGAAAACTTGTAATTCAGATTAAAAACCAAATAAATAGAGTTTTTTATTTTAATTTTGATATGATAATAATAGGTTTCCATCTTTTGTTTAAAACTTTAATGGAATGTAGCGAATTACAAAAAATATTGAAATTTTTTTCTCGATATCAGGTGCAGATGTGTCAAAATTACAAGAGACCAAAAATTTCATGAATAAAACAAAACTTCCATTCCGTATTTCAAAATCCATCAGCAACGTATCACAAAAAAGTTTATAATATCTCCCTGTAGATCCTCGCAATCACTCACTCGTTAAGAAAACTCAAGTAAACTAAAAGAAATAAATCGAAATACGCTTTTCAAAAGTTGGAAGAGTACAAAGCTGATACTAATTCGACAAAGATTCACCTACATAACGTTCCCAATGTTATGGATATATCCATGCAAAAAGCGTGGCAACACTGCCGGGTCTGTAACCGTTGGTAAAATGGCGGGAAATGTATTTGATGGATTGAATAAGCGGTGAAATGTGACGGATGTGTGAACGTCTGATATATAATACCGAATAATTTTTTTTCGCTTTTCATTACCTCTCTCGGTTGCCCTTGTTTTATTAGGTTGAAATAGACATAGAACACTAAAAATATTGTTGATATCATCAGTATTTCTAGGGGGTCTGAGGTGGTCTGTCATACTGTACTGGTCTGACAACGGCGGTCATATATATGTATATATATATAGGGTGGCTACGGAAGTATTACCTACGGAAGTATTGCCTACGGAATATCTCAGTTATTGTATGAAGTAGGTTTGTGAAATTTGAAGCGTCGATATAATGACATAAGAGCTAGAATTTGAGCATATTGACATGTCGAAGTTAACTTCCGGTCTGACCGGAAGTAACATCAACTTTCTTATTTTAAGGGGAAACCCTATTTTTTTTCTTTTCGCTTTATTCAGCATTCAATTCCCTTTCTAATGACATATCACAAGTTGGTATCCAACCAGAAACTAGATCAGCAAAAAATTATTATTGAAATTCACCGAGCAGGCCGTGAGAGCAAAATGAAAGCCAAAAATTGAAAAGTTGGCTTTGAAAACCATACGTCACTTGATAACAGTTGCTACTACTTTGTTATTTTATTTTCATTCGTCGGCGTTATAAAATCCGCCAAAAAAAATATTGGAAAAAATGGGAAAAAAACAATACTCTATAGGTCCATAACTTAAATAGGAACATACAACTTTTTCTTGCCTGTACTATTCAGCATAACCATTCCTTTCTAATGATATAATAGAAAGTAATTTTTTGAAATGAAATACCAAAAAATCCAATTATTATTATTCAAATAACAAAAAAACAGATTTATCGAAAAAAAAAAAAAAAATTCAAATTGATAGGATTAAAGATAAAATAAATTCAAAACAAATGTTCGAAATGCATTCCCTCAGCGTCAATACATTTATTGACTCTGGTGATATTTTCATGTAAAACGTTTCTCTACATCTGGGGCGTGATATCTTGGAAAGCTCTACGAATTTTTACTTCTAGCTCATGTAGAGTTGTAGGCTGTGTGGAATTCACCCTATTTTCAAGATGCCCCCATAGAAAAAAGTCGCACGGATTAAGATCAGGTGACCTAGGTGGCCACCTGACTGGACCATGGGTTGTTATAAGTCTCTCTTGAAAGCGATTTTGAAGATAATTTCTCACTATTCTTGAATTATGCGGAGGGGCGCTATCTTGCTGGAAGTACATTCTCTCAGTTATTTCCGCTGGTAGGTTGTTAATGAATTCCGAAATTTCATTCGTTAAAAAATTAAAGTATCTCTCTCCGGTTAGTTGGCCTTGAAAAAGAATGGGGCCAACAATATGAGTTCCAACTATTCCTGCCCAAACATTCACACCAAATCTCTCCTGGAAGCCACCTTGTCGAAACCGGTGCTCGTTTTCTATCGCCCAGTACCTGAAACAAAAGACCGTTCACACTTTTAGCACTTTACACTTCGACTATCGACAATAATCCAAATAAAGTACAGTACCTACCTTGTATTATTCCTGTTTAATAATCCATTGTTGGTAAATCTTGACTCGTCCGTAAACAAGATATAATAGTTAAATAGGTGATTCTCAGCGGAAATAACTGAGAGAATGTACTTCCAGCAAGATGGCGCCCCTCCGCATAATTCAAGAATAGCGAGAAATTATCTTCAAAATCGCTTTCAAGAGAGACTTATAACAACCCATGGTCCAGTCAGGTGGCCACCAAGGTCACATGATCTTACTCCGTGCAACTTTTTTCTATGGGGGTATCTTAAAAATAGAGTGTATTCCACACAGCCTACAACTCTACATGAGCTAGAAGTAAAAATTCGTAGAGCTTTCCAAGATATCACGCCCCAAATGTTGAGAAACATTTTACATGAAAATATCACCAGAGTCAATAAATGTATTGACGCTGAGGGAATGCATTTCGAACATTTGTTTTGAATTTATTTTATCTTTAATCCTATCAATTTGAATTTTTTTTTTCGATAAATCTGTTTTTTTGTTATTTGAATAATAATAATTGGATTTTTTGGTATTTCATTTCAAAAAATTACTTTCTATTATATCATTAGAAAGGAATGGTTATGCTGAATAGTACAGGCAAGAAAAAGTTGTATGTTCCTATTTAAGTTATGGACCAATAGAGTATTGTTTTTTCCCTTTTTTTCCAATATTTTTTTTGGCGGATTTTATAACGCCGACGAATGAAAATAAAATATCAAAGTAGTAGCAACTGTTATCAAGTGACGTATGGTTTTCAAAGCCAACTTTTCAATTTTTGGCTTTCATTTTGCTTTCACGGCCTACTCGGTGAATTTCAATAATAATTTTTTGCTGATCTAGTTTCTGGTTGGATACCAACTTGTGGTATGTCATTAGAAAGGGAACTGAATGCTGAATAAAGCGAAAAGAAAAAAAAATAGGGTTTCCCCTTAAAATAAGAAAGTTGATGTTACTTCCGGTCAGACCGGAAGTTAACTTCGACATGTCAATATGCTCAAATTCTAGCTCTTATGTCATTATATCGACGCTCCAAATTTCACAAACCTACTTCATGCAATAACTGAGATATTCCGTAGGCAATACTTCCGTAGCCACCCGGTATATATAAGAGTTTTTTAATATTTGGGATATGCACCAGGCCAATAAGGGTACTCTTACACACCTGTTCCAAGCTTTCAATAACTTTTTATTATCATCTTCAGGGAAACTACAAATATGTAAAGACAACTATGAGAATTACGCCAACGAAAAACGTGGAATAACTTACACTGTTTTGAGGTTACATGGCGTATATGTTAAAAATAATCATGAAATATGGACAGCACTGGGAGTAAAACATCATTAGAAACAACCAAGAGTAACGTGGATGCACACTCATTACTGATGATACATTATGACATGGATTTTAAAATTGTTAAAATTATATAAAAGCACGTGTTGTCCTTGAAGAAGCAAACAACCGCGCCGAGTAATTGTGTTCGACTGACTAGCCAAGACCAATGACAAATGACATGAGACAATTGATAAATGATAAATGACAGGTGACATGAGCCACACGGAACCTTAATCATGGGGAGTGACAGATGACACTACAACCTAATGATACAGATCTGTGATGGAGCTACAAGGAACAATAATTATGAAATGTGAATTTTGGAATATGAGAACAATATATTTGAATGCTGTAGGTGACAGATGAGCTGAACCAACAAAGGAAACATATCCTGAAACCATGAACACTTGACCTAATGCTAACAATAATACATTACTGGAATATATGGAACAAAGATTGCATGAACAGTATTTTGACGGAGGAATTGAATTATATTGAATTAATTTGTGAAGTCAATATTCATTGAAGTAATCCGTTGATTGTCTCCAAACCTTGTATTATCTGCAAAAATTAAATAAGAGTAAATTTCACCCAAGTGATTTACGTCTGTTTTTTTATCCAGCGCATTATCCGCTTGTGCAATGTGAACCATTTCTAAAAAAAGGCTTTTGGCTGTGTTTTTTTCTGTAGATAACATTTTTACCGAATTATAATCCATACAATGTCCTTCCTTAGCAACATGTTCACTCAGTGCACATCTCTCCGGGTGTAGTCTACTGTCGCTCTTGTGTGACACAATGCGGTCCTTAAGTGGTCTGGACGTTTGTCCAATGTATTGTTTTTCACAATTTTGACACTGTATACAATAAACTACATCCGAACAGTTTATGCATGGAGTCTTGTCTTTTAATTTGGAAAAAATTCTCTTGATAGGCAAAACATTTTTATTGGATATTTTTATATTTTCTGAAAAAGATTTAAAAATTCTGGATAGTCCAGGGGTGATGTCTTTAATAAACGGTAAAGAAGCATAAAAGGAAAGAGTCCCAGTGACTTCAGCAACTTGCGTATTGACTGGAGATGGAGAAACTGTATTATTAATATTATTAATATGTAAGTTTATGTCATCCATGGATGAGGTATTATACAAGATCTTTTTTACAAAGGAAGCAGGATATGAATTTTGGAAATAAATAAATTATGTCTAAATTTTTTCAAATTAAACATTCAGGATATGTTTCCTTTGTTGGTTCAGCTCATCTGTCACCTACACCATTCAAATATATTGTTCTCATATTCCAAAATTCACATTTCATAATTATTGTTCCATGTAGCTCCATCACAGATCTGTATCATTAGGTTGTAGTGTCATCTGTCACTCCCCATGATTAAGGTTCCGTGTGGCTCATGTCACCTGTCATTTATCATTTATCAATTGTCTCATGTCATTTGTCATTGGTCTTGGCTAGTCAGTCGAACACAATTACTCGGCGCGGTTGTTTGCCTCTTCAAGGACAACACGTGCTTTTATATAATTTTAACAATTTTAAAATCCATGTCATAATGTATCATCAGTAATGAGTGTGCATCCACGTTACTCTTGGTTGTTATTAATGATGTTTTACTCCCTGTGCTGTCCATATTTCATGATTATTTTTAACATATACGCCATGTAACCTCGAAACAGTGTAAGTTATTCCACGTTTTTCGTTGGCGTAATTCTCATAGTTGTCTTAACATATTTGTAGTTTCCCTGAATATGATAATGAAAAGTTATTGAAAGCTTGGAACAAGTGTATAAGAGTACCCTATATATATATATATATATATATATATATATATATATATATATATATATATATATATATATATATATATATATATATATATATATATATATATATATATATATATATATATATATATATATATATATATATATATATATATATATATATGAAAACTAAAAGTTCGGGTTGAACCGCGTCTAGAATTTGTTGAAATTCGACGTTTCGGCTCCGATTTTGGAGCCATTTTCAAGAACTGAAAAAGAAAGAAAATTAATAAATGGTTGAAACGTAATTCTACGCTGAGATCTCAATCTGCCTACTCCTCAGGTATAATTACGTTAGGTTTTTGTGACTTGACGTCGGGGTCTCAATCTGCCTACTCCCCATGTCTCGTCACTGGTTCTCTCTAAGGTCTCAATCTGCCTACTCCTTCGAGAGAACTGAGGAATTGTGGGTTGAGGAACTGTATTTATAGTGGACGTGGCTGTAATGGCCGTGTGCAATGTATTGGCGCGAGGTGAACTATGGGCGGGAACAGAGTTGGCGCTAGATGAGCTGTGTGCGGGAACTTGGTTGGCGCTAAGTGAGCTGTGTGCGGGAACTGGGTTGGTAGGAAATGAGTTGATGCGTGCAATGAGAGGCTTCCAGGTATTGGGAAGTCTACGTCCGTCGTCGCGAGTGTTGAGGCAATTGGGGCGCTTCTCTATCTCAAGGGCTTCTCGGATGATCCTGGTTTGCAGAGTTTTCTCGGTGGAAATTGTTTTTGTGTTTTTGAAGTCTATTTTGTGACCTGTGTCTTCTCGATGTTTATAAAGTGCGGAAGTGGAAGATGCCTGACGCACAGCAAGTTCGTGTTCGTAGACTCTGGAAGTTACTCGTCTGTTAGTCTGGCCAATATAACTTCTCGGGCAGTCTGAACATGGTATTTCATATATACCTTGAGAATCGTTTGGTATTGTGTCCTTGGGAGACCTGAGGAATTTGGATATTTGGTTGTTGGCCGTGAATATTGTTTTTATCTCGTGTTTTCTCAAGATATTACTGATTTTGTCTGTCACACCTTTGATGTATGGTAGGAAAGCTTTGTGTGGCTGAATACTCTCTAGTGGATCATTTGTTTTTGGAGGACGGGTCAGTTGATGGCGGATAGACTTGTCGATTAGCGAATTGTTGTAACCATTTTGAAGTAAGGCTGATTTCAGTTTGTCCAGCTCTTGTGGTCTATTCTGGTTGTCGGTAAGCTGAATTGATCTGTATATCAGGGAGTTCAATACGGATTTTGTTTGTGCTGGATGGTGATGAGAGTTTGCGTGTAGGTATCGGTTGGTGTGGGTCTGTTTCCTGTGTACTGTGTGGGTGAAAGAGTTATTGGATTTCGTGATGAGAACGTCCAGGAAAGCTAGGGAGTTGTTCATTTCGGTCTCCATTGTAAATTTCATGTTGGGATGGATATCGTTTAGGTGATCTAAGAACGTGTTTAAGATTTCGTAACCATGAGGCCATATGACGAAAATGTCGTCAACGTATCTGAACCAGCAAGTAGGCTTGTGGTCAAATGCTTCTACAGCCCTGGTTTCGAAGTCTTCCATGAAAAGGTTTGCAAGGACTGGAGAAAGGGGGGAACCCATGGGAGCACCTTTCACTTGTTTGTAGTAAGTTCCTTGGAAGAGGAAGTACGTGTTGTTCATACAGTGACTGATGAGGTCCAGGGTGTCTTTTGGAATTCTGTGTTTCGTTTTAAGGATTTCTAGCGTGTCCGTTAGGGGAATATTTGTGAAGAGGGAGACAACATCGAAGCTCACTAGGATATCTGTGTTCTGGATTCTATAGGATTTGAGAAGGTCTAAGAAGTGGAATGAATTTTTCACGTAGGATGAAGCTTCTTCTGCTCGTGGCTGAAGAGTACTCGCTAGATACTTGGCGAGGTTCTGGGTTGGTGATCCAAAGGCACTGACGATAGGTCGGAGTGGGATATCAGGCTTGTGTATTTTTGGTAGTCCGTAGATACGAGGGGTGCGTGATGACTTCTCTCTAGGGATAGTGGCTTTCTTGGTTTCGGCTGGTAGTTTAGAATTATTGATCAGATCTTTGGTCTTCTTTTCGAGGTAGGTTGTCGGGTCTCGTTGGGTGATCTGATACTCGGATGAGTTTAATAGTGTACTCATTTTGTCTACATAATCTGACGTATTCAGAACTACTGTGGCGTTGCCTTTGTCTGCTGGGAGAATGATTATGTCAGGGTTGTTGTGGAGGTTTTTGAGGCAATGTTTTTCGGCAGGTGTTATGTTGGATGGAGGGAGTTTCGCTCTCCTAAGTGTGGTGGCAATATCTTGTCTGGTTTCTTCAGCTGTGTTTTTTGGTAGATGGGTTATAGCGCTTTCTATTTGTGTGATGATGGTTTCTGTTGGGATTCTGTTTGGTGTGATGGAATAATTGAATCCTCTTGATAGTAGTGCAAGGCTAGTTTGATCTAGTGGTGTGTCGGAGAAGTTGTGTACTAATACAGGTGATGCAGCTGGGACCAAGGGTGTGATGGTATTCGTTAACAATGCACAAATACGCACGTACACGTACTTCCTCTTCCAAGGAACTTACTACAAACAAGTGAAAGGTGCTCCCATGGGTTCCCCCCTTTCTCCAGTCCTTGCAAACCTTTTCATGGAAGACTTCGAAACCAGGGCTGTAGAAGCATTTGACCACAAGCCTACTTGCTGGTTCAGATACGTTGACGACATTTTCGTCATATGGCCTCATGGTTACGAAATCTTAAACACGTTCTTAGATCACCTAAACGATATCCATCCCAACATGAAATTTACAATGGAGACCGAAATGAACAACTCCCTAGCTTTCCTGGACGTTCTCATCACGAAATCCAATAACTCTTTCACCCACACAGTACACAGGAAACAGACCCACACCAACCGATACCTACACGCAAACTCTCATCACCATCCAGCACAAACAAAATCCGTATTGAACTCCCTGATATACAGATCAATTCAGCTTACCGACAACCAGAATAGACCACAAGAGCTGGACAAACTGAAATCAGCCTTACTTCAAAATGGTTACAACAATTCGCTAATCGACAAGTCTATCCGCCATCAACTGACCCGTCCTCCAAAAACAAATGATCCACTAGAGAGTATTCAGCCACACAAAGCTTTCCTACCATACATCAAAGGTGTGACAGACAAAATCAGTAATATCTTGAGAAAACACGAGATAAAAACAATATTCACGGCCAACAACCAAATATCCAAATTCCTCAGGTCTCCCAAGGACACAATACCAAACGATTCTCAAGGTATATATGAAATACCATGTTCAGACTGCCCGAGAAGTTATATTGGCCAGACTAACAGACGAGTAACTTCCAGAGTCTACGAACACGAACTTGCTGTGCGTCAGGCATCTTCCACTTCCGCACTTTATAAACATCAAGAAGACACAGGTCACAAAATAGACTTCAAAAACACAAAAACAATTTCCACCGAGAAAACTCTGCAAACCAGGATCATCCGAGAAGCCCTTGAGATAGAGAAGCGCCCCAATTGCCTCAACACTCGCGACGACGGACGTAGACTTCCCAATACCTGGAAGCCTCTCATTGCACGCATCAACTCATTTCCTACCAACCCAGTTCCCGCACACAGCTCACTTAGCGCCAACCAAGTTCCCGCACACAGCTCATCTAGCGCCAACTCTGTTCCCGCCCATAGTTCACCTCGCGCCAATACATTGCACACGGCCATTACAGCCACGTCCACTATAAATACAGTTCCTCAACCCACAATTCCTCAGTTCTCTCGAAGGAGTAGGCAGATTGAGACCTTAGAGAGAACCAGTGACGAGACATGGGGAGTAGGCAGATTGAGACCCCGACGTCAAGTCACAAAAACCGAACGTAATTAAACCTGAGGAGTAGGCAGATTGAGACCTCAGCGTAGAATTACGTTTCAACCATTTATAAATTTTCTTATTTTCTTTCCTTTTCAGTTCTTGAAAATGGCTCCAAAATCGGAGCCGAAACGTCGAATTTCAACAAATTCCAGACGCGGTTCAACCCGAACTTTTAGTTTTCATATATATATATATATATATATATATATATATATATATATATATATATATATATATATATATATATATATATATATATATATATATATATATATATATATATATATATATATATATATATATATATATATATATATATAGGAAAGGGTAGTCTTGTTTGCTGACTAGTTAGGAAATGAGTTTTTTAATATTTGGGATTATCGCCGGCTCACATACAGCACTACAAAAAACCCATAGACGAATTATTACTCAGACAGTATCCATCATTTGCGAATGCATCCAAACAGTTCAACTTAAGGTTAGGAAATAAGTTACTTAATATTGAAATCGACTTCAGTCACAAAATTATTCATAAATATGAATCTCTTTTATCAAAATTTAAAGCTGACATAATCTCTTTGACAAATGAATTGATGTTCATAGAATTTTCTAGTAGACAACGCAGGTCTTTTCAAACCATTTGCCATAAAGTAAAGATTAAGAATATCTCCAAACTGCAAAAATTACAGGAGAGTCAACTTCAAGAAAAGTTAAATACTCAGACAAAGTGGATCAGGAATCTCTCGAATACTGAAATCCCACAAAACATATTAAAGTTTTTATCTCTAGGTCCAAAGTTCAGCATCGAACCCGTTATAGGGAAAGATATTTCTTTAAAAAGTCTATTGGCTGATGTAGACTATGTCACCTCATCAATTTCAGACAATCACAGCAGAAATATTGCAATCTCTAAATCTACAAATCTCATTACGAATGGTTTTCATAATTCGCAACATAACTTCTCCCTTTATCATGGCTTATACAATCAATCTTAAAAATTTTTAAAAAATAATCCGAAGTTAATAATAACAAATTCAGACAAGGGTAATGTAACTGTCGTTATGGACAGAGATCAGTACATGACTATGTCTAACGATCTCATAGTGGGTAACGACACTTATATTGAACTGCGCTCGGATCCAACGTCGTCTATTCAATCAAAAAGTTATAAATTAATAAAGATAGCACATATGAACGACGAAATCGATGAGGTACAAAAAAAGAAACTAACTTCATATAAATCTATTTCTCCAAAATTCTATTCACTCCCCAAAATTCATAAACCGACTTTGTCTGGTCGACCAATAGTGGCCTCAATAGTAGCTCCCACAGAATCCATTTCATCCTTTCTCACTGACATTTTAACCAAAGCATATGACTTTGATAATGATTATTATATAAAAGACTCCTTTTGAAATTGACTGTGCTGTGTAAGGATTTCCGAACATCAGGTATGTTTTAATGCACCGTTGAATAATCTCGTTTGTTGTCTAAGTCTTGGTAATATCTCTACCAATCCTACAACCTATTTTATTATAATTAGATTCATAAGAGACAAGAATAGGGCCCATAAGTCCTTAAGTCCTTAAGTTCCAGAAAGACTTTCAGGCTGAACATCATCAGGCTGCGTACGGTTTAACGAATAAAACCCCTTGGCCAGGGTAAGATTTCAATTGTTATATGTACTTTAGTTATGAGAAAATGCTACTAGAGAATTCTTACATACGTTTAATATTTCCAAGTGAGTCAATGAAATTAAGTAATCGTAGATTGTAAGAATTCTCATTTGTGCAAAGACATCTTTTGTATTTTGTTATACCGGGTGTCCCACGATACATCCATCCCAAAGTTGTCTTATTTCTGAGTTATATTCGATTTTATCGATGAAATTCAACTTGATATTTATTTGAGTGGGTTCCTGATTCACAGATTATTCTTGTAATTCAACGAGTTGTCCCATTATTCGTTATAGTATTACTATATTTGTATTAGTTTTAGTCTATATCTCATTTGACGTGATAACTCGTTCATTATTTTTTTTATATGATTATACAGGTGTACCAAAGTTTAGTCAATTAGTCTCAGTTGGGTTGGGATGAAGTCAACTTTAGTATATTTGGTTCTGTTGAAGTATTTCTTCCCTAGGGTTTTTATTTTTATTCGGAAATCAACCTAAACGAAAGGAATTTACAGAAACTGTTGATCTCTGGAATTTATCAAACCTGTTCACCTTCGGAACTTATCAAACCTCTCCATATCTGGAATAATACCGGATGTCTCAAGTCAGGAAGTCATAGCAAGGAGTTCATGGATCGCCGCTGGAAGCACGCAAGTTCATGAAACTGATCGTTGTTTTATCATTAAAATTGCCTATTTACAATATTGCTTTCTCGTATTGCTATTTGTAGTTAGACCTATTGCTACCTCATATTGCTACTTGCCTTTAAATTGGTTGCTTTCTCATATTGCTATTTGCCTTCAAGTCAAATGTTCATTGGGATTTATGGTTGTGAAGCGGAAATTAAATAGTGCTTTATGAAATAATATGCGCATGCGCCAGAGCTCTCGCGACGCTAATTTTTGCCTACTTGCTTCGTAATTTAATTTCTGCGGGTGGTTTATTTCTTATACTGAGTGTGGCTTACGGTAATTTGTTATTGGTGATGGTATTTATATACAAATAATGTTTGTTCCGAATGCATACAATAATTTTGCTACAACTCTGCTGATGACTTGCTTACTTAGTTGATAAGTGCTTAATTCGTGTACTCGTGGCTTCGTATTGCTTATTGTGTTTGCTTATAACTTGATCACGGTTCACCTTTTTTGTGTTGCTAATAGTTTATGCTTACGTAGTGCTTATGCTTGCTGAATGTATAATGATAATGATTTTTAATACGCGTTGATGGCTATTGATTGCTTGGGCCTGATACAATTAATCAATATTTTGTAGGATCAACGAAGACGTTGCTGCTGTTACATTATTCATATATATTTGTATTTCTTTATTTTATTCGCAAGATCATTGAATACATTATTTTGGGTACTTTATCTATTTATCTTTTATTTCAATGTTAATTGGTAAATTGTTAATGTTGCTAGTCACTTATGGTGTTTGAATGCTTGAATTTACCTGGCGCTCATTAAGATATTTTTTTAATTCGCTAATTTGGTTACCCACCCCATCTCCACTGTTAGCTTAGCCACAAACACCCACCTGTCTTGATAGTAGTCGACAGGTGATATAGTGCCCTCCTGTGTATTCCTGAGGTCGCACTTTGTCGTGGTAGAGAGTCCATAAGATATTTTTCAATTTAAAAATCCAAGTAAATGTAAACGAGATCAATTTGCTGACAACGAAGATTCGCCCAATTGATCTATATCGGGATATTCCACTCGCTGAATATTTTTCGTTCAGCAAAACTATGTAAAATGCCCTTTGAGCTTGCTTTTTTTACATAAAAAATGTTTTGCTGGGCATTCACTGAGAGACTGGTAGCCGGTGAATGAATCATCCGCGGCCGCCGCACCATCCGATCAAGAACCAGCCCTACCAGGACTTTACCGAGGAGGCAGATGGAAGGAACTCGCAGTGAGAACTGGAAAACTAGTCTCCAAAGAAAGCCGAGGAGGGGCCTCGGTTGGATACTGCGGGTCTGGTAGCCGGTGATATAATCACCTGCGGCCACCGCACCGCACCAGGGCTTGAAGTGGCGGATTGAAGGAACTCGCTTCCTTGACAAGCACAAACACACTACACACCCAGACTTCGAGGAGAGCAGGTGGAAACCACAGGCAGGCAGAACACCATGCACGAGGAGAGCAGGGAATAGAAAAAAGGGCCCATGGGGGCCTAATTGCTTGGCTGAACCAACAGCCTCCCCATAAGTACTACTACTACTACTGTGTCGTCAATCTCTGAATTGTCCTAATGTTAAATTGTTGCACAATTTTTCTGGGCCACGTATTCCACTTGATATACGAATATTTCTATCCGCTATATTTGATTGTGAAACGTCTTGTAATATATCATTAGGATGGATTACTCCACTGAATTATTAGTCATTTCTTCAGTGTTATTCTTACTCGTGAGTTGAACTAAAGCAGTCTTGAGATCTGCTATTTGCTGAGTGAAATGGGATTCAGTATTCTTGAACGATTCTAATGTTCGTGTTTCTAAATTTTTCATTGCATTCTGAGTGGAAGTGATGGACTCCTCCAAGGGCTACAATAAGTTGTCGACTCCGGCTGATCTCCAATTTGATTTTTTTGATTTCGACATTATTTGTGAATCGTTATAACGGTTCTCAATGTAATGACTGCGCCATGTTATGTTAAGAAAGAACGAGTTATTAAATATAACTTTATTGCGTCACTGTCACCTTGACAATCAATCCTATTCCTATCTCCAGTGCATCACAGTGTGTGACCCAGCCACTTAGTTCAAGGTGTATAACCATCCACTTAAGGCAAGGTGTGTGACAGACGATTAAAGCAAGATGTATAACACAGACGATTAAGGCAATATGTGTGACCCAGCCGATTAAGGCAAGATGTGTAACACAGACGATTAAGGCAAGATGTGTGACCGAGCCGATAAGGCAAGGTACTGTACGACATATACTATCCTCGAAAGAACAGTTGCGTGAACCCAAGAAAAAGATGCAAAAGAGCGCCGATCAACAACCCCGAAAAGTAAATATATAAATACCTACATACTATTACATACTATACACATGAAAGATTTCAATTAAACCAATTCAATAATCTTGAAACCTTGCAATTGTGTAATGGGGCAGTCATATAGAATGGGGTGGTAGTACGGGGTGTTAGAGAGGGCTGTGCTTAATGTATACATATACAGTGTCTTTCAAAAGTATCGGAACGGTCTCATATTTCAGAAACGGCTCAAAGAAAATTTCTGAAAATTCCGACAGGGTGGTTTTTGATGATGTCCAGTTCAATGGTGATATCGGCAATGTTGCCAAATCAACAGTTTTTTAGATATTGACGGTAACTCAATTTTTTCAAAGGGAACATACTATTAATTTTCATTGCAATCAATTCAGCGACGCCTCATTATTTTTATCTCCAACTATCAGAATTTAAATTAATGTAGTTTTTGAAATGTGACAACATGGCTTTTTCGTTCAAAAGTCTGGGAACGTTCCAATATTTTCAATACGGTCCAAGAAAAACTTTTGAAATTTCATACATGCTGATATTCGATGTTGCCCGATTCAATGGTGATATCGGCAATGTTGCCAAATCAACAGTTTTTCATATATTGAGAATAACTCAATTTTTTCATATGGAACACCTCATTTGTTTTCATTGCAATCAATTCAGCTACGCCTCATTGCTTATATATTCAAATATAAGATTTTAAATTGATCTAGTTTGAGCAACCGGCAAATTTAAAAAACTTAAAAAATAGGATATGTCGGGCAGCTCTTTAAATCACGCCCCAAATGCTAACTAATGCCTTGAGGGAATTTTATGACCACTTGGGCTATTGTTCAGCAAATGATGGCAAACATTTCGAGCACTTCGTCAGATAGTTTTCAGTTTCTGTTATTTGATTCAAAACTCTATTGGAAAATAATCCAATTATCAAAAAGTTGTTTTAACAATAACCATTTTGTATGAAATTTCATGATATTTTCTCGAGCCCTTCTGAAAATACTGGACCGTTCGCATAACCATGTTCTCATATTTCAAAAACCACATTAATTCACAATCTGGTATTTGGTGACATTAGTAACGACGGGTCGCTGAATTGAGTGCAATAAAATCTGATGTTTGGAGACATAAGTGATGATGAGGCACTGAATTGATTGCAATGAAAATGAATAAGGTTTTCCATTTGAAAAAATTGAGTTACCCTCAATATCTGAAAAACTGTTGATTTGGCAACATTGCCGATATCACCATTGAATCGGGTATCATCATCAAAAACCGTCATGTATAAAATTTTGCGAAATTTTTAGAACCGTATTGAAAATTGTGACAAAGGATTTGCAGAGAACAAAATGTTACTACTAAAACCTCCTTTGACATTAGACTTGCTGGGCTAGCTCCAAGTTAATGTACAGAAAAAGACTACCTAGGGGAGGCATGTGCTTTGAAAATATTCACAACCAATCATGGATTTTTGTAGATACACAGTGCTTGCAATAAAACCGCCATAAGTTTTTTCTTCAGAGCATATTATATCAAATAACATCAAAATCACTAGAGAAACAATACTTAAAAGTATAGTGAAACAAACGCACGATCGTGGTTGCTATGTCTCTGAGGGAGAACAAACTCAATTCTTATCACTAATTAAACAATAACATTAGATGTATGAACGCAACAATATGGAAGGTATGACTTAGGTTCTGACCCAAGAAATTGTATTGAATATTTATCAGTAGATAAGATGAGCTAAAGACGAAAGTAAATTCAGATATAGGATGTGATTTCAAATATAGAGTGCAAATTCAGTTAGAGAATGTTGACTGCAAGGCAAAGAAATATAAAATGTAATAGCTCATCTGTTGAGGTAGGTTGAACGATAGTGTCTATGGTTCCGATAACTTCTGTTAAGCTTCCTTGTAGGTATTTGTCTACACAGTATCCTCGAAACTCCACTTCTAAACAATGCTTTTTACACACCGCTTTTTAAACACCGCTTTTTAAACACCGCTTTTCAAAATGCTGACTGGCTTCAACACTGCAAGAGTTTTCCATGCAGTTGGAACTAGTGGTTCAGTATGATAGAATGTCCTCTAGATAACTTCTGCTAAGATTCCTCATAGGTATGGGGTTCAGTAATATAGATATTCTTTAGTATGGGTCTACACTGTACCCTTGAAACTCCGCTTCTAAACAACGCTTTTTTAAATACCGCATTTCAAAACTTTGTCTGGCTTCAACACTGTAAGAGTTTTCCATACAATTGGAAATAGTAGTTTAGTAGGATCAAATATTCTTTAGATCTTTCTATTCACTGTTGGCACTCGAATACGGAGTAGACAAAAGTAATCAGGTCTTGTAATCGTTTCTTCCTGATCTGGAGATGGAAAGTGATTCCTTATTCCAGGTATAAAAAAAGTCCTCCACGTGATAGCTTTCAATCCCGTTAAAACGGAATGATAATTTTCTCAATTCCAAAACGTGCAAATCCACACACAACGAGAGAAATTATCTTTGTGTACCATATGGCCAAATCCTCGTGCAGAGTAAATGAAATATACACATTTCATTAAAAAAACATATGTCACCAGCACACTGCTATTCACATGGAGAACTTCCTTCCAAATGGCTCTCACAAACGACCAGAAATGATCACCAATCTGTCTCGACAGGAAAAGATGTCATTTGTGTCAAATATAGTTCGATCCAAGATGCATAAAAACCCTGGTGCGATCACAGATTCAATTTTGTTTCTACCAAAGTTGTTGACTGTAATTGCATTGATACCGTTGGCTTCATTCGTCGATGGATGGCGCAGAAGTCGAAAATAGCCAAGTTTCCAACATTCCACGGTGCCTTCATTTGTCATTTGATTGTTTTTGAATGTTGACATGACACTTGTCGCTTGTCCAACAGTCAATCGTCAATAAAAACATTAATCTGTAATTTTGCCGCCATCTGTGGTAAAGAAGTGAAACGGTACCAATGCAATAAAAATAACATGAATCAAGTAGGCCGTACATCAACACTTTTGTATGTCGGTATCACAGGTATAAGTGATCACACCAGGGTTTCTATGCATCTTGGTTCAATCACATTTCACAAACGATATAGGTTGTTCATAGTCGTCGACATGGGGGAAAAGTCTCACCTTGCTCAATGCTTTGTGAAGGTTGAATGTCTCTTGAATAAATCAGAGACCCTAACAAAACAACCTAAGTGGTTTATTCATTTATCTCCCCTGCAGATTTTATCTCAAAATGCAAAATACTATTTTCACTAAATAATACCAAGTAATCTGTACGCCATTGCAGGCCAACTCAGAGACATTTTATAAATCCAGCACACACTAACAAACATTGTTGGTTGCCTAGATTCAGATCCCTAAATATCAATACAAAATACAAATAATTGGTTCAAACAAAACAACTAAGAGAGTTGACCAATTATTTTACTGAACTTCCAACATGTTATATGCTCTGGATTTAGTATACACGGTGAGTCCAGTATACAATTTATTTGTAGAGGTGGTAACTAACAATAGTACAATTTTGAATTGTAACAAAATATTGGAACGTGCCCAGACTTTTGAATGAAAATGCCATGTTGTCATATTTCGAAAACTGCATTAATTTAAAATCTGATATTTGGAGACATGAGTAATGAGACGTCGCTGAATTGATTGCAATAAAAACAAATAGGGTATTCCATTTGAAAAAATTGAGTTTTCCTGAATATCTGGAGAACTGTTGATTTGGAAACATTGCCGATATCACCGTTGAATCGAGCATCATCAAATAACAAATTTTTGTTAATTTTCTCAGGGCTATTTCTGAAATATGAGAATGTTCCGATACTTCTGAAAGACTCTGTTTACATATGGGTGGCCGGTGGTTCAGTGTTCTGATGCACAGGCTGTTCGAAACTCCAGCATAGCGATATTCGGTTCGAGCCCGATGTAGGTACAAGTACAATTTTTCTCAACTACTTTATATCGGACCGATAGGCGACCGCATGCCTTGTTGAAAAGCTAGTGTATTGTGAGTTGACTAGATGCCAATCAAGTCTGGTGCTAGTTTGGAGTGCACACCGACGACCCGAGGTGGTGCTCTAGGTTTTCCGTGTTTTTCTACAGCTGAAAAGTGAATACCCTACCAAAAAGTCAGTAAATCGCCCCAGAGCGCCACGGCAAATAATAATAATAGCCGTCCTCTACACGCACATACTATGCCTTTGGGTACACTTGAGGGAGTATTATTTTTTTTCACCTAGGAATTTCCCAGACAGGACCTGTCTCCGGAGCCCCGATACTTCCGAAGGGGGTGCGCTGGATCATTTATCCCAATAACCACTCCCCATGCCGTGACTATTGGGTCCGAAAATCATGTGCCCTGAGCAGGAGGATTGAACCAAGAACTACGGCCTTCTGCATTCGTCCGACCAAGATTTCTGCCATATCACGGCAAGCCGGTATGATTTTTAAGTTTGAGAGCAGTGTGTCCATCATTCCAACAAGGACCGCTGTTACCAGAACCACCATTATAACAAAATGGTTTGGATAAATCCTGCGGAGTTCAAAGAGTAGATCTCGATATTTAGTCCGTTTTCCTCCTCTTTTTGGATGACTTCAGCCCACTTGACCTGCGAAAAGCGAAGGTCAGGTTTCTGGATATGCCAAAGTCTTCAATGTTCTTGAAGAAGACCCCATGCATTGGCTTATCCCTATGTAGCTGTAGAAGCCTGTCACACTCCGCAGCTTCGTGATCGCATACTAAGCAGAGAAGGGGATCTGAACTCCTGATGACTTTATAAGCTTTAGGATGCAAGCTTCTATGAAGATCCTGAGTCCATTTCATCACTCCAAAGGAGTAGAGTAGAATTGGAATCGCAAGCATATAGGTTGCAGCAACTTTGTTCTTCCCCGACAGTTCTGATAACCAGATCTGTCGGAGTTTATGCTGATACTTGCCGCGGAGAGAGTTTCTAACAGTGTTCACCTCTTGGAAGTGGCGTTGTTTCATCCCTAGGTAAATATACGTCTCTCCGGCATCCAGATGATGTAGGATGCTTCCGTCTACGAGCTGAACGTCCTCTCCGTATTCCTCGCATCGTCCTCTTTTGAGATGAACCGTGGCTCATTTGTCGATTCCGAATTCCATTCCGATAGCAAGCGTGTACTCTTGCACCACCCTTAATTTCACAAACCAAACTCACCGAAAAACGTAAACAGTGGACAGCTGTTTCTAATCTGCCTCCAACGCGAAGTAAATTTTTGGAATCGATAAAAACGTGTAGTTTTTTCAAAGGTTTGGAAAAACTTTCAGACCGTAATTCATCGGCGAAAGAAATTTGTTGTGTTCTTTGAATTATATGACTGAGACTATCATTTCGTTCTGAGGTCAGGAGCGGACCTTTTCTTTTCTTGTGGTGAGAGAAGAAAAATTATTCAACAAAATGTCCATAAGGGCTTCATTCTTTGGATTCAGAAACAACGTTATTTTTTGTTCTTCTTCTAGAGGTAGAGAGGGACGAAAGGAGTAGGCTTTCTCTTCCATCCAAGGAGTTTCGAAGTTCTGTAGTATTTCAGATCTTCTGAACCAACTCGATTCTTGAGATAAATCTGAAGGCAGGATGCCTCGTGAGGCTACATCTGAGGGATTATGTTTAGATTCAACATAATACCATGACTCAGAAGGTAGTTTACTTTGAATATAGGCTACAAGATTCGATACGAAGGTTTTGAATCGATGAGGAGACCTTTTGATCCAGTGAAGGACGATCTGTGAATCTGACCATGCACACGTTTTTTCGAATTGTACTTAATCTTTGAAAGTATATAAGGAAACTGAATGTAATTTAGCCAATAAAACTACGGCACGTGGAATCGTAATTTTTTTTAATGGTGTCACTTTAGACTTACCACAAACAAAATGAATATTAATTTGATTATTGAGATCAATACTTCTCACGTAAATTACACAGGCATAACCCTTTTCACTCGCGTCACAAAATCCGTGCAATTCGTAAGAGTTCGTACCTTTCAACAACAATTTTCTCTCGATTCTTAAAGTGGAAATACAGGGTAGCTCATTATTATATTGATTCCAGACTCGAACTATGTCATGACTGGGACCCTCGTCCCAACCAATGCCCGACACCCACAGCCTTTGAATTAAATATTTCGTGAAAAAGGTAATAGGGATTAAAATCCCTAGTGGATCGTAAATTTTAGCTACTTCAGAAAACATGATTCTTTTTGTGCATGATTTAATATCCGATGAATGGACGGAGAAAAAACGCATCCTCACTGGGATTCCACTGCAACCTCAGAATTTTGAGAGATGTAGTTTCTCGATTGGTATCAAACGACAACGGAATGGTAGAAAGATGCGACAGTAAGGCAAATCAGCAAGGAGAGAAGGCTCGTTCCTGGACCACTTTCTGAGTTGGAAAGCTCCACGTTTCATTAACACAATAAGTTCCTGAACTAACGTACGCGCTTCTTCGTAGGTAGAAGTTCGGCATACGAAATCATCGACATAAGAGGAATTTTTAATACACTTCGACGCTAAGCGAAAGTTCTCCCCTTCATCTTGGGCTAACTGTAACAAGACTCTTAGAGCTAAAAATGGGGTACTGGAAATAACATGCACTACAGTGGAAAGGGTATAGTCAGAAATGGGATCATCTGGAGAAAATCTCCAGACGATTCTCTGGAATTTTTTATGGTGCGTATCAATAGAGATCATCCTGTACATCTGTTTCACGTCTGAGCACAGAGCAAATAGATGACATCGGAATCTCAGCAGAATAGAAAAGATATCTTGCTGTAACATAGGTCCGGTAAACAGATATCCATTCAGAGATTTCTGATTTGGTAACTTCGCCGATGCAACGAAGATTACCCTTAACTTAAATGTCAGGCTGTCCGGTTTTAGGACAAAGTTGTGGGGGATATAGTATGAATCGGAAAGGATTTCATTATCTGGTATCACCTGCATGTGGTTTTGATCGAGGTGTATGAACATGAGGCTGTTTCAGTAGTCGGCGTTCTAGCGAGTAAAATCGCATCAAGGCCAGTCACTGGATCCCTGGAAAAAAGGGGTTAGGTTCACGAAAAGGGAGCGAAACTGTATAACGACCTATTTCATTCCGAGCGTGGGTTAACTTGAAATTATTTTCCACTATCTCATCATCATTGGAGGAAGGAACTTCTCGACTCCCCAAAAACCTTTCAAGGTTTCCTCGAGTTTCACAGGCTCAGAACGCTGAATTAAAAATGCCGATATAGATGGAGTAGAAATATTTACTTGAACCATCAAAATATATCCAATACAAGTATTAATTGCATCTGGTTCATTTAAATTACCAGAAATTTTACCGTTCAAAATTATTTTTGAAAATAGGTCAGCCCCCAGTAATAAGTCCATTTTTCCTGGACTATTGAAGTTGCGATCGGCTAAATGAATATTTTCGATATGGGACCACGAATCGGAAGGAATTTTAAAAGAAGGTAACTAACTCATCACAAATTTTTTCAAGAATGATTCCGTCGAATATGAACGAAGGGGATATTTTGCCAACAGGTTTCATTGACAGGGTAACTTTGCCCTTACTTAAACACGATGTCATAGAACTGAGGCCTTTAACTTCGATATTGAAATTAGTTTTTTGTAACCCAAATTTATGAACAGCTTTTTGGGTTATGAAGGATGTCATGCTTCCCTAATCTAAGAGACATCGGAAAGATTGAAAACGACCTTGATGGTCCAATATGTCAACCCAGGCGGTTGATAACAACACAGTTTTATTTTCATGTTCGACGAGGCAGGAGTACTTGCCAATGCCGAAATAACAGGACCTGCAGTTGAAAAATGCGAATTGGTATTAGTATTGTCATCATGTTTCGATGTATCTCCTTTCGGAACTGTTGACGATGGCGTCAATTTATCTGTATGCAATAATGTATGATGGGACTTTGAAGAACATTTCTTACATTTATAGGCTGATTTGCAAGAACGAACGTCATGCGATGAGCTCAAACAAGCGAAACAAAGGTGCGACGAGCGGCAAAATTTATATCTGTCAGTTATAGATTTGGCCACGAAAGCCTGACATCGATATATCGTGTGATTTCCCTTGCAAACAAGACAATTTTCAGAGGCAGAATTATTGACAAAGAACGTGGAAGTGGAGGATACTTATTTGTCTGTGATTTGGTAAAATTATTATAGGCAATATTACTATCACGTTTACTGTGGAAAGGTGATGATGAAAAACTGAGAGTTTCGAGGGCTTTACAGTGTTTAGTCAAGAAGTCCACCAAGCTTTTAAAGCACGGAGTGGCCGTTGATCCGTATTGCAACTGAAATTGCGTAACGATGGCATAATCGAGACGTTTTAGCATCATCATTAACAGAATGAAATTCCAAGAGTCGGTGGGAAATTTCATCAATTTAAGAGCAGATATATTCTCGGAGAAAATGTCGAGTAATTTTCGAAGACTCCCCAAATTTTCCGAGATAGCTTTTGGAGCATTATCAATCTCAGTCCATAGAGCTTGTGCACACGTACATTTGAATATCTGACATTCAAAGTATCGTAAGCAATAAAATAATTATCTGCGGGAAGGGAAAGGGTTCGAACCAACGACAGAGGAGCTGCCTGCAGGGAAGATATTAAATAATAATTGACCTTTTCAATAGCACTCGAGGCAGGATTATTGTACACAATCGCATTGAACAAATCTAGATAAGAAGGAAATGATTTTTAATCACCGGAAAATTTCATCAATTCAATTTCCGACAACTGTACATGTTGGGTGCGAACCACCTGTGGGGTGCATGGTGGAATTCAAACCAATCGAAGTTGTATTCATGACATCTGTTTCGAAAAGATCAGTAAAAACACCTTTGTTAAAATAAAATTCTGCCAAAAAGCCCTCGCGAATAGTGTCTTGGTTATCCAAGCTATGTGTGGCTTCTGGTAGAAGAGTATTGACGAGACTCGTATGGTGTTTCAGAAATTCATCTCTAATAATATTGTCTAACTCTCTACATCTAACTTCCAATAAAGTTCTGACAGATTTGTCGGTTTTGGCACGTTGTGCCAAAGAATGTATGACATTTATGTCGCTAATACAAGTTTTTCGAAAAGTTTCGAATTTCTTAAACTTGTCCATTATGCTAGTACGTAACGAAGCGCGAGCAAAACAGCTGATATTTTCATATATTTGAAAGTGATTAAATAAATAAGGTATCGCACAAATTCCAGGCAAAAAATGTGGATATGCGATCCACTCTCGGGGTGATTTTCCAAATGAATGAGATGCGCATGCACCGGTCACACACGGACCGCCTACTTATCAAGTGGAGAAACGTGTTTGTGTCCAAGACGAAATGATTGAAAATGGCTAATTACTTCTTAATTATTCTACTAACGGCCATAAAATGTTTGAATTGAAAATTAATCTTTTTTTATTTTGTAATTTCACTAAAAAACTCAACTACATTGATGAAATTTTCGAAAAGTGGTTGAATGTTGATTGTTCTAGTAGTTTCAAGCAGTAATAATGAATTTGAATAGATTATAAAAGAAAATAACTTTTATTTTCAACTCTAGAGATTTTTTTTTTAATTTTGATGCATTAAAGAAACTGAATTTCCGGCAATTCGGATCGAAGGACCAATGTTTTAAATCGAAAGCTCGTTTGTGGATCGATAATGTACTGTCGATCAGTGCAATTGGAATGATAATAATATTAATAATAATAAGTTGAATTAACACAAAACACCACAATGATCTTTCCCAAACAGGGATCACCCTATATATTTCAAAATAATTTTGATGCTCCTCATGGACCCACATATAACTGTTCTAAAAGTTTTCTCGCAGAAATACCGAGGCGAATGTGGTGGGCCACCCTGTATACATATATAATATAAAAGCTTCAGAAGAACAATAATTAAATAATATAAATCCTTGAAAGTGTGTAATGGGGTATTAATAAAGGTTTGAGTTGGGGTTGCGGGGGTGAGGGCAAGGTGTGGTGAGATTAGAACGTAGGATTCGGTTGGAGGAAGGGGTGGGCAGTGAAATGAAACGCTTTGAAGATGAATTGATACTGTTATGTAACACACCGGAAAGTGTACTTTGATGGCTGGAGGAGGGGGGGTTTAGGGGGTCTGGGGTTGAAATGGAGAGTTGTGCCAATTGGGGCTTTTGATCAACATACCGAATACTATATTTCTTCAAAGTTTCAGTGAATTTAGCCGAGAGCCATTTTCCATAAGGATTTATCGGGGTCCTTTCATAATGTTTGACCCACTACAGAACCTTGTGGAACCCCACAGGATATGTTCTCTCGAGGTAGCTGGCTGGCATGTTGTACAAATACGCAGGTTTGACTCTTCTTCTGCTTTCTTCCAGGATTCCCTGCCATGGTGCAGAGTTTAAGGCGATCTGTAAATCCAATATTATCGTGGAACATCGTTTCCTACCAATTCTTTCGTTTGCTTCGTTTGCGATATTCTGTACTTTCGCAAGTGCATCGGTTATTGACCTACCTTCTCGGAATCTAAACTGATTTTCTTTCAAATAACGTATTCTTTCAATTTCTCTTACGAGTCTCATCTTGATCAAGTGCCCGAGGACTTTTCCCAATACGTGCGATTGTAACATTATTATTTTTCCACTATCAGCTACTCAGAGTTTTAGTTATAAAATTGAATTCGATTTATATTTATTAGACTGATGCTTGAATTTGCCTACCTTAATAAAACTAATTGTCATTGAAATATTATTTCTTCCGTAGTTTATTTACTTTGGATATATTACAGTGATTTTGTATCTTTAGCGCTGTCTATTGTCAGAGAACAGCTGTTCAGTTCAGTGACTGTCGCTGGGGCATAGACCACTTTTCCAGGTAGATACAACTTCTCTGTGATGTATCGGTGGAAATGACCTTCAAAGGCCGTCGGTGACATGAATTTAAAAAGACTCCATATCGTGATAATAGTTATCTGTCTGGACGAATTCTCGTATGTTTGAGTATTAGATACTGTTAGGTAATGAAATTTTGCACGGAACATTTGAGAATCCTTTGTTGACATTTGGACACTTCAAGAAATGAAATTACTTGGCAACCCCGCTCATATGTGGAAGTGGTGGACATTTTCAGTTGATATTGATTTCTGCAATCATCTAGTTAATGGGATTATTCATTCAACTGAATTAATGTTTTCCGTATTTTGTCACGTTGGTGATTTGATGGGAAGCTGGTTAATTTTTGGAAAACATACCCAATTGGGGATTATAACCTCACTTTCTAACAACATATTCTTCGGTAAGCAGAACCCCCTAATTTTATCCTTTGAGACTTTGGCAATTCGGTTTATTTTGTAGGCATAAATTTTGGAAAAGCGTGTAAATCAAGCCTGACGTTCTTGATTGACCCTTTGACTAGGACTATGATATGAAATAACATCTGTAGAGGAGCCTTCTAACAGGATCTTTCTCGCAGTTAGCACCAGGCCTTCCTAGGCAAAGGTATGAGGTCTAGTCAAGTTGGTATCAGACAGTCAATGATTTCATTTCAGGGTCTTTTGTCTCGGTGTACTTATCGTCATACCAGAGCACTAGCCGTCTGGGGGGGAGACTCATCTTTTGTCTCGGTGTACTTATCGTCATCCCAGAGCACTAGCCGTCTGGGGGAAAACTCATCTTAGTGTCAGCGTACTCATACGTTTGACTGAGAAGCTCATCTAGGTGTTATCATATTTATCGTTGGACTGGAGAACTCATCTTTCATTCAGGTGCCACTACCCTGAAGGCTGACCTGTACCTCGCACCTTCACTACTGGTATTCTTCCACCTGGTAGATTCCACCGTAAATGTCTGACTGAAACCAATCTAACGTGGCACGCATGTTAACCAGTTCACTCAGTATACAGTGTGTCCCGCTTTTCATGAATACACCTTAATATCTCAGTTATTAATAATGCGATTTTCTTGAAATTTTGGTGGTGATTATATGTTAGGTAAATGAAGTATTTTGGCATAGTGAACATTTTCATCGACCATAGGCGTGCGGTGTGGGGGGGTAAAAAAAAAGCTGTTTTTTGGGAAAAGGATATTAGGGCTCATTTTAGATAACTTTTTTATCAGAATTAGAATCAGCATCTCCAAAAACCCTCCAATCCATATTTTCGAAATCTCAAGAGCTGATTTGGGGAGAAAAAAAAATTAATTCACTTTTTTCGTCAATGCACCCGAATATCTGATATTAGCGATTTTCTTGAGATTTTGGTGGTGATTTTATGTTAGAAAAATAGTGATCATTTTCATTCATCATTGGCGTGCGAAGTTGGGGAGAGAAAATAGGCATTTTTTTGAGAAATGAATATAATTGCTTATTTAAGACAACTTTTCATATCAGATTCGGAATCAGCATCCCCAAAAACCCTTTAGTTCATATTTTCAACATCTCAAGAGCTGATTTGAATAAAAAAAAAAGTTTAAGTCTTTTTTTTTAATAAGTTCTTTATTTGTAACAGTGGTAACAAAATTACGAATTACTTTATTTTAGATTTTTGTGTTTTCAACATAATTACCTTCTGAAACAATACACTTTTCAACAATTCTTCTCAAACGTACATTCACTTTTCTTAAAGTTTGGCGAGTTATTTCCTGACACGCTTACCTAATTGCAAAGCAAAGTTCCTCTCTATTACGCGGCCGAGTAGCATACACCTTATTCTTCAAATGCCCCTACAGAAAAAAGTCACAAGGGGTAATATCTGGCGATCTAGGGGGCCATGGTTCTACCTATCCACTTCATAGGGAAAATTGCATTTAAAAAGTTCCGAACTATCCCAGAATTGTGTGCGGTGGCCCCATCTAATTGAAAGATTAAGTTTTGTCTTTGTGCTAATGGCAATTCCATACGAAAATCACAGAGACCATTTTGTAAAAAATTTAGAAAATTTTGTCCGGTCAGGTTATCCAGGAAATAAGGGCCAACAATCCGTTCGTTGAATATGCCACACTTAACTTTTTCACTGTATTGGTTTTTACAATGAATTACCCAATTCAGATTTTCAGCTGCCCAAAACCTACAATTTTGACTAGACACCACACCGTTTGTTGTAAACGTTGCCTTGTCAGTAAACATGTTCTTCAGAAAAAGTCTGTCGTTAAGATAGTTACCCTGCAACCATAAGCAAAATTCAAACCGTCGTTCAAAATCACCATTTAACAGAGTATGTAGAAATTTTGGTTTAAATGCCCTAATCCTGTTGCATTTCAAACATCTCCATACTTTGTTTTTCATTAAATTCATTGTCCTCGCAACTGCCCTTACAGTACCATTTGGGTTGTTTCGAAATTCTGCTAAGATACGTTCGTCGTCTGGATAGTGTCTTTGATTTAAATTGTACCTCCCTGATCTTATTTTGAAAACCGCTCCAGTCCTTGCGAACAATCTGTTGATTTTGGCAATGGTATCGTGAGAAATTGGTTCTGGATCATAATGCCTTTCATTGAATATTCCAGCAACTTGACGCGTAGATCTTTCATTATTACCAAATAAGCGGATAATCTCTACTTTTTCTCCAATTGTAAGAACTACTCTTCGGTTGTGTGCCATCTTATTAACAGTTAAGTAACACTGCTTGACTTATTGACATTTCGTACTGATTACCGATGTCAAACAAAAACTTTTGTTTCAAAGCACTCTTTCATTAATTTGCATGAAAACTCAAATCGGCAAGCCAACGGTAACAAAGTGTGCGTATCTTCGGAAATACCTAAATTGTAGTATAAGGGCAGTTGCAAACGATACAGAATATAAGGAAACGAAGGTGTTTGAAATTTAATATAGGATTAGGGCATTTGAAATAAATAGTTAGAAATGAACAATCTATTGAAAAATAGTGAATTTAATTTTGTTTTCTAATCAAATCAGCTCTCGAGATTTCGAAAATATGAATTGAGGGGTTTTTGCGGTCGCTGATTCCAAATCTGATAAAAAATTGTCTAAAATGAGCCCCTTATATGAAAGATCTACGCGTCAGGTTGCTGGAATATTCAATGGAAGGCATCATGATCGAGAACCAATTTCTCACGCCAAAATCAACAGATTGTTCGCAAAGACTAGAGCGGTTTTCAAGACAAGACCAGGGAGGTACAATTTAAATCACAGACACTATCCGGACGACGAACATTTCGAATTTCGAAACAACCCAATTGGTACTGTAAGGGCAGTTGCGAGGACAATGAATTCAACGAAAAACAAAGTATAGAGATGTTTGAAACGCAACAGGATTAGGGCATTCAAACCAAAATTTCCACATACCGTGTTAAATGGTTATTTTGAAAGACGGTTTGAATTTTGCTTACAAGGACTTATTGAAAAAAGAGTTGAATTATTTTTTATTCAAATCAGCTCTTGAGATGTTGAAAATATGAATTAAAGGGTTTTTGGGGATGCTGATTCCGAGACGAAAAAAGTTATCTAAAATGAGCCCTAATATCCTTTTCCCAAAAAACAGCTTTTTTTAACCCCCCACACCGCACGCCTATGGTCGATGAAAATGTTCACTATGCCAAAATACTTCATTTACCTAACATATAATCACCACCAAAATTTCAAGAAAATCGCATTATTAATAACTGAGATATTAGGGTGTATTCATGAAAAGCGGGACACACTGTATATATATATATTCCATGGCTCGTGTCGAATTAAGTTTCAAACTAGTGACTGTAGATGTCACAAGTTACTATTCATTTATACTGCAACGATTTCGAGTCCGGCCCCGAGACCGGCCCTGATCTAATTAATTATGCACCCTCGTTCAACTACAACAGCATATCTGCTGGCGTACGGATCGCCGAGAACAAGCTGGAATAAATCAATCAATTCGATACTGTTCGAAGAGCCATCTAGATGAAATGTTCTATACTCCAGAATAATCGAGAGAGGCTTGCGACTATATAACCGCTGGGGACAGTCAGAATGGAGAGTTAGTTACAGTTCCAGAGATCCCTGATAGATAGCCACAGTAGAAATAAATTGAAATAGTTATTGAAGTCAATGTTTTAGTGAATAATTGTTGTAAATAGTGTTTTAAATAAATTAGGAAAATAAGTTAGTGCAGATTTACAACATTTGTTGTCAGAAGTCGGATGTTTAAAATAAATAAGTGTTGAAGTGTTCGTCGCGTTGAAAAACTGATAGACATTTATCGCGCGTAATAGACAGTTATAGTGGACCCGTTGAACATTTGAGTGCAAAGTGGACAGTTTTGCGCGTCGCGGGACAATAAACTGAAAACTGTGTGTGAAATAAATAATAGACTGATATCTCGGTAAAGATATTAAGAGACAAAATGTTTCCGAGAAGAGTTCACCTAGTTGACCTTAAAGTTAGTGAATTAAAGCAAGAGTTAGAGGAGCGTGAGTTAGAAACAACTGGAAAGAAGGCCGTACTCCAGAAAAGACTTGCAGATGGACTGATTGAAGAAGGAGAAGACCCCGAAACGTTCTTATTCGAAGTTTCTGGAATTGATTTGAGTTCCATAATGAATAAACTCGACGGGACCACGAAATCCTTGGAAGATAAATTTCTGGAAAATTCAAAGAGTCTGGAGGAGAAACTTCTAGAAAATTCTGTTAGCTTGAAAGAAGAACTCCCCGAAAATTCGAAAAACCTAGAAGTTAAACTTCAAGAAAAGCTTCAAGAAAATTCGGAAAATCTAGAAGTGAAGCTTCTGGAAAACTCTGAACGCCTAAAAAGAGAACTTTGTGGTGTGGCAAATCGACTGGAAGGAAGAATAGGAGCCATTGAGACAGAGGTGGATAAAATCAAAGATGGAATCGAGACAGAAATCGGCAGGATAAAGTAAAAATTCAGTGAATTAGAAAAGCGAATAGATTCTGCGCACACACCAGAAACTTACAACAAAAATTCAAGGGTGGACCTGAGCATGAACTTGGACGAAGTTCAGAAGGACATTAAAAATCTCAAGGTCAGTACGGAACTAGGAAATCGCCTCAGTTTGACGGAAATACTCCCTGGTCAAACTACCACCGACAATTAGAAGCTGCTGCCAAAGTAAATGGATGAAATGCTGGGAAAAAGCTTTAGCATTGACACTGGCATTGCGTGGCGAAGCAACAAATATATTACAAACGCTCACCGCCCAACAACAGGAAGACTATGAACAGCTGGTAAAACACTTGGAACTTCGCTATGGCCAAGCCCACCTTGAACACGTATATCACTCACAGCTGAAGAACCGATGCCAGAAATCAAGCGAATCGTTGCAAGAATTTGAAGCAGATATTGCACGCTTGGTTCGTCTTGCGTACCCAGCTACACCGGAAAATGTAATGGAGCCACTAGCGGTCCAGGCTTTTCTGGATGGACTTCGTGACCAGGAAACCCGGCAAGCCCTAACACTAGCTCGCCCCGCACATCTCGTGGATGCATTGGCACGCGCTCTGGAATTCGAAGCAGCAAAGCAATCCTGCAAAAGCCAGAGTAGAGTCCGGATGATCGAGGAAGACCGACAGAAGCCTACTAATATGGAAGCTATGATGCGAAATGTGCTGAAGGAAGTTATGCCTGAGAGAAGACTGATTCGATGCCGAAATTGTAGAGAACTTGGCACGTGTGTAGCAAATGTCCAACATTGAAAAAATCGACATCAACGATGAAGGTCAAGAAGGAGCAATCGTCAGCCCGTATCCAACGAGCCCCAGTTAACAATGCATATGTCGCTGTACTTCAAAGACAAGACAAAGGGGTCTTCGTAGACGGTCTCATTAACAACGAGCCTCGCACCATGCTCCTTGATACGGGTGCGACTAGGACAATCCTTGGACCTACTTTTGCCAAAACACCGGCAAGAATCGAATCGTCGAATTGAAAGCTACGCACAGTAACAGAAGAGCCGGCAACTGTGTATGGTGAACTTCCAATTGAACTGACTTTGGGCAGCACTACAGTGAAAGACCGGGCTCTGGTAGCGGATATCGAGGACGAGATAATAATTGGAATGGACATCATGAATTCTAGAGGATTCTAGCTGAATTTTAAAGACGGCGTCCTTCGTGTGAACGGAGAAGAGCTGGTACTTCTTGGGAGAAATGAAGAAATGGTTTGAGTTCTGCTGGCTGAAGACGTAAGCGTACCGGAAAGGGCTGAAACCATTTTGGAGGCTCGCCTGGATGGAGGTGCGAGCAGTGGAAACGTGGTGATGTTCGAGCCCAAGCTACATGATGAGAAAATTGGACGAGGAATGGCAGTAGGAAAAACCTTGTTGCGTGCTGATAAATTTGTGCCAATAAGGGTAATGAATGTCAATTATTACCCGGTGACCTTGAAGAAGGAAACGATTTTGGGGCACTGATCGTCAATTTCCTCTGTAATTAGGAGTGTACGTGGCACTGTTAGCCAAGCCAGTAACATGCCAGCAGAATTGGAGAAGTTGGTTGCTATCTTGTCCAAGGACATGGGGCCAGCTCAGAAGCCTAAACTGAGAGAACTAGTCAGGAAGTATCAGGACATCTTCGATACCGGAGTAGGCGGTAGAACAAAGGTGGTTAAGCACAAGATAGCTACTGGAAATGCCCGACCAATCAGGCAATCAGCCAGAAGACTTCCTCTCGCCAAAATGGAGGAGGCTGACAAAATAGTCTGCGACATGGAGAAAGACGGAGTCATCGAGCCACCCGACAGTCCCTGGTCCTCTCCAGTCGTGTTGGTGAAGAAGAAATATGGATCAACACGGTTTTGCGTAGACTACCGTCAACTGAACAACGTGACGAAAAAGGACAGCTACCCTCTCCCAAGGATAGACGACACGCTGGCTGGATCTACGATTTTCTCGACCTTAGATTTGAAGAGCGGATACTGGCAAGTAGAACTGGCCCAGGAAGATCGAGAAAAGACAGCTTTTACCATCGGCTCCGGATTATGGCAGTTTACAGTTATGCCATTCGGCCTCTGCAATGCTCCAGCCACGTTCGAAAGATTGATGGAGACGGTTTTGAAAGGACTATCATGGAAGACGTGTCTGGTGTATCTCGACGACATTATTGTGGTTGGCAGATCGTTCGAGGAACATGTAAAAAACTTGGAAGAGGTATTTCAGCGACTGAGAAGCTCCGGACTGAAACTGAGCCCTAAGAAATGTCATCTGTTTCAAAAAGAAGTACGTTATCTCGGCCATGTTGTCTCAGGGAAAGGAGTGGCAGTAGATGAGCAGAAGATCAAAGCTGTTAAGGAATGGCCCGTTCCGAAAGACATTCACCAGCTTCGAAGTTTTCTTGGCTTATGCACTTACTATCGCCGATACGTGCTGGGATTTGCTAACATCGCAAAACCACTGACCAGGCTCACGGAAGGACAAACAAAGTTCCAGTGGAATGCCAAGATTAATTCAGGAAGTTGAAAGGATCTTTGATCAACGCACCAATCCTGAGCTACCCCCTTCCAGACGGGAAATTCATTTTGGACACGGACGCCAGTGACGTGGGACTTGGAGCTGTCCTGTCTCAGATCCAAGAAGGACAAGAGAAGGTCATCGGTTACTTCAGCAAGACCCTCAGTAAACCGGAGCGGAATTACTGTGTCACCAGGCGAGAACTGTTGGCTGTAGTCAAGGGAGTTGAGCACTTCTACAAGTACGTGTATGGACGAAGATTCCTACTGAGAACTGACCATGCAGCTCTCAAATGAATCCTACAGTTTAAGAATCCCGAGGGTCAAGTGGCACGCTGGATTGAGAGGCTCCAGGAATTCGACTTTGAGATCGAACATCGGGCGGGGACCAGCCATAAGAATGCAGATGCCCTATCGCGAAGACCATGTCCAGACGACTGTTCGTACTGCCGATGAACAGAGGAAAAGGAGTCGACACTGTGCAGAACCACGGCGGTCGATGATAACTGGAATGACCACAAGATCCAGAAAGACCAAGGGAAAGATCCAGATCTTGGTTTAGTCATCGGCTGGAAGAAGAGTGAGCGAAGACCGTCGTGGCAGGAAATAGCCAGTTGTTCTCCAGTCGTTAAAACTTACTGGGCCCAATGGAACTCTTTCACCTTAGACAATGGAGTCTTGAAGCGTGTGTTGGAGTCGGAGGATGGCGGGGAAGAAAGACGCCAGGTAGTAGTTCCCAGGAGCAGAAGACAGGAATTGCTCCAAAAAATCCATTATGGGGTCACCGAAGGACATCTGGGAGTGACGAAGACCCTCCAGAAAGTTAGGCAACGGTTCTACTGGGCCAATTGTCAAGCTGACGTCAAGGACTGGTGCAGAAAATGTGCTGTATGCGCTGCCAGTAATGGGCCTCTAACAAGACCTAAGGCCCCGATGCGCCAGTACAATGTGGGCAGCCCATTCGAAAGGATCGCCATTGACATCGCTGGCCCGTTCCCACAATCTGAACACGGGAACAAGTACATCCTTGTGGCGATGGATTACTTCAGCAAGTGGGCCGAAGCCTATGCCCCGCCCAACCAAGAAGCCATCACCGTTGCCGACGTCTTGGTGAAGGAGTGGATTTGTCGATTCGGTGTCCCGTTAGAACTGCATTCGGATCAAGGCAGGAATTTCGAGTCAAACCTGTTCCAGGAGATGTGTCAGATGCTGAACATCCGGAAAACGAGGACCACAGCTCTACATCCGCAGTCCGATGGAATAATAATAATAATAATAATAATAATAATTTTATGTGTCCGCTGAATATCACAATACATGCGAGTACAGTTCATTATGGGACACGTCACAAACAGCTAAGCTAGTTCGCTAATTGGTACAATAGGAACCTGGTTTGTATGATAAAATAATGTAAAATAAAATAAATATAGACAATAGCACATTTTTTAAAATAATTTATCATTTGCTAATTAAAATAACCGAACTTGTTCTGTGTGGTGTTATCTAGCATATAATGCAGGTTATATAATGGTGTCTGACAAGTAACATTTTAAAATTTATATGACAACTGTTTAGACTATCTACTACTCTTGTGATCTATGTGAATATGTGATCTCAGTCAAAGTTATCATTGAGAAATTCCTGCAGTGAGTAATAGCATTTGTGTACCAAAAACCTCTTGAGATATTTCTTGAGCATTGTTGTTTCATATTCTCTGAACGCCTTCATTGCATAAATCTTATTGTAGCATTGGATTCCCATATAATTGGGATTTTCCTGCCCAATTGATAATCTGAAAAATCCTAAATTGATTTCGTCCTTCTGTCGTGTGTTATGACTGTGTACCTCCTTTCTCGACTTTAGAGTGTCCTGTTTATTAATAATGTAAACGATCAGTGAGTAAATATACAAACTTGGTAATGACATAATACCCAAATCAACAAAATGGTTTTTACATGATTCTTTATTAGGCAAGTTTAGCATGCATCTTATAATTTTTTTTTGAATAATAAATAGTTGGCCAGAGTTATGGGTTTTTCCCCAGAAAACTAGACCATATGAAAGGCACGACTGAATAAGGCCAAAGTATAGTAATTTGAGCACGTCGATCGATACTGTATTCCATAAGATAGCCCGTTTTACTCAGCTCTTTGGGTAGATCAGTTATATAAATATTAAATAATGTTGGTGACAGGCATGATCCTTGTGGTGTGCCTGTTCGAATTTTGATCGGTTCCGACCTAACACCGTTGATCTCAACCTGCTGCTTTCTATCTGATAGGTATGAAATTGTCCATTCCAAACATGGGCCTCTGACTCCTATCCGATAAAGTTTAGCTTCTAACAGATTGTGGTCAACTGCGTCGAAAGCTCGACTCATATCGAAAAATAGTCCCATGATGTTTTCTTTTTTGTTTAAGGCTTCATGGATATGTGTTATGGCTTCATCCAATGCTGTCATTGTAGATTTTTTAGCTCTAAACCCATGCTGTGAGCTGTCTAGAATATTTAATTTCTCAAGATAATTGCTAAGCCTTATATTATACGAGTGTTCATATATTTTAGCAATATGGCACTGAATCGCCACCGCTCTATAGTTTTTGGCTTCCCTTCTATTCCCCTTACGTTTGTATAGTGGAACAACCCTTGAGCACTTCAACTGTTCAGGATATTTACCTTCACAGAAGCTTCTATTTATTAAAATACTTAGTGGGTGCGATAGAATATCACTAACAGCCTTCATGACGTTTCCTGGTACATTGTCTATACCCGGTGATCTTTTTGCGCAAACTTTCGTGATAGTTCTGCAAATTTCTTCGGGATCTGTAGGGTACAGATAAAATGAGTGGAGCTGGGAGTTAATGTTTTGAGCGTGACTTATATTTCCTGAGCTTTTGCTTTCATTTTCCTCTACAAAATATTTGTTGAAAAAGTTAGATAGCTCCTTACTATTTCCTATAATTTCACCTTCTGTGTTTTCTATTTCAATGATTTTATCCCTATTTTTTTTTGTTTGTATTTTCTTTTATTATATTCCAGCATTCCCAATTCATGTTGTCGGAGTTCAGCAACCTGTTATTATTAAACGTTTTCTTTGCTATATTGACTTGATTTTTGTAATATTTTTTCAAACATTTATGTCTTAGTGTATAGTTATCATTATTTGGTGTTTTTGCGGTTTCTGCTATTTCTCTAACAAGTTCTGACAGATTTTTTATGTCTGGAGTAATCCAAGTGTTTTTCTTTTTTCTATTGTCTTTTCGAAATGTTTTTACTGGGAAGGATGACTCAAATAGTTCGATGAATTTATTGTAAAAAAGTGAGAAAGATCCCTGACAATCTGTTTTATAATCTAAAAGGCTGTCCCAGTCTACAAGCAACAAATTTTGTCTGAAATTATAAATCCTGTCTTGACTAAATATTCTACCCATACTAGTAGGGTTATCAGTTTCCTGACCGATAGTGAAAGAAACTAATTGATATGTATGATCTGAAATTTCTGTATCAATTACCTGTACTGAGAAATTTGGAATATTGGTAAAAATGTTATCAATGCAAATTTTACTGAACTTTGTAATACGGGTTGGGAGAATAGTTGTTTCTGACATATTATACTCACTGAATACCTATATTTAGCAATATTTTCTTGTCCATTCGAGGGGAAAGGAGGTCCACATTCACATCCCCGCATATCAGATACGAGTTGCTGTTTTCATAAATATCATTCAAGAAGTCATTCAACTTGTTCACAAAGAGTTTGAAATCTCAATTGGGTGATCGGTATATTGCACATATTATAGTTTTTCCTACATTAGGTAAAATAGTTTCTGCACAACATACCTCAAAAAGTTTTTCTGTACATACACTGCTAAAATCTAGTTTTCGAAATGTTATGTCTTTTTTCCCTAATATACATACACTACCACGGCCAAATGCTTCACGACAATACGAGTTCATTATATTATAGTTTCCAAAGCTTAAGTTCTCCATTCCTGTTTTACACCATGTTTCAGATATACATAGTACATCGACATCATGCTTGTCGAGTAATATTTCTAGCCTGGGAATTTTTCCAGATAATCCTTGTATGTTGATGTTCATTATGGTGAAGGAGTTCTGGGCCTGACAGCTGTGACTCTGTGATGTTCTGTGGTAAGATGGTTGTCTCTCACTGGGATCGTTATTTATAAAAAAGAGGCAGGGCGGTTTGTGTTCTCAGTTAGATTTTCAGTATTGTAGGGTTCCTCATTTAAAAGGTGTCTTCCTAGGTTGAAATTGAATCTGTCGAACAGAATGTTCCTCGGCCAGAAACTGGTTTCGTACACTTGTTCCTTGAGTTGGGGTTCTAGTCCTGGTGGAGTTCTGGTGGAGCGGATGAATAAGACGATAAACCGCCACCTGTCCAAGGTAGTCTCTGACCACCAGAAGGATTGGGACCAGTACCTTCATCTGTTCCTGATGGCGTATCGTTCCGCACTTCATGAGTCAACCGGCCAAATCCCTGCTAGTGTTATTATGGGCCGAGAGCTGCGATTTCCATGTGACCTGAAGTTTGGGACACCACCAGGACAAGACACTGCGGGAGATGACTACGTCAGCAAACTGCGAAAGAGAATGGACGACATCCATGAACGGGTCCGTTTGAACATCCAGAGTGCCAGCGAAAGAATGAAGGAGACCTACGACATCAAGGCGAATGCTGGTGGATATCAGACAGGTGACCTTGTCTGGCTGTACAACCCTAAACGTCGCCGTAGACTATCACTGAAACTTCGGAACTCGTGGGAAGGTCCATATAAGATCATGAAAAGGATAAATGACCTCGTGTACCGCATATATAAGCCACCACGAGGAAAACCTAGGGTAATCCACTTCAATAGGTTGTCCCCTTACGCCGGAAACCACGATCAAGTCCGCACAGTCAGATCACCGCAGGACGAAATGACGTTTCAGAGGTTCATGTCCCTGTACTCAAAAGGACAGAGAGTTCAACATGGAGTAACCCGAGAGGAGTCACGAGATCTTTTCAAGGTGCCTGCTAATTACGTGTTATCTCACTGTGTGGCAGAAGATCTCCAAATGTCCAGAGGCATTGCAGTAGTTTTCTCCAAGAAGTTTGGTCGAATCCAGGAACTGAGAGAACAGAACCCGGAAGTTGGAGATGTGTTACAGCTGAGGAAAGGCCAGAGAAACATCTACTATCTGGTTACCAAGAAGCGTTCTCGAGATAAGCCGTCTTATGAAGATGTTTGGAAGAGCCTTACGAGATTGAGAGACACGATGCTGGACCAGAATATTGTAGACCTGGCAATCTCAAAATTAGCCTGTGGGCTTGATGGGCTGGACTGGAGAGTTATAAGAAGCATGTTGGAGACAATATTCAGATCCAGCGGCATCAACATTCTGGTGTGCTGCAACCATCTTCCTCGACCCAAATTGAAGACTCTGGAGTGCTACTTCCATCGAACGTCCAGGTGCAGATATGGAGAATCTTGCAGATATCTTCACACTCCAAGAATGACGTTTCGGGGCGAAACGTCTTTAAAAAGGGGGCAATGTAACGATTTCGACTCCGGCCCCGAGACCGGCCCTGATCTAATTAATTATACACCCTCGTTCAACTACAACAGCATATCTTCTGGCGTACGGATCGCCGAGAACAAGCTGGAATAAATCGATCAATTCGATACTGTTCGAAGAGCCATCTAGATGAAATGTTCTATACTCCAGAATAATCGAGAGAGGCTTGCGACTATATAATCGCTGGGGACAGTCAGAATGGAGAGTTAGTTATAGTTCCAGAGTTCGCTGATAGATAGCCACAGTAGAAATAAATTGAAATAGTTATTGAAGTCAATGTTTAAGTGAATAATTGTTGTAAATAGTGTTTTAAATAAATTAGGAAAATTAGTTAGTGCAGTTTTACTACAATACTCTCTTTGCCTTGTGGTACTAACTCAGAGTGCATTCGTTTCAGCTTAGATATATATACAATTAAGTTTCAAACTAGTGACTGTAGATGTCACAAGTTACTATTCATTTATATATATATATATATATATATATATATATATATATATATATATATATATATATATATATATATATATATATATATATATATATATATATATATATATATATATACAGCACACAGCTCATCTAGCGCCAATTCAGTTCCCGCCCATAGTTCACCTCGCGCCAATACATTGCACACGGCCTTTACAGCCACGTCCACTATAAATACAGTTCCTCAACCCACAATTCCTCAGTTCTCTCGAAGGAGTAGGCAGATTGAGACCTTAGAGGGAACCAGTGACGAGACATGGGGAGTAGGCAGATTGAAACCCCGACGTCAAGTCACAAAAACCTAACCTAATTATACCTGAGGAGTAGGCAGATTGAGACCTCAGCGTAGAATTACGTTTTAACCTTTCAATAATTTTCTTTTTATTTCAGTTCTTGAAAATGGCTCCAAAATCGGAGCCGAAACGTCGAATTTCAACAAATTCTAGACGCGGTTCAACCCGAACTTTTAGTTTTCATTATATATATATATATATATATATATATATATATATATATATATATATATATATATATATGAAAACTAAAAGTTCGGGTTGAACCGCGTCTAGAATTTGTTGAAATTCGAATTTTGGAGCCATTTTCAAGAACTGAAAAGGAAAGAAAATTAATAAATGGTTAAAACGTAATTCTACGCTGAGATCTCAATCTGCCTACTCCTCAGGTATAATTACGTTAGGTTTTTGTGACTTGACGTCGGGGTTTCAATCTGCCTACTCCCCATGTCTCGTCACTGGTTCCCTCTAAGGTCTCAATCTGCCTACTCCTTCGAGAGAACTGAGGAATTGTGGGTTGAGGAACTGTATTTATAGTGGACGTGGCTGTAATGGCCGTGTGCAATGTATTCGCGCGAGGTGAACTATGGACGGGAACTGAATTGGCGCTAGATGAGCTATGTCCGGAAACTTGGTTGGCGCTAGGTGAGCTGTGTGAGGGAAATGGGTTGGTGGGAAATGTGTGCAATGAGAGGCTTCCAGGTATTGGGAAGTCTACGTCCGTAGTCGCGAGTGTTGGGGCAATTGGGGCGCTTCTCTATCTCAAGGGCTTCTCGGATGATCCTGGTTTGCAGAGGTTTCTCGGTGGAAAGTGTTTTTGTGTTCTTGAAGTCTATTTTGTGACCTGTGTCTTTTCGATGTTTATAAAGTGCGGAAGTTGAAGATGCCTGACGCACAGCAAGTTCGTGTTCGTAGACTCTGGAAGTTACTCGTCTGTTAGTCTGGCCAATATAAGTTCTCGGGCAGTCTGAACATGGTATCTCATATATACCTTGAGAATCGTTTTGTATTGTGTCCTTGGGAGATCTGAGGAATTTGGATATTTGGTTGTTGGCCGTGAATATTGTTTTTATCTCGTGTTTTCTCAAGATATTTTTGATTTTGTCTGTCACACCTTTGATGTATGGTAGGAAAGCTTTGTGTGGCTGAATACTCTCTAGTGGATCATTCGTTTTTGGAGGACGTGTCAGTTGATGGTGGATAGACTTGTCGATTAGCGAATTATTGTAACCATTTTGGAGTAAGGCTGATTTCAGTTTGTCCAGCTCTTGTGGTCTATTCTGGTTGTCGGTAAGCTGAATTGATCTGTATATCAGGGAGTTCAATACGGAGTTTGTTTGTGCTGGATGGTGATGAGAGTTTGCGTGTAGGTATCGGTTGGTGTGGGTCTGTTTCCTGTGTACTGTGTGGGTGAAAGAGTTATTTGATTTCATGATGAGAACGTCCAGGAAAGCTAGGGAGTTGTTCATTTCGGTCTCCATTGTAAATTTCATGTTGGGATGGATATTGTTTAGGTGATCTAAAAACGTGTTTAAGATTTCGTAACCATGAGGCCATATGACGAAAATGTCGTCAACGTATCTGAACCAGCAAGTAGGCTTGTGGTCAAATGCTTCTACAGCCCTGGTTTCGAAGTCTTCCATGAAAAGGTTTGCAAGGACTGGAGAAAGGGGGGAACCCATGGGAGCACCTTTCACTTGTCTGTAGTAAGTTCCTTGGAAAAGAAGTACGTGTTGTTCATACAGTGGCTGATGAGGTCCAGGGTGTCTTTTGGAATTCTGTGTTTAGTTTTAAGGATTTCTAGCGTGTCCGTTAGGAGAATGTTTGTGAAGAGGGAGACAACATCGAAGCTCACTAGGATATCGGTGTTCTGGATTCTATAGGATTTGAGAAGGTCTAAGAAGTGGAATGAATTTTTCACGTAGGATGAAGCTTCTTCTGCTCGTTGCTGAAGAGTACTCGCCAGATAATTGGCGAGGTTCTAGGTTGGTGATCCAAAGGCACTGACGATAGGTCGGAGTTGGATATCAGGCTTGTGTATTTTTGGTAAACCGTAGATACGGGGTGTGTGTGATGACGTCAAGTCACAAAACCTAACGTGATTATACCTGAGGAGAAGGCAGATTGAGACCTCAGCGTAGAATTACGTTTCAACCTTTTATTAATTTTCTTTCCTTTTCAGTTCTTGAAAATGGCTCCAAAATCGGAGCTGAAACGTCGAATTTCAACAAATTCTAGACACGGTTCAACCCGAACTTTTAGTTTTCAAATATCTGACCGCGGAAACCTATCTGAACACATATATATGTATATTCAACCCACTCCCCTCTTTACTGGAGCTTAGCCGCGAGCCTACCCTGTCACTCTAACAGCTATTGGACACTTGTCAAAAGCGTGAGTGGTGATCTTGCCTACTAGATTACTTCAATTGTATGACGGTGGCACGGTATGCATATGGGCCTGTAATTTTTTCAGTGCCTCTTTCGATAAGTACGAGTCTGGCTTGTTAGAAGAAGATTAAGATTAAATATTTGGAACACATAGTATTGTGAAAAATTTGAAGATTGACGTTGTTATGTAGACGAATGCGCCAATTTTATAACTCAGGTTGAGTCGAACCAAAATTAAATACTTTATTGAATAAAAATAATGAAACAATAAAATATTTGTAGTCAAGACTGACGTGTGGTGAAAAATAATACAGCAGCGTCCGAGATTAAAACTGCTGACGCATTTCCGAGGTACAGCGAATTAACGTCATTGGGAGTGGTCGAGTTCGCTAACATGGGTTGATATCTACGGAAATAATGAGCTGCACTACCCGTCGTCGACCGGGTAAGAATATTTGGTCTTGAATAACTGAATTTGAGTATTTTTCTAATACGTTCTAGAACATTCCAGATGTTTCTATCCCTCAAATTTTAGAAATATTTACCCACAACTCACTGGTGGTCAAATCTTCCAGAATTTCGCTTATCGTTCTGGTTCATTTCACGGCTTTCTTCACTGTTCTCTATTATTCTAGATCGTTTCAGAAAATTTGAATATATCTCCGAATATTTCGAGTTCTTCAGTTAGATTTAGAAAATTCTATATTACTCTTCATCATCACAGAATGCAGTAGATTTTTCTGGAACAGTATATATAACTTCGAATCTTTTACGTTTTTCCTCAGAATTTATCTCTCTCTATTTCTTCATGCTCTCCAACTTATACAACAAAGCTGAATAATAATAAATCGATTGAAACGGATCATTCCCACAGAAACGGAGTTCAAAATTGCAGCCTCATACATAGTGACTTTCAAATTCCTAGTATCTTCGTTCTGCATCCGCAATGCAGGCTTCCAAGCATTAATAAAAATGAAAATCTTCGAGATTTTACTTATTACTTTATCAAATTGTGTACAACCAAACATTATTTGATGGAACTCTTATCCAAAATCTCTTCAGATATTATTCAACCAAAATATGAACTAATAACTGAATATGAAGAATAAAACGAGATTAAATATTTTTCCTGACATCATCGTGATATTGTCACTTATAATATCCCAAGGCTAATGATAATTTCGGAATAATTTATCGAATACTTTCGAAAGCGAGTTGCTTGAGAAACAATCAGGAGAATGATTTTCTACTTTATCGAACTCTCGTGTGGTATTCGATAGATTATTTTTTGATGCCCCAATCTATTCCCTATACATATAACATTTTTATTCCTACAATTTACTTGAATTACTATAAACAGAATAAAGTTTGGAATTTGAAGTTCTCATCATGAAATACACAATTATTATGGATGTTTTGTCCTTGGCTGGAGGATTCCGTAACATTGTTTTGTTCTGTTGGATTGAAAGCTATTGCTTTCTCTCTGTCCCTAGGTTATCAATTGAAACTGTTTCCAAATTGACATGTTACTCAAAATAGTATTTATTCTCACGTGCATTTTCGTTGATTTTCTTAAAATTTCATCGAATGATGATGTACTAAACTGTTTTCGAATCATTTTTCACTTTCCATGCAAACTGATGATTAACGTCAGATCAAAAGTATCAGTTGTCACATAATAAAAACAAAATACCACAAAAAAATCCCGCGGCAATTTTCAAGGTAGAAAATTCCCACTAGAATAATGCTGTGATTGGCCTGAACGTAAATGAATGCTTTGAATTGATGGTTTCGATTGGTTACAAGAATTGTCAAAAAATAATCACTTATAATTATATCGATCGACTCATTTTGAATATTTCCATATCTACTCGAATGGACTGACGTCAAACTATGTCATAACCATGATGACTCGATTGTTCAATAGTGATAATTTACTGGGCACTTATCAGTTAAACGTTCGTCTGATTGGCTATTTCTGGTCACTTGGTCACTAATACGTCGATACGATAGGTTCAAATTAAAAAAGTTTTCATCGATAGAATAACAACTAGTGGGACCTCTCTCGGATAAGTTTGTCAAGGCTGATCAAACGGTAACCTTGATCAACGCATTTGATAGACTCTCAAATATACTTTGAATAAGGTTCGCTGGATTCAAGATTCCGTATATTTTACAAAAGCTAAATTTTACCTGATGTCCTCTACATATCAAGTCAAAATCATGCTTCCTCAGGAATTTCTTTATGACATCAGGTCCAAATGAGAATGAAACACCTCTGTCGTTTTCACTCCAACCCATTGTTGAACTAGGATCCGACCAGAGAAGATCACATAACAATCCTGAAAAATATTTACGGTCATATATCAATTAAATCCGACCAGTTTCGAAAATACCTTTAACAGGTATGTCAATTGGTCTCTCTATATTTCTTATTTGTCCTATATGCAACAGATCAGGACTCAACCCTCCATGACAACAGAATATTTTGTCGTCAATGATGGCAGCTACTGGAAGAGTATTGAAAACATCAGTAAATAATTTGAATATCTTCATACAGTATCTTCTTTTACCTGAAAAATTTAAAAATGATTGACATATTCATAAACGGATAAACAAATGGTATTAATTTATTATTGCTTCTAAATCGGATTCGTTGAACCAAAGTTCAATCAATCCCTTGGCAATCATCGAATCAATCGCTCTGAACTTGATTACTGTAAGGTTATTGGTGATATCTCAAAAAAGCATCGGCAATGGAACTGTTTAAGGAAGAACATTTTGTGGGAAAGACATTACTGATAAGACGAATTATTATTTCTTTAAATAATCTGAACGATTCAGTATATGTTCGGAAGCTTGTCCAACATACGGGAATAGTATACTAGAATAGGTTGGATCTATAGCTTATAGATCATAAATTTGTCACAAAAACAACTGTAGCGGATAAGTTGGGTACTGTCGATAGGTAAAGTCAAGCAACGCTGACTACGATCACCACTTAGATGGGTGACCGACGAATTTAAACGGACTCAATAAATTGATTTTTGTCCATGCATGTCATTATACGTTACAAGTTAAGGGCCATGTCTTCCTTAGCTCGCACAAGTCTGTCGATGACTTCTGATGATTGACAAAATATTTTTTTAACATTAATAGGCAGCAGAACTAATGGAAAATAGTTTTCGGGACAAAACAGAAACGAAGTTTTTCAGAAACAAAAGGATCTCTGTTGGTTATCCCAAGAGAATATATTGTTGGTGATAACAGAAATCATAACTGGCTTGAAATGAGAATTATTGCATTCATTTACTAGACACTAATATATAGACATTCATATGCCCAGACGAAGTGAATGATGATAAAAGCTTCCCGTATTTGTTCGGCTAGAATTCAGGCCATGTTACGGTGATGAGAACGAAAAATATATATTTGCTTTATCACGCAATTTTTCTAGGAATATGTAGGAAAGGGCGTGTAGTTCGAAGAAAACATAATATTTGATCTGCTTGTTGTGCCACTCTGACGAAGTGATGAAAAAAAATTACTCACATTCTTCGAAAAATCCATATATTTTACATATAGAAGATGCTTCATGATTTCCTCGTAAAAGGAAAAAGTTTTCTGGATACTTTATCTTATAGGCCAATAATAAACATATTACTTCAGTGGACTGCTTTCCCCTGTCTACGTAATCTCCGAGAAATAAATAATTGGAATCGGGAGGGAATCCGCCAAACCCAAATAGTTTGAGTAAATCCATGAATTGCCCATGGATGTCACCTGAAAGTTGTATTATCATTGTTGAATTTATTGAATTCGAGTAAATATTGTCACTACACTGGGATTTGTGGCTACAGGAAAACTTGTCAAAAATCAACAGTGAATATCAATAATTTTATTATACACTGCTACAATAATATGCGTAAATCATTAAATACGATTTTATGCTTTGGGCAGTCTTCAAAGTAAATAGGCTATGAGACTTCGAGATCAAAATCCCATGTATTTTCTTATGGTGGTCCATTCTGGTAATTTTGGCTCTTTTTGGAGTGGGGGACGATCAGAGCTTCGCTGCATTCATCGTGTCACCTGTCATTTGTTTATTCTTCTTCTTCGTCACGGAACATCAGTAACCTAACGTAACCTCTCATCTGTCACCTAACCTGTCATTTGTCTCTTCTTCTTCGTCACGGAACATCAGTAACCTAACCTAACCTGTCATCTGTCACCTGTCACCTAACCCACCAAACCTACATTTGCCAGCTGTGAAACGCCATATCGTCTTCCTCTTCCTCGTCATCTGTCAGTTGTGCACCTAACCAGTGTTGTGAGCGACTTCAAGATGGCGGCCGTCCTAGGCGGAAGTTTGAAATTTGAATTTGGCGTGGTCACGTGGTCACGTGGTTATGTCGTCATCATCATGGAGCTCGTCGTCGTCGCGGAACATCAAGTTCTTCTTCTTCCCACCAGGTGGCGTAACTCGGGTGTGGTCCTTAGGGTCACTAAATCAAGCAGGCCGTTCCGTCCTTACGGGTATAGTCAATAGGCGTGGTCTAATACTTCAAGTAGTTCCAGTGTACAAAATAATCCACAGAAGCGCCAATGAGAAAGCAGGGAAAAAGTTGGGTTATGTTTTTTTTTTAATAAAAAGAACCTTGGTTGCTTTTGGTTCATTTTTATCTTTATCATATTTTATTGTTGAATGGATAAATACCAGGTACTAATTCTAAATTTGTTATTGATTGTAATTGAGAGGTGCACAATAAACTCGAATTACAAAAAAAGTGTCGGTAGATTTTCGGGCCCATGGCAGTCCCGACAAGTGGTAAATTACAATATGGAGATTCAGATTCAGCCCTCGACCTAGTCCCATAAGGTCGCGATTTAGGAAGTTTCGTTGATTAAAAAACATGAAAAGTTGTCCTACGATGGTCATCGTAGCATTCGCATTCGTGGCCAAATACTTAGAAAGATTTTGATAGACCAGACGATTTACTATTTATTATTAGCCATACAAAAGTTTATCAGCACATAACCTTTATCAGACTAAAAACAGTAAAAACTTAAGTTATAAGAAAGCATCCATGATTTACTGTGAGTGGATGGAGGAAGTGGAAGTGAAAATCTGAAAAACACCGACTAATAAAATGTAGTGTGAAGTGAAAAACAAATTGTAAAGCATTAACCATGAGCCAAACCATATTTAAAATAGGTTTTTAGAAAGCGATTCGATTTTACTCCATTAAATGTGTCATAAATCGTATATTTGTTGAAATTCATTATTGGAATATGTGTTATTCTATCGTAATACAGTATATATAATTATTTCAATTTGTCAGTCCCAGTAAACATAAAAATATCAATATTTTTACACTGTACACACGAATTTTATGATTTTCAACTGAACGATTCAACAGTGAAAGCCATTTCTTCCTCAAGGTTTCAAAATACTTCATTTTCAAGGAAAAAGTTGATCTTTTCAGTAAGAAGTAAACAACTCTTTGCGCACACAATACTTTGCTCCTATCTCATATCGATTACCGTATTACCAAGTATTACAAATGTTTATAAATGAAAATAGTCTATTAATATGACATGACTTTCCACTATTTGTAAATATTTCAGCCAACATAAGCCGCTTTCTATTCAAGAGTTTCAAGCACCGGGATTTCTTATTCCATACTTGCCATTGGTGGATTTTGACAGATGTAATTTTCTAGCCAATGATTGAGCTAGAATAAGAAGCCCCGGTGCTTAAAACTCTCAAAGAGAAAGCGACTATTGAAATTGATACGTGTCAGTAGTTCAAACGTTGGCCTAACATAACCTAATTTTTTCTTTGGGTGGTTTCGTACATTCAAACTAATTAGACCACGCCTATTGGCCATACTCGTAAGGACGGAACGGCCTGCTTCATTTAGTGACCTAGAGGTCCTGTGAGCGGGAGATTGGAATTGGTTGTGTGATCGGTATCTGAAAAAAAAAGTTTCCGAGAACGAAGTTTGAACCAGCATATTATGTTTGGTAGCGAGTGATGCTAGCCTTGCCTGCAAGGAGACTTCGTACAAGTTGATGTACAAATGTGGGGTATATATTTCTCCAGCCACCAGAGCACGCTGTTTGAATATTAAAAAGAATAATGATGGTGAATGGAATAAAAGTGTGATAATAATAATGATGGTGTAACGTTCTAAGGTCGATTTCAATGAGGAAAGTATACAGAGTGTTTCAAAATGCATGATTTAAGAGAAAAAACGTGACTGCTGCGTGTGTGTCAAATGTCATGTGGAAAATGGGTCATTGGGGCAATGGAAGTATTCAGCAATAGTATATACAGGACGTCTTACAAATTATTTAAGAGAAAAATCATGGCGAATGCTTGTCAAAATTAGTATACTAGTACTAGTATACAATGGCTGCTTCTGATTGGTCAACGCTCATCATAGTTTTGTACAGGGACGTCTCACAAATGTATTGAGGAAAATATATACAGGGTGTTTTAATTTAAACATCATTGCTTTTGGAATAAAGATGACAGATTCTGTCATTTGTCATGTCTCATCAAAAATGGAAAACATCTACCAAGTGTTTTGAAAAAATATTACCAGAAATAGAAAAAGATGGTGAGTCGTTTAGAGAAAACAAAAACAACAGATACATCTGTGTCCAATATACGCATTAACGATATTTCGGATCTGTATGAATCGTCAAAAAATAGGCACTTCAGGTTCGAAAAAATTGAGATAGAAGAAAAGTAATAGTGAATTTGGATTGCCCACATCAAGAAGAGTTGAGATTTGCAATAAAATAATACAGGAATTGGTCACTTCCGGTGGAAACTGGAAGTGACCAATTCCGGTTGTCCGATTTCGATCAGTTTGATCAAAGCAGAACAAACCACTGAACTAACCTTATGAAACGTCTATTTCAGTCGCATTTTCACATGTTTTAGGGTTTAAAATTTTAGCTGTTTTTTCGAACGCGAAAAACAGTTATTGTGGTCGCATATTTACGTGTTTTAGCGTTTTCAAATTTCAGGTGTTTGTTCGAACGCGAAAACGAGTATTCTGAGCAATTTTGAAATGTCAAATCTCCATAAGAAATACATGTAAAAATACAGTTTTTTTGGATTAATTTTAGGTTGTTTTTTTAGAACGCGAAAAACGTTTCTGAACGGCATGAGAATAGGAGTATCAAATTGGATGGCCTTCAAGAGTTGCAATTTAATTTGATCATGCGGATAAATTCGTTTAACTTTGAGTTCGATATTTGTAATGTCCAACGTCTTCGGCTTTAGTGCTCTAGCGGTCTTCTCTATTTTGAAGCAGTTGCTATCATCTGCAGCTCGTACTAATCGGATGGTATGTTTGTCATAGGAAACACATTGATAATCGTTGGAAATATTCAAAAAATGTTTGATAACCCCAGCGTTGTTAGGAAAAGTCCAACTTCAATTAGCCAAGTGCTTCATTTCTTCGTCGGAGTAGGTGAGAAAACCTCTGACTTTACTAACAATTCCAACTTCACAAACCGTCTCCAATTCCTTACCGCTCTGTTCATAACTAGCAGATTGAAACATGAAAGCGCCAGCATTGTTTACGAATGTTAGACGACCATCTCCTTTGGTTTTCACAACTTATCCACTGATGAATAGCAGAACTATCGTAAAAAGTATTGTAAGCGTCAGATTGACTAATATAGATTTCAATGACATCATTGTTGCGAAAGGACTTGATGGGTAGTACGTCCGCCATTCCACGTTTTGTATGGATTCATCGTTGTGTGGTTTTCGGAAAATGTTGAACACTTGATTGGACAACATGATAACCAAGAGATTCCAAAAACAGTTTATTCTCCAGTGACAGTAGTTGACGCACGTTGAAGGTAATGGTGAAGACTGAGGTGGGGTATGTCAGCACCATACTTCCGCTTCAATTCCAAACGAACGATTAATTCTTCGTTTCGAAAATCAATTAGTTGAGAATGTTGGTCAAGCACTCGCAGCGTAATATTGTTTATTTCGTCTCTATGAGAAATGGGCAGATAAATAAGATGGTTAGGCGTTTCGTCATTTGCGTAACCAGGATCAACACCAATAGCAAATTCGTAAATCGTATGAGATGGTGCGTCGTTGTAGAATGCTCCAAATGTAATGTTGCTATCTATGTGTATGGTGCGTACTTTAATGATATCTACAGGTAGATCTGATGCGTAATGCAAGTTGGGTTTGAGAAGAGTTGACGAAAACCCTAAAATCCAAGCCAAAGTGTTTTCAGGTCGGAAATCGATTGAGTATTTAGAGCAGAATATTTCGCTTTCCAGCGTTTTATTATTCGGTTTAAGGTAGAAAAATTCCTCGGGGTTTTCCTTGTACGTTTTAGGTGTGATAAGTTTGCTGATCAAAGACCCAATATCACCAATTTCGTAAGAGCCAGCAGGGATATCGATAGTTTTGCTGCTGTTTTCAAAGTGGTAGAATTTCGTACCTTCCTCAATGTTGGGTATACTGTTGTATAAATGGAAGCTAAGCAAATCCAAAATGTATTCTGAATCAGAATCCAATTTAATTATCAGATTGAAATCGGTGAAAAGCGTTGAAGAACGACTCCTTGACGTCAATATCAGAAGCGACTCACCTTAATGAACAACAACTTGGATGTAAAAGCATTTATGATTACAATAATAACATTCGAATTGCGCGCTAACTGGTCCATGACACTATGCTTCTTTTAGTGATGCGGTTGACAGTCCAAACTCATTTTGATAATGAATGAAACATGGTAGACGGATCTGCAAAGCGATTCGATTTTTGTAGTCCTTTGGTAATCTGTGCCATACATCCAGCAACTCCCAAGGCATTACGTTGCCAATCAAATATTCGATTGACAAAGCTCGCAGTTGAGTATCAGTGAAATCCTGCAAAGATTTATATTTATGCATTTCAACCAAAGATTTATGAATTTAAGCGGTGGACATTATGAAGTAGAAACTTTATTTAGGCAGAGATGTCCGCAGTTACTTTGATTGTAATTTTGATATTGACAATTATTATATGTATGTATATGTATGTGTTTTCCGCAGGTACAAACCCGAACCCAAATGTTCCATGGATTCTTTGTGACTTTGATCTTCTTCGCATTTCTTTTTAGCATTTTTTGCGTCTATCACGGTTTTTGCTATAGGGCTCGCTCCACCTGCCAACGTACCCAAAGCCGAAAGTTCAGCAAATATTGGTATGAGGGATAGGATTCCTCCAGATTTTGCTTCGAATTGAATTATTCTAGGCACTCGTATTTTCTTACGTCCTCCAGCTTGACTCAATGCCATTTTAGCAGCTCGCAAAGCCGAAGCACTAGATTTATTGGTATTAGTATGATTGTGTATCTAATTTTTAATAATATTTTGAAGAAAGTTACGTAGGAAGGACACGCCCATACCAAGCTTACGTTTCGCTTTCATGGTGAAAGTAACAAGCCAAGCTGCAGCCCGTTCCCCAAATTTAGCGTCTTTAGATTTATCTCGTTCCCAAGCTCTATTTTCCAACACTTGATCTGCTTTATGACGGTCTTCTAGGAAGACGGATTGAGAGTAGGCAATATCGTGATCTCTGTAGCTTTCGTCCAAAGGATTCACGCCAGTTTCTCCTCGTTGTAATGTCCGTCTCAATTTGGTGCCAGGTCCGCAAAACGAATAACCTGGTAGATGTAATTCGAACGGGAGCTTATTGATTAGCAAATTGACAACACCTGCACCAGAGTAAGTCAACATTGATAATGATGAAAGATACCTTCAATGTGTATATTTATAACCGTGGCGCGCTCATGTTTTTTCATCACATCATGGAAGTCGTTCAACAAGACAAGACACTGCCTATTGAAAATTTAGATTTTTTGAATGAAGGCCTCAATAGTAGTATGATTGGGAAGCATGATAAATTATTACCGAATTCGTTTCGTGCAATTATTTGTGGGCCAAGTGATTGTGGAAAAACAAATGCTATCTTAACACTGTTATTCCACCCGAATGGAGCCAAGTTCGAAAACATCTACTTTAATTCAAAATCTCTGTACCAACCCAAATAGCAGGTGGTTCCAGAAATTCTGGGAAAAGTTGAGGGGCTGGGCTATTATCCGTTCAGGGAAAATGAAAATATCAAAAGCCCTCACGAAACCAAATCAAATTCCATATTTATTTTCGATGATGTTGCATGCGATGGTCAAAAGAAAATTTGAGAGTATTATCCTTCTTGCAGACACCGAAGCATTGATGATTACCTTTGTCAGACATATTAAAAAATTCCCAAACTTTTCAAGCAGGATGAAATGAATCTGAAACATGAATTCGATGAACACGTTTCCCCAGACATGTCGTTAGATGAATTCAAGAGAATGTGTGCAGAATGCTGGCGGCAGCATCGATATGGAACCGTTGTGATTATGAAATATTTTGATATAAATGATGGACGTTATCGTCAATGATTCGACAAATATATAAGTATGCAAGGGGATTGATGTATCCCACAGTTATCATCGTGAAACCGTTGAGCTGAGAAGTTGATGTTATTCGACTAAAATCAACGAAATTGCAAAAGCTATTCGGAAAAAATATTTGGCTTTGAAATTAGGTTGATCCGAAGAAGATGAGTCGTTGCAAAAATTCTTCAAACCTCTATCGACTCCATTGAGAAAAATAGCAGCAATGCCGCCGCTGCCATCTCCTACTACCCCAATGAAAAGTGAGGCAAAATCTGAACTCAAACAAGAGAAAGTGGAAGAGCGTGAAACTTCCTCATTCGAAACGACTCCGTTCCAATCCCTCGAACATGTTGCAGGTACAGACGATAATGATGATGATGATGATACCTTTAGCGTAGGCGAACAAGAGGAACCAGATAAGAGCTTTGCATCAGACATGGATGAATAAGTTTTACAGGAATATATCGATATATCGATAGCCATATATCATAAAACTTCGGAGTAATGACAAAGAAATCGATACAGTATACGGCCCTGTTTATGATGGTGTATCTTCAAAATGGTTCCTTGGTTATAAAGGAGTAGATTTCGACAAACGCAGCGGATACATCAAAATGGGTGGATATCAGTGGAAAAGAACACCCGTTATAGTTGAACTGATATTTTTAAACACACCTGAAAACTTTAGTAATGAAGATATGCAGGCATACAAATCAATTATAGATTTGTCGAACATTCACAAAAACTCTTTAGGTTATCCGAAAGGTACTCGGAAATACAAGTACACCGACATAATTAAACCGATGTTTCCTATAGGAAATCAACGTAAAATATCTACACGTAGCACTTTACCTAAAACACCCGACCCTGCAGCAAAAGGTAGCGGTTTGCCTAAAAACTCACCCATTGCAATGACGTTCAATACCAAACCAATGGAGTTTGTTTATTGGGATGACCCCTACGAACTATGCGAACGTCTCAAATTATTGATAGCCTTTGGGATGCTGAAAATACTTCACATGACAATAATAATATTGCCATTTTGTGTGAACTCCAAGAGGCAAGCATCCATGCATAAATTCACATTTTCAAAATGTTTATTTACATAACCAAACATTTTCAAAAAACGTTACTTTACAACTTCTTCCACTTGCCCCTTCAATTAGTTCCAGTACAACTCTCATCAATATACATGCTAATATTGTGAACACTATAATAAGAATTCTATAAACATCATCTTGTGACTTCTTTTTCTCTCTCCCTGCTGGAACAAATTCCTCAGTTTCTGTGTCTATTTCTCGAAGATCTTGAAATATCAGCTTCAGCTTATAGTTGAATGCTGTATTCTTTGGAACATCATCAACAAATACTGCTAACTGCTCCTCATTGACGCAAGTTGAACGCATTGTTTTCCATTGTGTTCCATTACAACCATGATCGAAATCATTTGCCTTCACGCATATTGCCATGTGTTTCACTCTTTTCGGCACGTTAACGTATAAATTATTATTCAATATTGCAGTCAGAAGGATAAAATTTGTTTTCAATTGCGGAGACATATTCTACAATGCTTGAGGTTGGATTCTTCTTAACGGTTATCTCGTTTGCTGCAAATTCCGATTGAACAGTTTGTCTTGAATTCTCAAATTATTCAACTGCTTCACCACATTCTCCTTTTTTTCTTAAAATTGAATATCTTCCTTTAACTCTTGGACACGCCTACAAAACTGCTCCTTCTGTCTGTATTCTTTAAATGCAATTTAATTACAGATTATTTCATCTGTTCAATGGCAATAACATACTTTCCAAAAATAAAGTTACTTAACCCTTTCCCCACCCACCTGATAGTAAATACCAAAAAAGAAACAGAGTCAAACTGCCACGAAACGAAACGTACTGCGGCGTCGATTTCCTGCAAAAATGTGATCCAAATAGACTTTTTTTGCGTTCCAAAAAAACAACTGAAATTTTAAACGCTTAAACACGCAAAAAATTCAACAAAATAAACGGAAAAAAACTGTATGTTTACATGTATTTCTTATGAAGATTTGACATTTAAAATTTGCTCAAAATATACATTAAAATGTGAGGTTTATGGCACTTATGGCAGTTGACGGGAGGAAATTCTATTATTTTCTTGATCTCCCATAAAAGTTGTCTTGTTAGAGTACCCACACGTTTCTGTACCTTCACTAATAACGAAGATAGCCTTTTTGGCATTGTAAAATGCTCAAATATGTTTCTTGACATCGAAACGAATCCATTGATGTCAAAATCATCGAAATCGGACAACCGGAAGCGGTCACTTCCGGTGGAAACCGGAAGTAACCTTTTTATTGTAAATTCATACTCTTTTCGATGTGGGCAATCCGAATTCACTATTACTTTTCATCTATCTCAATTTTTTCAAACCGGAAGTGCTTATTTTTAGATGATTCATACAGATCCGAAATATCGTTAATGTGTATATTGGACACAGATGGATCTGATGTATTCTTTCATGATATCAAATGGCGGCCATGTTTTCTTCTTTCTATAAACGACTTACTATCTTTTTCTATTTCTGGTGATATTTTTTCAAAACACTCGGTAGATATTTTCTATTTATGATGAGACATACGATAAATGACAGAAGCTGTAATCTTTTTTCCAAAAGCAATGATGTTTAAATTAAAACGTCCTGTATATATGTTCCCCAATATATTTGTGAGACGTCCCTGTACAAAACTATGATGAGCGTTGACCAATCAGAAGCAGCCTTGGTTTTTTTCTTTAACTTGAATCCCCATACCCTGAATGATGTATTTTTTGACATATTTTTTCTCTTAAATGATATATCGATACACCTGGTATACTAATTTTGACAAGCAGTCGCCATGTTTTTTCTCTTAAATAATATGTAAAATAATAATATGTAAGGATATACTATTGCTGAATACTTCGCTACCCCCATTGCCCCAATGACCCATTTTCCACATGACATTTGACACACACGCAGCAGTCACGTTTTTGTCTTGAATTATGCATTTTGAAATACTCTGTATACTTTCCTCATTGGAATCGCACCTTCAAACGTTACACCCTCGTTACCTCGCAATTTTTCACATTTTTTCCAACATCATTATCAATATCACACTTTTATTCCATTCACCATCATTATTCTTTTTAATAATCAAACAGCGTGCTCTGGTGGATGGAGAGATATATACCCCACATTTGTACATCAACTTGTACGAAGTCTCCGTGGAGGCAAGGCTAGCGTCACTCGCTACCAAACATAAACCGCTGGTTCAAATCTCGTTCTCCGAAATCTTTTTTCTTTTCAGATACCGATCACACAACCAATTTAAATCTCCCGCTCACAAGACCACACCCGAGTTACGCCATATGGTGGGAAGAAGAAGAACTTGATGTTCCGTGACGACGACGAGCTCCATGATGATGACGTAACCACGTGACCACGCCAAATTCAAATTTCAAACTCCCGCCTATGACGGCCGTCATCTTGGAGTCGCTCACGACACTGGTTAGGTGTACAACTGACAGATGATGAGGAAGATAAAGATGATATGACGTTTCCCAGCTGGCAACGTGGTGACACATGACAAATGTAGGTTTGGTGGGTTAGGTGACAGATGACAGGTTAGGTTAGGTTACTGATGGTCCGTGACGAAGAAGAAGAAGAAGAGACAAATGACAGGTTAGGTGACAGATGACAGATGAGAGGTTAGGTTAGGTTACTGATGTTCCGTGACGAAGAATAAGAGACAAATGACAGGTGACAATATGACTGCAGCGACGCTCTGATCGTCCCCCCACTCTAAAAAGAGCCAAAATTACCAGAATGGACCACCATAAGAAAATTAATGGGATTTTGATCTCGAAGTCTCATACTCATACTCTTGAATTTCAAACCTTATATGATCTTTCAGAAATACCGACAACTTCTGTAGCATCTACACATCTACAGAATCGTCTATTCCATAATGAATCGTTCCAGAACTGTCCCTTGAGTAGTAAGGCCAAACCATCTTCAGAGCCAAATTTCAGTACACTCCATATTTGCAAATAAGCGAAAATATTATTGATGACGTCAAACAAAATTGTCAAGTGAAATGGTCTCCCTCTAAAGCTAAGTTTTCATGTACACGAATTATTTATTTTTCGTACAAAATCTGTCAAAAGCTGTTCAAATATATTTCGTGGCGGCAAATTTTAACTGATAGTACGAATAAATTCAAGAAGTTGAAATAAAAGCTGCTTTCCAACTGCCAGGGGTAGTAGCCCCCAGTGGAGCTTGTTACCCCTGAACTGAACCTGAAGTGACCTGACTTTATAACTGGGTTTTAATTGGAACATAATTTGTCGTGATCTGTCAAATCACTTCAGGAGCTACCCGGAGCTACTCCCTGTGGCCATTGGAAAGCGTATAAAGTCAACTTGTCCGAAATTTTAAAGGAGAACAATGATCAGTGCGGTTATGTCTGTTTGTTTCCAGGCATATTAAAAATTTCAATGTCAAATATATGGACAGCAATCTCATGATTAATAATATAAGGATAAGAATAACAGCCGTAATATTTTATATTTAACTGATTTTGTTAACGTATTGAAATTTTTAAATGAAGGAAAAAAGATAAAGGGCTCCCAAACGTTTTTGGATGAGTCCTATTTTCAAACTACGAAAATAACCATAGCATAATCAACGAGCTGAGGAATTTACTTGAGAAAATGGTCGGTAAATTAGGAGGTTGACGTTGAATATTTCATTTGAAGGCATTTCGCACAAATGAAAACCGCTTAAAATAACATTCGTACGAAAAAGTGACATTTCTTTCAAATTTCCAACGAAAAACCGAAAATTCGGATGCATGAAAACTCAGCTTAAGAAAGAAAATAAAAGCGTTCTCTACTGTTATATACATGTTTCTATAAGGTAGTATCTTCATCAACATGCCTTGGTCTACCATATTTCTCTCCAAATTTATATCATGATTCGTAATTTCGTTCTTGTTAACCTCAGATACAGTTTTAAAAGACACTTCCAATGACACAAAAAAACAGTCAATTTATTGGTATTCATTATTGGTAGTATCAACTTTGCCAAGTTTATATATTTATCGATTGAAAATGTTCATAAAAGAAAACGAACAAGAGTTTTCCAAGAATAGTGAAAATCACATTACACTTAATGAAGACTACAGGGGAAAAACGGGTTATCTCACCTTTTTCTTCAATATTGAGTAGAAGTGGTTCTTCACAGATTTTGATGTGACGAATACGGTAGTGAGGTTAAAACAGCGAAAAAACGTGTTATAAGTACTCAAAAATGTGTTTGAAAAGAGCACCCAGGGGAAGAACGTGGTAACTCGAGCGCTAAAGGGGAAGAACGTGTTAACTTAAGGAACACGGTGGGGATTCCCTGTAATCAACACTATCTCGCACATCCCTCTGTTGTTGAAATCACCTTATGAGAGAAAGGTTTATTTTACAGTTGACCTGTTGCTGTTGCAAGTTTAATCGTCAAACTATTAGTTTTTATCGTGTATTTCAAGTAGTGAGAGTCTGAAATGAACGAACCTGCTTCATCGTCATCAGACGATAACCGTGTTCTAATCTACAAAGAAGCGAAGAAATACGGGACGACTTCGAGGCGTTTCCAAAGAACTTCGACTCCAGGGGCATGAAGTAGGTGAGAGTTGTAAATGTATACGTTATCAGTGGTTTGAAAAGGTCTGTGAAGATTAGAGAAAAGCGATCATTCGAAATTTTAATCTAATGAATAACTGGAATGATCATAGATTTTATTTGACCGGCCTGATGAAGATGACTCCTGTCATGAAGCGGTCTTCAAAATCTGCTGAACAGGAACGTCGAGCAAAATTAAGAAATTGTAGTTTTCATTACAAGGTTCGTGTGAGTCGCGGGAATGGAGCTGAAGAAATTCCTGTCTGCAAAACCGCTTTCATATCTATGCATGGCATTACAAGACGAATGATTGAAACTATTCAGTCAAGTATGATAAAAAGTGGGCTTCCGCCAACCGATTTACGAGGGAGACATGGAAACCGTCCTCATAAAATTCCCGAATATACTTTGAAAATTATCAAAGACCACAAAAACTCGTTCAAAGGGAGATACAGCTACTACAGCCTCAAGAAAACGTCAAAAGGCTATCTTCCAGAGGATCTCAATATTCGCAAAATGTACCACATGTGTCTTGAGAAAAATCTTGTGAGTTACGAATATTATCGTCATATTTTCAACACATAAGTTTCGGGTACCCTAGAAAGGACACATGCAATACGTGTGATGTATTCACAAACAAAGTAAAGGAAGTGACTGACCCAAGCTTAAAAAAACGTTTGCAGACATGGCAAAAACTACATCTCTTGAAAGCTCAAAGTTTTTACGATAGAAAGAGACACATTCGGAAGAAAAGTCGAATTGACTAAAGTGTAGAAAGGATTCGCATGGACTTCAACGAAAATTTAGCAAATATTGCCACAAAAGACGTTTACTACAAATGACAGCTCTCACTCTACTCCTTCAATATTCATCGCCTTCGGAATCAACATGTTGTATTCTACGCTTATCCTGAAACAGTTGCTAAGAAAGGAAGTAACGAGGTTTGCTCTTTTCTCCATAATCACTGCATGCATCACTTGCCACTTGAAGTACAACATTTTCACATCTTTGCCGATTCATGTGGTGGACAAAACAAAAATTGGACAGTGATCAGAATTCTGTCACAGTTACTTTTCCGATACGCGGACATTCATACATGGAATGTGATAAAGACATGGCATTGGTGGATCACAACATGAGAGTTGAAGTTCCAAACGAGTGGATCAAACAAGTGAAATGCAAGCCTTCACCATTTTGCATATCATGAAAACTCGTCCAGTCAGGCAACTGAAGTTTGACATTGAGCACCCCCGATTGGTGTATCACAGGGATACTTTTAACGGAGCTTGGATAAGCTCAATTATCAGTCCAGCAGATGTAAAAATAAGACGAAAAAAGAAAAAACTAGTGAGGAAACGAATTGATGTTGGAGAATGCAGCAAGCAAGATGACCAGCAACGTCAACAGCTCCAAGAAAATGAATTTTTCTTCCCTTCAAGGAGTTACACGAAGCCTCTTCCCATTTCCAATGAGAAATATAACGACTTGCAACATGTGAAGCAATTTTGTAGCAGCAGAGCGAGACAGTACTTCGAGACACTAACCCCCATGACACCGAAATAACACCTTCTTCTCCAGGAAAACCGGACCTTCAATAACTTACTAATTTTTTTAATCTTTTATATGAAGAAAATTCTGCAATTAGAAATTATAGCATTATTCTCTGGTACCGAACGAACCTACCTTATTTTTTTTAAGCAAACATTCGGAAAATTGAAGAGGTAATAGCGTTTTTAGCACAAAAATTGGTCTACGGAAAAATTAAAAAAATAACACGTTTTTCCCCTGAAGTCTTCAAATCGAAAAGATATACATGCATCACCTTTATACAAACCTCATTCTTCTATCCACGCTCAACAACGCAATCCCAATATAAAATGTAATTAACAGAAGAAAAGCACGTATCGTGAATTGAAACATATTTTGAAGAAAGATCAGATGAATGAAAACTGTGAATTTCAATGATGCTCAAGATTCACATGACGATTTTATTGATAGGTACCCTGAAAAAATATCTGATGTCGCTGGAATATTCCAGCAAATATTTGAAGGAATAATCAATCAAATCAATGGGTATCAGAAAATCAACTCATCAAAAACGGTCATCTCCACATAGTGAAATCTATAGTTCATATAATCAATTTATGTTTAAAACATGAAAATATCCGTGGAAACAATCAAGAGTCACTCCACTATCGTCCCATCTCAGTGGTTACTTATTTAAATGTGAATGTGAAGAAAACAAAATTCATAATATTATAAATTCATTCGATCAACCCCTTATCATACCATTGATATACAGTGTGGGCCATAACGATTGAAGCATATGGAAAAAAAATTATTATCAGAGTTACAAAAAATACGTAATAGGAGATCATTTCTGCACATTGGAAAACCTACTAACCGATTTTGACATATGACATAGTAGTCACGTGTCATATGGCGGCAATTTGGAAAAATTTATTATGAATTGGCAAAAGTGAGGTTATCAATAAAAGTTATTTGAGGAAGTTGTTGCAAATTTAAGTAATATTTTTGTTCAGTGATAATACTTGAAATTAAGTTAATAAGGGATGATAATGATTATGATTTGCTAATTAGTGCAGGATTCTAGCACTCAGCAGCCTGATAGATGAATATCGTGTTCTTTTTCACTTTTCATGTTCATTCCGGTTCCTGAAATAAAAAATTATTTGTTTTTTTTCACTTTATTGAAAAATATTATCTGATGGATATAAAAATAAGAATAGTTTTGGGGAAATAATAAAAATCAAGTGAATAAATTAGAAAATCTCAAGTTTCTACATTGTACTGCGGAAGACATGTTGGTTCCCTTCTTTTTCCACAAAACTTGATCGGCCGAGAAAAGTGGTCTATGTTGACTCTTCAAGTTTGGAAATAAAAAAAAATCTGAATTGGAAGATATAAACCATTACTACAGCAGCAACAGCAGAAGTAATAATAAAAACTGGTTTTCTAAATTTTGCACTACTATTTGGTAAGAAACCCAAAAAGTACCATTTCATTAATTACATAACTTCATAATGATCCCTGAAAATCTGTTGATACCAAAAAAGGAGCGTTTTTTTTAACCAATAAAAACATTTCTAAAAAAATTCATTTTTATTTTTTGAATAGATATCTCATATTCCACATGTGGGCCTAAAATTAAATTATAAAAAACTTTCTCACATAACTTTTTTTATATCTTTACAGATAACCCCACTTCGTAATAAATTTTTCCAAATTGATCCCCTATTATGTATTTGTTATAACTCTGATAATAACATTTTTTCCCATATGCTGCGATCGTTATGGCCCACTTTTTCTACAAGCCAATCACGTAATGACCCAACAATAATGAAATTATAATATATGAAATATATGGAAATCATAATCATTCAAGAGCTGGGATGGAATGAACATAATCACTCTAAGGATTAACTTTTTCGTAAATATATTTATATTGTTCATATTGAATGCTCTTGTAAAATCGGTAGTTCGATTTTGTATTGTTGTGCGGAGTGCGTTTAATAACGCTATCAATTGCCTAGAAACAGCACAAAATTTAATCCTATTATTATACTGAAATAAAAAACGACTTTTCAACGGATCAGTTATGCTTAGAAATCAAAATATTGATCGTTAAATTCTTAATCAGCCATCAGTGTTTTCAATAGATGTTCTCGAAAACATGTAAATATAGATGGTTTATTCACAAAACAACTAGATCGACCGAAAATATGCGAATGAAAAAATTCCTATTTTAAGGAGAACCAAACACTACTAGTAGGTGATGAATATTAATTTGATACATTGATGATGGAATATCGTATTTTCTGAAATGCCATATTGGTATTGATTTATATTATATACCTATTTATTGTATTTCATCATTGTATGAAGAGTTATAAGATAGTAAGACAATCATATGGGATAACGATTGGATCGATGGGTGACAACTTGGTCTCGCAGTCAGGTCGTAGATCATTGTTTGAGGAATGGTACCTGTTAGTTGCAACTTGATGTAACGAAACAACCAACTAATAATAGGTGGTGATTAAATTTTAAAATTCGATGCCATTTATAAATAACACGAGAAAAGGGAATGAAATTATTTATTTGGAATCTGTTGTTTGGTCTGGAGCAAAAAACGGAATAGTTCTTAGATACAAATTATATTTGGTGATGAGATTCGAGAATAGAGATTATTCAGTTTGTGAAATATGTTGAAATTGCGAAGAAAACTTCATGAAATATTTTGTATTAAGTAGAAACCTTCTACAGTTTTCTGTAGTTTATCTCAATTTTCATCTGAAATGTTAGAAGGCACTAGCGTTTTACTCCAATACTGATTCCACCTGCATTGACTTACTATCATATTTCTCTTTAAACAACGATTGCATAATGCTGCATTATGTTTTTCGCCTCGTTCTCGAGATCACACGTATATTAACTCTGGTCTTCGTTAGGTGACGCCACAACGTTTCAGGCGAATCGGCATTTCTTATTTTCATAATGGAGTGAACACAACATAATTATAAAACATTTAAAATTTCAATGTTTCGAAAAGCAGCCGATATGAGCAGTAAATATTCAAGGAAAAGGAAATTTACAAGTGAATCAAACATGAGCCGAATATTTCGGAAGTTCATCAAAAGATCTAAATACACAGACTTAAAGAAAATGGTGGACATAGTCGACACGAAAGAAAAAGACACGAGTGGTCTAACGTCTAACATGCGCCGTGATCGTGAAATGACCAGATCATCGGGCTCACAAGCTCGATCGATCGTTTTACCATGGAGAAAGATTCTGCAGAAGATTAGACTCAAAAAAATTTGTCATGAGGCATTATTGTTGAAGTCTGAGAAAAGGGGGTGATGGTACACATTCACAACAGATTGGCGATGTAGTTTATGCTGAAATCGCCATAAGATGGGACAACATTTTCAAAACTGGTTTTGATGTAGGAGTTCGTGAAATATCCGCCCATGAGTAACTGCTCATCGGTAGAAGCACCCAAGCTAAACTTGGAAGTGAAACTGTCCAGGAACGACCTTGTTTGTTCCCAGGAGGTACAAAAGACTGATGGCAACAATTCAAAACCAGATCGGTTCCTGTTTGTACAAACATCTGAAGGACCACCATGGTTTGTTATCTCTCGAGCGGATGGTTGCTTGGAATTAGCTGGTGAAGAAGACTAAGGAATTAGGAAAACCTTGTACGGAACTGAAGTCAGAAACGCAGAAACGGAAATTCACCAATACAAATATTATAAAATTGTTGGTAAGCTACAAACTTCAAAATCATACCGTCATGGCGGACCGAAGTATCGATCTCAGAAGAACAGCAACCAAACCCCACACAGCAGAAAATATTAATACTAGGAAGACCAGAAGAGGAGATACTAGAGCCGGTAGGTAGATGTGCTGAAAGGCTATTCATGTATATTAGAGAATAGAGTAAATTAACATCGGATGAAAGGATTTTCTCATGGATTTGGGCATACGCATTTTCTTCACCTGTAAAGTTTACCATGCAAATTATCTCAAAAAAATATTATGAACAGGGAAAGAAAAGCGTAACACACATGTTAAGACCAGTTTCTGTCGAAAATAATTTTGAGACATAAACCTGAGATCCTTCAGATTGGTACTGAACCTGTTGAATACGTCCTCTAGAAACTGAACATTGAAAATCAGAAGATAAAGTACTGCTACAAAACACCTTTGAAAAACTTTTTATGGCATGATTAGGTTTGAGAAAAACTTATTTTCTAATCTAGATTCACAGACACTAAGAAAAATTCTCGTTATTTCTTTACAGAATTGATGAAACCAGTAGTCTCATACATTAGGAGGAAAAGGCTACTTCCAGTTATTTATCTGGATTTTAAATAGGTGAAATACCCTTGAGGAATGTTCAAGAAATGGTACTAAGGAAGAACAACTTACATAGAAGTTGGGATTTACTTAAGAATCCAAAAAAGAGGAATAAGGTGAAAATCCGTACGGTTTTTATTGAACTCTTCAAATATGACTATTGCATTTTCTTAAAGAAAAAACCAACAGGATCATGGTAATGTAAGGAAACTTTTCGTCAGGAGAACTAGCTCCATAAGGAATTGTGTACTTGTTTTAGTATTGGCATGCACAGTTCTGAAATGTTTTTCAGAGTAAAATGATTTTGCATGGTGGAACGCTAATATAGTTCTTATAGCACAGGTAAAAATGTATCATGAACATTGGAATGAACAGGAAAAAATACTTCATACTGATTTTCTGGATTTCCTGGATCTCCTCAGCAAAGCCTGGTATGTTTTGCTGAGAAGTTAACAGGCTCTGAAGTCCTCCTCATAGCTGATAGCACTACTTTCATCCCCTATGTAAATCACATAATAGGTATACAATACCCATTTCTGAATGAATTATCTAGGAAAATTTGACAATGTTGTGAATGTCGTAATCTGTGGTTGTTTTCTGCTTGTGTGAAACCTTCAAAAACTTTAATGCTGATTTTGAGTCGAGTAGATTACCATCAGAAACAGAATGGCAACTTGGAAGTAGAGTATTCAATAAAATAGTGAAACATTTTGGGGAGCCAAAAATCGACCTATTTGCAAGTAGAGACAATGCTAAGAGTGAAACTTTCATCTCTTATATGCCGAACGCAGAAGCACAGGCCACTGATACTTCCACCGTATCTTGGGAAAATCAAAATTTTCATGCTTTTTCCTCTTCTTTAATGTATAGGGTTGTACACAAAATTATGCAAGGCAAAGCAGAAGGCATTTTGGTAAGGCCACTATAACCGAAGCGATATTGGTCCCCTTCCTTAAAAAACTAAAAATTGAAACTACTCAATATTACCTCAAAATGAAGATCTCCCCTATTCTCTTAGCGGAAAAACTTTTCCTCTTTTCCATAGTGGACAAAGTAACTCAGGTGAAAGGAGTATTATCTGCAGAGCATTTGCACTGAAGACAATTCCGGATCCCACAGTGAGAATTATGGCGTCTTCAATAACAAAAAGCTACAATGAAACAATATGATTGCGATTTGGAACAGTAGTGGTAGTTTTGTTAAAGCAAAAATAAAGATTTATTTGATGCATCAGCACTTGAAGTAAGTACTAACATTGTTGACAAAACAATTCAATAATGAAGGTTTCTATGGAAACTTACAGCCACTGATATGCTCTAGGTATTTGGCTCAGAAAAAGGATTTTCAAAAGAACACAGAATCTGAGATCTATCACACCTAAATATCACAGTACCTGTTCTAGCATTGGTATTGGGGCCAGAAATGAGATTTAATTCTAAAATCAAACGGCTTTGCACACAAACCTGACAGCTACCGTACCTAAAAATCACAGTACTAAAATACTATACTCAATGAGATGTCCAATAAAAACATTACATCAGAGATACTGCAACAAAAATAACACACTGTTGGCAATTATTATAGGTTATAAGGTGCAAATTCTGTTACTCATATAAGTGAAGAACATACAATTCCAAAATGACGGCATCGAAATAAAATATTATAGGAAGAACAAAATCTCAACGTGTGAGGAATTAACAAAATAATTCATAAAAAATCCGTATTTTTTTGAAAAAACTGAACTTTGTTATTTTTTATTTCAGTTTCAAAAATTGTACTATTCCTTCTTATTCGGGCAATTTATGCTCTGAAACAACGAAAAAAAAAATCGTGCAGTTGATGGCAGAATGATTGGTAATTTTTAAAGCACTTATGGTATTATCCCCGAAAATTTCACGCATGTGTTAAAATGCCCATAAGAGGTGTGGAATTATCGCTGAATTACATCGGTAATCCATCTACCATGTGGATTATTACTGAAATTCATCGCACTAGGTATCAATTCAATGAAAGTGACCGATGAATGATAGGATATGCTTATAGTAATAATTATAGTATCAACTAATAAGAATAAATAATATGAATCGTTTTGTATTCTTGAAATTCTCTACCGAATATTATTCATGCTTCAAGAATAAACCAGATAATTCTTTAAAAAAACGTATTTTTTGACAAGTTTAACATCTATTTATATCAATGCGTTGTATGTCCATTTGGAAATTGCATTAATTCCAATCCAATCAGCACATTCTTATACCAACCTTTAGAAGTTTTCTTTTTCCAAAAGAGATTTGGTGTTAGAAATACTCTGTCCATTGTTACCGCCTTGTCTCGTTACGTTCGAAAATAGAGGATTATACTGGATACATCCAGTTTCTTTTTCATAATTTTCAATATCAGATACGAAATAAGTGGTTTTGCAGTAAGCTGCTTCCCCTCCGCGTCAAGCTGATTTAAACACCAACATGTGATATGATTTTTGCAAAAATTAATGTTACGACGCTGTTTTGAATACAGATGTATTGCTACAAATGGCCCTGTTAAGTGGCCCTCTCGTTTACCTGACATGACACCTCTAGATTTTTATTTTTGAGAATATCTGAAATTCGAGGTGTATTCGAAAAATATCATTTCATGAAATATTCTGAAAACGCCCCTAATAATAACTAAGTTATCAGTTGTGCTGACCTAATATGGAACACCCTGTATATTCGGTAATTTTATGTGTTCAATGATTTATAACAGTCATTTCAAACTCGTACATTTATCAAAATACTCCGTTTTAGGTTTGTTTCCCTGAATCCCTGAATCCAATCCGATCATTCCGATAATTTTTCCCATTTTAATGAATATCTGCTAAATTCATTCGCAAAGCTTTTGCTTTTTCAGTTTGGGCTTCACTAATTTTCAATGTCTTAAATGTTTTAGTGGCATTCGAAGCGCTAATTATTCTTGAGGAGATTCAGAGAAAATCAAAGAGTGTTAGATGTTTCCTTGTAGCTCGTAAATTTTCCTCAATTAATTAAATTCAGTTCTAGTCTAAACAATCAAGAATCATGACGTATAAAAATCCACACCATACAGCAACTACACAATCCATAAGTGATTAGGTTAGATTGAAAGACTTCTGAAAAACTGTGATAGATACAATCGTGTTAACAGCTCAAAGCACCCGACATGCACATCATACCTCTGTTGCAAGTAGAGAAAGGATATCACTGGAAACCATCCAACCATTTATTCATTTCTATAACAGGCCTCTATACTCTCGAGCTGACCTTGCAAATGTCATCCTCAAGCAATCATAAAATGATTTGGGTTGTATGAAATAGAATATTTTCATATGCATCCAAAAATTGCGTTTTAGGTTATATCTCAAAAATTATGGTAAAACTTTTTATTTTTGAAATGGCGAAACCTATCAGTCGAACAAGAACAAAATATATCTATACCGTTGATGTGGCGACCTACCTTGCAACTGGGCAAACTAACTCAGCACGGTGGGTAAAACAGATTTCTTTTTTCAGTTACCGATTGAAAAGTGCGATTTTTTACCGTATTGTAAATATTTTATCATTGACTAACATTCCTATATTTCATGCGAATGGTTGTTTCATTTGAAGTAGAGGAATGAAAAATTAATTACTAATAAAATATATACAGAAATCGATTCGTGGACCTTGTGAAATCATTCGAGAATGAAATTAAAGGGTTTCAAATAATATATTTATTTCATGAAAACAAGAACTCAATTCAAGTATATATTGAACAAGAATAGTAGATCACCTATGAGAGATCCAGGGCGGAAGTGGCAAAAAGGCATTCTCGTGTGTTCATCGTGTGACGTAGTCGACGCTGCTTCGCGTTCATCGTGTGACGTAGTCGAGAGAGATCCCTTAGATTGATAACATTTTGCCGCGCACACTTTGAATATTTTGAATTAATTGAATGGAATTTATAATGAAAAAGATTTCAGCAGCAGAGAATTGAACCATCGTCCTTTTGCTTGGTAGCGAGCGACGCTAGCCTTGTCTCCACGGAGACTTCGTACAAGTTGATGTACAAATGTGGGATATATATTTCTCCAGCTACCAGAGCATGCAAAAAAATATAATGATTGTGAGTCTGATAATAATAATGATGTTTGGAATAAATATGAAAAATTGTGAGGTAACGAAGGTTTTAAGTTTGAAGGTGTGATTCCAATGAGGAAAGTATACAAGGTGTTTCAAAATGTATAATATAAGAGAAATGAAAGTCATGTTAATTTAATGTGACTTACGTGTGTGTGTGTGTGTCAAATATCATGTGGGAAATGGGTCATTGGGGCAATGGAGGGTAGCAAAGTATTCAGCAAAAATATATATAGGATGTCTTATATTATTATTTAAGAGAAAAAACATGTCGACTGCTTGTCAAATTTAGTATACCTGGTGTACCAACATATTATCATTAAAGAGGAGAAACATGGAGTATAAAGAAAAAACACATCATTGAGCTATTGTAGAACATATTGAAGTATATCATCAAAAAATTATGAAGAGAAGAAATCAATCACTGATAGGGTCCGTCATTTTTACGTGCGATACCCAGTATGTGCCAGTTTGATTCTGTTTCTTTTTCGGTGATAGGAGATAGGAGACAGATTGATAGACATTCAGAAAGTCAGTTTGATCGATGCAGAACAAACTACTAAACTAACCTTATAAAACGCCTATTTTAGTCGTATTCTTGGATGTTTTAGCGTTTCAAATTTAAACTGTTTTTTCGAACGCGAAAACGTTTATTGTGGATGCATTTTTGCGTGTTTAAGCGTTTCCATTTTCAGTTGCTTTTTGGAACGCCGAAAACGTCTATTTTGATCACATTTTTGCAGAGAATCGCCGCGCAGAGAATCGCCGCCGCAGTGAAGTCACCCCAACTATGGCTGGAAAATATTTACAGAGCGTTTCAAGTCTAATTATCAAAGAAAAAAACATACCGAGTGTTCCGAAAAAATATCACCGGTAATAGAAAAAAGACGGTTAGTTGTTTAGAGAGAGGGAAAAAGAAGTCACAAGTTGAATTTAATCTTTATGGAATTCTTGCTATAGTGTCCACAATATTAGCATGTATATTGATGAGAGTTGTACTGAAAATAATTGTAGAGGCTAATAGAAGATGGATTATTTGTTTAAAAGCTTGTTACAAAAATTGAATTTTATTGTTTTGCTGTTTTAAACTGTATTATTATAATTGTAGTAGGATTGAGATTTGTTTGTTTCAGACTTCTGACTGCTGATAATAACTTCCGTAGACAAATTATAGTATTCAAAACAGTATTTTCTCAGATTGCCCTTGCTAGATACTTACTTTTTAATTGTATATATATATTTTTTAGGTCCTTATTTGCTTCAAATTGGTACGCCACATGAAAATCTCTTAATCTCAGGGTAGAATTCAAGAAAAAGGAATATTTTTGAATTGTCTCAAATAAGTGAAATGTGAATACTTTTCATAAATAAATGTATCAATCGAAATCAAATCTATTTTTTTTTTATTAAAACAACTAGCAAAGTTTTTCATTCTGTCATTATTAAAATATGTTGCATTGTCCAATATTATTTTGTTAGGTTTTCCTTTGTCATTTATAAATTGAGTAATTAAGTATTTAACTGTCTTATAATTTTTATTTTTTATCGGGTGTGAAGTTACATATTTGGAAAAGTGGTCAGTTAGTACGAAAATGTGTTTGTTTCCTTGGTCTGTTTTAATTAAATTACTTACAAAATCTATTGATATTATTTCTAAGGGTTTTGTTGAAATTATGCTTTTTGGTTCATTTCTGTTTACTAGGTTTTTATTTTTACCTGATTGGCATAGAGTACATTTGTTTATCAAGTCTTTTGTAATTTCTAAGTCTTTGTTACTATAGTACGTTTCTCTAAAAATCATCCATGTCTTTCGTATGCCTGTGTGCAAGTATTTTGTGTGTATGTTGTCTATTACTTTTTTTGTCAGTTCCCTTGTAATTAAATATAATTCTACCCCATTAATCACTTTAATTATAATTCCTTGTCTTTGTATTGTTCCTTTTCTTTCTTTGTCTGTGAGTTGTAGTTGGTCTTCTAGTATTGTTTGTAATGAGAAAAGTCCTGTAGTGTTTTTGAAAATATTTACCCCTACCTTAATTTGTCGTGTTGTGTTTCTGTTTTCTGTTTCCATCCTTGTTAAAGTATCAGTCGTCCAGGTATATGTCTAATTTCAAAGTCATACTCTTGCAATAACAGTGCCCATCTGTGTACCCTATTGCTGGCAAATTTACTATTTACTATCGACATTAGAGCTTCATGGTCGGTTTGGAGATAAAATTTGGCTCCTATTAAATAAAAACGTAGTTTAGTTATGCAAAATATTACACTGGCAAGTTCTAGTTCTATGACACTATAGTTTCTTTCGTATTTCTTTGTTATACGTGAAACGAAAGATATTGGAACTTCTTTTTCTCCTTGGTATTGTATTAACACTCCCGCAAATCTAGTCATGGAAGCATCCACCTTTAATGTAAATAATGTTAATAAAAATGTCTTTTAGTTCTTTGAAACCCTGTTCTTGTCCCCATGTCCATTTTGTGTTCTTTTTAAGTAAGTGTATTAGTGGTAATTCTTTGTTTGTCAGGTCTGGTATTAGTCTCTTAAAATAGTTTAATATTCCTAAAAATCCCCTAAGTGTCTTTAAATTATGTGGTCTTGTGTATTCCTGTATTGTTCGTACTCTTTCTGGGTCCATTTCTAGTCCGTTCTGATTTAGTCTGTACCCTAAGAAATTTACTTCTGTCTGAAAAAATTCAAATTTGTCTAAATTAATCTTTAGTCCTGCTTCGTCCAGTACCTCTAGTTTTTTTTGTCTAAATGTGTTTTGTGTGTCTCTTCGTCTTTTGAGTAGATTAAAATGTCTATATAGTGTAAAGCAAAGTCTTCGTATTTGTCTAGAATTTTATGTAGAGCTCTTTCCAACGCTGGACAAGCTGATTGTAGACCATATGGAACCACACAAACTCTGTAAACTACCCCTTCTATACAAAAAGCAGTATAGTTTCTAGAATTAACGGTATTAACGGTATTAACCAAAAACTATGTTTTAGGTCAATTTTAGAAAAACATTTTGCATTAGTAATTTTGCCAAATATTGTTTCAATATTTAGAGGAGATTCATATTGAGGAGTTGTTATCTCATTTAATTCTCGAGCATCCAAACATAGTCTAAGTTCCCCATTCTTTTTTACAACTACCACTATAGGATTGATGTAATTACTTGTTGATTTTTCAATTATGCCAAAATTTAACATTTTATTAATCTCTTCTCTTACTTTTTCTCTATATCTGTATGGAATTGGATAGTTTTTGGACCTGAATTTATCTTTTCCTTTGATATCTATTTTGTGCGTATATTCTTTTGCTACCCTTGATTCATTCATAATTAATCCCTTATATTTTTTTAATAATACTTCAATATAATCATCATATTTCTTTTCACCTTTATAATTTTTTATCATATCATTCTCTTCATTTTCATTATTACACACATAACTATCATTCATCTCTCTCATACACAAAATAGTCTTATCAAAGTTCTCTGTTTCTTTTTCTTCTACAAATTTAAACCATTTACCATCCATTTCTATACATCCTTGAGCATAATTCATCTTGGCCTTCATTCTTTGTAATTGATCATTTCCTATTATTACATCATATTCCATTTGTTTCATTACTAATAGTTGTAAATTTATGCTTTTATTTTCAATTTCTATTTTAATGTCAATAAATTGATTGGTTTCAGCAATTTTTCTCCCATTTACTCATATAAGTGTGTTTTTTTGCATTTTAACTAATTTATGTTGTCTTTCTGAATTTTCAATTATGTTTTGCTTCATTAATGATGCTTCAGAACCTGTGTCGATTAGCATTTTAATTTGTTTATCTCCTATATTTCGTCTTATTGTTATTAATTCTATAAAACGTTCTTCCTCTATTGACTCTAATTTAATAAATTCTATTGAGTGTTCATATTTTGGTATTTCCAGCTTTGTTACATATGGTTTTATTGAAAATTTTCGTGTTGGAATGATGTTGAAGGTAGAGGTTCATTATTTTGTCTGTTAATTTGTTCTGTTTCTCTTTGTAAATTGTTCTCTGTCCTGTCTAAACTACTCCCTCTTCTGGATAAATGTACTTGTATAGTAAGTTGGTTGTTTGCTGTATCTTGTTCTGTAAATGAATTTCTCCTATTTTCTCTATTGTAACTTGTCTCATTATTGTTATTATTATATTGTCTCATGTTGTTGTTGTTGTTATATTGTTGGTTTGTTCTGTTGCAATTGTTCTGCCTATAGTTGTCCTCTATAATTATTATTTCCCCTATAATTGTAATTTTCTCTATTATTGTTATTTTCTATATTATTGTAATTTTCTTTATTATTGTAATTTGTATTATAATTCCTATTATAATTGTATATTATTGCTGTAATGTCTGTTCTGATTATAATTTGTATTGTACTGTTTGTCTCTTTCTTCGTTCTGTCTTGTTTGTCTATAATTATAACTCGGTATGTAACCGCTTTGTTCTATGTTATCATTTACTAATGTCCTCTCTAGTCTGAGCAAATATTCACTTAACCTATCCATTGTCTTAATTTCATACATGTTCATAAAATCAAAAATTTCATGCTTATAATGTCTGCTTATATTTCTAACTATCTCTTCCTCACTCATGATTGGATTTAAATATTGTGCTATTGCATACAGTTGTATGGCATAATTGTTATAGTTCCTACTTCTTTTTTCATCAAACTTGTCAAATTGTAACTTGTCTCGTACTATAAGTTGAGCATTATTACCCCAGTACTGTCTTATAAAAAGATATTCGAATTCTTGGAAATTATTAATATTTTTTCTTGGCTATTAAACCATACTGCTGCTTGATTGCTCATATGTTGTCTAATGATCTCTTTTATTTCCTCTATACCTTCAATGTTCCTAACTTTATTTTTTATAATTTTCACAAAAGTTATGGGATGTAAAACTTTGATATTTCCCACAAATTTATTACTAGCTGGTATACTTTGACAAGTGCTTATGAATTTTGTTTCTACATTAGTTCCTACCTTTCTTTTTTCTAACGCAACTATTTTCTGTTCTAAATTATATAAGTTATATTTTTCTTTATTTTTATCATTTTTATACTTCATCATTTCATAAGACTCTTTTTATTTTTCTTTATTTTTTCATTTACTTTTATGACCTTTCCCATAATCTCTTGGCTATTAATAACTAGTTCTTGCTTAACTTCTTGAATTCTTTGACTATTTTTCTTTATAGAATTATTTATGTCTACTATATCTTGTTTTGGGTTGCTATAAAATTCATTATTTTTTTGCTCTATTCTATTTTCAAATTTCCTATACATCTGATACATTTCCTGCTTATTTTCATCTAATTTATTCTGTAATTTTATTTCCATTTCTAGAACATTATTTTTCACACTCTCATATTTTCTTTTACACTTTCTATATTTCCTCTTACACTTTCTTTCATATTTACTTCCATTCTTTCCATATTTCTTGTTATAAATTGCATCAGCATTTTGATCTGATCTTCCATGCTTTTACTTTCTCTCTGCACTTCTGGTTCACTTACACTACTACTTTGACCTTCCTCTGTCATTCTACTCTTATCATGATCACCCATCTCTCTTCCATCTACACCAACTTTTTTACCATCTCTCAAATCCATTTTATCTTTCCTTTTTTTTATACTTTCCTACCTCACAATTATTCCTGACTCACTACTCGTTCACTCTGCATTCCTACCAATCTTGTTAATATAAAGTTCAATTTTTCCTAATTTCTATCTTGAATTTTCCCTTTCCTGATCGCTCCACGTTGCTGTCGACAATTGTTATGAATTATAATAATGATGATAATAATGATGAATAATAATGATTGGTGTTAGTTTTTATAATAAACTGTATTATTATAATTGTAGTAGGACTGAGATTTGTTTGTTTCAGACATCTGACTGCTGATAATAACTTCCGTAGACAAATTATAGTATTCAAAACAGTATTTTCTCAGATTGCCCTAAAGGAATATTTTAGAATTGTCTCAAATACTTATCATAAATAAATGTATCAATCAAATCTAATTTTTCTTTATTAAAACAACTTTCTCAAGGGAAATGTGAATAACTATGAAACTCTCTCAATCGGCAAATCTTAGATTACCTATGCCTACCTTCAGCTAACTTATTCTTAATTTTTTGTTCAACACTTGGGCGATATTTACAATTTCGTCAAAATTCAGGCTTCCGTGACGATTCCGTGCAAATAGCCATGGCCTGTTTAAGTATGTCTCTGATTACTTCCTCGATCTGAGCATAACCTTTCACAACTCGGTGTTTTGGCTGCATACAGTTCGAAGAAATGAATTAAAAACTACTTTTCTCATAAATAAATACTATTAATAATCAAACATTCAGGAGGATAAAAGTTTTGTGCACTCTAGGGAATGGAATTGTTTGTGATGAAGGATATAGTTCGGAATTGTGGAGGTTGAAGTTTCTGTGCACTAGGAAGTTATATTGGCGATGTTTTTCATTTCGGGGTTCTATTTATACCTTATATTTGCTGCTATTGACCATTCCAAACTGCATCTACTGTCTAGGAGGATTTTGACAGCATAAGTTATTCCAGCTGAGTAATTTTGAATCTATCCTCTGGTTCGAATTGAGCTGATGTTGTTGTCTAAAGATATGTAGTTTGCTTTTACGTTTTGTTCATAAATTTCTAATTTTCTTTCTTCAAAAAATAGTTTTCAACCGCTTCCTTCTGGCTTCTTGTTGATTCCCCCTCCTCTCTTTTTTTTTCTTCTCCTAGGTGAATTTCTGAAGTTCTTTCTAACGCTCGCGATTACTTTTTGTATTTTCGCGCACTGTTTTCCTGTTTTAAAATTAATCCACCTTATTCTATTTACAAATAAACTTATGTGCTATTTCTATTTTTGCTTCTTGTGGATATTTTTATAGTTTTCACATTTTTTTTTTTACTTTTCTGTATTTTCTTATTTCACTCGCATGACTCAATTTTGACTTTTTCAAATTCCTCGTCTTTTTTCCTTGACAACTATTCTCCCTGTGACAAATAAGTACCAATGTGACATACTGAGTGTTTTCTTTTTCATTTTTAGAGTTTCTTTACTTTTATTGAAATCATTATTTTTCCAAATGTTTTTACTAATTTTGAATTTGTTTCATGTTCCTAATACAATGTTCTTTATTGAAAATTAATTATTTTTACTCTAATACTAAAAGGTTCTGTTCTACTACGTTGTTTGGGTTTTTTCAATAGCTTTTCTCATTTTATTTTATTATAATGGTAGTGTTTCCTAGTAAATGCATAATACTTGGTGTTAGAAACAATAAGTATTTGCTTGGGCTCACTGATAAAACTTATTGTCTAACTATATTTTTGTCCTGAGATTCCTTATCAACTATTCATATCATCTAATATCATAACAAAATATATATCTATAGAGTGTTTCTAAATACGTCATTAGAGAAAAAAAATTAAAAATCGTGGCGGTTCAACGGGGTCATAGCATTTTAACGTGTGATCTCAATGGGCTACGGGGTGTTCCGAAATTCAGCGTATGAGAAAAAATCATGCCGGTTCGACGGGAGTCCAGCACTTCAACATGCGATCCCAATGATAAACGTATAAAGGGTACCTCAAAATATATCGTTTGAGAAAAAACGTGTCAGTTTAACGGGGTCTAACGTTTCCACGTGCGATCCCAATGAGAAACTTATACTAGATATCTCAAAATACATCATTTGCGAAAAAAAAAACATGTCAGTTTAACGGAGGTCTGAAGTTTCAACATACGAGTCCATACATTCCATCAACAGTCGAAAATGACGTAGCCCTCTCATTTTAACGTGCGATGAGTAAATACTGCAAATGAAAAACATAGTAATTGGAGAGTAACAGGGCGTTAGAGTTTCAACGTACAATAGTGTTGAGTTCATAAATGGTAAATATTTGAACTGTACAGTCTATGAGGAAACATTATAATAAATATGTGTTATGGATGCAAAAAATGTCAAGAAAAAAGTCTGAATTTTACGGTGTATGAGAAAGCATTGCAAAAATTAATGGGTTATGGATGCGACGGGGTCATAGCATTTTAACGTATGATCTCAATGGGCTACGGGGTGTTCCAAAATTCAGCGTATACCAAAAAAGAAAAAAACACACTGGTTCGACGGGAGTTCAGCACTTCAACATGCGATTCCACTGATAAACGTATGAAGGTTACCTCAAAATATATCGTTTGAGAAAAAAATGTGTAATTTTATCGGGGTCTAACGTTTCCACGTGCGATCCAAATGAGAAACTTATCTCAAAATACATCATTTACGAAAAAAAAAACATGTCAGTTTAACGGAGGTCTGAAGTTTGAACATACGATTCCATACATTCCATCAACAGTCGAAAAAGACGTGGCCCTCTCATTTTAACGTGCGATGAGTAAATACTGCAAATAAAAAACATAGAAATTGGAGAGTAACAGGGCGTTAGCGTTTCAACGTACAATAGTGTTCAGTTCATAAATTATAAACTGACATGTTTTTTTTTTTCGCAAATGATGTATTTTGAGATACCTAGTATAAGTTCCTCATTGGGATCGCACGTGGAAACGTTCGACCCCATTAAACCGACACGTTTTTTCTCAAACGATATATTTTGAGTTACCCTTTATACGTTTATCATTGGGATCGCATGTTGAAGTGCTGGACTCCCGTCGAACCGGCATGTTTTTTTCTTATACGATGAATTTTGGAACACCCCGTAGCCCATTGAGATCATACGTTAAAATGCTATGACCCCGTCGCATCCATAACCCATGAATTTTTGCAATGCTTTCTCATATACCGTAAAATTCAGACTTTTTTCTTAACATTTTTTGAATCCATAATACATATTTGTTATAATGTTCCTCATAGACTGTACCATTCAAATATTTTCGATTTATGATCTTAACACGTACGTTGAAACGCTAACGCCCTGTTACTCTCCAATTACTATGTTTTTCATTTGCAGTATTTACTCATCGCACGGTAAAATGTGAGGGCTACTCTTTTTCGACTGTTGATGGAATGTATGGAATCGTATGTTGGAACTTCAGACCTCCGTTAAACTGACATGTTTTTTTTTTCGCAAATGATGTATTTTGAGATACCTAGTATAAGTTCCTCATTGGGATCGCACGTGGAAACGTTAGACCCCGTTAAACTGACACGTTATTTCTCTAACGATATATTTTGAGGTACCCTTTAAACGTTTATCATTGGGATCGCATGTTGAAGTGCTAGACTCCCGTCGAACCAGCATGTTTTTTTTCTTATACGCTGAATTTTGGAACACCCCGTAACCCATTGAGATCACACGTTAAAATGCTATGACTCCTTTTTTTTTTCTTTAATGATGTATTTAGAAACACTCTATATATATATATATATATATGTTATATAGTGAAAATATACTGTTATATGCTGGAATTGCGTCTCGGACAAATCCCAATGTCAGGAGATAAGGACTTGCTGATTTAACGACGCCAGCGAGAGACCACCTACACTGGAACAAAGGCAATGCTGACAGTGTATAATTAACTTTATAAATACGACCTGCGAGTCGATTGAAGTCAGTCTGCATTTTATATTCGTTTTAATATCAATAAATTTGTATACAATATAACGGTGGTATGTACCACCCTGTAAAATTTTTTAAAAAGTGTATCAGTGAAATACTGATATAACAACTGGCGCAGTCGGTAGGATTCCTAAACGCTGCTAGAACAAGAAGAATCTAACTGGTAGCGGTGGATCCTAATCCTTGAAGGAATCAACGAATTTGCTGAGGAGTCATCACTTGAAGACCACGGAAGGAACACCCAGTGAAGCCCCTAGTGTACCATCTTCAAGAACGAGACGAATAACTCATGAAACTATTACTGTTAGTGACAAAGAATCATCTCGTACTTACAAATACTATCATTTTCAAATAATCATACTGAGTGATTATTTTTACACAGACTCAATTCAAAAAATCATTTTCGATAATTGTACTGGTTAATTATCAGCAAAATAATCGCACTGTTCGATAATTCTCAAAAGGTACAATTTGTTGAATCTATTATTGAGCAATATGGAGAACTCTGCAAATAATGTTGACAACAATGTCGAAAATCAGGATCCTGTTCCTGAAATCGAACCATATAAATTATCAGAAGTGTTCTCAATTGTTCCCGAATATGAAGGTGATCAAATATTTATGACTACTTTCTTGAATGCTTGTGATTGCGCGTATCAAATGGCAACGCGTGACCAAAGAAATTTGTTAACTATTCACATCAAAAATAAACTTCGTGGCAGAGCTGCACAGCTCATAAGTTCTAGAAACCCCAACACTTACCTCGAAATTAGAAATTTACTTTCAATCAATTTTGGTGATACTCGAGACCTTACATCCCTTATACAAGACGTACAAAGATTGAAACAACTGTCAAACGAAATTGCATTAGTTTTCTTTAACCGTTTACAAGTGCATAATGCCAAAATGCACGCATGTGTTCAAAAAACAGCTCTTACTGCAGAGCAAAAGCACGCACAATCAAGACTCATTGAAACCATGACTTTGAACACCCTACTGACGGGAATAGAACCCAGATTAGTACAAATAATACGCGCTGGAAATCCCAGAGACATGCTCGAAGCACAGATGCGAATAAGAAGAGAACTTCAACTCTCGTATTTCTAAAATCAGAAACATGACAGACAAAACCAAAATAAAAATAATATTCCAAAAAGGCCTCTACCTAACCAAACCCCAAAATGCTCATTTTGTAATCGTCTTGGCCATTCGTTCAATGAATGTCGCCAGAGACAAAGAACCCAGCCGAACTTCTCGAATTCTAGCCGAAATCCAAATACTAATTTCTCAAGACCAAATTCTTTTCAGCCAAATCGACCCCCAAATAATTTCCAAAATACCCAGCAAAGACCGCAACCTCAAAACACCCAACAAAGACCCCAATTTCAAAATAACCTGCCAAGACCACAATTTCAAAACAATCAGTCAAGACCAACATCACAAAATCAGAACCAACAAAATAACCGCCCCACGGTTATTCAACGAAACCCAAATTTCAGTCAGCAAAGAACATTCTGTGTGAATTTTCAAGATAATCAATACTCCCAAGATTCACAATATCAAGATGATAACATTGACTACTATACGGCTAGTAGCCAAGAAAGTGAAAACTATTATACTGATAATAGTCAATACGATCAGTACAATGAATTTGACCAACAAAATCACTATGATCAGTTTGATGAAGTCAACTATCAGGATTTTCTCGCACTACCAACCCCAGATCATCCGCCAGATTTCAATCAAACACACGACCCAACATCAGAAATCCAGGCTCAAATACAAACAATGAACCTGAACGAGCTCCACCCCGATCTGAACTTTCCGGAGCAACGCTTCATGTAAGTTCGCTCTACTCCATGAACTCCAAAAATCTTTATTACATTCAAGACTTGACAAACTCTTTCAAAATACTTATTGACACCGAAGCTGGTATTTCGATATTTAAACCAAAAAATATTTACACCGATTTCCTGAAAATGTTCTAGTCCAGAGAATCACGGACCAAAAAATTTTAATAACTGAGTCCACCATCATAAATTTCAAAGACAATGATACACATAAAGTTTATGTGCATAACATTGACATCGAATTTGATGGTTTAATTGGATCTGATTTTCTCGAACACTACAATAATTGTATTATTGATGTGAAAAACAACCAACTAATAACAAATTTCAAAACTGTTCCTTTATTTAAAGTAACTGATGAAGAAATTTTGAGAACACCCAAATTAAATCAAATTACAATTGAACCCAGATCTGATAAAATTTTTAAATTAAAGTGTAGCTTCACCAACACTGATGCTATACTGTTAGCACAGGAAAAGGAGAAAGTCAGACTACCAAACGCTTTAGTTAAAATTGATGAAAAAGGGCACTTTCTAACTTCAATTATAAATGCAAATGCCATTTCAAAAACTTGAACCAATTTCAAAATTCGAATCAGTCTTGAACATCAACACAATTGATGATAAAAATTTTGAAAATGAATTTGATAGGACCCAAGAAATTCAAAATCAATTACGACTTGATCATTTGAATGACGAAGAAAACCAATTGATAACTGACATGTATGGAATTTTCGAATATTTTTTGAAGGTGATGATATTACCTTCCCAAACGAAATTAAACATACAATTGAAACCAATAATGCCAAACCTGCATTCACAAAATCATATAGGTATCCCCAAGTCCACAAAGAAGAAGTTTAAACTCAAATTTCTAAAATGTTGAAACAAGGAATAATTCAGCCATCGATTTCTCCTTGGTCATACCCTGTTTGGGTTGTCCCCAAAAAATTGGACGCTTCTGGAAAACCAAAGTGGCGTGTCGTTAGCGACTATCGGAAACTGAATGAACTCTCTGTTGACGACAAATACCCACTACCAAATATTTCTGACCTACTAGACCAACTTGGGAAGTGTCAGTATTTTACGACTCTCGATCACGCATCGGGCTTCCACCAAATAGAAATTGACTTGAAAGATGTACCCAAAATAGCTTTTTCTGTGGAGAATGGACACTACGAGTTTGTTCGTATGCCATTCGGCCTGAAGAACGCTCCATCGACGTTCCAACGCGTCATGGATAACATTCTTCTTGGCAGCCAAAATGAACGATGCCTCGTGTACATGGATGATATTATTATTCATTCTCCAACCATACATGGACACGTCTCAAGGCTTACAGAAGTATTCAAACGACTGAGGAAGGCTAATTTAAAAATTCAGCCTGACAAATGCGAATTCCTAAGAAAGGAAGTTGCATACCTTGGTCATATCATCACGAAGGATGGTGTTAAGCCGAATCCATAAAAAATAGAATGCATCAGAGACTTTCCACAACCAAGGAATCCAAAAGAAATTAAATCATTTTTGGGTTTAGCAGGCTATTACCGTCGCTTCATTTCAAACTTTGCAAAAATATCTAAACCCCTAACAAAACTTTTGCAAAAAGATGTAAAATTTTATTTTGACCCCGAATGTGAAAAATCATTCATGAAGTTGAAATCCGCTCTCACTACTAGTCCCATTTTGATTTATCCCAATTTCGAAGAACCGTTCCTTTTAACAACGGATGCAAGGGCATTTGCGATAGGATCAGTCCTTTCACAAGGACCCATAGGCAAAGATCTTCCTATAGCATATGCTTCCCGAACACTCTGCAGTGCCGAAACCAAATACTCTACAATAGAGAGAGAACTTTTGGCAATAGTCTGGTCCATCAAACATTTCCGACCATATCTATTTGGCAGAAAATTCAAATTAGTTACTGACCATAGACCCCTCACTTGGCTCCTTTCGATTAAAGACCCAGGTAGTAGGCTGGCACGTTGGCGGCTCAAATTAGAGGAATATGATTACGAGATAGAGTATTAACCCGGCAAAATAAATAAGAACGCTGACGCCCTATCACGTATCAAAATCAATCATTTCAAAGAATGCGCGAATTTTCAATCAAAATTCTCCATATTCGCTACAAATAGAAATGAAAACCGGAACAAGGAACCGGAGAAGCGCAGGAGAACGCTGAAGAACCAACAGAGACACAAGGGACCGGAGAACGAAGAGTTCTCATTTCAAAAAATACAAGATGAATTCAACACATTTGTACACTTGTACAAACCCAATCTCTGATCGATTACTCAAAAATTAAATTTGACAATAGTCAACTATTGGACAGAAAACTCAAAAATATTATCACATTTTTTCGACAAAATAAATTAGAAGATCTTCACTATAAAATTATTGAAGATATTTTTGAAGAAAAAGCCGATTTCTTCAACGATGCAATTAACGTTCTATCAAGTAAATCCGTAAAAGATAGAAAATATTTTATTCTTGCATTGCCATACGATCCAGATGCAGTCAATGAACATTTGTTCTATGTACTCTATAAAAAACAAAACGAACTAGATCATTCAAAATTCTATTACGACGAAAATAACCTAGAATTACCCATACTGGAAATTCTTTCTTTCGTATTCGCTGAAAAAGAAATAAAAATGACTGTATGCCAAAATTTGACAAGAACCCCCGAAAAAAACGAAATACCCATTATTATGGATCAATATCACTCCAGTAAGAGTAATTTACATCGAGGAATTAATAAAACTGTTAGAAGAGTTGAAGAAAAATATAATTGGCCTAATCTAGTTATCAATCTGCTCGTTTTTCTATTACCGATAACGCTGGCTCGGAGACCACGCTTCAATGCCAACTGATAATGAAACGAATAACGTAAGTTTATAGCAGAATGATTGTATGGTAATGCGAAATATATCAGCAAAACAATAAAATTCAATTTTTGTAACAAGCTGTTAAACAAATAATCCATCTTCTATTAGCCTCTACAATTATTTCCAGTACAACTCTCATCAATATACATGCTGATATTGTGGGCACTATAACAAGAATTCTATAACGATTAAATTCAACTTGTGACTTCTTTTTCCCTCTCTCTAAACAACTACCCGTCTTTTTTCTATTACCGGTGATATTTTTTCGAAACACTCGGTATGTTTTTTTCTTTGATAATTACACTTGAAACACTCTATAAATATTTTCCAGCCATAGTTGGGGTGACTTCACTGCGGCGGCGATTCTCTGCGCGGCGATTCTCTGCAAAAATGTGATCAAAATAGACGTTTTTCGCGTTCCAAAAAACAACTGAAAATTGAAACGCTTGAACACGCAAAAATACAGTCACAATAAACATTTTCGCGTTCGAAAAAACAGCTAAAATTTGAAACGCTAAAACATCCAAGAATGCAACTAAAATAGACGTTTTATAAGGTTAGTTTAGTAGTTCGTTCTGCATCGAGCAAACTGACTTTCTGACTGTCTGTCAATCTGTCTGTCTCCTATCTCCTATCATCGAAAAAGAAACAGAATCAAACTGACACATACTGGGTATCGCACTTTAAAAATGACGGACCCCGTCAGTGATTGATTTCTTCTTTTCATATTTTTTTTTTCAAATCATGTTTCAAATAATAATAGTCGTTTGTATGAGGACATAAAGTCGCACCAAAGTGGTGCGACTTTAAAATGTGTGCAATCTAACTCGAAATTCATTAATGTTGCTAGGATTTTTGAGTTGATTACCGCTTCCAAGATGCCCAAAGCCCAAGAGTTTCGTCAATGGATCCATTCAAAAATAAAGTTACCTAACTCTCTCCCCCACCCGCCTGATAATGAATACCAAAAAAGAAACAGAGTCAAACTGACACGAAACGAAACTTACTGCGGCAGCGATTTTCTGCAAAAATGTGATCAAAATAGACGTTTTTCGCGTTCCAAAAAACAACTGAAAATTGAAAAGCTTTAACACGCAAAAATGCATCCACAATAAACGTTTTCGCGTTCAAAAATTAAACAGAAATAAAATGTATGGAGATTTGACATTTCAAAATTGCTGAAAATACACGTTTTCGCGTTCGAAAAAACAACTGAAATTTGAATACGCTCAAACACTTAAAAATGCGACCACAATAACTGTTTTTTTTTGCGTTCGAAAAAACAGCTGAAATTTGAAACGCTAAAACATCCAAGAATACGACTAAAATAGGCGTTTTATAAGATTAGTTCAGTAGTTCGTTCTGCATCGATCAAACTGACTTTCTGAATGTCTGTCAATCTGTCTGTCTCCTATCTCCTATCACCGAAAAAGAAACAGAATCAAACTGGCACATACTGGGTATCGTACGTAAAAATGACGGACCCCATCAGTGATTGATTTCTTCTCTTCATATTTTTTGATGATATACTGCAATATGTTCTACAATAGCTCAATGATATGTTTTTTCTTTAAACTCCATGTTTCTTCTCTTAAACGATATGTTGGTACACCTGGTATAATAAATTTGACAAGCAGTCGCCATGTTTTTTCTCTTAAATAATATATAAGACATCCTATATATATTTTTGCTGAATACTTTGCTACCCTCCATTGCCCCAATAACCCATTTCCCACATGATATTTGACACACACACACACACGCAAGTCACGTTAAATTAACGTGACTTTCATTTCTCTTAAATTATACATTTTGAAACACCTTGTATACTTTCCTAAAGTTATGTATGCCTTCCTGTGGGATTAGCTGAACTAAGCATTGCTGCCTATGCAGATTTCCAGGAACACGTCGAGACGGTGTTGTATTCAACTTCGGTTAATGGGAACGAAGGAACATTTAGAATAGACATAGACTTCGAGCAATGAACATCTCATTGTATTATTTGTTGTTAATTAAAGTTTCGAGTGAAATAATTTTTTTTTAAAACTAAGTTCCGTGATCGGTAAACATAATGTGGCGCAGTCGTTGTAGGATTTTGAACGGATATTCGTTGTGAATAATCCGTCAGTTCCAACTGTTAATTCAAGAGAACCTCCGTTGCTGGACAGTCCCTCTGGGTAGCAGATCAAGCAGAAGCCAAAGAAGTAAAGAAGAAAAGAAATTAGAATAGCCATCGCAACGGTACTAATGTAAGTTGCTTTTCCTTGTATCTTGTCTATGTCATTCTCCTCTAGTCCTGATTCATCTCCCGATAACAGTGATTGTGAGTTAATTTTTAGTGAACAAAATCCGCCGAAACCTAATTCGATTTTCGAAAATAGTTCTCGCGAATCAATAGAATTAGAAGCACTTCTTTCGAAGCTATCAATAAGTAGAAATATCAAAATGCCAGTTCCAAAATTTGAATCAAAACTTTTGGAAATCGTTCCAAAATTTGACGGCAATCCTTTTTAACTTTCATCATTTTTAGAAACAGCTAATTAAATTATTACTACACCCAACACCCGAAAATATCAGTTGTGTCCAAAATATTACAATAATTTATGGAATTTATTCAAAATTGATAGGTCAAGCTCGAGAAGTTTATAGCATTTGCATTGATAAAGATTGGCTATCAGTCAAAAATGCTCTAATCGCATATTTTGGCGACCAAAGAGATGTAAATGGATTATTATTTGATTTAGATCAATTGAGACAAAATTTCAATGAACCATCATTACAATTTTATACAAGGGTTATGTCAAATTCAAGAGCTCTTCATAACTATGTAGATACACATGAAAATGTAGTTGCGACTAAAACGGTGAAGAAAACTTTTTACAATACTCATGCTCTTAAAATATTCTTAGCCGGACTGAAAGAACCTTTAGGATCAACTATTCGTGCTATGAAACCATCAACTATGGCAGAAGCTAGGCAATATATTATTTCCGAAAATAATATTCGGCATCTCCAAAAACCGAATAACAGTGATCAATCGAAAATTAAGCCACCTCAAAGACCCAATCACCCAAATCAATTGTCCAATTTTCGCCAATACGCAACTCCCAACCCCAATTTTCAGAATTTCAAACCCCAAATGCATAATCCCTCATTTCCACGCGGCCCAATAAATATTCAACCGAATAACAGTGATCAATCGAAAATTAGGCCACCTCAAAGACCCAATCACCCAAATCAATTGTCCAATTTTCGCCAATACACAACTCCTAACCCAATTTTCAAAATTTCAAACCCCAAATGCATAATCCCTCATTTCCACGCGGCCCAATAAATATTCAGCCGAGACCGGCAGAACCCCAAAAATTCCTCACAAATCGTCAAGTATTTGGCAATCCAAGAGGCTCAACCAACGTTTGGAGACCAAATAACCAAAACAATTTCAATCGCCCCAAGCCAACACCTATGAGTGGCATTTCACAAGCCATCACTTCTCGTCAACCCAATACTAGACCATATCAAAACCCCAATCGACCAAATTTCATTGCAGAAGAACTTTACAATTTTGATAATCCCCATTATTAGGAAGAATCAATACCCTTCCAAAATGAATGTTACTCCCAAAATGATTTTTTTTATCAAAATCAACCCTGTTCGAAAATGTGAAAGACCTACAAAACAAAATCTGTTTCGTCTACATGGACGACATCATCGTTTTTTCCACTTCTTTCAATCTGAAAGTCCAACTAGACAAATCAGAATTCCTGAAAAAGGAAGTTTCCTTTCTGGGACATCTGATAACAACAGAGGGAATAAAACCGAATCCAGATAAGGTCAAGGCCATCATGAGTTATCCGATACCCAAAACGACAAAAGTAATAAAAGGATTTCTTGGTCATCTGGGCTACTATCGAAAATTCATAAATAACTTTGCCAAAATCACCAAACCCTTTACAAGTCGACTGAAGAAAGGAGCAAAAATCGATATAACTGACCCCACCTACATCAAGACATTTGAGGACTGCAAAACCATACTATCGAACGACCCGATTTTGCAGTACCCCAATTTTAAAAAAGAGTTCAATTTAACCACGGACGCCAGTATCGTAGCGTTAGGTGCTATATTGTCCCAGGGCCCCCCAGGACATGATAAACCAATCGCCTACGCATCAAGAACCCTATCCAATGCCGAACAAAATTATTTGACTATCGAGAAGGAACTTTTTGCAATTGTCTGGGCAACCAAATATTTTAGGCCCTATCTTTTCGGCCGAAAATTCAAAATTTTTACAGATCACAAACCCCTTCGGTGGTTGATGTCTTTAAAAGAACCCAATTCACGATTGGTTCGCTGGAGACTGAAACTTGAAGAGTTTGATTAACAAATTATTTACAAAAAAGAGAAAATCGATACGAACACTGATGCCCTTTCTAGAATCGAACTCTACCCGAATGAAACTGTCAAACAGACTGATGAACTCCCCATATTGGGACCTATGCAGGAATTCAACGAAAATCCTGTCCTAGACAATGGAAGACCACGCACAAGCAGAGACCCAGGAAATAACACACCTGAAAATATTGGAAATCAGGATAACGATTCGAAAGCAGGACGAATAGACCCCAATGACAACGACGAAAATGAAACTGTTCACACAAGTGCAGAAGACCCAATATTGAACATCCACATCACGGACAAACCAACCAATAACTTTTTGTGCCAATTAATGATGATTAAAGTTGATCGAAACCCTCGAATGGAAACCAAAAAACTATTTAGGAATTCAGTATGTCGTACCCGATGGTATCTATATGTTATCAACGAATCATTTCAAGCCCAAATTATTGAACATCTGAAAGAATTTGGTATTCCAGAACGCACCTACGTCTTTTACTTCCAAAATGATACCGAAGACGTACTCTATAAAGATATGCGCAGGTTCATACCACAAACATTAAAAAATTCCTCCTTTAAGCTTTTCAAATCCAATAAACTGCTCTTCGATGTGACGAACGAAGATCGCCAACAAAATCTCATCAAATCCCAACATGAAGGTGTTACCAACCATCGAGGCATTCACGAAACCATTGCCGAACTCAAAACCAAATATTATTGGCCCAACTTACACGATGACGTAAGCATATTTATCAATAATTGTCCAATATGTCAACAATCTAAATACGAACGTCACCCACCTTTGATCCAACTACAGTTAACGCCCACTCCCAAAAAACCATTTGAAACTATACACGTTGATACCTTCAAATTTGGCAGTACTATACAGCGTGAGTTACGTAGGCCGTGCATTAGAAGTTTTTCAACTTGCAGTTGGACTAGAAACTTGAAATTTGGTATGCTGTCATAATTGATCATATGCGTTCTCCCTCAAATATTTTTAGTCCCACAATTATACAGGGTATGCCAAAAGTCGGTACCAACTTTCTTATTTTAAATGGAAACCTAATGTTTTTTTGTCATGGTTCGATTGGCCTTCTGATTATGACTTTAGACAACCTCAGATATGTTTACTTATCTATCACAGTTTTTGAGATATGTCCATGTTTCTGAAAAAAATTACGGCTGTAGTAGTTTACGAAAACACGTGTAGCCCGCAAACTGTTCAAAATTTGGAAACCAAATTTATGGAGCAGTTAGCTGGTAGTCCAGGCTAACACCTGATGTCCTATCGACGGTCCCATTTTGTACCATATGGGCTCAGCCGATTTTTGAATTAATATAAAATTGTCAAAAACTCAATATTTTCAAATGGCACCTACCATTTTTTTAACCATTCGGAAGAATATTGAATTTTAGGATGAGTTATTTCAGCATTCCCTATACCCAAGTTCCACCTCTATAGAGTTATTCAATAAAAATCAAGAAATGCCTTATCTTACAGAATGATTGTGTGTGTATGCCATGGAAACAAAAGAAAATTGTAATAATTTAATCAAAAATATTGAACAATTTTGACAGAACTCTAGCGTAAATGTTCAATATGACCACCATTGTTGTTCAAACATTCTATTATTCTACTTTCAATAGATGCGTTGGGATCGAGAATGTCAAAAGTCTGTATTATTCTAAGTCTCAACTCATCTATATTGTGAACTGTTGAAGAATAGACCAAATCTTTTACCCTACCCCAAAAATAAAAATCTGAAGGAGTAAGATCTGGAGATCTTGCAGGCCAACTTCTAATGCACGGCCTACGTAAATCACGCTGTATCTTTAACAATCTGTGACAGCTTTACCAGATTTGGACAAGCGTACATTATTCCCAGTCTTTCTGCACTTCACGTATATCAATCACTTTTGCAGTTCATTTCAACTTTCAAAATCCCTGAAAATATCGTCTCTGGTAATGGTACCGAATTCTCCCAAAAACTTCTAAAAGAATTCGCTGAAATGCAAAAAGTCAATTGGCATTATACACTTCCATATAATCCAAATTCTAATGCCATTGTAGAAAGGTTCCACTCCACTCTCATAGAACACATGAGAACACTCAACCTCTCGAAACCAAATCTGAATCCCTTCGAAAAATTGACTTTCGCCGTCCTTGCATATAATAATAGTCTTCATTCAACAACAAAATTGAAACCAATAGATCTAGTGTTTGGACATCTAGAACTAAAAGATCCAATCGATATTGATTCCGTATTCGAACCAATCAATACCACATTGAACGAACACAAAGAATCTATTTCCCAAATATATAGAAATATTCACGAAGACACGTCAAAACAAAAATCAAAAATAATTTCAAAACGTAACGAAAATCGAGAAGAACCTCCAAATTTTGTACCCGGAACCATTGGATATATGAAAACACCCGAAAGACAGTCGAAAACGGCTCCCCTCTACAAACCCGAACACATTCTCAAAAGCACTGACCTAACTGTGACTATCCCACAAAATACATACCACAAACAATCATTCAAACCACCAAGAAAAATGACAGACCAAAATCTATTACAGGTCGATGATACCTCATCAGACAGCGACTCAGAAGTTTCAAATCTAGAACCGCCAGACGAATCCAGGGATCCTTTCCTTTAAAATGGGAACCGCACGAATCAAAGTAGCTTCCCATACTTTCCTACATTATATTCAACTTAGTCCATTAGAAAACTAAATAAACTCAATAACCAATCAATATAAGCTATTAGAAGCCACATAAAATAATACAACCCCTTTCAATAGAATTGCCCTATTTAACGCATATAAACACCTCGAATACGAAATTCAGATCCATGTTTCCCCATAAACGCGCAAAAAGAGCCCTCATTGCTCCTCTTGGCTCTCTCGTGAAATTCATAAGCGGAAATCTAGACGAGCAAGATACGAAAGAAATATATCACATCCTAGCCGAACTCGAATCAAACCAAAATCGAATTATCAAAAAAAACAATAAACAAATTTCAATTACTTCAAAATTGATGGAAAATATTAACGAAAGAATGACTTCAGTTTCAGATAATCAAAAACTGATAGGAGATAAAATCAATGAGTTGAGAATTGCACTTAACGAGACAAAATTCAATTATGCACATTTTTTTGGAAATTCATGAAATACTGAATCAAATAAAAATCAATCTCGATTCTCTACTAGATTTTCTAACAGAAACAGAAAATGCTATGGGATTTGCGAACTTGAAAACATTATATCGCAGTATCGCCTCTCCAGACGATCTAAAAACAATAATAGATGAACTCTACTTATCACATAGTCATTCTCAATTACTTTTTGATAGTAAGGAATACCTCAAATATTATAGTGTTGTTGAAACCAAAGTTTTCGCCATCGATGACAAAATTATATTTTCATTAGATTTTCCATTGGTTCCCACCGAAACTTTCGATCACTATCACCTATATTCAATTCCAAATTAAAACCAATCAATTATCATCACACCTGCCTCCTACCTAACCCTAAGCAATAAAATGTACCAGTACCAGAACGAAGAGTGCGTTGACCTACAACCAAATTTCCTGTGCGAGAAGAATCACCTTCTGCCCATCCAGGACAACCCAGACTGTGTGACGTCACTACTTTCCTCCAATGCCTTTGCTGATAAATGCCATCAAATTCCAGTCAAAATCAATCGGGAAATAATCGAGAAAATCAATGATAAAATTCATTCAAGACAAACTGTGTGAAAAATGATGTCGCTGTGCTGAAAGGTGTATACCTCTTTGTTGTTCCACCAAAATGCTCCCTGAGGACTTCCAAATACACCTACCGGAACGAGAAAGGATCAACTGTAGGACACCCCCTCACATTGGAAAAAATCAAGGACATTCATATTCCAATCCTGCAAGTCGAGAAACTCAACTTGGAGAAAGTTTCCCTTGACAAACTGCACGAGCTCCAACTAGACGAAATTCGGGAAGACCCTTTGGACCTTATCAATCTTCGCCCGAATTACTCCAGATGGTCCCTATGGAGCGTCGCGACGCTAACCGCCTTCGTCGTGGTATATCTTGTGGTGACCCGGAAACAAGATATCCTTCGCCTACTCAACCCCAAAAAACCACCAACCAACCAGGCCATCAACGAAACTCAAGTGGTTCCACCCTCGAGTTCCTTCTAAGGGATGGAGGAGTTATGTATGCCTTCCCGTGGGAATAGCTGAACCAAGCATTGCTGCCTATGCAGATTTCCAGGAACACGTCGAGACGGTGTTGTATTCAACTTCGGTTCATGGGAACGAAGAATCATTTAGAATAGACATAGACTTCGAGCAATAAACATCTCATTGTATTATTTGTTGTTAATTAAAGTTTTGAGTAAAATATTTTTTTTTAAAAACTAACTTCTGTGATCGGAAAACATAAAGCTCATTGGAATCACACCTTCAAACGTTACACCCTCGTTACCTCGCAATTTTTCACATTTATTCCAAACATCATTATTATTATCAGACTCACAATCATTATATTTTTTTTAAATATTCAAACAGCGTGCTCTGGTAGCTGGAGAAATATATATCCCACATTTATACATCAACTTGTACGAAGTCTCCGTGGAGAAAAGGCTAGCGTCGCTCGCTACCAAGCAAAACGACGATGATTCAAATCTCTGCTGCTGAAATCTTTTTACTTTATAAATTCAATTCAATTAATTCAAAATATTCAAAGTATGCGCGCTCTATTGACAAAATGTTATCAATCTAAGGGATCTCTCTCGACTACGTCACACGATGAACGCGAAGCAGCGTCGACTACGTCACACGATGAACACACGAGAATGCCTTTTGCCACTTCCGCCCTGGATCTCTCATAGGTGATCTACTAAGAATAATGAGTTGAACGCTATAATAAAAATTTTTTGGGACTAGTAGGTAACAACTATACATTAATAGAACTCTGAAGAACAAAAATGAGAATAATTTTTTCTTATGATATCAAATCCAAAATAACCAAAAAAAAACAAATTATATTCACAACAAACATTCACTAATTTTGTACATTTATTAGCAAGAAGGAGAACGAGTAGCTATAATACATACTCCCCTTAAATAATCTGTCAACTATATACTTCCTCAAATGTTGATAGAAAACTAGAGCTGATGGGTAGGAATAACTATCCGTTTGTAATTTCTGCAACTGACGGATGGAAATAAGTATCAGTTTGAGAAGAGCAGCAAGCAGCTTGTATTTTACCGTGTACAAGAATAATTCCAGGAATTTCAGCGTCAACTCGAATAACAAAACCTTCCATTTCTAACATTGTGTTCATGAATTCAAGTCCATACACAAATTCATTTCTTATAGATAAAGGCACATTTAGGGCTAGAGGAAAATGAACATGTGGATCAACTGGCCAGAGCAGGTGTTGAAAGAGGTGAAAACATTGGTCATGATGTATGTGCAAATGATTTTTCTGCTCATTTTAAAATACAACAGCGTTTAACATGGTAATCCAGCTGGAATGAATATTGTCATACCAATCCCACTAGATACACACTATTACAACCGTGTATACCCTCACAACATTGGTTTTCGAACCTCAATATACCTCGAAGATTCATTACAACTCTGATAAGACTAAGGTTTGGTCATGCATATTACCCATTACATCTCTATCGGATAAATATTCTTCCTTCCAAAAACTGTGATCATTGTGATGGAGAAGGAGACCTAGATCATATATTTTTCGCATGCTCCAAGTATTCTGATAAGTCATATGAACTACATGACAAACTTTGTGCTTTGAATATGCCGATTCCGCTCAATGTCATGTCGATCTTAGCCTTGAACAGCATGAAATTGTATGAATGTTTGATAGAATTCCTAGTCAAGACTAATGTCAAGTTGTAGTAGTTTTTAGAATTGCTTTTGTGTGTAGACCTATCCTTGTGTTATATACCCATCAATGCGTGGTCTAATTATTGTGTGTCGTAGAAAAAGTCGTCCCGAGGGACCCCTGGACGTGAAGCGTGTGTCTATTCCTGTTGTACGGTCTTCTATTTCGATTTTCCATTTCTTTTTTATTCGTTTAGGTATTAACTTGAAATAATATACTACTTCATCTCCACTTGTGTCCATAATAAAAGTTGTACTGTTCTATGACAATATCACTAAAACAATAATTCTGAAATTATACCGTTATTTGTTATGATGAAGAATTCACATTGGAACAAAATTCTTTTGTATTTTGACAAATAATTTCTAAATAAAAAAGTATCATGTCATCAGTATCAGTCGTCTGCCGATTGCAGGAAGAGCCTCCACGCGCAACTGGGCTAAGTAAAATTTGATGGTCAAGATCGTTAGTGTTTCAAACAGTCTATTTTTGATTTGTCTATGATACAAACACTATATTTTTGGGTCTGTGCCGTCGGTTTGACCCTATTGAGATTACCCCATCATTCCGCCCATGTACAAGCGTCCCTTCACTCTCTTATTACTCTATCTACGCTAAGTTTTCATGCATCCGAATGTTCGGTTTTTCATAGGAAATTTGAAAGAAATGCCACTTTTTCGTACGAATGATATTTTGAGCGGTTTTCATTTGTGCAAAATACCTTCACGGAATAAATGAAATATTCAACTCCCTAATTTACCGTCCATTCTCTCAAGTAAATTCCTCAGCTCTGTGGTAATTGCCATGTAATTTTCGTAGTTTGAAAATAGGTCTCACCCAAAAACGTTTGGAAGCCCTTTTTCATTTTTCATCAATTCAAAACTTCAATGCGTCAACAAAATCAGTAACATATAAAATTAAGACGGCTGTTCTTATCCTTATATTATTAATCATGATATTGCTATCCATATTTAACATTAAATTTTTTAATATGCCTGGAAACAAAAAACCGCACTGATCATTGTTTCATTTTAAAATTTCGGACAAGTTGACTTTATTTCAACTTCTTGAGTTTATTCGTACCATCAGTTAAAATTTGCCGCCACGAAATATATTTGAACAGCTTTTGACAGATTTCGTACTAAAAACGAATAATTCGTGTACATGAAATCTTAGCTAACCACCTTCCTCCTGCGTTTGCTTCCCATTTTCAACGCCGGCCCTACAGCGCCGCTGATGCGTGGCTCTATTCCTCAGTACGCTATCAACTACGTTCATGTCCAAGTGTTCCCTACAATAAGAACAAAACGGCGAGGCCGTTCGTGTGAAGTGCTGTGAGATTTTTAAGGTGAACCATTACAATGATCTATTCAGCATGATTTGGATGATGATAATTGAAAATGAACCAAGCGACTTTGATCATATTCTATGAATGGTATTGTAATGTTAGATTTTCTCTATAATGGGAAATTACATTTGCCTTCAAAGTCACTTGGATCATTAGTAAATAGTTGTGGCCAAAATTCTAGTAGGGGCTTAATACTTTTACACATAATAATAATAATAAAAGTAACGCTATCGTTTGGGACCTTCATCTCAGTTTTTGCAATTTGGCGGATGGTTCCTTTTCAATTATCATCATCCATTTGATCCTTAGTTCGCAGAGTATACTTAGCCATTTGTTTCCTATCTCGGTTATTAATTTAGGAGCTATATTAATTTAGGAGCTAAAACTAACCAGAACTGGTGTGCTCCACCCATTCTGGTAAGTTATGTTCTCAGAATATATTGGCAACACCAGCCAGTTCAAAGTGGCCTTTGAGCCGTCGGCTCGTCCGAGACAGCCGCTGCCTAGCTCGCTTTCGGCGGACGGCTCGTATCCGATAGCCGTGCGTCGTCTCATCTTTGACGGCCGTCGGCCCGAGAGTTTCAGCCGTCGGCTCGTAGGCTTCAGCCGTCGGCTCGTAGGCTTCAGCCGTCGGCTCGAAAGCTTCAGCCGTCGGCTCAAAAGCCTCAGCTGTCTGCTCGAAGGCTTCAGTCGTCGGCTCGAAGGTTTCAGACGTCGCCTCATTTGAGTGGTCAGCTCAATTTATACAGTAACCTAATTTTCCTATAGTGGAGTTCTACTAATGTTTCACCCTCGTTTCAGATGGCATTACAAGCAAGCTCATTATCCATGGCAGACTTAGCCGTGCTCCAGGCGGACAACCCAGACGATAACACTATTTTTACCAGAATTAAAGAGTTAGCTTCTACCCACCTTCCAGAAGTCTGGGAAAAGTGGGCGGTTGTGAATCTTTCCAAGAAAGATCTGTTAGGGGGTGACATGGATCCACAGGTCCTGAACAAGATAAGATTTGTCCTGCCGCCTATCGGTTTGACAAAAGCATTCAATCCTAGAGCTACGTCTCTGTCTGAAAAGAAATACAGAAAGATAAAAGTAAAGATGTTGGATTGGCCTTTCTGTGTAGGCCTCATCATCCGTCCCTCATCGTTGGCCTGCAGAATCCGTGACGATATTGAAGGTCGTATTGAGGTCCGGTTACCGTGGATTAATGGCCACCCACCACTGTCGAGAAACTATCATCTTGCAAAGAGGAGACTACACAATACTCTCGAAGAATTACGGAATCAAAAACTTGTCCAGTATTTTTAAAGAATGGCTAGAAGAAGGAATAATTGAGATTATTCCATCTGAGGATGACAAAAATGCCTTACAACAAAGATTTGGCATGTATTCGATGCGTCTGCTCATGAAAAAGCAAAGCCTTCTTTTAATGATTGTTTAGGAAAGGGTCAGAATTTTATTGAATTAATTCCGTCTTGTTTGCTTAAATTCAGAAGGTATGAGTTTGGAGTAGTTTCAGATATACGTAAGGCATTTTTGTAACTTAGTCTTTACGAGAGAGAGATTTCCTTCGCTTCTTGTGGGTTGATCGAGGTGGTAATGAGTTGACTTTTTGCCACTGTAGAGTTGTGTTTAGCGTGAACAGTAAGTAGCCCTTTTCTTTTAGGAGCAACCATTGAGCATCACCTTCAGGAAATGTTGAGAGAGAATGATAGCGTCGTAAAGTGATTTCGAAGCTTGCAAACAAAGGCTTTTATGTCGACAATTTCGTTACAAGCGTTTCTGATGAAATTGTCTTTCAAGATGTTCATGCAAGAAGCCAGTTTGATTATGGCGGAAGGAAAGTTTGACTTACGAGGGTGGGAGTTCACTAGAATCGACAGTTGTGACATAAATGAAAACCTTTGTCATTTTCAGGGTTGTTGTGGAATCCAGTACGAGATTCTCTGAATATCAATCCAAGATGCCTGAAAGAGGTAAACATACAAGGAAAACAAATCACCAAAAGATTTATTTTATCAATGACTCAACGTGTCTTCGACCCTATTGGTTTTGTATGCCCTACTACATTGGTTCCAAAATTGTTGTTACAAGAATTATGGAAAAAGAATATTACCTGGGAATAGCCTGTGGATGAAGAAAAAGCAGTGAAATTTAAAAATGGGTATGGTGAATTGCCTTGTCTACTACATATAGATATACCTAGATGATTAGATATTGACACAAATTCTAATACCGTCTGCTCTATTCATACGTTCTGTGATGCCAGTAACACAGCCTATTCTGCGGTTGTTTTTTTACGAATTGTAAAGAATCACTGTTCACCTTTTAGCAGCGAAATCTAGATTAGCACCTATCGAGAGAAAAAAGAAGGTCTTGACAATTCCATGACTGGAGTTACTTGCAGCAACAATTGGGGCAAGACTATTCAGAAATGTCATGGATAATTTTGAGTTCAAACAGATGACTAGTCATTTTTAGAGAATTCTTCTATTGTGATTTTTTGGATACAAAGAAATGAAGAATGGGCCACTTTTGTTTGGAATAGAACTGCTGAATTCCGTAGTTTAACCTCTTCAGATGCATGGAGACATATTCCTGGAATCCATAATCCTGCAGATCTTCTGTCACGTGGTTGTTCTCCGAAATTTTTACTACGATCAAAATGGTGGAAGGGGCCAGCATGGCTTTATGAAATGCCAGATAAGTGGCCTAGTGAAAAGTTCAACTGCAATGAAGAAGATCGCTACACTTCTTAACAATGGTAGCTCAGATTTCTGGCATTTAACTGTATTTTCAAAAATTTTTCAAACAGTGAAGGTAGTAGCTGCTGTCTTCAGATTTATATTTAATTTGAAAACTGTGAAATGTGAATCACTAACTTGCGAGGAATTAAACGATGCCGAAATCTTTATTTTGAAATCTTTCCGGACATGAAAAATACTAAAACCATCACTAATCTATCTCCTTTCTCTGATGAAAATGGATTGATTTGTCTCAAGTCTAGAGAATCATCACGTACCGACTTCCCATTTTATTTTCTGCTAAACATCAGTGCATCAAATTATTTTTCAGGAACACGTATGATCTTGTCTTGTAGGAACTCAAGGATTGATGAGCATTCTTCAAGAGCGGTATTGGGTACTCTATGGACGTCATGCTATTCGATCTGTGGTTGGTAAATGCATTATGTGTAGGAAATTCAATGCAAAACATTTGACTCGCCACCTTTACCAATTGATCGAGTTCGCGATGCCAATGTGTTTGAGGTGACAGGTATTGACTTTGGACCTTTGTTTTTGAGAAACGGGGACAAAGCTCATATTTTCTTTTTACTTGTGCAGTTTATCGTGTGGTTCGTCTCGAACTAATTACCTCTCTGTCGACCAATGCTTTTATGTTAGCGCTAAGACGTGTCGTTACTCGTAGAGGTCGACCAAAAACAATTTATACTGACAATGGTAAATGTTTTGTTGGTCTAGAAAATGCTTTCGAAAAACTTGAATGGACTACAATTTTGGAATAGTGTTCGTCGCATCGCATTACTTGGCGTTTTAACCCTCCGACAGCGGCATGGTGGGGTGGGTTTTGTGAACATTTAGTTGGTATTGTGAAGACTCTTCTCCGAAAAGTTTTGGGTCGAGCTTCCCTTGACTATGAAGATTTGATGACTTTGGTTTGCGAGTGTAAAGCTGTAGTAAACAGTAGACCAATTGCTTATGTATCTAACGATCTAGCAGATCTAGTTGCCTTGACTCCTGCTATGTTCTTATTAACGAATATGGTACGCCTGATTGTGATCAGATAGACAGAAAATCCCCATGTTGTAGACTAAGACAAACAAAAATTAAGAGACGATCTGCGTCGACGTTTTAGTATTTGGGAACGCTGAAAATTGCATCGAAAAAAAGTCACACAGTGTCTTCCTTGGTGAGATTGTTCTAGTGGGTAACGACAATCAGTAGCGCCTTGAGTGGTCTATGGGTCGAGTTATCGAACTCTAGCCTGGTGTTGTTCGCCTGGTTCCAGTTCAGACTAAAAATGGTAAAATTCTGAGACCAGTTCAAAAACTCTATCCTTTGGAATGTTTGTATCCGGATGTTTCTGTGAAATCACGATTGGAACATGTAGCAAAAGAATCTCAGTCCCCATGTCTCTCAGATGAAGAAGATGATAGTGGGGGAGTGAATTCCAAATCAGAGTATGTAATAATGGTAGTGTTTCGCAAGTGCATTCGTGTGATTCGGGAGTGTCAAAAGGCAGAGTACACGATTCCGTCATAACAACGCATAGTGGTAAAATTTCAAGGAAACTTGCGAAATATATAAGCTGATTTTATGTGAGAAATAATATTACAAGTAATAATGTTTCTCAGGTGGGAGAATGTTGCAAACTCAGCTTTGAATTTTGCTATAAATGTAGTTTGTAGCATTCGATTACATTTTTTAACCACCCTGTAATATTTTTTCATTGAAAAAAGAATTTTGTCAGGTGAAAAGTAGTTGTCAAGTTTTGAAAATGTATTAACGTCAATGAAGAAAGTATTTTGTGTATTGCAGAAAAAATGGTCTTGGAAGTTTGCAGTAATCGGTGTACGAAAAGATCATTGACAATTCATTGAACTCAGAGAACCGAAGTTAAACGGGTAGTTTTTCTTTTGGTCTCTGCAATTGAAACTAAATTTTCGCAATTGAAATCCTGTACCTTTCAGTAAATTTACTAGGGTTTTCCTCATAGAACTTAGACTATCTACAGTGTCTGTGCCTGTTAGGACATCATCGACGTAGAAGTCATTAGAGATAATCAGCCCTATGCTGTATCACTTCTGTCAAAAATAATGTCACTGTCATTCGCCATTTCCGTCATTTTGCTATTACCAAGCAATAGGAAAAGTGAATCGATTTTCTAAGGCAACCTGTTTTAGAAAACAGGTAGAAAGAAAGCTTGCAGAAGCAGTTCCATAAGTGACTGTGTTCAGTTCAAAATGAAAAAGTTCTTGACTGGGCTGGTCTATACGATACGTTGAAGACTACGTTGCATGGGCTGAATATTAATCTGACGGTACATCATAAAAATATCACCAGTTAAAACAACATTATGTTGTCTGAAACGTAGTGTAATGGTGAAAAGATCATTTTGAATTGTTGGTCCAACCTTAAGGACTTCATTCAATGAGAGATCCGAAGTGGTCTTGGCGAAACCATTCAACACTACTCGCAGTTTGGTTGTCGTGCTATCAGATTTTTCTACGCAGTGATGAGGCAAATAATATATGGGATACTCGTTCAGGCGATTAGGATTGATTTTATTTATATAATAGAGACTCTGATATTATGACAAAGAATCAGAATATTGTTTTTGAGCTGACTATTTTCATTCAGCCCTTTTTCAATGGCGTGAAATCGGCTAATAGCTGTTTCTATGGAATCACCTAACTTGTAGTAATTTTCCTTCAAAGGCAAACTCACTGTAAATCAAGTTTTGAAAATGTTTGAACGTCAATGAAGAAAGTATTTTGTGTATTGCTGAAAAAATCGTCTTGTTGGAACTTTGCAGTAATCGGTGTACGAACAGTTCATTGGCAATTCATTGAACTCAGAGAACCGAGGTAAAACGGGTAGTTTTTCTTTTGGTCTTTGTAATTGAAACTAAATTTTCGCAATTGAAATCCTGCACCTTTCAGTAAATTTACTAGGTTTTTCCTCATAGAAATTAGATTATCTACAGTGTCTGTGCCTGTTAGGGCATCATCGACGTAGAAGTCATTAGAGATAATCAGCCCTATGCTGTATCACTTCCGTCAAAAATAATGTCACCGTTATTCGCCATTTCCGTTATTTTGCTATGACCAAGCAAGCTTTCTTTCTACCTGTTTTCTAAAACAGGTTGCCTTAGAAAATCGATTCACTTTTCCTATTGCTTGGTAATAGCAAAATAACGATAATGGCGAATAACGGTGACGTTATTTTTAACGGAAGTGATACAGCATAGGGCTGAATGTTGGATTCGATAGGAAAAGTGAATCGATTTTCTAAGGCAACCTGTTTTAGAAAACAGGTAGAAAGAAAGCTTGCAGAAGCAGTTCCATAAGTGATTGTGTTCAGTTCAAAATGGAAAAGTTCTTGACTGGGCTGGTCCATACGATACGTTGATGACTACGTTGCATGGGCTGAATATTAATCTGACGGTACATCATAAAAATATCACCAGTTAAAACAACATTATGTTGTCTGAAACGTAGTGTAATGGTGAAAAGATCATTTTGAATTGTTGGTCCAACCTTAAGGACTTCATTCAATGAGAGATCCGAAGTGGTCTTGGCGAAACCATTCAACACTACTCGCAGTTTGGTTGTCGTGCTATCAGATTTTTCTACGCAGTGATGAGGCAAATAATATATGGGATACTCGTTCTGGTGATTACGATTGATTTTATTTATATTACCGAGACTCTGATAATGTGACAAAAAATAAGAATAGTGTTTTTGAGCTGATGATTTTCATTCAGCCCTTTTTCAATGGCGTGAAATCGGCTAATGGCTGTTTCTATGGAATCACCTAACTTGTAGTAATTTTCCTTCAAAGGCAAACTCACTGTAAATCTACCGGTGTTATCTCTTGTGAAAGTTTCGGAGAAGTGAAATTCACACTCAGCTTTTTCCTTATTAAAAATTTTTTGACTTGCAAAGCATTCCACAATTTGCCAAAAATTATGCAACTGGTTCTGTATTGAATCATTCGTGGATATAAAACAGGAATTTATTGATGAAGAAGAAAAGATGGGTAATGGTCCGGAAATTATCCAGCCAAGTTGAGTTTCATGTAATATTGGTAGGTTCTTGCCCAATTTGATTTGGTCATTATACAAAAGTTCAAAGAATATGTCCGCTCCTAAGAGCATGTCAATATTAGATGGGATATAAAAGTTTGGGTCAGCAAGCAAGATATTGTCCGGAAGTTTGAGATTAGTTAGGAATATTATTTGTTATAGCGTTAAGCCAGTAATTTTGTCAATTATTAGAAAAGGCAATTCAAACTTATATTAATTGGTACATAAAGATTGGGTCTTGATTGACATGCGTTTTGAAATGTTGATGAGATGTCGACTCATTCCGGTAATAGGCAAATTGATGGAAGTAAAATTCAATTTCAACTTATCGTATAGTTTTTTAATAATAAATTTGGACTGTGAACCACTGTCCAGGAATGCTCTACATCTTATGGGTTCATCGTTGCTGTCGAAAACATCAATTATTGCAGTGGAGAGGATTCTATAGGAATGAAAACTGAATTGCGATGCCGTAGCATGAACACACACATTATAAGAAGTATTGGATGAGTGCGAGCTAGACGTATCAGGTTCTGATTCGTGATGAGAAAGAAGACCTTGTAAGCCTTTAGAGATACCATGGATGTAGTTTTTGGTTTCGTTTATATTACTTATATTTGAATTTAAGTGCAGCAAACTATGATGCCTCTTTTGCAAGAACGACATAAATACGTGGATCTACACTCATGATTTGAATGATTGGTTCTTAAACAGTTAGAGCATAGCTTTAAACGTTTGATTTCTAAGAATCTCTTTTTTATGGGAATGTCAGGAATGCCTTGCATGAGTAGATGAAATGGGTTTTGTCACATAATGGACATAGTGGGTTGCTAGCATAGCTTTAAACGTTTGATTTCTAAGAATCTCTTTTTTATGGGAATGTCAGGAATGCCTTGCATGAGTAGATGAAATGGGTTTGGTCACATAATGGACATAGTGGGTTGCTAGTTGATAAATGAGAGTAAGAACGACTAACATTCATTTACATTTTTTATTGGATTGGACACTTTGGTTTGAAGAAGAACTATTTTTAGTGTCTAGTGATTTCAACAGTTGGCAACGCTCGGTTGGAATTTGTATGTATTCATCAATTGTCGGAGTGTCCTTAGATTTATTGAAAATTTCCCTTTCTTTTCGGTTTGAGCAATCTAATTTTGAGTTGAGAAGGAAAATCAGAATAGTATTCCATTCATTAACATTCTCACCTAGCCTTTTCAGATATTTAAAATGTTTTTGAAAATCATCTAGAAATCTTCTAAGAAATATATGCGATTCTTTGGCAATATTTGATAAATCAAAAATTGCTATCAAATGGGAGTGAACTATAGCCTTTTTGTTAATACAAATAATAACGACACAAGTTCAAACAACTCCACACTCGCGAAACTGTTAGCTCTGCAACGGCTCGATGATTGTTGTTCAGAATGTCGGGTTCAAATTCAACAATATTCAGCTCGAAGGACCATGAAATGTGCGGTTGTGCATAATTAAAAATTCTATTTTATGAAATTGTACTATTTCAATGCGATTTTCACAACAAAATTATAACAGATTGACAGTTCATATTCTTCGCCTGTCATTATTATGTTGCCTTGGTTAAGGCCGCGCCGTTTTCCTTAACTCTTTAACACTGTGCACTTTTACTCAGTCTGTTTCCGAAGCCCTCGATTCTAGAGATCAAGTTGATGTTATTTACACCGATTTCAGTAAGGCTTTCGACCGGGTTTTACATGAACAATTACTAGGAAAGCTACCATATTATGGCTTCTCATCCGATATTCAAATTCTTTTGAAATCTTTTTTGTCGAATAAATATGTATTTGTGGAATATAAAGGGGTCGTATCATCAAAATTCATTGCTACTTCTGGTGTTCGTCAGGGTTCTAACTTAGGACCTCTTCTATTCCTTCTGTTTATCAATGACATAACACACTGCATAAATTCACATACGTTATTATATTGTTGCGTTTTCCAGGTTCAATAAGTGGTACACTTACTTATAAACTCGCCTTTATTGTCACAGAACAAATAATACAACTGACAACACTGTTTGACACTTTGCAGTTCAAATAAATACTTCAAACTTCACTTGGTAACGTTACAACAGTAAAATGTTAAAAAGTAAACAAAACTCAAAAACTTCTTAAACTTGGCAAATCTGATCGTATTTATAGGATAACATTATTCTAGAAGCTATAGAACTTTCAACAGAACATTCCATACTAAGTTCTCGAATAAACTTTAATGATTCTAGTACATTCTAATGGGTTTCTAGAAGGCAAACAGAAGGATTTATCATTTTTCTATCTACTACCAGGTTCGTAACACTGCCTCCTCTTCTAGGTTATTCCGTCCCGGATAACATCATCTCCATCTTGATTGTCTCGCTGGAACCAATTTGGAGGGTAGAGGCCTCGGTATTCTGCTAACCTCTCCACGTGAACAACTTTGGGTTTGCTCCTTGGGGTAAGCTGGATGCGGTACACCAAATCGTTGATTTTCTTTACGACGACATAAGGGCCTGTCCAGTTCCTCTGTAGCTTGGGACATAGTCCTTTCTTTCTTTGAGGTTGGAACAGCCAGAAAGCATCACCTGGCTCAAACATAGTCCCTGGAGTATTCCTGTCAAATCTCTTCTTCATCTTGTCACTGGTGATTTGAAGACGATGTCTGCAGAATTCATGCACTCGATCCAGTCTTTCTCGCAACGCTTTGACAAATTTTGGAAAAACTTTGTCCTCATCTACATTCCTGGCGGGTGGCATTTCAAACAGCAGATCGATTGGCAGTTTCATTTCTCTCCCAGTGATTAACATTGAAGGGGTATATCCGGTGGACTCATGCTGGGCACTTCGGTAGGATAGGAGAAATAGTGGCACCAACTCATCCCAATCCTTTTGATTCTTGGAGATGAACATCGACAGATACTGGCTGATGGTTTTATTGTGTCGTTCAACCATTCCATCTGATTGTGGATGTAAGGCTGTTGTGCGAGTTTTCTTCACGCCTAAAATGTTCATCATTTCCTGCCATAACTCGGATTCGAAGTTTCTTCCTTGATCTGAATGTAATTCTGGCGGAACTCCATGTCTGGCTATCAAATTTTCTAGGAAGGCCTTTGCAACTGTCTTTGCCTCCTGGTTTGGAATGGGCACAACTTCGGGCCATTTGGAGAAATAGTCCATGGCTACCATCAAGTATTCATTTCCATGCTCAGTAACAGAAAACGGCCCCAGAATATTAACTGCTACTCTTTCGAATGGTTCACCAGAAAGATACTGGGCCATTTTTCCTCGACTTCTGGCTTTCGGTCCCTTCTTTGAAGAACATAGATCACATCTCTTACACCATTCTTTAAAAACCCGACGGCAATTCACCCAATAGAATCGATCTCGAACTCTAGCTAGGGTCCTCTTGATTCCGAAGTGTCCACCTGCACGACTACTATGAAGTTGTTCAAGCACATTTTTGACATGAACCTTTGGCAGCACCAGTTGGTACACCACGGTTGCTCCATCTGGGCTCTCCCATCTGCGATGCAATAGGCCATCACGAAGACATAGGGAATCCCACTGAGCCCAGTATCCTTTGGCAACTGCACCAAACTTGGATACTTCCTGCCACTCGGGTCTTACTCCATTTTTTAGCCAGCTTAGGACTAACTTCAGATTGTTATCTTTCTTCTGACTTTTCCTCATTTCTTATGTTGTCCATAAATCAGATTCTTCGGACTCGACTCTCACGGTAGTGGCTTGCAAAATTTCCTTGCACTGCTCTTCATTGTAGAAGTTGGCCTCTTTGTTTTCAAGTTTCTGACAATACCGGCATTCCTGCTCCAAGCATGGACGTCTTGATAAGGTGTCTGCATTGCTGTGTTTCCTGCCCCTACGATGAATTATTTTGAAGTCATATTGTTGGAGTCTTTCTATCCATCTGGCAACCTGACCCTCAGGCTTCTTGAAGTTCATTATCCACTGCAGAGCGCTGTGATCAGTCCTCATGAGAAAACGTCTGCCATAGAGGTAGGTGTGGAAATGTTCAATGGCTTTGGCTATCGATAAAAGTTCCTTTCTCGTAACACAGTAGTTCTTTTCTGCTTTGCCCAGAGTTTTACTATAGTAGGCTATAACTTTCTCTTCGCCATCCTGTTCCTGAGATAAAACAGATCCAATACCATGCTGAGACGCATCACAGTCCAAAATGAAAGTGCCTTTCTCTTGTGTATGAGCTAAAATAGGTGCAGTTGTTAATTTCTTCTTCAGTTAAGTGAATGACTGCTGACAATCAGAACTCCAATCAAACTGAACGTTGTTCTCAGTCAAGCGATGGAGTGGCTTGGCGATTTTTCCAAAATCCTGTACGAATTTTTGATAGTAAGTGCATAGTCCCAAGAAACTTCTTACTTCGTGTTTGTCTCTGGGACGTAGCCAACTCCTAACAGCCTCGATTTTCGCAGGATCGGTCTTGATTCCTTCGGCCGAGATGACATGGCCTAAAAAATTAACTTTCTTTTTAAATAAACAGCATTTTTTGGACAGGAATTTATTGTTCCGTGTTCACAAGACTGGAGTTTTTCTTCGTATCTGCTCAGGAAGATTTCTTCATTGCCGATCCGCAATATTTTCTTTCTGATATTAAGGATGAAGTCATTCTTCTCCATGATATCTAGACCCAAAACACATTCATCCTTTATGTCTGCAACCAACATAAAATGTTCCATGGTAATGGGGCCTATTTGGATGCGTACAAGCGTCTCTCCAATAATTGGTGAGGTTTGTCCCGTAGCTGTTTCCAAAACCATATTCCTCTTTATCGGCTTTACAGATTTTTGTATGAGGTCTGGACGAACAACTGTTCTGGAAGCTCCTGTATCTATAGTGAAGGTGCATCTTCGATCTTCTAATTGGCCTTGGACTAGTAGACTTTGTCCATTTCTCTTCAACGTCGAGATAGGAATCTTGGGGCTTTGAACACTGAAAGTCGACACACGCCCCCTAGTGCCGACTAATTCTCGTTTTCCTGGTTGGAAGAGAGTCTTCTTTCAGGGGTTCGAGGTCTCCCTTCTGGCGTGGGTGACCTCCTGTAGCCTCCTCTGATGAAACGACCACGTTGTTCCTTTCTTGGGCTTGGGGATCTCGATCTCGCTTCATCGATTGTAGATGTCGTCCTTACCCTCATTGGACTTCTGGACCTTGATCTTTCCCAGCAGCTTCTTGTTTTTTGCGCAGTTCAAATTGTTGAAAAAGCCCTTCTTTTTTGTTTTGATCTTCTTTTCTGTGTATTTCAAATTGTTTGAGAAGCTCTTCTTGTTCCAGTTTTCTTTTCGCTTATTGTTCCTTCAAAAACTGGATTATGTCTAACGTCGCCATCTCGTCGTAATTCTGTGATCGAGTATTCACCATCAAATACTGTAAATCTGCTCCACTCTTCTTTCTTCAGTACCACTAATCCCACTTCTGACACCAAATGTTGCGTTTTTCAGGTTTAATAAGTGGTACACTTACTTATAAACTCGCCTTTATTGTCACAGAACAAATAATACAACTGACAACACTGTTTGACACTTTGCAGTTCGAATGTTAAAAAGTAAACAAAACTCAAAAACTTCTTAAACTTGGCAAATCTGATCGTATTTATAGGATTTCATTATTCTAGAAGCTATAGAACTTTCAACAAAACATTCCATACTAAGTTCTCGAATAAACTTTAATGATTCTAGTACATTCTAATGGGTTTCTAGAAGGCAAACAGAAGGATTCATCATTTTCTATCTACTACAAGGTTCGTAACAATATGTTGATGACATGAAAATCTTCAGGATGGTAGATAATTTATCAGACTGTAACTTACTGCAGGAGGATATAAAAAATCTCTGTGTTTGGTGCAAGAAAAATAGACTAAAATATTGATAAATGTAAAATTATGTCATTCACTCGGAAACAAATTCCACTTAAATTTGATTATCAAATCTACAACTCGGACTCAACTCGGGTTTTTTAATTTAAAGACCTTGGCGTAAAATTTGATTCTAAGTTATCGTTTTCGAAACACGTTGACAATACCATCTCAGGTCATTGGGATTCTTGATAAGAAATAGTACGGAATTCACCTCAATAGATACTCTACGCACTCTGTACTATTCTCATGTCAAAAGTAAGCTCGAAAACTGTAATCCAGTATAGAATCCCAATAACTTGAAGTTTAAAAATAGCTCTTTACGAGTTCTACCTACGTTCATAATTTCATTCCTTCGAATTCATAAACAGCGCGAGAAAAAATTAAATACCAAAAAATCAGTGACTTGGAACTTTTTTTCATAAAAGCACCTAAAACTCGAGAACTGAAGGAAATATCGAATAATTTTAATTAAATAATTGGATTATACTCGTTTAGATGTACTCAGAATGAGTGTTTTTTCAAATCCAAAAACAATTTTTTTTTTGAAAAATTAAATTCGTCATCTCCAAAACCAATGTAGATTCTCAAATTTAATCGCCTTTCAATGTTCTACAAAAAGTTTCAAATAATGTTTTGTCTAATATCGATAGTCCGGGAATTATCACCAAAACTCGGAAACCAAAGATATCGAAAAAATTTATATGAACACTTTTATTGGACTCAATCCAATGAACAAAATATTCCATTACATTTTTTAATTTTCCAAAAATTTTCAAAAAACACCAAAATCTTGAAATTCTAATACGAAATTTTACGAAAAACATGAAAATTATTACTTATTTCTCATGAAAACAGAAAAAATCGAAAAGCTCGAAAACGATACACGTGAAGAAAAACTTCATATGAACATTTTCATAACACTCAAGAAGATTGACAAAAAAAAGTGAATACATTTCTTCTTTAATATCGGGAATTAAGGAAATAATACGAAAAATTATGAAAATTTTTGGACTTTGAAAAACTTCTCATGAAAACAACAAAAACTTGAAAATCTCGAAACATAAACAAAAAATATTCATTACTTTTTTTTCTAATACCGATAGTTTAGGAAATACATAATACGAAATTTGTTAAAATTTTGTACAAAGAATTATTTTTCATGAAAACAACAAAAACTCTAAAATCTTCAAAATCATACACGTGACAACAAACTTCATGAGAACATTTTCATGAAACTTACATAGGTGAACAAAAAATCAAATTTTTTTTTTTTTCTAATACCGATAGTTTGGGAAATATCAAGAAAATTTTGGACAGAATTATTTCTCACAAAATTCTCAATAAACTTGAAAATTTTTCAAGAGACAAGTGTATTGGTAGTCATTTGGGAATACTGAACACAAATCTGAAGGAACTCAGGTCCAAATTTTTCCCCTAATAAAACTTTACGGAAAAATGTATATTTCCATCGCTGCTGGCATGCAGTATATATGACGTAGGATGGTTACTTTTGTGCAGTGAATTCATTTATAGTGTATCTATCGATCCCGTAAATTTCATGATTCTTCGTCAAAAACTACGAATGATGCGAGGGTGTTTCCATGAGAAGTGAAACACACTGTATATTTGGTTAAGAGATGATCACTCAGGTGCTTTATTGATTATTAGGAATCGTACGTTAAAAGGTAAGACCTCGTTAATCCTTGGCTCACACAAGTTTCGAATTCTGAGGGCTGCCGTTCGTAGGGGGAGGACAGCTGGTTAACGGAAAAAACAATTTTAAAAACAACTTTTTATTAGGAGAGTTGAGAGGCGAGTGATTAAGTTCATGCTGGAATTGAATGATTCAAAAAAAAATTTATCAAGAAACAAATACATTTTTCCCCTGGGAAACATTTTTCCACATTGACATTTTTCCTCTGCATTTAAGTCAAAACACGTTGTCACCTTGGTGACTGTAGCAGTTGAAAATTAATGTTTTAGAAAAGTTCTCCTATTTCTGAGTTCATAAAAAAATAATGGAAAAATTTACAATTCTTTTTCTACTACTAATCCCGTTCTGATCTTAGGTTTTTAACAATAATTACTAAAGCTTCAACATATATACTCTTTGTCCTGCAATTTCCATACACCATCTGAATTCAAGATCGAAGTGAATTAATTGAGTGGCCCAACATATAAAAAATACTTCGTTGTCGTAGTTATTCCCAGTCATACATTAATATCTTCATTTTGAGTTCATTGAGTCTCAACTTATACTTTTTATCATTATGATTTCTACAAATTTTCTCTAACTCCCGAATAATTCCTCCAATTCCCATGTAATACCACTAATTCCCGACTAATGCCCAGTAATACCCAAAAAAATTCAAGTAATTCCTCTAATTCCCGAGTAATTCCCAGTAATACCCAATAATTTTCAATTAATACCACTAATTCCCTACTAATACCCAACTAATGCCACTAATACCCAAGGCATGTATACCAAAATTCCCTAGCGGTTTTCCCCTAGGGGTACTAACTAGCAATTAGAGACAAAAATCAGTGATAGGGAAGATATTTGAGAGTGGCAAGTCCTCAAAATTTACCCGATAAAAATATAAAACAATTAATACCGGGTAGACAGGTGGGAAAATTATATCTGGAAGACCTTCATGATAGAATTATGTCGGATAGTAGATTGACTGAGTTATCTTAACTAGAGAACGAAAGCCGAATCTACGAGATTGAATACAAATGCAGTATAACTGGATGAAATGAACGAAACATTAAGACTGGTTCAGTCGCAGTTCAGATTAGTAGAGTGAAGTAATTTAGACGAGTGATTGTTCTGTTCACTCGAGTCAAGTAAATTAGTGAAGTTTATTCCAGTATTTTTTGTGTGATGGGAGCTGCTACTCGACAAAGGGAATAGAATGAAGTTCTATTTACTGAAGTCGACCGTGTACTCAACTGCCAGTAAGCTAGACTAAAACAAAGGTGTTCAAATGGGTCAAGTCTCTAAATAACTGGACCACTTGACCAAACTACTGGCTGCGTCTGAACTTTGCTTTACATCCTATCGTTTTCTATATTGTTCTTCATCCCCTTACTATCACTACTTTTATTCTCCCCTCTTGTTTTCTATGCTTGTCGCTTAATTTTTTTCATTCTATTCTTGAAATAATCCCTTATTCGAAATAATAAAAATAATTTCAAATTTTTTTCTTTCAGGTTACGGTGTAGCAACTGAATATTTTTTATCTTGGTAGATTTTCTCATCTCTTCTCAATATAAATTCCTTAAATCTAGTTTCCTTTTGATGGTGAGAGACTGGGACAATGCGTTGGTCAAATTCACAAACAATTTTTCCATCAAATTGAATAGTTCAAAAATAGTTTCTTTCGGATATAAGAGCTGATTTTGTTTCTTGTTTTCTCTTAACATTTGTGATTTTGAAAAATGACTAGTGATTTTATTAGCAGAAAGTGTTCTGTAGTATGCTCTGCATTTTGAATTTCTATAATTCCTTCTTGAAATATATCCCAAACAGTATTACAAACTATTTCATGGAATTTTTCCTAAAAATTTGTTTCATTTCATGCAACTGGTAAATTCAAAATTATTTTATTGAGAGAATCTGTTTCATTCTCATGGAGTAAATCAGTAAGTCCGAGTAAGTTGTGATCTTCAATAGTTGTGTAACTATTTCCCTTTAACTCTATTTGTATGTAGTGGATGACACAAACATTTTTCAAAAGATTTTGAACCTGAAGAGCATTGAGTACCTACTGGTTGCTTCAACCTCATTTGACTGAATAAATTTTCTAATCTGTCTTGGGAAAACCACGATGTAAGTAAAAATTTATAATCCTGGAAATTCAGAAAATAATATTGTAAATTCAATATCGTCTGTGTGGATATCTGACTCGGTTTCCAGTAACCCTTTTCCCTAATTTTAATTTTGTATTGTGGCTCTCTATCACGAACTCTCGAACTGTATTTGTAACTCTCTTTGACTATCTATGACTACTACTACTCTGCCCTCTGCTATCCAGCGCCTTATATACCCGCATTTACAGTTCTCGATCAGTCGGGATCACACGTCGATCCAGTTAGATGGCTCTCTCTCGAAGCGACGAAGGCATTCGATTTTGTTCCTTGGCAAGTTCGCGTTTCTTCTACGCGGGACTCATGTGTTTGCGAGCGGAGAACTTGTTTACTTGTCGAGTGTGCATTATTAATGAGATGATCAGGGCCGGTCTCGAAATCGTTACAATATTTTTGAACAGGAATGACACATCACGCAAACTGATTCAATAAACTAAGCAGTGGTTGTAGCGTTTTCATCAAAGAGGTTGTGCTGATATTACGGAAGGCTTTGCTTTTCGATACTCAAAAATTTCAATGCGCTACTAACGTAGGAATTTAGCACATGCGTCGCTAAAGATACTATAATTTTATTGAAATGATTTAGATTAGGAACATAACTTGTTAATTTATAAAATAATAAATTTTCAAGGTTATCATAGTTGACAATATTACTGGGTAAATGAAATTTTTTGACGAAATGATTAGGAATAATATATTTTTTGTTACTGATTAACGAAGATCGAAAATTTTTTAACAAACGTGACACATCTGCCGTGAAATGAATTTTTTTGGAATCATCATATGGATTCCCGATATAATTTTGGGGTTTCGTTTTTTTTACTCCAGAACAAAATATTTTCACATAACTTAATTGGAAGGGCCCATATCTATGGTGACATTACCGATATTGAATCCAGTAGATGAACATGTGTTTATAATTTCTAATGAGTGTTTTATCTTAAGATTCCCCCTTCATTTTATTCCATGTGAAATTAGTTATATGATATGAGTTGTTTCCTTCCACTTGAAATTCCACCTAACATGACAGACAAAAGATGAGTAGCTATTTCTGTCCCTTTTTCTAACGTTTTCCTTTCCATATTTGTGTAAGTAGCTACACAGTACTACACAGTAATAACTGTTCCATCCAAAAATGACCAGCAATCTTTCTTGCAGTCTGAAAAATGTTTATCTTCCAATAATGAAGTATTTAGAAAATTGAATGTGACTTATTTTACGATTCAACGTTTTTATACTAGGTAACGCATAATTTAGTTTTAATGAGTTTTCATAGCCAGAAATACCACATGCGAATCTTATAACTAATGTCTCATGTCTCATGTCGCCATCTTTTTCCATTACGGAGTCTATTTTTATTTGTAAGTTGATCTGAATTGAAGCCAAATTTTCCGTAAACATTCAACTTTGTTTGCAAATTTTCATTTCTGATTTGAACTCTTTCTACCATTTGTCCAAAAAAGATTATTTTGTGGTAGGAAAACTTCACACTGGACCAATTTCAACTTTTACTCGTCGTTTCCTTTCAAAACATAAGAAAATACATCTTCCTCCACATTTTGAAGTGATTCAAGCTGTTCAATCGTTCTTGAAACAGGAATAGCATTAGTTTTCAACTTCTGTGCAATATACCACTCAAAATCTTCTTTACTGAAGTGTACCTGTTTATGTGAAATATTATTTGAACTCTGAATAATCTTGTATACATTCACACGAGTTTTTATCAATGTTATCGAGGAAACTCTTCTGCCTGAAAGTTTTACCAATTCAATAGCTAGTACTCTCGATCATTTCAATTAACCTGACGAATTCGCGCTTTTGATGTTAAATTCCACGCGAGTCTCTTGAGCGCCTACTTCCATGTTTGTAATAGACCTGGATACCCAGGAAAATGATATACATCATTGGATCTGCTCTTACAATTCTGTAACGAACACATTACGGTATGATAATATGTATTTCGTTTCGGAAGCTTCACTTGACAAATATTCCATTTCGAAATATACCGTCACAGTTACTCGGGTCACGTATACCTCGAATCATGTTTATACATAATATGTAATAAAGGCAATATTATTTGCTTTCTCACGATACGCCCTTGTACTCATTTAACCTCACAAGGTAGATATAACCTAAAACGCGTTTTTTTCGATATTCTGTCAAATATTGTCCCGACTCTAATATACGATCTAATTAATGACAAATTGGATACAGGGACTCTAGCGTAGTGCAGGGATACCATACTTGTGACATCTTCGGACGAGGCAGTTCATATAATTAAGATCAATCTCAACTCAGTTGAAGTCGTTTGATGTGGTAATTTAATTTGATCTGGTCTGATTGGTATAACTGATACAGGTAACAAACTATTTCGATATCCAGAAGTATGAAAATTATTTTCAAGATAAGCCTATGCATCCAATGCCACTTGGAATTGGCAGTCAAGGCATGCACTGTTAAATGACTTGATCTCATGTCATGATATGATACAAACGAGCCTGATTTTAAGACCCGACTTATATCAAAGATGTGATGCAAAATATCTCAGCTGGAATTTTTTGATGGTTACTAAAGAAGAGCTGAAGCAATTATGAGTTGAATACTAAAAGTGCTGGTTCTCTTGTTCTGAATACTCACCACAAACTTTTATTGGAGCTTCCAACTCTAGTAACATGGGTTGATTCATGAAGATGCGCATAGCCTTGAAACATAACGCCTTTATATCAGACTCGTGCAAGTTTATCATCTTTGGTTTCTTACTCTCACGGACTGCGAAAAAAAAACAATTTTCAAATAACTTCGGCAGAGAAAAATTAAAATGGAAAAAAAGTGAAAATAGTGAGTTCAAATATGAAGTGGAACAATAACTGTTTTGAAGATATACAGTATGAAAAAAATTTTGGTTGAATTCTCATTTCATATTTATACAGCGTGGATTTTTTATTTCATGTATACAGTGGAGAGCAAAAATATTTTTGTTGTTTCTTCAATTCCGTGAAGATTTGGAAAAAGTATCTTACTTTTTCGCAGATGGATCATTTGATTGAAATAAACAAGATTGCTTTCAGCAGGGCCATATCAGCAGATAAGTCTACTGGAGCTTAACCTAGATTCCAAACATTTGCTGAAGATTTAAAAATTATAAAAAATGCCATAAAATAACCTATTTGGTTGTTTTTATGTTCATGTTTGATTGACTCTAGATAGATCGATACAGTTTGGTTTTTGAGTTAAAAGTTTTGTCAGTTCTGAGATATAAGAACGTCAAGCAGTTTCTCAACTTCAACAAGAAGGCTTCTGGTATTCTTCACTGTGTTTTTGAATGAAAGTCTCCGGTGAATTCAATAGATTATGGACCCTAGCATTGCTTGGTATTAAGGTATATAACCGAACCGGATTGAAGAGTCTTGCTGAAAATTGTTGCTTATCGGTATTCAGTCAACTTTGAAGACTCAATATGGATTTCAAACTTCAAATTGGAAAACTGTGAGAGCATTGGTAACTGCATCTGCAGATGTCCAAACCCATTACAAAACCGACATAAAGAAGTTCAAGGAAGGGGACGCGCTTACTCAGCTGATAATTTCATTCGCTATATGAAACTCGCATCTCCTGCGATATGAGAACCAATAAAAACGGAGCTTCACTGATAATTTCACTCGTTATATGAAACTAGCATCTCCTGCGATATGAGAACCAATAAAAACGGTGCTTTACTGATATATCACTCGCTATATGAAACTCGCATCTCCTGCGATATGAGAACCTATAAAAACGTAGCTTCACTGATATTACACAGTTCCTTCCTTTTGAGCCGGTAATACCACATTGTCATGGACAACCACGCATGCAAACAAAAATGAAGGATATATCTTGCTAGCAAGGTTGACATTATAAATGTCAGTCTGACAGCTTTTTTTCATTGAACTAAAATGAACAAGAATATACGTTTTCCTAACTTCGATAGCTCTTGAAATTATCTTAATAAATACAACTCGTGCTTACAATACTATCGTTAATTCTGTCAGAAACCTTCAACTCGATCAAATTGCTTTGGGGTCATATCACTCGTCCTAGCGGACTCGTGGTGTTACCAAGCAATTTGATCTTGTTGATTTCCGACAGAATTACTATCGATAGTATTGCGAGCACTCGTGGTATTACCCCCAATAATTGTTAGTAGCACGAACGATGCGTACATTGAGTTGATAGCAGCGTGTGATAATGCACGTACCACGTGGGACAAACTATTATCAGTTTATGGACAACGCGTTGATAGACTAATGGGGCAATTTTTCTGTAGTCAAAATGATTCAGCCGTAGATATAGCAACACATATAGCTCATCTTTAAAGAATTTGCTGAATAGCCAGATCTGTTGCTCATGAGTAGAATTATATTTACGCTTTCAACAGAGTATTTTGAATTCAAAAGTGTTCACGTGTCTGTCTGTGTGGAAGAGAGAACTATGAATTAACTCACAGAACAAATTTGTTTGATAGAAATGAGATTACGTGTTGAATCAACTGCATTTGTTTCTGAATTGTTGTGCTGACATATGGGTGGTGCGTTCGTGTTTCCACTCTTTGGATGGATTCATCAAACTTTGGATGATTCTACACGTCGAACACTTGTTTTGAGATTTGAGGAACTGTATACTTGAGAAAGAGAGAGTATGATTATGACGAGTGTGGAGTTCTCTTGATGACTGCGTCTGCGCGACTGAACTGAATCCTGCGTCCTCAACACTTTTATGTCCTTCCTCAAAAACCAACCCCATTTGACATCTTGCGTAACACTTGTCTTATAATGATGATTTCTTTGCGGAAATTCACGCTGCGGAAGTCCCGACTGAAAATATTTGAGGGTATGTTATGTATTCCGCTCTTGTTCACAGGCAGGTAAATCAAATTTGGGGAATTTCCGTCGATGACATACCGGACTCTTTCCTAACGGTGGACTCGTATCAAGTGTGAGACATACAAATGTTGAAGAAGGCACCCGATGTGACGTTCTGTCAATGTGAACTGTTCGAATCTTGACTATGTTGACGGCAGGTTAGTCACGTGAACGAGTCCAACTTTCAGTACTCTAGGCAAGAAACCCAACAGTCTTCCGATGGAACCTGCTGTAAATTTCGCACTGTAGCGTATTGGTATTCGGCTTGAGAGAGAACACACAATCGCTTCGGTGGTGTTGTTATTGTCTTCTTCATCGTTTGCCACTTTTTTGTATTTCTTTGCCTCTCTCGGTCTATCGATGTGCTCGTGAGTGAACTTAGCAATGTCGCTTATTCCGTAATAGCCAGTGTGGATGTTGATGATGCTAACAGATGGCTCTCCGTTGTCAAAATAATGGAATTTTCCGCGACTTATCTTCAGTATACTGTTATAGGAATGAAAACCAATCAAAGCCAAATCGTAAGTGCTATAATATGTGGGATATGCTTGCGATTCGTATAGCGAAATTAATCCTCTTCAAAGCCAGGCGTTTTCGATCCGACATCGGAACATCTGGCACATCAACATTGCCGTGTATGACGCCGCTCAGGCCCTGTCCCATGCGGAGAGGTGGGATACCACCCCTCTGATTGGGAGGCATGAGCGACGCATTTACAAGATGGAAGCTAAGATCAATTCGGCGAGACAACACGCGTCTCATATCCAGTGTGTGGCGCACTACGTGGCAGCCAATAGGCCCTTCACGCCCGATGTGCGGCGAATCGCCGAAAATTCAAGACGAGCTCACCACACATTGAATCAGGGCATGCTGTTTACCATCAAACAGCACTGTCCTGATAGGATACCAATGCTAGTACAAAGCGTGGAGCTAAGAAAAAATAAAATTGCCATCATATCTGATCACAAGGCAAGGGGTATGACCAGGTACTGAATGAGCCTAACAAACGATGAATTTGTCATCGAATCTATAACGAAACCCGGCGCAAGCGACAGAGAGTTGGCTGACACTGTATTCAATAATACAAAGAATTATAACAAAAATGACTTTGTTATATTTTGGCCCAATAGACACAATAAGTGGATAACCACGGAACTGATGACAAAATTGTTGCTGCCCTAGCTCATCATCATAACAGAGCCATTCAGATATGATAAAAATAGCAACCATGATTTGGTATATAACAATAATCTGACACTAAAGGAACAGATGTTTGAAGCTATGAAATGCAACAACGTATTTGAGTAATATGTTATTTTGAAAAGACGGCACTACAGCAGAGATGGTTACAGTCTTACGGGCTCAGCAAAATGGCATATCTCCAAGGCGATGGTAAGACACATATATAACTACTTCCAGCCGGCATATACTACAACTGATGATAATCCACTCAAAGTAAATCACATATCAAACTCATCTCTGAATGTATCATTAATGTCAGAACTGCAAGATGCACAAAACGTGAAGACAAACTCCAGTCAGACTGGTAATTTTTTATACCCACGACTCTCCCAAGTAGCTCCAGATCTCTAACGACAGTGAACTGCAATTCAACTACTCGGCGGTCAAGCATCACTAAAGCCTGTCATGTAAATGTTCGGGGATTGTTGAACAATTTGAATTTGGTGGAGTTTTTTTTGAAAAGTAATGATATTGATATTGTGTGTTTATCTGAACCCTGGTTAACAAGCGATTCCTCGAGGAGTGTTTATTTCAGTGACTACCGGGCGGCAACAATGTTTTGTAGAGAGAAGCATATTCGTGGTGGTTCAGGTATTCTAGTAAAGAATTTCATTGATGTCACTGAAATCATTTCCATAATTAAATTATCTAGAGAATGTAAAATTGAAATTTGTGCGATCTGCTGCTGAGTAGATTCTTCCAAAGTTATTGTTATAACTGCATATAGACCACCAAATGGTAAGGTAAACATATTTCTTGATTGTTTACTGCAGGCACTGAAAATTGCCGATACAAAGTAACATAATATTATACTGTGTGGGGACTTCAATATTGACTGTCTTTTGAATGATGTGAATATGAAATCTCTTATGGATCGTTTCCAATCGTTGCGATTAAGTATCAATATGCAGGGCCCAACCAGAATATTCACAAATGCGAATGGACGTACAAGTCGCACCTGTATAGATTATATGGTAACTACTTTTTCGAATCAAGCTTACGACTGTCAGTTGTTCCAACCAAATATTGCTGATCATCTATCCCATTTGATAACTTTTAACGAAGAGAAGTGTGAATCTAATAATAAACCAAATGTTAAAACTATGAAACGGCAAGTCACTCAGGGCAATGTTAACGAACTCAGAACCAGACTGAGAAATGTTAGTTGGTTTCGAACTTTGTACGACATGGGCATAAACGAAGCATTTTCTTTCTTTCTCGAATCGCTGTATTGGTGCTTTAATGTGGCATGCCCAATAAAGCCCGTTACCGCTAAAAAGCCTAGAAAGGGTTGGATTTCGAAAAAAATTATCCAGGAGGACAAATATCTGAGAGAATTATTTGATTTAACGACAACTTCTGTGAACGTCGATCCTCAGTGTGGAGAAATATATGAAAATAGGTTAAAGGAGCACAAGTCTGTAATTAGGAAAACAAAGACCGAATACTTCTCCAATAAGATTAAAAACGCTCATAATGAAACGAAAGAAACATGGAACATAATTCACAGTGAGTTAGGGAAAAAGAAATCGTCTTGTAACGGAGATGCTATCTCCCTCAAACACAACTCAATTATTGTTTAAAATGCACAGGAGGTAGCAGAATTGTTTGCAGATCACTTTTCTGAGGCTGCTGAATCGACATTGGCCGAACACTTCGGCCAGAACTTAACTCTTCCCTGTACCACCGGTATAAATGTCGATGTCATTCACCCGTTCCCAAACGAACCCATTACAGAAGGCGAAATCATCGAATCACTTAATATGATGAAAAATAAAAAGTTGTCTGGGATAGATGAATTCTCTATAATCACAAGCAAAGGTATAATAGATTTGATAATATATCCATTCACTTACTTACTGAACCAGTCCTACCAGCGAGGATATTTTCCCACTGAGTTAAAAAAGGCATTAGTTATTCCCTTGCTCAAAAAAGGAGATAATAGAGAGTTGGAAAACTATACACAAATATCCCTGCTCTGCTCACTCTCGAAGTTAGTCGAGAAAGTAGTAACCACTAGAATGATGAATTATTTGGAAATAAACAACCTACTATGTAGTAACCAGCATGGTTTCAGGAAAAACCATTCTGTTGAATCAGCATCATACCAGTTCCTTAATTTTGTTCACTCTGAAATAGATTCCAATAACTGTGTAATGAGTCTGTTTTTCGATTTGTCAAAGGCATTTGACACAGTATCTTCAGAGTTTCTTAGTAATAAGTTTAAAATGCTTGATTTTTCAAATAATCTATGGCATTGGTTGGAATCATACATGGGTGAACGTAGTATGACTGTGAGAAATAACATTTCCATCTCGTGTGAGCGTGATGTCAATTTAGGAGTTCCGCAAGGGTCAGTCCTGGGACCCTTACTTTTTGTATTATTTGTCAACGGCTTGCCCGAACATTTTACTGATTGCCACATAACTATGTTTGCTGATGACACAACGATTACAGTTGCTAGTCCTGAACCAGACGATTTATTAGCAAATGTGGGCAGAATCATTGATACATTCACATCATGGTGTGATTGGAATCGACTGATCTTAAATACGAAAAAGTCTGTATCGATGAAATTCTACAATAGAAAAGATAATATTCCTGATAGACTGATGACATAGTTATGTCGCAAGAGGTAAAATTCTTGGGAACATTCCTCGATGAAAGATTAAACTGGGATCAGTCACATATGCAAAAAAGTAAATTCAGCATTCTTTGCAATTAAGCAGATGAAAACTTGTGTAGCCGTAGAAAGTTTGTTGAGCATTTATTTTGCAATAGAATACTATCACATTTCTCTCAACATTATGTCATGGGGTTGTGGAAGAGAGTATAACAGAGTATTTGTGAGTCAGAACCGTATTTCATTCATAAGAGAAGAGTTGCTGACTGTTCCGTCTATATATATATATATATATCTAAATGTGTAAAATTCATACGAAACAACTTTAAATCCTTTGAAACTAATGCTTCTTCGCATGCTTACCACACACGTCATGGTAGTTACTTAAGAATACCAATCCACAGAACTACAAAATCGAAGATTCTCCTCTCTACAATGCATTAAGTTTCTACAACAAACTGCCAGCGGTTATTAAGAATTATGAATGTGACAGGATATTTTTTAACAAAATAAAATGCCTGCTTATTGAAAAATGTTATTATTCTCATCTCATAAGAATATTTGAACGATCCATTTTAATTTGTTCAGATTTAAATTTGTCTCCTGTGTTATACTGCTGTCTTTTTGATTCGTGATATATCTGGTTTTAATTTGACAGAAAAAGAATATTCTTAACGAAACAAAAAGTTATTTTGAAGTGTTTCTTGTGTTAGGTTGTCTATTCTGTTTTTGTCGTAACTTGTATTTTTAATTTTACATATTATAATCGTGGTATATTCATATTTTTGTGTTATATATGACTTACCGCATGCACATACGTGTATTATGTGATATCGATGGTTTTATTTATTCAGGTAATTGTGTTTTAGCTTTACACATATTTATGTTTTATATGACTTACCATATGTACAACCGTACCAAAAATGGTTAATAAAGTATTATTATTATTATTATTAGTAGCTGCAAAAAAGTCACTAATGAGGCGGGCGAGAAGCATCGCGGAAAACAAGTTCCGAGATTAACCTTCTCGACTATTCCAAGAGACCCACGTGTTGTGGAATAGCCGCCACCGGCTGATCGGGTAGAAACCATCTGAATGGGCATTTTCAAATTTCCGCAACCACTCAACGTAGATACTTCAGCCCTAACGCAGTTCGAAGTCTTCTGCAGAAGGCTTCGTCAGCCTGAACTCAATAAACTGCGCAATCCAAACACCCCGGAAGAAAATCGACGGGCCCTCGAAGGCTCGGAGAACTTTGCTGATCCAGGACCTGATGGCCCAAATAACTATTGGTGGAAAAAATTCCCATGTACCCACCACCGTCTAGCAAAAGTTTGTCCATTGCACTACGGAAAAATCGCCAGATACAGCTGCGGCACCTCCAGCAACTGGAGGCATAAGGTCACCCATCTGTTCCACATGGATGACCTTGAACTTTACGCTTCCGGAAAAAATGATCTACATCAGTCCTTAAGGGTGGTGCAATAGTACACGCATACTATCGGAATGGAGTTTGGTATCGACGAATGTGCCACGGTTCATCTTAAAAGAGGACGATGCGGGGAATACGGAGAAAACGTTCAGCTCGTAGACGGAAGCATCCTACATCATCTGGATGCCGGAGAGATGTATACCTACCTAGGGGTGGAACAACGCCACACCCAATAGGTAGAGCTACTGTTAAAATCTCTCTCCGCGGTAAGTATCAGCACAAACTGCGACAGATCTGGTCATCAGAACTGGGAAGAACAATGTTGCTGCAACTAATATGCTCGCCGTTCCGATTCTACTTCACTCCTATAGAGTAATTTAATGGACTCAGGAAGAGCTGCGACAAGTCGACTTAAAAACTCGCAAAATGATTCATCTTCATAGGAACTTGCATCCTAAATCGTCTGTTCCACGATTATATTTCCCCAGACAACGGGGAGGTCGTGGACTTTTGAGTTTGGAGTGTCTACGTAACAGAATGGTACTAGATGGAGCCTGTAAAGTCATCAGGAGTTCAGATCCCCTTCTCTGCTCAGTATACGATTATGAAAAAGCAGGGATTGGAGCATTTCTTCTCTGTCACCGAGTTGGAACCCGTTCAGCAAAAAGCCCACGAGAAAGCTGCGGAGTGTGAGATGCTCCTACAGCTACATAAGGATAAGCCAATGCTTCAAGAATATTGAAGACCTTGACTTATCCAGAAACCTGACCTTCGCTTCTTTCAGGTCAAGTGGGCTGAAGTCATAATGGCCTGCCAAGATGGTGTCTTCAATACCCTTGTCTACCGTAGTCGTGTAGACGAGACACCAGTGTTGCCTTATGCTCCGGGGGATATTGAATCCGTTGTGGGGAATGAGAAGTGCCGAATCTATTAGAACTACTCATTCCCCACCCTTAGGCAAATACAAGTCAGTAAGCCCTATGTAGTCCTCCACGACCATCAAAGTAGGACGATTTTCGTCATAGAGTTATTGGCTCTTGGCGAAATGAATATCATCCGAAAAGAGAAGGAAAAACGGACATAATATCGAGATTTACTCTTTGAACTTCACAGGCTTTACCCAAACCATTCTGTCAAAATGGCAGTTCTTATCATATCAGTGTATGGTGGAATGATGGACACGCTGCTCTCAAATATGAAAATTATACAGGCTTGCCGTGATGCGGCAGAAAATCTAGCCAAAAGAATGTAGGGTGCCGTAATTCTTGGTTCACTACGTTTACTCAGGGCACATGATTCTCGGACCCAGTAATCACTCACCCCACGGACGTGGGGAGTGTTCACTGGTGTTAATTACACACCAGTGCGCACTTCGGTAGTATCAGAGCTCTGAAGATAGGGCCTGACTGGGATATTCCTCAGGGAAAAAATAATGAAATGTGTGGTTCTGATCATAGGGTTACTTGGTGGAATGATGGACACGCTGCTCTCGAATCTGAAAATCAAACCGGCTTGCCGTGATGCGGCAAGAAACGTAGCCGGAAGGATGCATAAAGCCGTAATTCTTGGATCACTTCGCTTACTCAGGGCCCATGATTCTCGGACCAAGTAATCACTCACCCAACGGACGTGGGGAGTGTTTACTGAGATAAATGACACACCAGCCTTCCCTCCGATAGTATCGGAGCTCCGGAGATGGGGCCTGACTGAGATATTCCTTATGAATATACAGATATAAATATAAATATTCAGATATGAATTAATAATTATAATATTTTTGTGAAAGAATACGGGGTACCCTTCTCTCTAATCGTTTCCACCAAATAGAAAATTAAAGGGAAACATCTTTCAGAAAACAACTACTTCCCGGGCTAATACCACGACGGACATTGAACTACATCTGACAGATATTTGTGCGACGTTCTTCCAAGGAAACCCAATTGCAAGTGCTTGTCTTGTAGTTAAACAGAAGATTATCCTTCATTTGGCTGGGAATGACAACCTGCGGACATGCATGTTTGAGGTTTATTGCCTCTCATCAGTGACAGGGTAGGTCGGACAACATCATAATTTTCCCTGCCAAATGAATAATAATCAACTGTTTAACTAATATTTCCCCACGGATGCCACTACGATCTACAACAAAGTTGATCGCAGCGCCATCCGCACGAAACAAGACAAAAGTAGCACAGACTCCGGGAAGAGAAAACTGTAAATTGGGTCTTCTTGGAAGAACGATGCACAAATATCTGTCAGATGTAGTTCAATGTCTGGTGTGGTATTAGCCATGGAAGTAGTTGTTTTCTGACAGATGTTTGCCTTTCATTTTCCACTTGGTGGAAACGCTTAGAGAGAAGGATACCCGTATTTCTTCACATTGTTGATACCTCTCTGGCACAATTTATTCGAACTTCATTCAAATTTTTACAATATTTTTAAAATATAAACATAGGATATAAATATTTAAATATAATATATAAGTTACAGCCAGATGGTTTGGTGGTGAAGAGAATATAGTTGGTGGGGTTATTAGACTATGTAATATGACCATACATAATACGTCTTCCCCTTTTGCCTGAATGAACATAGGGGTTACCCATTTAAACCAGTCTTGGTTCATGGGTTGTGTAATTTATTCATCATAAAGCTAGTGTGTAGAAGTGAATTTGACAAAAGATTAAGCTATTAATTGTTCTACTGAATCGAGTTCAATAGTAAGTATAAAATGTTCAAAAATTTTTTTAGAAAGGTTGAATGACTTTAGGGTATATGTTTTGTACCTGTTTGGTAAAAAATTGTATAATCTAGGTGCTATATAAGTGAAACATCGCTGTCCTACTGATTTCATTGCAAAATTTATCTGCTCATTCTCCAGGAAACGAAACTTGTGGAGTATTGGTGTTCTTTATTTCTGAGACATCCTTTATTCCCATTCATATAGAGTTTCCTTATATTATTATGCACTTTGGCCTTGCCAAAATGGGATTTTTTGGGTAAGTATATTTTTTACCATAAATTATTTTAAGAATTTTTTCTGAAGTATTTCTCATTTTTTCAGATGTATTTGAAAAATTCCTCCCCAACTCAGAATAGAGTACTGTAAGCAAGATTCTACTAGAGCATAGTAAACAATGTTCAGCATAGAGCATAGGCATTTGAATTTGAATGGCAAATATCTCAACATCTTAGCTACCTATTTCACATGTTCGTCCCACTTTAAGTGGGAGTCAATAGTGATTCCAAGATACTTTGTAGATTTTGTAAATTATATCTCGAAGGCTCCTTGATTATCCACTGACAATGTGCGGAATATCGCAAATCGGAATATAACAAACAACCTACAAAAGGTACAAAATATGTTTTTTCAAGGTTAACTGTTAGTTGCATATGACTAAACAATCAATAACTTTCGAAAGATCATTCTCAGCATTGGTTCATCAATTCTTCCCAGGTTGTGGCAGAGTAAATGACTACAGTATCATCTGCAAAACTGTATAATTTCCCAGTTGAGTCCTGATTCAATACATTCTTAATATATATTGAGAAAAGGATTGGTCCAGCAGCTGTGTGTGATTCACAGTGTCGAAAGTCTTTGTCAGGTCCAGGAAAACGCACAATGATATAGTCTACTTTTGTCGATGATTTTGTACAGTTCACTAGTAAGTGTAGCGATCGCTTCAGTCGTTGATGTATTTTTTTTTAATCCGAACTGATTCTTCGAAATAACATTGTACTTCGTGAAATACTTGCCTAGGCGGTTAGCGAAGGCCCTTTTAAATATGTTGGTTAACGTTGATATTAATGAGATTGGGCGATAATTATTCATGTAATTTTCGTCCCCTTATTTGAATATGGGTGAAACAATAGTCTTCTTGATACCATCAGGACAGTTTCTAGTATCAAAGATGGCGTTTATAAGGTATGATATTGGCAAAGCTCTCTCATCTACAATAAGTTTCAAAAGGTCCGCTCGTATTCCGTCTATCCCAGGAGATTTATTTTTCTCTAGTTCTTCAATGATATTTTTTATTTCTGCTTCTGATGTAGGCATTATTAATTTTTTAATAATATTTCTTCGTCATTTCTGGGATTCGGGCTTTTTTATTTTTTGTGCCAGTACGTTTTCAATATTTGAAAAGAATTCGTTGAATTCGTTTGCTATCTCTAGTGGCTTACTATATTCCATGTCATTTTCATCTTTGATTTTTCCATTTTCTGTTAATATTTTCATTGTATTGATGCCATTCACAACTTTCTGTATATTTTTTGAGTTTTCTTTATTTTTATTAATTTCCTTCTTGTAATAATCAGTTTTTGCTATTTTTTAAAGCCAATACACTTGTTTCTTGTATCGGAAGTATTTGTTTTATGTTGCGAGTTTAATTATTTTATTCACTGATTTAATTTATCCTACTGTAAACCCATTCTTTTCTTTTTGTACTAGTTTTACTTAATTTTTGTGATACAGTGTTCTGTTCCAGTAATGTTGTCAGTATATTTTATGGCTTGGATTTCTTGTTTTATCTCCTCAGCTTTTTTTTGAATCAACGTCTCTAACTTTATAAATAGATCAATATTTGAAATGAGCCGGGCTCATATACTATTTATTCACCGATTTGGTTATTCCTTATCAATTTCTTATTGATATTTCTTTTGAACCATTGTACGATTCAACTTCTTACAGGTTTGTACCAAATTGCATTGGGATTCATGCTACTCTCGTGATCTTCTTCTTATAGTCTGAATGGAGATTGATGCTTACTTTATATATTTCGCTAAAGAAACTTCTGCTAGCTGCCTATCCACATATGATTACGTTTGTATCACTTTCAGACTGCTGTTTCTCAGAGAGACCCTCGGACACGTCAATACTCAGTCACACACAATTTAATATAAATATATTATAAAAAGAAGTACACCTAAAACACGCACTTGTGGTACCCTCAGATTAACATTCAGAGCCCTCGAGTGCACCTTCTGTCCAGTTTTCAAGTCTCTACTTCGAAATGCATGTGTTCGCCCATTGATAGAAGATTCAAACCAGTTTAGTTCAAACCCTCGGATTCCATTGTCGAATGATTGATGTTTCTAGAAGATATTTCAGATTCACAGCAGATAATCCTTGAGTCACAAATCTTATCTAATATATATAATAATTATACTGATACATTTCACGATTAAAGTAGTTTCGATTTGTTACATCATTTATTTTGGATAGATTTTTTGTGTATGTGTGTTTGCATAATTAATTCAATCAATATCAGAATCCTCATCTCCAGAGCATATAATGGAGGAGGTGTTTGAAAGCGAAGCCCTTTGTAGTTGTATAAATGCAAGTCATAATGACATGAATCACCTGATTTGAGTTTGAATAGCACCTCATCAACTCTGTTATGACACCACGATGAACGATTTTTGAACAAATCATTTAAACTTTCATCATTGTACACCACCTGTTTATGATCTCTAATGCTGTGTTCTTCTAAAGGCTTTGAAAAAGGTATAGCACAGATGTAATCGATATTCCGGAATATAGTATTGATTCAACCATACGCAATAGCAATACACAAGCTAAGTAAAAAGACATCTGTGACCAATATCCGGTTAAAATAAACCCTCATAAATCAGTGCATCAGTTCATGTAAAAGTATTTAGCAAAAGTGCAATTTGAAGTAAATCAGTGCGTATCCGTCCCGTTTTAAATGGGAGACCAATACAACCTGCCAGCAGCAAAAACTGTGAACCAAAAAAACGAACTTACAAATTAGTTCTACAAAAACTTTTATGAGTTCTACAAAAACTTTTATAACGGTTATCAAGTTGAAGATATATACGAGAAATAATGCCAGGCAGTGGCGTATCGATTCAAGACAGAATGGAGAAAATATTTTAATGTTGCAAAAAAAAATTTAATAATCTCTGTTGTGTTACGTGTTATGACATTTTCCATATAATGCAATGAGAGAGTGGTATTTCGTGTAAGAATTTAATAAAATCGCAAAGCGCTTTCGGCTATTAGGCCATCATCGGTGCTATATATATATATATATATATATATATATATATATATATATATATATATATATATATATATATATATATATATACCCATATACCCCGAGAAACCGAAAGGATAAAAATGTTTGAAATTTTTCATATGAAATTGAAAGCTGACAGATGAAATATATTCCATATAAGCTGCCTAGACAGAAGAAGCGATTATAAAGAATTAAGTGGATATAAAATTTACTGCTCAAAAAAATGTGAAGAAAAATACCAAAAAAAAAACAAGAGAAACGAAAAAAATTATCTCAAAGAAATAAGAAAGTTGAAAAATGATATAATCCAAAGGGTCGAGCTATTGAACATATTGGAATATGAAAAGGAAGACGAGTTGAACGAACCACAGAAAAAGATACATGTACTAGAAATGGAAATAAAAGATAAAGGGAGAAAAGGAAAACCATGGACTCTGAAGATGATGTAATAGAAACTGAGCAAAAGTTTGTCATCATAGTGAAGGAAAATGAAGAAACGAATAATAAATTGAATTGAAAATAAGCGACCTAACTAACACAAATGACGAATTGCAAACCAAACTGAAAAGCAAGATGGGAGAACTGCCAAACAAAGATCAAGACTTTGGGGAACTGAAAGATATAAAAAGGAACATAGTTTCCTCAATTAAATTACCGAAAAAATAAGGAGGATTATATTAGGGAACTTCTTGAACAGATAGAAACTGAGAAGGAAGATAATATTAAACTTAATGAAGATTTTACTGAACTCAACATAATAAGTCGAAATATGGTTTCCGCCATTGCTATTCTTGAAGCAGAAAATATTGAATGTTTAGAAACGGCAGAATTACTAAGAATGCAATTAGAGAAAAGAGAACCCATTTCTTCAATAACTGACGAAAAAGGAATTGCTGATATATATAGAACCACAATCAAACCAAAAAAAAACCTACTCATAGCTGGAAGTCATGGAAGAAAACTTGTGAATACTCTTGCCAGTAAAATGCCCCACAATTATCAGTTCCTGTCTTTTTTGAAACCAAACGCAACAGATGAAAAGTTACTAGAGACAGCCATCATACATAGTAGTAAAAATCACACAAAAAACGATGTAGTCATATTTTCTCCCTATAAGATAAGTAGTAGTCTAAGGTGGTCTTTCATAGATAGATTAAATTTTACAAAAACTATTATTATTACTGAGCCATACCGATATGATAAGGGTCATTTAAATGATTATATATATAATCGTAACATCTTGAAAAAGGAATTGCATTATAGTGGCTTACTCTGTTCCCATCTAATTAGAGTAGATAAAATCATTAGAAGATCAAATTATCAGTCCGATAGGATCAGTATCAATAGAGTAGGTAAACGGTTCTGGAGTCAAGCAATCATGAAAATCATAAATGATTCATTTAGTGACAATCAAACCAATAATGTTCATCGGTGTACTAATAATAATGTAGATTCAACTATGGGAAATAAAAATATTGTTGTTTCGAATACTAAAAAGGAGAATAGAGCTTTAATCACTGACAAGGAGAATATAGTGTTACGAACCTGGTAGTAGATAGAAAAATCATGAATCCTGTTTGCCTTCTAGAAACCCATTAGAATGTACTAGAATCATTAAAGTTTATTCGAGAACTTAGTATGGAATGTTCTGTTGAAAGTTCTATAGCTTCTAGAATAATGTTATCCTATAAATGCGATCAGATTTGCCAAGTTTGGGATGTTTTTGGAGTTTTGTTTACTTTTTAACATTTGACTGTTGTAACGTTACCAAGTGAAGTTTGAAGTATTTATTTGAACTGCAAAGTGTCAAACAGTGTTAACAGTTGTATTATTTGTTCTGTGACAATAAAGGCGAGTTTATAAGTAAGTGTACCACTTATTGAACCTGAAAAACGCAACATTTGGTGTCAGAAATGGGATTAGTGGTACTGAAGAAAGAAGAGTGGAGCAGATTTACAGTATTTGATGGTGAATACTCGAGCACAGAATTACGACGAGATGGCGACGTTAGACATAATCCAGTTTTTGAAGGAACAATAAGCGAAAAGAAAACTGGAACAAGAAGAGCTTCTCAAACAATTTGAAATACACAGAAAAGAGGATCAAAACAAACAAGAAGGGCTTTTTCAACAATTTGAACTGCGCAGAAAACAAGAGCAAGAGGATCAAGAAGCTAAAAGAAAACAAGAGCAAGGGGAACAAGAAGCTAAAAGAAGACAAGAACAAGAGGAGCAAGAGGCGCGGTTAGTCCAACGGTTACAACAGCAGCATGTCAATCTCCTGCAACAGTTTAGTCACAGCCAACAGTGCTTCCAGAATGAAATCACCGAAAAAGTCCAGGAAGTCAGAGGAAGAGTCCAGGAGGTCGAAATTAAACTGTCCAAAATGAATGAACGGGTGGCGCTAGAAGTAAACAAGAAATTCAACGAAGAAGTCGCTAGGATCAAGGAGAGGATAGAAACAATACACCTTCCACACAAGCGAACATACTCTGAGGAAATTTCTCCCACCAGTGAAAGGCAATTTGCACTGACATATCCAAGGCCTGCTCAAGCAAAAATTTAGAAGCCTCCAACATTTGATGGGCAATCTTCGTGGTCTATGTATCGACGACAATTTGAGGCGGCAGCAAACGTAAACGGCTGGTCCGAGGAAGAAAAGGCCACTTCACTAGTCCTGTGTCTGCGAGGCCAAGAGTTAGGGATATTGCAGAATATCCCCGAGAATATGCAGGAGTATTCTAGAATTGTGGAAGCTTTAGAGATAAGATATGGGCAGCAGTATCTTAAACAAGTGTTCCAGAGTCAGCTAAAGAGTCGATCCCAAAAACCAAACGAATCACTACAGGAATATGGAGCAGATGTGGAGCGACTCATTAATTTGGCCTATCCACAAGCACCGAAAGAGTTCATAGAACAAATTGGAGTGCAAACCTTCATAGACGGCCTAAGAGATCCTGACATGCAGCAAGTCCTTCAACTAGGACGTCTTCAGGCCATAAGCGGGGTACTAATAGTATCATTGGAGTTCGAAGCGGCTAAAAATGCATCAAGAAATACGAGATCCAAGTTACGAGAAGTCAAATTCATCGAAGATTCTTCTACAAGCGAGGCGCTGTTGAATAAGTTATTGGACTCCATATCGGCATTGGGTAAACAAATCACTTCTGAAGAAAATAAAAGGAGGCGCTGCTATAGCTGCGGAAAAACTGGTCATCTACAAAGAAGCTGCTGGGAAAGATCAAGGTCCAGAAGTCCAATGAGTGTAAGGACGACATCTACAAGCAATGAAGCGAGATCGAGATCCCCATGCCCAAGAAAGGAACAACCTAGTCGTTTTATCAGAGGAGGCTACAGGAGGTCACCCACGCCAGAAGGGAGACCTCGAACCCCTGAAAGAAGACTCTCTTCCAACCAGGAAAACAAGAATTAGTCGGCACTAGGGGGCGTATGTCGACAGTGTTCAAAGCCCCAAGATTCCTATCTCGACGTTGAAGAGAAATGGACAAAGTCTACTAGTCCAAGGCCAATTAGAAGATCGAAGATGCACCTTCACTATAGATACAGGAGCTTCCAGAACAGTTGTTCGTCCAGACCTCATACAAAAATCTGTAAAGCCGATAAAGAGGAATATGGTTTTGGAAACAGCTACGGGACAAACCTCACCAATCATTGGAGAGACGCTTGTACGCATCCAGATAGGCCCCATTACCATGGAACATTTTATGTTGGTTGCAGACATAAAGGATGAATGTGTTTTGGGTCTAGATATCATGGAGAAGAACGACTTCATCCTTAATGTCAGAAAGAAAATATTGCGGATCGGCAATGAAGAAATCTTCCTGAGCAGATACGAAGAAAAACTCCAACCAATGAAGATTTATGTTGAGGAAGACATCCATATTCCTAAAAACTCCGAAACCATTGTTGTGGCCAGACTGGAAGGTGAACCTGGGGATTTGAGCACTGGAATAATTTAAAACGATTAATACCGTAACGATGGACTTCTAATTGCCCGATGTCTTGTGAACACGGAACAACAAATTCCTGTCAGGGTTGCCAATACTACAGATATCAAAGTTTTCCTGAGGAAAAACGACCAATTGGGCATCTGCAAACCCGTCACTCGAGTCAACAATTGTGAAAACCAAACTCGAACACTTCGAAGAAAAACTACCAACATCGATCAGAGAACAATCGACAAAATGATGGAATCCACGGAACCCCTATCTCTGGAAGAAAAACAGAAGGTCAAAGAGTTTCTGGATAGTCATGGAGACATCTTCTCGACATAAACTTCAACGGGACGTACCAATCTAGTCCAACGCCGAATCAACACCTGCGACGCCCGACCAATCCGACAAACTCCAAGGAGACTACCATTTGCCAAACAGAGAGAGGTAGGCAACATGATCAACGACATGCTGAAGGATGACGTAATTGAAGAATCCACAAGCCCGTGGTCCTCACCGGTAGTCTTAGTAACCAAAAAGGATGGATCAACCCGATTTTGCGTGGACTATCGACGATTGAATGACGTCACCATGAAGGACAGCTATCCATTGCCAAGAATCGATGACACGCTTAACACACTATCTGGTTCAAAATGGTTTTCAACGTTGGATTTGAAAAGCGGTTACTGGCAAGTGGAAGTCCATCCCGATGACAGAGACAAGACAGCATTCTCTGCCGGACACGGGCTGTACCAATTCAAAGTTCTTCCGTTTGGATTATGTAACGCTCCTGCCACCTTTGAACGACTTATGGAACTAGTATTAAGGGGTTTGATATGGAAAACCTGCCTTGTCTACTTGGATGACGTAATGGAAATGGGAAAGACGTTTGACGAACATTTGAAAAATTTGGAAGTATTTTTGAGGTTAGAAAACGCCAACCTACAGCTCAATTGAAAAAAATGCTGTTTATTTAAAAAAGAAGTTCATTTCTTAGGACATGTCATCTCGGCCGAAGGAGTCAATACCGATCCTGCGAAAATCGAGGCTGTTAGGAGTTGGCCACGTCCCAGAGACAAACACGAAGTAAGAAGTTATTGGGACTATGCACTTACTATCGAAAATTCGTACAGGATTTTGGAAAAATCGCCAAGCCACTCCATCGCTTGACTGAGAACAACGTTCAGTTTGATTGGAGTTCTGATTGTCAGCAGTCATTCACTGAACTGAAGAAGAAATTAACAACTGCACCTATTTTAGCTTATCCACAAGAGAAAGGCACTTTCATTTTGGACTGTGATGCATCTCAGCATGGTATTGGATCTGTTTTATCTCAGGAACAGGATGGCGAAGAGAAAGTTATAGCCTACTACTAGTACTATAGTAAAACTCTGGGCAAAGCCGAAAAGAACTACTGTGTTACGAAAAAGGAACTTTTATCGATAGTTAAAGCCATTGAACATTTCCACACCACCTCTATGGCAGACGTTTTCTCGTGAGGACTGATCACAGCGCTCTGCAGTAGATAATGAACTTCAAGAAGCCTGAAGGTCAGGTTGCCAGATGGATAGGAAAGACTCCAACAATATGACTTCAAAATAATTCATCGTAGGGGCAGGAAACACAGCAATCCATGCTTGGAGCAGGAATGCTGGTATTGTCAGAAACTTGAAAACAAAGAGGCCAACTTCTACAATGAAGAGCAGTGCAAGGAAATTTTGCAAGCCACTACCGTTAGAGTCGAGTCCGAAGAATCTGATTTATGGACAATAGAAGAAATGAGGAAAAGTCAGAAGAAAGATAACAATCTGAAGTTAGTCCTAAGCTGGCTAAAAAATGGAGTAAGACCCGAGTGGCAGGAAGTATCCAAGTTTGGTGCAGTTGCCAAAGGATACTGGGCTCAGTGGGATTCCCTATGTCTTCGTGATGGCCTATTGCATCGCAGATGGGAGAGCCCAGATGGAGCAACCGTGGTGTACCAACTGATGCTGCCAAAGGTTCAAGTCAAAAATGTGCTTGAACAACTTCATAGTAGTCGTGCAGGTGGACACTTCGGAATCAAGAGGACCCTAGCTAGAGTTCGAGATCGATTCTATTGGGTGAATTGCCGTCGAGATGTTGAAGAATGGTGTAAGAGATGTGATCTATGTTCTTCAAAGAAGGGACCGAAAGCCAGAAGTCGAGGAAAAATGGCCCAGTATCTTTCTGGTGAACCATTCGAAAGAGTAGCAGTTGACATTCTGGGGCCGTTTCCTGTTACTGAGCATGGAAATAAATACTTGATGGTAGCCATGGACTATTTCTCCAAATGGCACGATGTTGTGCCCATTCCAAACCAGGAGGCAAAGAAAGTTGCAAAGGCCTTCCTAGAAAATGTGATAGCCAGACATGGTGTTCCGCCAGAATTACATTCAGATCAAGGAAGAAACTTCGAATTCGAGTTATGGCAGAAAATGATGAACATTTTAGGCGTGAAGAAAACTCGCACAACAGCCTTACATCCACAATCAGATGGAATGGTAGAACGACACAATAAAACCATCAGCCAGTATCTGTCGATGTTCATCTCCAAGAATCAAAATGATTGGGATGAGTTGGTGCCACTATTTCTCCTATCCTATCGAAGTGCCCAGCATGAGTCCACCGGATATACCCCTTCAATGTTAATCACTGGGAGAGAAATGAAACTGCCAATCGATCTGCTATTTGGAATGCCACCCGCCAGGAATGTAGATGAGGACAAAGTTCTTCCAGGATTTGTCAAAGCATTGCGAGAAAGACTGTATCGAATGCATGAATTCTGCAGACATCGTCTTCAAATCACCAGTGACAAGATGAAGAAGAGATTTGACAGGAATACTCCAGGGACTATGTTTGAGCCAGGTGATGCTGTTTGGCTGTACCAACCTCAAAGAAAGAAAGGACTATGTCCCAAGCTACAGAGGAACTGGACAGGCCCTAATGTCATCGTAAAGAAAATCAACGATTTGGTGTATCGCATCCAGCTTACCCCAAGGAGCAAACCCAAAGTTGTTCACATGGAGAGGTTAGCAGAATACCGAGGCCACGACCCTCCAAATTGGTTCCAGCGAGACAATCAAGATGGAGATGATGTTATCCGGGACGGAATAACCTAGAAGAGGAGGCAGTGTTACGAACCTGGTAGTAGATAGAAAAATGATGAATCCTTCTGTTTGCCTTCTAGAAACCCATTAGAATGTACTAGAATCATTCAAGTTTATTCGAGAACTTAGTATGGAATGTTCTGTTGAAAGTTCTATAGCTTCTAGAATAATGTTATCCTATAAATACGATCAGATTTGCCAAGTTTGGGAAGTTTTTGGAGTTTTGTTTACTTTTTAACATTTGACTGTTGTAACATTACCAAGTGAAGTTTGAAGTATTTATTTGAACTGCAAAGTGTCAAACAGTGTTGTCAGTTGTATTATTTGTTCTGTGACAATAAAGGCAAGTTTATAAGTAAGTGTACCACTTATTGAACCTGATAAACGCAACAATAGTGATAAAATAAATAGATATACTGAATCAAATCGGTCCTTGCCAGGATAGTTCTTTTTTAGACGTTCAAAAAATGATAGTTTGACAAGCATGAATAGAAATTTTATATTTAATGCTAATGCTGCTAGTCTTGTATGCAATTTAAATGATATTTTGATGAATATACATTGTCATTGTCCATTATTATTATGTATTACAGAGGGTATTAGTCAGAATGAGATAAAAATAGATAGTTGTGATATGCTGAATTGTAAATGTACGAGTAGACACACTGATGGGGTCAGCATTTATATTAAGACAGGTTTAGGATACCAACAAGTAATGAACAAATCAATCTATAATGTAACGATTTCGAAACCGGCCTCGAGTCCGGCCCTGATCATCCAATTAATAATGCACATTCGAAATGTAAACAAGTTCTCCGCTGACAAACACATAATTCACGTGGAAGAAGCGTGAACATTCTAAGAAGCCGAAGTTTCTAAAGAGAGCCATCTAGATGAATCGTTCTGTGGACTCGAGTTATCGAGAAATGTAAATGCGACTATATAAAGCCGCTGGATATCAGATGGCGAGATAGTCATGGATAGTCACAGAGAGTTACAAAGACAGTTCGAGAGTTCGCTGATATATAGCCACAGTAGAAAAAAAATCAAATAGTTATTGAAGTCTATGTTTTAGTGTAATAATTGTTTTAAGTAGTGTTTTAAATATATTTGAAAAATTAGTTTTGTGCAGTTTTACTACAATATGAACACGTGGATGTTAGCAGCAAAGGTAAGACTGAATAATAAAGAATCTTATATTGTTTGTACACTTTACCATTCCCCCAATTCTTCTCACTCAGAGTTTTTATCATTTTTGGAGGAAAATATTGAGATTTTAATGGAAGAAAAATCTGTATAATCAATATATAACAAGTGACTTCAACATAGATCTAAAAGCAGCTATTGAACTCATTTGGAATGTATCAAATTGTTGAAGAAAGTACAAGATTTACTGAAGATTCATCAACACTGATTGATTATGTGATAACAAATAAACAAATATTAAACACCACATATCTGTGTGTGTATGTGTGTGATTGAGTTTTGGCTTTGGGGTATACCAATTAGCCAGACTATTTTTTTTAATAGAACTCAGACATTGGCAGTTTTTTTTTTATTTTTTTTTCGGGATAAGATTTTTATTTTTTTTTTTTCATCATTTCCAGTTTAATTTTTGTTTTTGGCTTTCATGATTTTTTTTATTTAAAATTTTTAAAATATTTATTTTTAATTTTTTATCTATTTTCTCTTATTCTTTGTTTCATACAAGTTTAGTATCATCCGTGTATCGGTTACAATAGTTTTGTTAGTAATTCTTGATTATGTATTACAATTTCATTTTGCATCTTGTAATGTGATTATAAAGATTTCTGTATGTTATCGTATTATCTAAAAACAATAAATAATTCAAATTGATTGGCAGGGGGATCTTCATGGAAATTAATTCTAAGTATAATTTATCCAAACTTTGATAATACAGTGAACACTCCAGAATTATATGGTTCAGATCTCCGTACTCACCGCAGGTACAGTATGGGTTGTCGGATAAATCTATTTTAAATTTGTATGCTGGGCAGAGAGCATGGTTTAACCTTACTCTGTTTAATGTGTTGAAATTCCTATCGTTTTCTTGTTTGAACCACCTGGTTCCTGAAATATTCGGAAATAGACGCTTGTAGATTTTGCCTGTTTCAGAGTTGGAAAATTCGTTCTGCCATGATCTTTCCAATTCCCTTCTATATACTCGGTTCAAGTCCGAACAAGGTACGGAATGTTCAAGGTGTTGTTCTCCAGTCAAGGATGCTTGCTTTGCCAGTTGGTCCACTATCTCATTCCCTTTTTATTCCGGAGTGACCTTTTACCCAAACTATATCAACTCTTCTATTCTGTAACACTATTTCTTTGTGGGTTTTGGCGATCTCGATTTCCAGTATAGAAAACTGCTTGTGGTTTTGGAGGTTATGGAGGATTTCTACCGAGCTCTTGCTGTCTGTAAAAATAATAGACTGAAAGGTTTGTTGTGAGAGGATGTATCGCATTGCCATCAGAATGACTGTCAATTCCGCCGTGTAAATTGATGCCTCATTCGACAATTTGTAGGTGTGGAAATATGTGGAGTGGTAGAATGCGAAACCTGTCTTTTCAGATATTTTTGATCAGTCTGTGAAGATGAAATCTGCACCACATATCTGATAATCCTAAAGTTTCTGACCATTATAATATACTCATCTCGCTGATAACAAATGAGGTGAAATTGAATCCAAAGACAGCAATTGTTAAAAGAAACTTTAAGAAATTTAAAAGGCTAGAGTCCTTATTTGATCTGGAGTGGAATACAAACAGTACTGACGTGAATAAACTGGCAGACACTAACGTTGATAATGTTGAAATGCTAGATGAACATGCACTTGGAAAGAATATAGAACATTCAATATCTTTAAACTGAAAGTATAGTTTTCAGAAGAAATGAAATATACGGACATTTTGTATAAAGTGGCTATGGATTCAGCATTAGAGGAGGACTGGATCAGCTATAAAGAAGTCAAAAATGCTGTTACTTCACTGATTAGGCAGGAAACAAAAAAATATTACGAAGAAAAAATGTATCAAAACGAAGAAGATTCGAAGGCAATGTGGAGGTCTCTCAAGGAGTTGATAAATGAAAAATTTCAAAACAGGCCTTCTTAAATAATGTAAATGATGTAAATACTATTTCAGTCCACACACAATTATCAAATTTTGTTTTTTTTTAAATACCTTCGAATGTCCAAATTTCTTCCTGGTGGTAGTGCACATCTGGCAGTAAATTCAATATTTGAAAAAATTGTGGTTTTTCGAAAAACATTGAAATTTTTTCAAGCTTCTTCTCAACTTGCTTTGTTTGTTTCTCTGATTATTTTTGGAATATAAGTGCGTTCTGTATAGATTTACCATCAAAAAGACCAAAATATTTATCAGAAAGTACTTTATATTTTTATAGGTACTTTCCCACCCTGATTTTTGAGTATTTTCTCGGCAACTTTTACGAAATGATTCACCAGCAATATTGGTCGGTAATTAGTGACTTGCATTTTATCAGTTGCTTTATAGGTTTGTAGACATCGGGTTAATCCGAGGGTTGATCATAAAAATATCTTCCCATTTTTCTGTAAACAGTTTTTCAAGTATTTTTTGTCAAATTCATTGTACCTAGTATTTTTTCTTTGTTTCATTATTAACAGAATTTTCTTTTTTTAATTCAGTAGAATTAATTTGTAAAATCATCGGTAAGGGGTCTGTGATGTGAATAAAGATCATGTTTCGTCTACTATTTTGTATGACAGTTGCGCCCAAAAGAACGAATTCTTAGAAATCTATATCAAAACAGGATTTATTTAATTTTTGTTGACGCAAAAGCCTTGAAGGTATTGCACTTTTCAGATTACATGTGTCTACACGGATAGACAAAAGTTAGAACCAAAAGTATCCAATGCTAATTCAGAATTGGCGCCTGTAGTTGTTTGGATTTTTCATGAATTCCGACAATCTTGTAACTTGGCTATGTATATAAAGTTAGCAAGACCACTTGCCGGAAAATCGATGAAACCAATTCCAGTAATTGTAGAATAATTGTCGAGAATTTGTCGAGAACAAAAACAATTGTCGCGCTTATAGTTTTTTTTTAAATGGGGTGGCTGTGCTAACTTTATATTAAGTTAGCACTGCCACTGATATAACTTGACAAATAAACATCAAATTTTATCATTGTGGTAACCAACAATTGTCGAGTAATTGTCGAAGTCTATTTGAAGTAAAAAAATGCGAAAAATCTTATTGGAATTCTTGATATTGGGGAAAATTTTGAGTAAGTGGCAACACCGCATGCCTATTAGGATAATTTGAGCTTTTCCCATTAAACTATTGTCAAATATGAATTGATTGGGCAGTCAGTGTTCAATGAAAAAAATCATCAAACTTGGTGCTTAGATAATATCGAGAGACCGGAAATAATTGAATTTTACCGATTACAGGTAGTTTTCTGCTTCCGGAAATTTCAACGTTTCATGACAATTTGATTCAGTTATTCGACAATTGATGATTCAGTTTTCAGGAGCAGAAAAAATAATACAACCAAATTATGTGTGTATATTACTAAGAAAAGGAGATTTCTTCATTATTGAGAGTTTTAAAGTACTTTTCCGGCTTTTCAAGAATGAAAATTTTCACGACAAATATGTTTTCGTCTTTCGACAATTGTTCCTTAAATTTCCGCCATAAAAAATTATATTCAATCATCATTCAGTGCGTTGGTAATACCGAAAGACTGGAAATAATTGAATTTTACCAAATAAAGGTCTTTTTTCCGTTTCAGGAAATTTCAACTTTCCACGACAAATTAGATTTGATCATTTGACAATTGATGAGTTAGTTTTCAGGAGCAGAAAAAATAATCCAACCAAATTATGTGTGTGTATTACTAAGAAAAGGGAATATCTTCATTATTTAGCGTCTTAAAGTAATTTTCCGGCCTTTCAAGAATGAAATTTTCCACAACAAATATGTTTTTGTCGTTCGACAATTGTTCCATAAATTTCCGCCCAAAAAAATTATATTTAATCGTCATTCAGTGCGTTGGTAATACCGAAAGACTGGAAATAATTGAATTTTACCAGTTATAGGTAGTTTTTTCGCTTCAGGAAATTTCAACGTTTCACGACAAATTTGATTTTATCATTCGACAATTGAATAGTTCATTTTCAGTCGCAGAAAAAATAATCCAACCAAATAATGTGTGTATATTACTAAGAAAATGGAATTTCTTCATTAATTATCGTTTTAAAATAATTTTCCGGCTTTTCAAGAATGAAAATTTCCAGGACAAATATGTATTCGTCGTTCGACAATTGTTCCATAAATTTCCGCCACAAAAAATTATATTTAAACATCATAATCATTAGGTAATATCGAGAGACTGGAAATAATTGAATTTTACCAATACCAGGTAGTTTTTCCGCTTCAGAAAATTTCAACGTTTCACGATAAATTTGATTTTGTCAAAAAACATTATATTTAATCATTATTCAGTGCGTTGGTAATACCGAAAGACTGGAAATAATTGAACTTTTACCAATTATAGGTAGTTTTTCCGCTTCAGGAAATTTCAACTTTCCACGACATATTAGATTTGATCATTCGACAATTGATGAGTTAATTTTCAGTCACAGAAAAAATAATCTAACCAAATTATGTGTGTATATTACTATGAAAATGGAATTTCTCCATTATTTAGCGTAACAGTAATTTTCCGGCTTTTAATATCTCCTTTTTCCACCTTTTGTATTCAGTTTTTCAGTTATACAATAGTAGGAGTTTTCTCGGGCAATGTTATAATTATTCGCCAATCAATCAGTGAATTTGTGAGCCTACAAAAAAATATTCAAGATTGATGAGTTTTTCCATTGAACACTGAGTTTTCCCATTTTTCACAATAAATTTTTCATTTATTTCAAAAAGAATGCATAATCCATACACATTTAACAATAGTTTAATGAAAAAAGTTCAAATTGTCCTTATAGGTATGCGGTGTTCCAATAAAAAATACATAATAAGCTGCAAAGAAAAGATTTTTTGCATTTTTTTTACTTCAAATAGACTTCGACAATTACACGACAATTGTTGGTTACCACAGTTATAAAATTTGATGTTTATTTGTCAAGTTATATCAGTGGCAGTGCTAACTTAATATAAAGTTAGCACAGCCACCCCATATAAAAAAAAAACTATAAGCCCGACAAATTTTTTTCTTTCACAACAAATTTTCGACAATTAAGTATTCGACAATTATTGGAATTGGTTTCATCGATTTTCCGGCAAGTGGCCTTGCTAACTTTATATACATTACTTGGCTCTGCTGTACTGATGACATTTGTATAAACGCATGCGCTTGCAGCTGCTTCCACTCTTTGAAAGTTAGAAGAAACACTAAGCGTTTTGGATATTTTGTTGAAGTCTCAAGAATGTATTTGTTTTACGACCGGATTACCTCCAGAATTTTTCAAAAATAACTCTCTTTGGGATAACTCAGTTTCTCTACAGTTACACAAAACATTATCATCCTCCTCTATAGAATGTCATATCCAGAAAATCAACGCAAATTCCACCAATAATAGTCTCCAATGTGTCAATGTTATTTTGTCCAACCATAAGTAGACACTTTGGGAAATGTAATGTGACATATGCAATATATTTATATCAATAGCTTTCGTTTCAACAGAAATAAAATCAATATTCGCTCATTTTCGAAAATTCGTCTTTTTGGGCTCACTCTGTATCGAGTCACGTAACAGTTATTCTCTGTGAAATATCAAACAATCCACTCATATGATCTCCCATAATTTATCACTTTTTTAGCTCACTCTGTGAAATGTAAGAAAAACCACATTTTCCAAAAACGAGTTGAAAAAAGCGTTTTCTTCATCACCCTGAAAGTAGGTACACCATAACTAATAGATAGTATTCGAAGTCAATAGATAGTTTTCATTGCATTATATAAATCAAGAAAAATCCACTGGCAAACACTTTTTTGCGTATTTGGCGTTAGACATTCAAGCATTTTTGTAGCTCGCCCTGTAGAGCCAGGAACATTTCAAATGAAGAAACATTTCTTTCTACCTCTAAAATGATTACTCCCTAACTCGATTAATAATCCACAGAGCTCTAGGAATAGATGTTTCCAGTGGCATATATGACCCTTCATAATACTGTAGTAAAACTGCACTAACTAATTTTCCTAATTTATTCGAAACACTACAACAATTATTCACTAAAACATTTACTTCAATAACTATTTCAATTTATTTCTGCTGTGGCTATCTATCAGCAAACTCTGGAACTGTCACTAACTCTGAATTCTGACTGTCCCGCTTAATATACTCCCAAGCAGTTTCCATTCACGACTTTCGATTATTCAGGAGTACACAATATTTTATCTAGATGGCTCTTCGAATAGTAACGAACAATCGATTTATTCCAGCTTGTTCTCGGCGATCCGTACGCCAGCAGATATGCAGTTGTAGTTGAACGAGGGTGCATAATTAATTAGATCAGGGCCGGTCTCGAAATCGTTACATTGCCCCCTTCTTAGAGACGTTTCGCCCCGAAACGTCATTCTTGGAGTGTGAAGATATCTGCAAGATTCTCCATGTCTGCTCCTGGACGTTCGATGGAAGTAGCACTCCACAGTCTTCAAGTTGGGTCGAGGAAGATGGTTACAGCACACCAGAATTTTGATCACATGCTTCTTATAACTCTCCAGTCCAGCCCATCAAGCCCACAGGCCAATTTTGGGATTGCCAGGTCTACAATATTCTGGTCCAGCATGGTGACTCTCGATCTCATAAGGCTCTTCCAAACATCTTCATAAGACGGCTTAAAATTCAGCTCGAATCCTCTAGAATTCATGATGTCCATTCCAATTATTATCTCGTCCTCGATATCCGCTACCAGAGCCCGGTGTTTCACTGTAGTGCTGCCCAAAGTCACTTCAATTGGAAATTCACCATACACAGTTGCCGGCTCTCCAGTTGCTGTGCGTAGCTTCCAATTCGACGATTCAATTCTTGCCGGTGTTTTGGCAAATGTAGGTCCAAGGATTGTCCCAGTCGCACCTGTATCAAGGAGCATGGTGCGAGGCTTGTTGTTAATGAGACCGTCTATGAAGACCCCTTTGTCTTGTCTTTGAAGTACAGCGACATATGCATTGTTAACTGGGGCTCGTTGGATACGGGCTGACGATTGCTCCTTCTTGACCTTCATCGTTGATGTCGATTTTTTCAGTGTTGGACATTTGCTACGCACGTGCCCAAGTTCTCTACAATTTCGGCATCGTATCAGTCTTCTCTCAGGCACAACTTCCTTCAGCACTTTTTGCATCACAGCTTCTATATTAGTAGGCTCCTGTCGGTCTTTCTCGATCATCCAGACTCTACTCTGGCTTTTGCAGGATTGCTTTGCTGCTTCGAATTCCAGACCGCGTGCCAATGCACCCACGAGATGTGCGGGGCGAGCTAGTGTTAAGGCTTGCCGGGTTTCCTGGTCACGAAGTCCATCCAAAAATGCCTGGACCGCTAGTCGCTTCATTACATTTTCCAAGCGTGCAATATCCGCTTCAAATTCTTGCAACGATTTGCTTGATTTCTAGCATCGGTTCTTCAGCTGTGAGTGATATACGTGTTCAACGTGGGCTTGGCCATAGCGAAGATCCAAGTGTTTTACCAGCTGTTCATAGTCCTTCTGTTGTTGGGCGGTGAGCGTTTGTAAAATATTTGTTGCTTCGCCACGCAATGCCAGTATCAATGCTAAAGCTTTTTCCCCAGCATTCCATCCATTTGCTTTGGCAGCAGCTTCGAATTGTCGGTGGTAGTTTGTCCATGGAGTATTTCCGTCGAACTGAGGCGGTTTCAATGAGAGCTTTCCTGGTTCCGTACTGACCTTGAAATCTTTGATGTCTTTTTGAACTTCCTCCAAGTTCATACTCAGGTCCAGCATTGGGTTTTTGTTATAAATTTCTGGGGTGTGCGCAGAATTCATTCGCTTTTCCAGCTTACCGATTGTTTCCTTTATTCTGCCGATTTCTGTCTCGATTCCGCCTTTTATCTCATCGTGGAGCGTTTCCTTAATTTTTTTCATTTCTTCCTCCATGTCATCTTTGATTTTCTCCATCTTTGTTTCAACAGTTCCCATTCTTCCTTCCAACCGATTCACCACACCGCAAACTTCTTTCAAACTCTTCGAATTTTCTAGAAGCTCCTCCCTCAGACCATTTGAATTTTCCAGAAGCTCTTCTCTCAAATTCTCCGAATTTTCCAGAAGCTTCACTTCTAGAATTTTCGAATTTTCTTCAAGCTTTTCTTCTAGGTTTTTCGAATTCTCTTGAAGCTTTTCTTGAAGTTTCACTTCTAGACAATTCGAATTTTCTAGAAGTTCTTCTTTCAAGCTAACAGAATTTTCTTGAAGCTTTTCCTCCAGACTCTTTGAATTTTGAAGAAATTTATCTTCCAGACTGACCGAATTTTGTTGAAGTTCTGTCAGACTTACGGAATTTTGTTTAAGTTCGTCCTCCAATGATTTCGTGTTCTCGTCGAGTTTGTTCATTATAGAGCTCAAATCTATTCCAGAAACTTCGAACAAAAATGTTTCGGGATCTTCTCCTTCTTCAATCAGTCCAGCTGAAAGTCTTTTCTGGAGTACGGCCTTCTTTCCAGTTGTTTCTAACTCCCGCTCCTCTAACTCCTGCTTCAATTCACTAACTTTAAGGTCAACCAGGTGAACTCTTCTCGAAAACATTTTGTCTCTTATTGTCTTTGCCGAGATATCAGTCCTTTATTTATTTCACACAAAAAGTTTTCAGTTCATTGTCCCGCGACGCGCAAAACTGTCCACTTTGCAATCAAATGTTCAACGGGTTCAACGCGAAGAACACTTTAACACTTATTTATTTTAAACATCACACTTCTGACGCCAAATGTAGTAAAACTGCACTAACTAATTTTCCTAATTTATTTGAAACACTATTTACAACAATTATTCACTAAACATTTACTTCAATAACTATTTCAATTTATTTCTGCTGTGGCTATCTATCAGCGAACTCTGGAACTGTCACTAACATTGAATTCTGACTGTCCCGCTTAATATACTCCCAAGCAGTTTCCATTCACGACTCTCGATTATTCAGGAGTATAGAACATTTCATCTAGATGGCTCTTCGAATAGTATCGAACAATCGATTTATTCCAGCTTGTTCTCGGCGATCCGTACGCCAGCAGATATGCAGTTGTAGTTGAACGAGGGTGCATAATTAATTAGATCAGGGCCGGTCTCGGAGCCGGTCTCGAAATCGTTACAATACATTGTCATCGGAATCATAAACACCTGCCCAATTTCATGGTGATCGGGCAACTATAAGTAGGTCAAAATTCACTTGCAAGATTTCACCTCAATATACAAATGAATGAACAGAGAAACAAACGCACGTTTAATAAAATCTTGAAAAAATGTCAACGTTTTCAAAAATATTGAATAAATTAACTGCGAGATGTACACTATCCTTAGCAAGAAGTTTAGAGAAATTACTTCGCATGTGCTAGGAAAAGTTTCGTTGTATTACATATAGATTGAAACTCCGGATCCCGTCATCGATTGTTGATTTTTATTTATGCATCCTCAAATAGCACTCCATGATACGCTTATGATTTATTTGGGGATCCGAAACAACATGTCTTCATTTCATTTTCTTGACCTGGCTCCTTCTACCAATGTTATCAAAATCACATTCCGTCTCATTGAGTATATTGAATGAATGATATATACAATGGCGCTTTCTATCCGAAAACTGCCGAACTAAAAAATGAGTAAGAATGGTAAAGTAGGAACTGTTTTGCGCCATATGTTCGAATTTGGCTATTCCTAGCCCATTTCTAACTAGGAATTAATCTCCCAAACGATATTGTCTGGAGATTCGTTTTCAATCGGAAAGTGCACTATTTTTATGAATATTTAGATTAGCATAAAACAGAAGCCAGTATTGGCTTATTTTCCTCAACTGCTGACCAAAATAATCTCACTTTTCGAAATGAAAAAAATCTCAATATATTCACTGTATACTCCAATCTTTTTTGAGTTCACCTACCAAATTTCAGCTCTCTAAGTGTAACCGTTTCTCAATGCAATTAAAAGTCACAATACACGACATTAGACGACCACTTTAAGAAGCAATCCCAAAAAACAACGGCATTCAAACTTGAAAAGGAATAGTTATAGCCACTAAGGTTAGACTGAACCAGTTTTGTTGAAATAACAAAACCAGGTTTTTGTAATGTTTTTTTGGGAACTTCAACCATTCACATTCTGAAAACTGAAAATGCAAAATCAAGGAAATCCTCACGAGTATAAAAGGCAAAGGAATCATTGGTCCAGATAAGTTACTATGTGTGTATGTGTGTGTGTCAATAACATATCGTATTCTGCGAGTTCGGCAAATTTAACTTTTGAAATATCCACTCTGACTTTGTCGCAAAGGTACAATCTCTACGAAAGATCAAGCTGAGATAAACTCTACAAGATGAAATTAGTAAATTTTTTTCACAACATCCCGACTGGGTAGACCATTGGTAATTCCAAAATTCAGAAATGAAAAATGATTTTGTGAGTCCATTTTCAAACTTATAACAAATTCCATCAGGAACTTCCACTGATATCATTTCAAGCTGGATTGAAACTGAATTGAATATAAGTTGCACAGGTTTTTCAGAGATCAAAACACGTTACATGCTTCCTCATCTGCAGCACTACACTAACGGTTCAATATTCAGTCAATTTGGAACACTGTGGGTTGGACTTCTGGGTCATATGTGTTTTGCAAACCTTCATTATATAACAGACCAGTCATTGATACATAGTTCAGTTCATGCCAGAAACTATATTTCATAATTCAAAATGCTATAATTTTTTTTTTCTGCCAATTTTGTTGATGAAGGCGAAACTTCCAGAATTTTCCTGTTGTATTAGTGTATTTTTTATGTATAGAATGATAGAAAGGAAAATTTCCTGGGCACTGTCAAACGTAATGATTAATTAGTCTTTTTTCGTTATTTAACTATGTTGCTGTTCCATCAGAATGCATTTCGGTTGGCCCTCTTTTTCCTCAGTACTGCGTGTCCAGTCTTTAGCAGGTATGTTGTCTCTTCATTTCTATCAACGTTCTCTTGACGTATGTGCATTTCTATGCCTTTCAAATGCATTGTGGTTTGATGATTTAATTATTTGACGTGGCTAGCATTTCACTGTTTTCAAATTGTCTTCATCAGACAACGTGTGTTCGACGACGACATACTTCTCGATAAGTCCCAATTGACTTGACTTCGCAGAAATATCACTAATCGTTCAACGTTGAAGTTTTTACAATATTGTTTGTAGAAATTGCATGAGGTGGTGGATCGATTTTATGTGAGAGATTATGATATCGTTTTTTACAGTTTTGAGTTCGACATAATCTTTTTTTCTTCTACATCGTCCCACATTATGAAATATCATGAAATATAAAAATATTTCATAAACTAAGCGATGAATTTCTCGATTGCTGGTAAAGCAATTACATGTCTCTAAATTTTCATAATTTGGTGCATTAATTTTTGGTAGTGATCCATTTTGGGAATCTAAATCTGCGATAACAAATTTTTCTTTTCCTCGAACCAATTTGCAATTTTGATGTGGATGATCAAGAAAATGTATAACAAGTAGAAAAGTTATTTAGTTTCTCATTCAGAAGTGAAGGATTTCAGAATAAGTCCATTTTGATTTCCTTTATTGATGAAAATTTCTTAATTTTGTCTACTAACCGCTAATCTCGGATCGTCCCAATGTTACTTGGAGTAAGTCAATTATTTTCATTTAATTTTTTAGCACTTGTTAGATATATTATCTAACAAGGGAAGAAAAGAAACTGTCTTCAGGTGGAAGAAAACACGAGCGAAGAAATGATTTTTTATCGTGACTGTTTTGCATTTCATATAGGGGGACTAGGTTGCACAAACGTATTGACAATCAGCCCTATGCTGTATCACTTCCGTTAAAAATAACGTCAACATTATTCGCTATTTCCGTTATTTTGCTTTGATTGGTAATAGCAAAAAAAACGGAAATGGCGAACAACGGTGACGTTATTTTCAACGGAAGTGATACAGCATAGGGCTGATGTAATAAGAGTTCAGCTTACATCGACTACCTGGGTTGATGCTGTAGTATTTTATCCACAGGTGAAAAGCGAATTCGGTGCAAAAATCAGTGAGTCTAGACAAATAATAATAGTAGCCATCCCCTATCCATCCAGGCTACACCAAATGAGTTTTTATGAAGAAATTTATTGTTTTTTAATTTTGGTAACATCTTATCAAATCATAATGGAGAACAAATTGTTGGTGATACTTTTAATACTTTTGAAAATGATAATTATATTTCCAAATCAATGTAAAGAAGATATTCAAATCATAAGAACGACTAAGACTCACCCTCTTTAGCGGTTAGTTTCGAAATTATTTTATCAACATCCAAAATTCTATCCATTTTGATGAATGATATCCGACACATTCAATTGAGTTATAATGAGTGATATTGCAAATGGGTGAAATATTCATAAGCGATAAGATAAACTGATATCAATGTTTTCATTTAATTCAACAACTACTGAAAAAAATATTAGTTATCATTATCGGAGATAACTGTCATAAATTTCCAGTCTCCACTCTTCCTGTAGTAAGTGATACCGAGAAATGCTTTTTGGTTTTTCCCTCACGGTTGTACTCTAAGCTGCCAGACGGATGTGAGGTTATGTTGATTTATTCAATTGGACAATTTCATTCTCTCTGTTTAGATATCCAGGATTCTCAACATTGAAGTTGAGAAAGAGATTTGAAGTAACTAGAGGAGAAAGGTATTTTGAGGTAGAAAAAAAGGTATTCTCGAAGCGTATCTTTTTCGTGAACTACGAAGGTTGAGAGAACGTGTCTCGCTAATTTGCGGATTTTTTAAAGAAAACTTGAGTAATTGTGGGGTTATTGTAGTTAACGGAAGGTCCACTGACTAGTTCAAACAGGATTGTTTCCCGTTACCACACTTCACGAAGAAAACGACTCAACTATCGGAGTTGCTACTCTAGGCCACCTTACATCAGAGTAGGTTTGATTCTTATACTAGAACTCAGATAAATTACCGTCTCAATTCTGTCTATAATTATATCATTCACATTGCAGGGCCTTTTAGGTTAACTCCATTAACTTATACAGAATAAGTATCACATAACGCTTTACCCTGAGGCAAAGCTACTGATGCTTGCTGGTAGAATTTGCGTTTCAGTTGTAAGGATAAGTAGAACTTCTGAAAGATAGGGTATCCAGGAATATCACTATTTTCTCTCTAGATTCTTCACTACTGCCTTCTTCACTCTACTATAGTTTGATGTTGATGAAGGAAATTATACTCGTCTAACAACAAGTTTCGTTCTGTTAATTTACCCACACCCAGGGGTTAGGAATCAATTTCCAACTCCAACCCAAAACCATAACATGTTCAGTAATAAATAAAAACAAATGATTCCAACTACGTTCGAAAATAACCTTCTCTCCGCACATTTCCGCAAAATGGAAAATAGAGGCAAATATCTGACAGGAAACAACTACTGCATACGGATAATGAATTATTTCTGTCATACATTTGTGCAATGTTCCTCAAGAAGGGTACTATTGCAAGTGCTGATTGTAATAAAGCTATTTTTCATTTTATTGGGAATGACCATCTACATGTTTAGATTTTTTTCCTCTCAGCGCAAGGACAGGTCAGACAACGATTGAGTCTTCCTTCTCAAAACGAACAATAACATTCAAAAGCCTTATGGTATTCCCCTAATAAGTCAGTCAACCGTGAGGGAAAAACCAAAAAGCATTTCTCGGTATCACGTACTACAGGAAGAGTGAATGTTATAAATCGGCAGAAGTTCAAAAAGTGTGTATCGAGAGGTAAATAAAAAGAAATATTCCGACTACCCTCGAAAATACCCTTCTCTTCACACATTTCCACAAAGTGGAAAAATGAGGCAAATATCTGACAGAAAACAATAACTTCCCTATACGGACATTGAATTACAGCTGTCATCCATTTGTGCAATGTTTCTCAAGGAGGGTACTATTACAAGTGCTCATTGTAATAAAGCCATTGAAATGAGAGAGTGTGGACCTGAACAACAAAGCGAAACATTGTTTGTATCAGTTCCCTACACAATTAACACAAACTCAAAATCAAAGTTGTTATAAATTCAACAAAGTATACAACCTAAAAACATAGTGCATAGTGTATCATTTTGTACAATAAGAATTGTAAGTTTGAACCTTTTTCATATATACGGTAAGCCTAAAAGTACTGCTCACGGTGCATAAAAAGATAACCTCTTATCATCTGTGGATATCGTTGATAAATCGCACGGGTCAGGACCGTACTTAGGTACTCATGACTCATGCCAGAAAATTCGAATAATATATTCAGTCGAGTTCTTCAACTTCGGGTGTTTCTGACTACAGGAATCACCAAACGACAACGATGGATACCTCAATAGAAACCACCAATTGTTCTATTCTTCAGTACTTTCAATAGACCGGGGGATGGTGACAGATTTTGAGACACGATTTTACTCAGTATGCCTTTTGGAGGACAGTATTGTCTGTATTTCCTCATGATAATAAGGCAGGAATAAAAGAGTCGTCATGGGTTCTTCCTAAAAAAAATTCTTAATCATTTGTTCGAAAAATATGTGATTCGCTACGATTTTAATGAGGCTGCTATGTGTTTTGTAATGGAATAACGAAAATAAAATACTCAGAAAACCATTGGCATACCGTTAGGGCGGGTCCGAAGGGTTGGTATGGTCACGTGAATTTGTATGAGACTAAGGAAATTTTACGTGTTTTTAAACAGGCTGCCACTGATAAGTATACAAGTTATTGATCTGAAACTGCTTAAAAAAAAGATGGCATACTGAATGCATATGCCTAAGTACCGTTAACTCTGCAAAAATTTTGAACAGGTATGGAATAACATTCCATGATTTTAGTCAGTATGCTAATGTATATGAAATTGGCATATGGTTGAGAGAGTAAAAATTACAGGCATACGCAAAAAAAATTGCAAAATATAAACAAAAATTTCCGCCATTTTAAGCAGTATGCCTTTCTGTTTATATGATGTACATGGTGCATGTAGTTGGAATAACAAAAGGCATACCTATCGTTAAGGTCCATGCTTGTCAAAAATATAAAAAGTGATTCAAAATAGAGATAACCTGATGTGTAAGAGAAACGTGACAAATTTTGTCTTTTTAAGCATGACAAATTTCTGTTTTTATTATAATCATGGTATATGTAGGTGGAATAACATATGACATACCAATATGTAAAGTCCAAGAGTTCTGAAAATATTAAAAAAGGATGCAAATATAGAGGAAACCGATGTGAGAGAAACATAATTTTTTTTTGTGTTTTAAGCTGTATTACCTTCCGGTTTCATGATAATCATGGTATATGTAGGTGGAATAACAAATCGCACATCGATTGATGAGGACTAAGAGTTATAAAAACCAAGAATAAAAAAGGTATTCAAGAAAGTTGAGTTTATTGGAAACGAAACACATTTAAATCATAACTATATTATAGAGTTATTATTTTTTTTCATCATTGGACAACACCTATCCTAACGTCATAAGAAAAAACCACGTATTCCCCATATTTATCAAAATTGAGATAATTTGACGAAGAAAAATGTGCATATTTTACAGTTTTAAAATCATTTTGGCTATACAGAACAGAAGTGATAAAGTTAAATATTTCTTTTACAAAGCTTGGAAACGAAGACTGGAAAATGCGAAGAGTATTCCTTTCACAACTTCCCTCACACCAAACAGTCTTTGGATAGTGAGTGTGAAATCTGTAAACCATGGAAAATTCATCTACAACACGTGGAATACACTCGATTGGCTTATTGAAAAGATGTTGAGAACGCAACAAAAATGGAAACCAATCAGACAAACATTTTAGCAGTTTCTGCTGATTTGCAAGAGGTCATTATGTTATCAAGAATAGACATGTTCAAAAGAGTCCTTTTCACACGAAGAATAAGTGCTCATAATGAAAGTTTTGTCCCCCTTGGGTGTCAGAAAAAACATTTTCCATTAGCAGTTCTTTGGCACGAAGGGATAGCAGGAAGAAAACAAGAGGACATCCTAAGTGCTTTCCATACATTTTCAAAATCTAATAGAGATGTAGACGTACACATAATTTGAGCGAATAACTGTACGAGTCAAAACAAAAAATTGGACCTCTATTACTTCATTAATTTTTCTCAAGAGCTCCGAATTTGGCACAGAAAATTTCCATCTAAAATATTTTGAACCCGGACATAGCTATATGTCAGCAGAGCAGATAGTTTTCACCATCAGGTAGAACCGAGCCTCAAGAAACAAAACACTTACGATTTCAACAATTTTACTGAGGCAGTCAAAAGCTCGAATAAAGGCCACGTTACAGTTAAATGTATGAACATAACTGATATAGCTGATTGGAAAAACTGTTCTTCAGTTACAAAGATAAATAAATTAAATACTAGACCGTATTTACGTGAAGGGTCGGAAATAATGTTTACAAAAGGAAAATTCTCATTTTCATACAGAACTTATGCAAATGATATATTTGTGGAAGCAGACATTGTGCAAAAAAAAAAATTATAAAAACTACCAACCTCATGCGACCCACTTTCCTTAGTACCCCGTGTGGTATAACTTCGGAAAAAAGAGAATCTATAATTAAAAATTTGGGACCACCAATTTCAGACACCAAATTACCTTTTTGGCAAGATATTTAAATTTGTAACAATTAGTACCATCATTATATATTATAATTGATAAATAAACTTTCTTTAAAGTCCTTTTATGTTTTGTATGTTGCAACGTTCTAAAAATATAATTCAGACTTTTTTATTTCACTTCCTAATGTACCTACATGTTCTTTAAAATACATATAGTAGGTTTCTTTATAGCATGAACATTTAAAATGAAGTTTAAAATCCTTCCACTGAATAAAAGTACGTATTTATTAATATTTTGCTAAGATAGAACAGCGTAAAACCAAAATATACGCAGTTTTTCCTTAGGAATATGATCGTACGTGTTTTTTCTATAGTAAATCAAATCATATTTTGTAGTCAATACGCCGTATTTTCAATATTTATGTTAAAAATATATAAGTACTTTTTGTTGAATAATTACGTTGTTGTACTCATTCACCTATTTTTATAGTATGCAATCCTAGATTAAAGAAAAGTTCATATAATACAAATAATAAGCGTATTTTGAATGATCTTAACCAATTCCTTCGTTTTCTAGACTTTTCCAATTAGTTGTTTACCTAGTTATTTTTAATGACGGCATTATTTCTAAGGTTGATAGTCTTCGACGCTATCATTCTCCTCTTCTCGTATGTCACTGTCCATGTCGATGTCAATTTCATCATAGTTATCATCATTGGAGCTGCCGTCATCATCACTAGAGCAGTCATCATTACTGGAGGCGTCGTTATCATCAATGGAGCCGTCGTCATCATCATTGGAGCCGTCGTCATCATCACTGGAGCCGTCGTTATCATAACTGGAGCCGTTGTCATCATCATCGTCTTCATTATCATCATCATCTTCCAAGTCTGGGATTATTTCACTGTTATTATATTCTGTAAATAATCAAAAGTATTGCACAGTTCAATGGGGACCTTCAATAATATGTGTTCATAACAAATGACGGTTGATATTTCTTTGTGTATTACCTTGTGTATCGTTCGGTTCAATGAAGACTTCACGAACGAATTGCGGAACCTCATTGCCTTCAAACCAACGGAAGGTGTACGTATTATTTAACTCAATCATCCAGCCAAATTCTGTTGGATTCAAGGTGCTGGGATTGGACAAGTACGCATTGCTCCACGTATTTCCACTGTACGTCGTACGCATTATATGTTGTTGCAGTTCTCCATGACATGGTGGTAACACGCACGCATCGATATTCAAATGACTTTTTTTAAAAGATTCAGTGCTATCGATCATGCTATAATTACAGGTAAAAAGATGAACTCGCGCCTCATTTATAGTAGTACATTGTTTGAGTCCGTTTTTGTTGGTTGCATACATTTTGCAAAATCGAAATCCTCTATTACTCTCTACATGAAGATGCGTAATTTTCGTTTGCTGGATCTTGTATACAAGGAAAAGCCTTCTGATAATCTGTGTTTGCTTTAAAAGTTTTCCACGGCTTTTTTTTACCTTATCGGTAAAATGATGGATTGAAGTCACATCCAGTAAACGCATGGAACGCAGGTAAAGCCCTGCTAACGCTAGTTCCTAGTGATTCATAAACTTTTGTAACATTTACGAATCGTTGGCTGTTACCAGTACCGAATAGCAACAAAACTGTGAGAGACTGTGACTGTTCCCAACAAAATTACTAGGATATCTGTATCGGAGCACTAATTACATCGCAGGAACCTTGGATTTGTTTTAAAAAGAAAGCTATTTTTATGTCAGCTTCCTCATGACCTGCGCACTTGTAATCGTTAATGATTTGGCAGGCAATATATCCCCGTTCGATTTTATGGCTATAGCATTTCTAATATGAAATATAAATTGTTATCGCAAGTTAAGTCGACAGCTAGTGGTGTAGATGCCCAATGTTCAATTAGGAACGATACGAAGCATTCCTTAAAATTCAGATTCTTCAATTCTCCACCGACATCTGACGGCCGAGTTTGCTCTGGACCTGAGGGAAAAATAATACTCAAGTTCGAAACTTTCGTAAATGTTTAAAAAATAAATTATATGAGACGTATTCAGGATTTAGTCAATTCCGTGTTATAAAAAATTGGTCGTTCTCGACTAACATCTCAATTTATACACAAAACTGAATACACTCTACAGTAAATATTGAGGTGTCCCAAAAACAAGCTTTTTTTGACCAGAGTCTTCCAAAAAACTTGACTTGTGTGATAAAACAAAATTTCTGTGGAAGGGGAGCTGAATTTCAGATGGTTTCTCTTGTTGCTCGCGCAACTCAGATATGGAATTCAAAAGTAGCGTGAGCCACTTTTCAAAATTCAACTACGGGGCTTCACTTCCACAGTAATGTGTTTCAGTACACAAATGAACTTTTTCGATCCTTACGTGTAAATCAAAATGTTGCTTTCGGAGATAACCTAGTACGTAATAAATGCAATATATCGTATTTTACCTGTAATGCAGTAATCTCGACTAAAGTTGTCTCTGAAAACATGCTCGTTATCATTGATTGATGGGAAGTTGTATTCGTCAAAAATGATGAATATCCTTTTTGTCTCTTTCATTGATAGTATTCGCAAAATTTTTAGTGATATGTCACCAAATTTCTCAGGTTCTTGCTTCAACTGATGCAGTAGAAAATATCCATCAATAATAAAAACCTCAGTGTTTTGCGGTGCCCTATGATCTTCGACAGTATTCATTAAAATGTTTACCAAAACGGATTTGTTGGTTCCATTAATTGTACCATGGAAGTGACACAAAGATAATGGCAGTGGTGTCAGAGGGTAAGACAATATCTGCAAAATCGAACGTCATTGATACATTATTATGATAAATGCAAACAAAAATAAAAAGAAAAAATATCATCTTGTCTATGTCAATTGTTTCTTGCGAAGACAAGGAGATGCCCAAGAGCCTCCCAAACAAATCTCGCTGAACTTTGACTTCCTGCACTTTGCCAGCAATAGTAAGTTTCCTCTTCTTGGCGCAGCTAGCAAAGTTCAAAATCTTTTGTCTCTTCACAAAAAATTTCTGAAAGTTATCCTCATTTCTGGAACATTCGTATATCATTTTTTTCCGCATGTCTTCTCCAATGTTTTCAAAATTTGAAAGATAGTCTGCTACTTCATCGGAAACGGCTTGTGCTGTTGCGATATTCAAAAAGGCATCCTTTTTTACTTCAGAAGAAAAGGGGTCCATTCTGTCACGTAACTGCGTTTTACTTTCATTAATGGTATGTCTTATCAAGTCGTTGGTGATATTTTGTTTCTTACTAAGACCGAACCCGTTCATAACGGTTGTGATAAAAGAACATCTCATGCCATGGTTCAAACTCCATCTTTGACGAGCGCCTATCGAGTTTTTCAGATGTATAATGCCGGTGAGCCTCCTACCTGCATCAGTATTCATGGTTTGTTCCAAAGTGAGATCTATGGGAACCCTAGAGAATGGCTTATCCTTTATGCCGAAGCTTCCTTTCATGAATTCATCTCTTAGGCCAGGATGAGTATGATCGACATTTAAAAGTGCATCGTTGTACCATGCGAGCCAGCGCGCATAGTTTTGTTGGTTGAATGTGAAGAATAAATTGTTCATTTTAGCTATTGCATAACAGTACAATTGAAAGTCTCCGGTTCTAATGCTGCGTTCAAACAGAAGATAATGATGTATAGGTTGAAAGTATATCGCGTAATACTGTTGTGTTTTCCCGTGTAATCCTTGTAAGGTATCCATTTCAAATTTCTGACATTGTTTAATAAGATGCAGCACTTCCAATTTATTAAAGCTCAGTTCGTGAAGAGGTGTTTTCTGCGAATCGTTTAAAATTTTTGGCGTTGTTATCAATATCCATCTCACTAGCCTCCAAAAACGACTGAAAATGTAGTATTTGCAAAGATAAGGATACCAAAACGTGCAGTCTTTCACATTTATTGAACTGTTTTCCGGATAAATAACTAGCAATAGATCCATTTCCTATAAGTTCGCTTTCCACCATAACCGTTGTTAATCCTGAAGAGTCGATAAACGAGCCCACTGTCTTAAAAAAAGCCATTTCAATGTGGAAGCCGCCAAGGTGGATGAATAAACGTTTAAATTCGTCCTGCTCAGTATTTTGCAATGGGAAAGCGATTTGAGCATAGCGAAAATTGCTTGATGAGACATACTATTAATGAAAGTAAAACGCAAATGGATAATTTTATTGCGCAGTTACGTGACAGAATGGATCCCTTTCCTTCTCAAGTGAAAAAGGACGCCCTTTTGAATATCGCAACAGAACAAGCCGTTTCCGATGAAGTAGCAGACTATCTTTTAAATTTTGAAAACATTGGAGAAGACATGCGGAAAAAAATGATATACGAATGTTCAAGAAATACGGATAACTTTCAGAAATTTGTTGTGAAGAGACAAAAGATTTTAAACTTTGCTAGCTGCGCCAAAAAGAGGAAACTTACTATTGCTGGCAAAGTGCAGGAAGTCAAAGTTCAACGAGATTTGTTTGGGAGGCTCTTGGGCATCTCCTTGTCTTCGCAATAAACAATTGACATAGACAAGGTAATATTATCATAATAATGTATCAATGACGTTCGATTTTGCAGATATTGTCTTACCCTCTGACACCACTGCCATTATCTTTGTGTCACTTCGATGGTACAATTAATAAAATCAACAAATCCGTTTTGGTAAACATTTTAATGAATACCGTCGAAGATCATGGGGCACCGCAAAACACTGAGGTTTTTATTATTGATGGATTTTTTCTACTGCATCAGTTGAAGCAAGTACCTGAGAAATTTGGTGACATATCAATAAAAATTTTGAGAATACTATCAATAAAAGAGGCAAAAAGGATATTCATCATTTTTGACGAATACAACTTCCCATCAATCAAGGACAACGAGCATGTTTTCAGAGACAACTTTAGTCGAGATTACTGCATTACAGGTAAAATACGATATATTGCATTTATTACGTACTAGGTTATCTCCGAAAATTTGATTTACACGTAAGGATCGAAAAAGTTCATTTGTGTACTGAAACACATTACTGTGGAAGGGAAGCCTCGTAGCTGAATTTTGAAAAGTGGCTCACGCTACTTTTGTATTCCATATCTGAGTCGCGCGAGCAACCGGAGCAACAAATTTTGTTTTATCACACAAGTCAAGTTTTTTGGAAGACTCTGGTCAAAAAAGCTTGTTTTTGGGACACCTTAATATTTACGATGTGAGTCTAGAACGACCAACTTTTTATAACACTGAATTGACTAAATCCTGAATACGTCTCATACAATTTATTTTTTAAACATTTACGAAAGTTTCGAATTCGAGTATTAATTTTCCCTCAGGTCCAGAGCAAACTCGGCCGTCAGATTTCGGTGGAGAATTGAAGAATCTGAATTTTACGGAATGCTTTGTATCGTTCCTAATTGAACATTGGGCTTCTACACCACTAGCTGTCGACTTAACTCGCGATAAAACAATCTATATTTCATATAAGGAATGCTATAGCTGTAAAATCGAACAGGGATATATTGCCTGCCAAATCATTAACGATTACAAGTGCGCAGGTCATGAGGAAGCTGACACAAAAATTGCTTTCTTTTTAAAACAAATCGAAGGTTCCTGCGATGTAATTAGTGCTCCGATACAGATATCCTAGTAATTTTGTTGGGAACTATGGTAAACATGTCACAGTCTCTCACAGTTTTGTTGCTATTTGGTACTGGTAACAGCCAACGATTCGTAAATGTTACAAAAGTTTATGAATCACTAGGAACTAGCGTTAGCAGGGCTTTACCTGCGTTCCATGCGTTTAGTGGATGTGACTTCAATCCATCATTATACCGATTAGATAAAAAAAAGTCGTGGAAAATTTTTAAAGCAAACGCAGATTATCATAAGGCTTTTCCTTGTATACAAGATCCAGCAAACGAAAATTACGCATCTTCATGTAGAGTAATAGAGGATTTCGTTTGCAAAATGTATGCAACCAACAAAAACGGACTCAAACAATGTACCACTGTAAATGAGGCGCGTGTTCATCTATTTACCTGTATTTATAGCATGATCGATAGCACTGAATCTTTTAAAAAAAGTCTTTTGAATTTCGATGCGTGGGTGTTACCACCATGCCATAGAGAACTCCAACAACATATATTGCGTACGACGTACAGTGGAAATACGTGGAGCAATGCGTACTTGTCCAATCCCAGCACCTTGAATCCAACAGAATTTGGCTGGATGATTGAGTTAAATAATACGTACACCTTCCGTTGGTTTGAAGGCAATGAGGTTCCGCAATTCGTTCGTGAAGTCTTCATTGAACCGAACGATACACAAGATAATACACAAAGAAATAACAACCGTCATTTGTTATGAACACATATTATTGAAGGTCCCCATTGAACTGTGCAATACTTTTGATTATTTACAGAATATAATAACAGCGAAATAATGCCAGACTTGGAAGATGATAATGATAATGAAGACGATGATGATGACAACGGCTCCAGTTATGATGACGACGGCTCCAGTGATGATGACGACGGCTCCAATGATGATGACGACGGCTCCATTGATGATAACGACGCCTCCAGTAATGATGACTGCTCTAGTGATGATGACGGCAGCTCCAATGATGATAACTATTGTAACGATTTCGAGACCGGCCTCGAGACCGGCCCTGATCATCCAATTACACTCCACACTCGAAATGTAAACAAGTTCTCTTCTGACAAACACATGACTAATCCGTGGAAGAGATGCGATCGTTCTAACCGAACATTCTAGGAACCTCTAAGAAGTCGCCGAACAGACTGGAAAGATCGAAAACTGTAAATGCTACTATATATAACCGCTGTATAGCAGATGGCGGGACAGTCAGAATTCAGAGTTAGTTACAGTTCCAGAGTTAGCGGATAGAGACTGACACCGTAGAAATAAATTAGTGAAGTAAATGTTTAGTGAATAATTGTTGTAAATAGTGTTTAAAATAAATTAACAAATTAGTTTAGTGCGTTTTTATTACACTATGATGACATACGAGAAGAGGAGAATGATAGGTAAACAACTAATTGGAAAAGTCTAGGAAATGAAAGAAATGGTTAAGATCATTCAAAATACGCTTATTATTTGTATTATATGAACTTTTCTTTAATCTAGGATTGCATACTATAAAAATAGGTGAATGAGTACAACAACGTAATTATTCAACAAAAAGTATTTATATATTTTTAACATAAATATTGAAAATACGGCGTATTGACTACAAAATATGATTTGATTTACTATAGAAAAAACACGTACGATCATATTCCTAAGGAAAAACTGCGTATATTTTGGTTTAACGCTGTTCTTTCTTAACAAAATATTAATAAATACGTGCTTTTATTCAGTGGAAGGATCTTAAACTTCATTTTAAATGTTCATGTTACAAAGAAGCATACTATATGTATTTTAAAGAACATGTAGGTACATTAGGAAGTGAAATAAAAAAGTCTAAATTATATTTTTAGAACGTTGCAACATACAAAAAATATAAGGACTTTAAAGAAAGTTTATTCATCAATAATAATAACTAATGATGGTACTAATTGTTACAAATTTAACTATCTTGCCAAAAAGGTAATCTGGTGTCTGAAATTGGTGGTCCCAAATTTTTAATTATGGATTCTCTTTTTTCCGAAGTTATACCACACGGGGTACTAAGGAAAGTGGGTCGCATGAGGTTGGTAGTGTTTATAATTTTTTTTTGCACAATTTCCGCTTCCACAAATATATCATTTGCATAAGTTCTGTATGAAAATGAGAATTTTCCTTTTGTAAACATTATTTCCGACCCTTCACGTAAATACGGTCTAGTATTTAATTTATTTATCTTTGTAACTGAAGAACAGTTTTTCCAATTAAGTATATCAGTTCATACATTTAACTGTAACGTGGCCTTTATTCGAGCTTTGGACCGCCTCAGTAAAATTGTTGAAATCGTAAGTGTTTTGTTTCTTGAGGCTCAGTTCTACCTGATGGTGAAAACTATCTGCTCTGCTGACATATAACTATGTCCGGGTTCAAAATATTTAAGATGGAAATTTTCTGTGCCAAATTCGGAGCTCTTGAGAAAAATTAATGAAGTAATGAAGGTCCAATTTTTTGTTTTGACTCGTACAGTTATTTGCTCAAATTATGTGTACGTGTACATCTCTATTAGATTTTGAAAATGTATGGAAAGAGCACTTAGGATGTCCTCTTGTTTTCTTCCTGCTATCCCTTCGTGCCAAAGAATTGCTAATGGAAAATGTTTTTTCTGAGACATCAACATCTTTTTAATAAGCCATTCGAGTGTATTCCACGTGTTGTAGATGAATGTTCCATAGTTTACAGATTTCACACTCACTATCCAAAAACTGTTTGGTGTGAGGAAAGTTGTGAAAGGAATACTCTTCGCATTTTTCACAGTCTTCGTTTCCAAGCTTTGTAAAAGAAATATTTAACTTTATCACTTCTGTTCTGTATAGCTTTTGCAAAGATAAGGATACTAAAACGTGCAGTCTTTCACATTTATTGAACTGTTTTCCGGATCAATAACTAGCAACAGATCCACTTCCTATAAGTTCGCTTTCCACCATAACCGTTGTTAATCCTGAAGAGTCGATAAACGATCCCACTGCCTTAAAAAAAGTCATTTCAATGTGGAATCCGCCAAAGTGGATGAATAAACGTTTAAATTCATCCTGCTCAGTATTTTGCAATGGGAAAGCAATTTTCGCTATGCTCAAATTGTAAGTTACTTGGGCGTATGGCTCACCACACTCATCAGCAATTTGTAAAGCCCTGCGCATGGTTTTCAACACCACAGATGTATCCGTAGGAGACTGATTGATCGGAGGCAAATAAGCAATCCTTTGCTCCGTGTTTTTGTCAGATATCAGCGGCGCATTGAAACCGACCCACATTGGAGTTCTAATGCCGCACACATGTGATATCATCCAAGCCGCGTCGATGATTTGAATTTTCGATAAGTTAGCTGGAATTATCTTGCGCAATGGAGATTCGAAGGGCAACATTGTTGATTCCATTTTTGGTTTTTTCGCATATGGTCGCAGTTCTGGAAGAATAGCGTTGTAACTTCTCCTTCGTTTTCGTCTAGTAATAATGTTTGATGTCGATGAAGACTCTTCCTGCATTAGAGGAACATCAGTTGATTGCACTTTATGTGCATCATCATCTATCATAGGTTGTTGAGTATTTTGGAATATAATACCAACAGTATCGTTGATTGTTGTTTTGCCACTGGTAGTTTCGATAAGCCGATCAAAATTATAAAAAGCGGTTCCTGTACACAGACCTTTATCAGTTTGAAGATCAGATGGACATAGACGAGACCCATCCGTCGTTGCGTATGTTGCTTCTGTCTCCAATTCTTGTATAACACTGTAGCTGCAAATATGTCCGTATCTATGCAGAATTTTTAGCACTCTTTTGCTGCTTATCAAGCTTTTTATGGCACTACCCAAAACAATTTGCTTCGATGGTAGGGTTTTACCATCCGTAACTGCATATACCAAGTCGGAAGAAAACGAATTCGTGAATCTCGTTGTTTTATCACTTGTACGCTTCCTGTAATTAAACGCAGCAAGCAAAGTGTTAAGAAAAGTAATAAGTTGTTCCGGCAATACGCATTCGCCTCTGATCAGCTCTGTGACTGTGACATTGTTTCCCAATTTGCAGGTTTCAGAAGTAATAATTAAACGTCGAAGAACTAATGCAGCTCTATGCAAGACATCTGCATCAGTCAAGTCATTCAAATTGATTGGGATACGTGTGCCACAAGGGACTATCAGTCGATTTTTATTCCAAGTAATGAATTTTAACTTTTTTTGAAAGTGTTCCTTTATTTTACTTGGAATATGCTTAGTGTACAGCATTGTCTTCGGGACCTTCGGGTTGTTACACTTTTTGTATTGCTCCAGAAGAGATTCTGTAAAGACCTCGATAATGAAGCTTTGCGTGCAGGTGTTATGGTTTTTGATCACATATTCTTCAAGAAACACGCATACTTTTCTAAAAGCGATTCTGTAAAATTGCCTAGTGATATGCCACTCCCCTTCTAAATTGCTATTGCCTTTTTTGTAATGGGGTTGTCGTAACTGAGCTTACAAAATCTGTGGTATGGAATGGATACCGCATTTTCTATGCATTTATTCATTGCACTTATTATGATTAAATCATTCCACTTCATGGCGCACTCTAGTATATTGTTCATACTATTATACCTTGTGGTGAAACTCAAACCCTCATTTCGGCCTCTTCCTCTCTTGCGTTGCATGTTAAAAAAAATGCATACTCTTGGGCATTTAGTAGCTGCAGCTGTAGATGTCGCACATTCATCCTGTGATTCCTCAGGCAGATTGTTAAATAGCCGAGAATGATCTTCAGATGGCTGAGGCTGATCGTGAGATGATAGAGAAGCATTGGATACCTGGCACGGGTTTTCAGAGTGACTACAAGAAAAAAGAAATATCACATTGGACCAATAATCATGATTATTTCGTAGAACTTATAATCGTTATTGAATATATTTTTCAAGCCATTGTTCAACAATGCGAAAAAATGTATTATCCCTTTTGCCATTGGTAGAAGTAATTTTTTTTAGATTTGATTGAACTTGCAATGTTTGTTTGTTTGTCTCGAAATTATTTTCGGTAAGAAGGGGGTGGGGGAGTACATTTTTTCAAAAAGACATCTTTATTCGATGGGTCCATATTTTTCACTACTTTTACGGATTTTTCCGATTCAAATTTCGAGATTTCTTAACATGTTTCAAGAAGAGAGGGGACGGGCCCCTCCCAGCCGACAATGTTTTTCTCCATAATTTTCGAAGTCGGAAATCTTTCCTAATCCCTTTGTGTTTTCTATCAAGCCTTCAAAAAGCCCTCAAAAATTAACCAATAATTTCAACTCTGCGGAATATGAGAAAGTGGTTCTAACTGAGCTTGCAAAATTTGACAATAACACCAAAACTAACATTGCAAGTTATGCAGGGTGAGTCCAAAGCCAGTTAGTTTTTAGTGATTTTTAATTAATCGAGCAGTGGAATTTCATTCCTTTCCAGATATTTCGAAGGATTAAGGTCAGATGTAATTGATGATATCAGCATCTCCTGAATCAGACTGTCAAATTATATCAAAATGTTCAGTTGAAGTCGCACCTATCCTACTTGCAGTCGAGTCAACTGATATATAAATCGATCAATAGGCACTTTATCTGGACAACCTATTGGTCAATCATTTGTTGGAACTAATTCACACCCTATCCGAATCAATCTGAGCAGCCTATCAGCACTTAAGTGAGAACCTTCATTGATTTCAAATTTAGAATAATTCAAATGGGTTGCAATGTTTCAATATCGTAATTCATACCGAGTGTTCACAACCAGAGGGCAAAAAGTGAAAAATTCCACTTTTTGAGAGTGCTCTGTGTAAACGCTACTGAGTATATGGCAAATTTTAGATTGCCAATAAATCAAGAGTCACCTAGTGTATCAATTTACACAGTATCATTCGCATATCTCGTACAGAGTGTTCATAATAATACCCTTTTGCAATGTATACCCAACCCAGCATCTCGAATTTTAGGAAACTACCATTCCTTAGTTCTGAAGGTAGCTTCATCGCTAAAGATTATTTTAGATAAGAAATCAATAATCGACTATTTTCAAAAATTCCTGGCACATGTAGTAACAAAACCTCCGAGCAGATCTTTTTTTGATATTTCCATATTTATTATGAACACTCTGTATATGATGTGAGGATGATATTGTGTGAGCTGATACACTGGGTGACTACTGATGTATTGACAATCTAAAATTTTCCATATACTAGGTAGCGTTTACACAGGGCACTCTCAAAAAGTGGAATTTTTCATTTCTTGCAGTCTAATTGTGAACACTCGGTATAAGTTACGATATTGAAACATGGTTTGGGGGTTTCAGATGTGCCTGAATAGAAGGAGATATTTGTTTTTTTTTTCGTAAAAAAATGCCTAATATGCTTTCGTCATTTTTGGGGTCTTATTTGTTATAGTAGTGTACTATGGAAAAAAGAGTTAATAAAACAATTTAGACCAGGATGTAGGGCTCTCGGAATATTATATTTAAAAAAAAATTTTTCGAAAATCGGCCAACCCGTTATGAAATAATGAATTGTCGCCACTTAAAGTGAAACACACTGTATATTCTGAAAAATATCTTCATAATGGCAATTTGTAATTTTTGAAAACCTCAATTGGCCAGCACCCAGTATTTGAAATAGTCTAAATCTACTAAAGTATATATTATTTATAATTTCTATCAAAATAAAAACATATTTCCATAAATTTCAGTAATGCGTGTTTGAAAAAAAAACTGATGTCTTATATTTTCTATAAGATTCGACTAAACCACTTCAATAATTTGATAAAACAACTTATATGTCATCATGACTTCATATTCCATAGACTACTTAGATAAATTTAACAAATGATTGACAACAACTAAGTATATTTCTAAAGTGTCGTTTGCCGTCAAATTTAATTTTAGGCAACCCTATACAGTTTTATTTACTATTCGCAGCAAACTTTTATGAAATTCCGTCACAAAATTCAATTCATGTCCTTTTCTAATGGGGGGGAGGGGGGAGAAAGGAGAGAACATCCAGTAATATCATCATATCTAACAATATACCATTTGTCTAGCATAATATTCCTGTAAACAAGACGACGAGGAAAAAAATGGGAAAAATAGTTGAAATATGAAATTGGTCATAGGTGGGTATGATTCCAATTTCTAGATCAACAATCGATTTTCAACAATATATTCCCATGGATTTGAATTCAACCGTGAGAAAGAAAGTGATGGGGTCATATTATTTTGAAAACAAAGCATTCTTTTCTATCTCCCTCGTATAGGGTCGTGTAAATAGATATTTTTGTATCTAGAATGAGAAATAATACTTATGCGTTCGAGAATGGAAGTTATTTTGCCAAACTTTATCGAGGCAAAATAACCGTTCGAGAACGCAAAAGTGTTTCGCATTCGAGATGCAAACAATATTTTTTCGATAACTACAGTAAAACTAATATGATAATGAAATATTAACAAATAAGTAACTGACATTTCGTGTTTAAACAACTATCTAGGCGGTATTGGATATTGTTTGCATGACTATCGTATAACGTGTCCCCAATTTCATCTGAATCCCTCGTGAGTGTTCTCTTCTATGAACAGGAAGGCACTGAATCGCACCTTGGTGATCTTATTTAGTTATATCTTTATATATATTCTGTATTTATTTTTTTATTAAATATAATTTACCGGTAGCAACGTAATAAATAATAAACAGGACGCAAAAATCTTTAACTGAGATTTTAACGAAAATGTCCACATTTAAGTTCAGTTTTCGAAAAATTCAATTTTGGTGTTTGCATTTCAGGTTTGGAATGAAGCAGAAGTTTTTATCACGATTTTTTTTTGACAAATAAATAATAAAAAAGTTTTCCATATGCTGCGAACTTTTTGCCGGACACTGTATAACAGTTTAATACTTACATGCTTGATTGAGGTTCATTAGACCTATATTTCTGTTTCAAAGCATTGAATGTGCTATAACACCTCGGATGGTAACTAAGGGTGGCACTCCCTTGCACTGGAACTTTACACTCAGTTTACTTCAGTTTATGCTTACTTCGTAACTGCAAAGTTCCTACGAAATTAGATAAAGTACTGTCTGTAAAAAGTTTTATGACAGGATCTGATTTTTTACACACGAAAGACAGTTTTTCTTGCTCCATATTATGTAAAACGCGTATGCAAGCTTCCTACAATTGATAGTCTTCCACAACTAGGTAAGTATGTCAAGTGTTACGACTTCCGTGGGATACTAGACTGTCATTATATTAACGAATTCTATGATGTTAAATAATATGAGATAGAATTAAGTCTATTAACGTCTGTTTGATACTTAATAATTGTTTGATATTTCGTAATTTTCATACAAATCATGTCAAAATATAAAGTAATCAAGTCATTATTGAAATTATTAGAGATAGTCTCAGTAATATTAAAAATTTGACACCTGATATTATATTGTAGCAGTTAATTTCATTTTATAAGTTGGCAATTTGTTCAAAGTATCTTTAAAGGCGGGAGACTGGGGTTAAATTTCTGATGTTACTTTTTTTTAATTGAATTCGATTAGAATAAACGGTTTTTGTAATATTTTTTTATTATACCTGCGAATACTTCATGCAATACGTGACATTAGATATCCATTAACTATACCGGGTGACAATGAGAGTAGGGCCATGCCTATATCTCCTTTACTTATTAATCGATTTGGATGAAATTTGGTACATGATATGATGCAAAATTTCGGATTGACACACATGAAAACAAAATGGTCGGCTTCCGGTTTTGTCAGAATAGCCAACAATTTTGATTTTTCAAATGGAACACCCTGTATGTTTAATGTTTTTCGGATTGTATGGCTCAAATTACATACGACAGTGTTGCCAAATTTTATAATAAGAAAAAATCAAACCTTAATTTTTTTTTTGTGCCATGAAGATGATCTATTCTAATTGATATCAATAATCCATAGTATTAGTAATTTCATCGATAAGATCAATAAGAAATCCTACAACAGGAATTGAAATTTTTAGAACACATTTATTTCGAAAAATTTTTTTTTTTTCAAATGATACCTACCAAGGGCCATCTTGCCATTTGATAGAGAATTTAATTACCTATTCAACGGTATAAAATATGTACCACTTCTTTTTGTTCAAAACTAAAAACGACCATTCTTTGAATTTGTACGTAGCTACTGTACGTAGGTACTGTGCAAACTCAATAAATGGTCCTTTTTAGTTTTGAACAAAAAGGAAGTGGCACATATTTAATACCGTTGAATAGGTTAATAAATTCTCTATCAACTGGCAAGATGGCCCTCGCTAGGTACCATTTGAAAAAAATTATTTTTTCGAAAAAATTGTATTCTAAAAATTTCAATTCCTGTTGTAGGATTTCTTATCGATCTTGTCGATGACTATTACTATGAATTACTGTTATCAATTAGAATAGATTTTAACATCATCAAGCCATCTTGTGCACAAAAAAAAATTGAAATTTTATTTTTTTCGATCGTAAAATAAAAATTTGGCAACACTGTCGTATGTAATTTGTGGCGTACAATCCGAAAAACATCAAACATACAAGGTATTCCATTTGAAAAATCGAAATTGGTGGCTATTCTGGCGAAACCGAAAGTTAGCCATTTTTTTTTCATGAGTGTCAATTCGAAATTTTGTCTCATATCTATGTACCAAATTTCATCCAAATCGATTGATAAGTAGAGGAGATATAGGCAGAGCCCTATTCTCATTGTCACCCGGTATACTTGATCAAATGTAATAACAAATAAGGGACATTTTCCTAATCTCAATAGTGCATTACCAGTGCGAAAAGTGCCATTTGTCAGAATCAATTTCGCACAATTAATTTTAACAAATAATATCGATATTATCGAAATGGGTGCAAGAAAATCTATCAAAAAGGCTGACTGACAACTAACTTTATCTATGTTAGATAATTATTATTAAATGCAAAATATGTTCTTTACGAATAATAACTACTAGATCAAAATCATGATTAAACACAGTTTTTTTTAATAAATATTAGAAATAAAAAATATTCACTTATGAGATACACGTGTGTTACAAAGAAATATATGCGATCAGATAGCACAGTTGGTAGAGTGTTGAATTTGCAATGCGCAGTATTTCCACAGCACCGGAACATCGTGCTTCACAAACTATGAGGTTCCAGTTGTTTGTACTGAATGAGATGACAACACATGCATAGGCAATGCAGGAGGCGGACCTAATTCAACACTGGGACTCTGATGATTAGAAATGTTTCATAGCATCGAAATGTGTCGAGAATGTGACGTCATATTCGAACGTTAGAAATGGGAAGCATAGTACCAATATTTCGAATATGACGTCACATTTCGATTCTATAAAACATTTCTAATCATCGGAGTCCGGGGGCAGTTACCGCTGTTATTCTATTGAAGTACGACGTTTTCGATCCACGGCGGAGTTGCTCTCACGGGGACCCTTGGCACTATCTAAGCATTGTGCAGGTCTCGAAAGATGAAACCTGTAGTCCTTCCCTCTCATTCCTTCCTATCCATTACCGGGAGAAGCTGAGACTAGAGCAGAAGTTTGTTTCTTCATTAAAATATCGTTTTCAGAATTATGAATTTATAGGAAAAAAAATTATATTTTTTTTATTTATTGTGTCCTTAGTAGGTACGTGGGATCGATGATAAGAAGTGAGATCAACTTTTTTTAGAAAAAAAAAATCACATTTCAAATAGTTTTTCCTCAAATACATATGTTCCTTTGGTAAATCTGAATAGGAATTATATATTTGTCAGCTTTACCGCGGTACATCTAAACAAATTATGTATTTGACAGCATTTTCGCAGGAGTGCAGAAATTACGTTCTGTGAGACTGTACAGTGCGATATGCTTTACTTTCTCATGTAGTCGTAGGAAAATTCAGTTTCAGCATTATTTCTGAAGTCATTATTGAGGCATAATAAAAATAGCGTATGATGCACGTGGTGAAGAAGTGCCTTTACAGCACTCGCAACGTTCAAACTCGTGGCGGCATATGAGTTTATGATAAAAGCTGTTATGAAAAAAAAACAGATTACGTTCAATTTAATTCAAAAACTATATCGTAGACAAAATATACTGTACAAAAATATACAAATGAAAAAGAAGCCACATATAACGGTCCTGCGATAGGGGACCAACATGGCAATGTCGGAAATTCGAAATAGTAAGAAAGTTTTATTGCATTTTTTAATGTGATAAACCCGGGTTACTTGTATGTCATTTTTATTCTAACGAAGTGAATCACTAACTTTTTTCATAAACCAAGAGGCATACTGATTAAAAACACATGTTATTTTTTCATAATTTTGCAACTTTTTTACAATTTTTTATATAGAAAACTCGCACAACTTGTATGCCTTTTCTTGTTTCATCTCCATATACCATGGCTATAATGAAAACAGACAGGCATACTGCTTAAAAACATGGAATTTTTTTAATCTATTTTGCAACTTCATTTCAATTTTTTAGTGTGACGAACCCGCACAGCTCGTATGCCATGTTACATATCAACAATTCAGGAGACAAACTTTATATTACAACAAATTTTGTGCTGGTTAAAATCACGGAATGTTATTCCATACCTGTTCAACATTTTTGCAGAGTTAACAGTACTCAGGCATACGCATTCAGTATGCCATCTTTTTTTTAAACAGTATCAGAACAATAACTTGTATACTTATCAGTGGCAGCCTGTTTAAAAACACGGAAAATTTCCTTATTCTCATACAAATTCACGTGACCATACCAACCCTTCGGACCCGCCCTAACGGTATGCCAATGATTTTCTGAGTATTTTATTTTCGTTATTCCATTACAAAACACATAGCAGCCTGATTGAAATCGTAGCAAAACACATATTTTTCGAACAAATGATTAATAATTTTTTTTAGGAAGAACCCAGGACGACTCTTTTATTCCTGCATTATTATCATGAGAAAATACAGACAATACTGTCCTCCATAAGGCATACTGAGTAAAATCGTGTCTCAAAATCTTTCACCATAACAACAACCAATGAAATTTCCAGAAAAGATCCAAGCTATAATCTTCCCTGCGATAGAAGAAAACGAAATGCAAGAATATCTTTTAGCCCTAGGAACACACGTCAACCCTAAACACATTTTATTCGCATCTAGAATCTCAAATAATAGAATATGCATAAACCCGAGTTAGTGACTACTTTTATGAATGATCACGGTCTAATTGTTGTCATCAACGATATTATACGAGCCAGAAGACTGATTACTCCATTTGAACGTTTTATCTAATCTAATGCGAGTCCAACAATCCCCCATTCATATCTAGAACAAGCCCTACAATAAATTGGTCTCAATCTATTATCCCCTACTTCCTTTCTAAGAGTCATCATAGCGAACCCAGATTTTGCACATATAATGAGTTTCAGAAGGCAAGTCTACATTAATCCTTCCGAAAATATTTCCATTCCGGAGTCTACGTTAATCAACCACGAAAATATTTCCTACCAAATACTCTTATCATAAGATAATCTTACTTTATTAAAATGCAAACAAAATGGCCATATATCTTCCCAATGTACAAATGAGTCCCCTGAACATGTAACCGAACCTCCTACAACGCTCCCTCCTGAGAACTCAGGAGGACCATCAGAAAGTATTCCAACCTTCCTGCATTCAGAAGACTCTCCCATAACTCCTAACCTGGATAACCAAACTAGTTCGTCGAATAAGAGGAACCTCTCAGAAATTTCAACCCCAACAGAAGGAATACCATCTGACCCATTCCGAAAACCATCATCCAGTATAACTAAGAAAAGTCGCCCTGATGTCAAAAAACCGCAACTGTCGAAGAATACATGCAACCAACTAAAGCAAACATAGATTCAGAAAAAATTGTACTAAACTACAATCAACTCCAAGACTTTTTTGAAAATATATATGGCTCCAATGAAACTCTGAGTGTGGCAAAACATTACACAAATGATGCGCATGGCCTAATGAACATGCTGACTTGTGTATACCCATATTTTAAAGACCGATGCATCAAGAGTAGGTGCACCAAAATTAAGAAAAAATTATCAAAACAATAGCTATCCGAAGTAGCGTTCCTCTTAGATACAGAAAGCGACTCGTCATCCCAAGAAACGCGTTAATTATATAAATTTTCGAACTATCCATCATTCAATGGAACCTTAAAGGGTTCTTCACACAACAAAAGATGTTCAAACTGATCATCTTCGAACACAAACCCTCGATCATATGTTCACAAGAGACCCATTTCAAACAAAACTATTCACATAATCAGAGGAACTATGTTTGTTTCCATAAAAATAGACCAGATCAAAATATAGAAAGTGGTGGCGTCGCTACTTACGGTGCAATCGAAATTCCTCTAACATTGTCGTGAATTGGGGTTGTTCACGACTAACTAGGCAGAATATGATCCTACAAAGATTTAAAACACTTTGGAAACAATATAGAAAACAAAGTTTATTCATCTACTTACAATTAAAAATAAGAAAATAATTATTCTGAATTCAATAACGATAGAAAGAATTTAATGAATCCCTCGTTGTTCAATTTTAATGAATTTTAATAAATTAATTAGAAAAGACCTGTACTTACAATTATAACGGGGATATAACTTTTCAAACCATTCTCTAACTGAGGTACTCAATCTATGTACTTCCCAACTTCCCCATTTGCCCTCACTAGCTCTGGGAACGGCAAAAGCCTAACTTTGACTCCCTGATTGAACTATCAGTGGCCTTCTTTCAAACTTCTTTTTTTTGTTTAGAAAACGTACGAAAGTAATTGAGGACAAGTTGTGCTTCAATACATAATAGTTTTAATAATACGATGTGTTCGAAACATTTTTGACAATATCTACATTCCACCAAACCGTGAAATTACTACGAAGAGCTGAATAATATCTTCCAGCAGATAGCCGAACAACAACGGAAAAAAAACTCGTATCTATTTGTTTTCAGGAAACTCCAGTACAATAGATTTCAGCATTAGCGATCTTTCACTCTACTCCCAATTGAATTTTACCATCTTTCCCTATCTTTATGGTAGTGACCACTTTCCCATTTTACTGACAAGTTCTCAGCACGTTGTAGAGGAACGTATTCTCACCAAATAATGGAAATTGAAAAGAACCGACTGGAATCTTTTTGCAAATATTATAGAAACCAAGGTTGATCAATTTCACATGAAGGACAACATTGATGAATATGTTGATGACCTCACCCAAATCATAACGGAGGCAGCACAACTAGCAATAGGAAACCAAGAATGAGGCCAGGCAATTAGAGCATCTAAGCATGCCTTTAACAGACTCAAAAGGCATCACACATCGAAAGCCTGATAACTTTCAAGAGCCTGAGGGAGAAAGCTCGTTGGACTATAAGAAAAAGTAGAAGAGAATCATGGGCAAGATATGTATCATCAATTAGCAGCTCAACCCCGCCAAGTATGATCTGGGATAAAGTGAAACGCATAAAATGTAATAGAACATGGAACCCCTCGAATCGAAAATCAGGAAAAACAACTTCAAGTTGTACAGAAATTGCTAAAATTTTTTCAGACATCTATGAAAAGAACTCCAATAGCTCCAACTATACTGCCGAGTTTCTGCACTACAAAATTGACAAAGAATCGGAGGTAATTGATTTTTTCCAAGATGAAACTAATCCTATGAATCAACCCATTCCTTATGAAGAATTTCATGAAGCTCTGGTCTCTTTTAAAAACAATAGCCCAGGACCCGATGATATTCCGTTCATTTTACTTTGAAATATGCCAGATATAGCTGAACATCTTCTCTTGAAAATATTCAACAAGATCTGGACAATAGGGGTCTTTCCTGAAAAGTGGTTAGAGGCAACCATCGTACCGCTAACAAAGCAAGGTGAACCAAAGACAGATCCACAATCATACAGACTAATATCCTCGACCTGTACAATGTGTAAGTTGATGGAAAAAAACGGTCACATGGTTCCTGGAGAAGAACCGGTTGATCACACCAAAACAAAGTGGTTTCAGAAAGTGTAGGTCAACATCAGATAATCTTGTTAACTTGGAATCGTATATTCACGAAGGATATTCCAACAAACAAAATACAATAGCAATCTTTTTCGATATTAGTAAAGCTTATGACATGAGCTATAATATTCTTTGAGTATCCAAGATTCTATCCATGCACAATTTTTTTATTTCGGTCTGTATATAACTTCCAAAGGTTTGTGGTCCGCGACCAACTCGAAATAATTTTTCCCATATAAGTATATCATAAAATGTTCTACTGCCCAGACAAGAGCGAGTACTTCCTTTACAGTTTGACACAATCTCTTTTCACGATCAGTGAGACTCTTAATACCGTAAGCAATTAGTCTTGGGCTTGATTGGTCAAATTGAACTGGGACACAGCCCAAAGCTACAGGGCTGGCATCCGCGATAACCATAACCAAACATAAGTCGTTTGTATCTGAATAAACCTTTGTTACTGAAAAATGTGGTGATGTGTCTTGATTTAAGAGAGATTTCTATTTGATGAAATTCGTTCTTTATGTCTAGTCTAGAAAACCACTTTGCAATATTGAATTTCGGTAAAAGTTGGTCCATAGTAGGAAGTGGGTGTTTTTCCTTCAAGATGGATAAATTTGCTCTTCTCATATCAATACAAATCTTCACATCACCATTTTCCTTGAGTATAGGTACAATCGGTGACACTCATTCTCTCAGCTCGTCGATTTTTTTGTTCACCATTGATTTATTGGTATTGAAATTCGTCTGTATGGTTGACAGACTGGCCTTGCGGAGTCATCAATAAGGATGTCTACTACTACGACGTTTTTAAATTTTGGAAATGCTGTGATTGCATTAACGCTGATTCCGATTCTTAACATACCCAAGAATATTGCAGATTTTTTTCCCAATAGATTTTTTGTTTCACGTTTAATTAACAAAAAAATTGTTGTTATTTTTTCATCCCTTATTTTCACCTGCGCTTCGAATGATCTCAATACGTCCAAAGGCTTGGAACTACCATAAATATGCCATAAAAAGTTTATTCGATTTTTCCACTTAGCTGAACACCTGTACTTTGCGTTGTTTCAGATGTTCCCAAGTGTCTTCCGTTAAGACGTTTTTCCTGCTTCCGGAGTCGATCAACATGTTAACCATTACACCTCCCAGTTCGCATGATCGCATGAGATGGTTTCATCTTGATTGATATGGAATACGTAATCTCCATTGTTGGAATCCTGTGCATCATTTCATCAATCTCACTCTCGAGCATTCAGGTCTTTTGAAATCTACATTTCTTCGTTTCATCTGATGCTTCCTCTTTTCTGTAGGAAGTTTCACACTGTACTTTGAAATGTCCCTTGAATCCGCACTTATGACAAACTTGGTCCTCTGCGGGGCATTTATTGGCAGACTGATGGTTCTGCTTCCCGCATTTGTGGCAGGGTTCAGCTATTTCTTGGTGTGTTTTTTTCTTTTGTATTAGTTTAACTTCATGTGAAGACCCAGGTAGTGCCAAAAATTCTTCGAGTTGTCTATTGACAGTTTCCAGTAGGTTGGCTTCTGTTTTAACCATATTTGAAGTCATTTATTCTACAGTTGTCAATATTTTCTTCCACAACTCGGCTGAACTCCCTTTTTCAATTATTTGGTCGATCAAGTTCTCTTCCAAATTCTGGAATTGGTATTTCTTATCTTGGTCCCTCAGTCTGATTAGAAATTTCTCGAACTTCTCGCTAGGCTCTTGTTTCATAAGTCGTAGACCAAGTCCTCCTTGATGCAGGAGATTTGCGATTTTTTTCGCAGGGTTTTCAATGTTTGAGGCTTCTAGATATATATTGAATGCCCTTTTCTATTTCACCCATCTTGCCGAAACGGAGGATGGGTCCCCGTCGCAAATAAAGGGTTTCAGTGCTGGTGCACTTGTTGGATTCATTCCAATAGAGAAGGTTCACAGGTTTTGAGCTGCGAAATAGGTTATGATGATTTGTAGTGTTCCTACACGTTTTGATCATTCATTTATGTTTTATTATTTCAGGGAGTTTCAAATTTTCAATAAAAGTATTTCTTTGTTTCTGTATATTGTGAAATACGTAAATTCATAGACTAGAATAATTTGATAAATCAAAGACAAGTTCAATTCTCAAACCTTTTATTATTTCCTGGCCAACTTCTTGACAGCCACATCATAGAAACAGTAGTTGCATACAATGTGATTATATAATGAACACAACAAATACATAATAAATACAATCATATCGCAGATATAGTGTCCTTTGTGAATATAATCAAGCATGTACGTTAGAGGTTAATTCTCTCTAGCATTCTATTTGCGTGTTATTTCTTTAGACCTAGTGTCCCTTGTGACAAGTTTCATGGACATAATATCCCTCGTGACTAGTTTTTCGAACCCATGTCCCTCGTGACTAGTTTCGTGGACCCAGTGTCCCTCGTGACTAGTTTCTCGAACCCAGTGTACCTCGTGACTAGTTTCATGGACCCATTGTCCCTTGTTGGTCATCTTGGACCTACTTGACTACTTGGCCATCTTGTTAGTATTCTGGATCTGGAGTCCTTTGTATTACAATCAATCATGCTTTCAATGGACCTTCAGTCCCTTTGATCAATTTATTTTGTTGTCTCTTTAAAAAAAAATGATCGAACGCAAATCGATTCCCTCCTGTTTATAAACCGCATGCATAGCAAATTAGGAATTTCATTTTCAAGAAATGAATTTAATTCTTCTTCATTCTATTTTGGGTATTATGTATCGATTTGATTTTTTGCTCGATTTCGAAGTTGATCTCCTTTATAAATCAACTCATCACACCACATCTTAGGGCATGAGTCCCTTCATTCAAATATAAACTGATATATCTCCCAAAAGGTGTTGTGTTGTATTACAGCATGGCAAGACAATTTTCATAGAAACAGATAAATATCGATACCATATTCGTTTTGATTTCCACTCCATTAAAACAAACGGCTATAATGATAATTTGCAAACTTTTTGAAAAAGTATGGATCTTCATGAAGATTCATATGATAGCCTATCCAACAGTATATAGTTTTCCATATACTGGGTGACAATTAAAACGAATACTATAATATATCATGAACAAAATTACATAATCATCACGAATTGTTAAAAGAAATTTTCAAATAGGTACATGTGAAAAAAATAAACAACTAGATACTAGAAAATACATTTAATGTTTTTATGCAAGTAATTGTCAAAAAATACAAAATGATTTAATTTCTGGGTTATAATGTGTAATATATAATATTAATCACAGTCTACTAAATATTATTGAAGACAATATACACACACAGTACCTACATATAGTATTACTTACTAATTTTGTTCCATTTATTAGTAGCTAATATTGTGCACCACGCTACGTAAATAATCTGCTACGCCAACATTAGGTTCAAAAGTACATTTTTTGCTTTTTTGCTTCCAGTAGGAGGTTCCTGTCCACTGATATATTGTTCTATGCGAAGCTCGTTCAAACTGTGTCCCCTCTCAATTGCGTTAATGAATTTCCATACTTTTGGATGCCCAGCTGAAATTTGATTCTGAAAGCCTCGATAGCATTATTAGTTTTCGGTAAGCCATGTTGGACGTTATCATAGCAGTTCCACATCTGATGGGAAAAACGTGGCGGGCGGCGGCGGTGGCGTCGATCTGGCCGACCGATCCAAGTGTCCTCAAAATAATCTATCAACGTTTGTGCATGAGGGGGTGATATTCAAAAAAAATCAACGATTTGATCTGGAAGCTCGATAAAAGCTCGTGATCTAATGGACTATAATTTCGCATGTGTTGAAAGGGGGATGAAAAAATGGATGAACTAACCCGAAGACCTCAAGATCATACCTTGGAGTTTCTTTCAGAACAATTCTAGATGACGGAACTGGAGTTTCTTCGGAGAGTCTGGAGTGTTGTCAGATAACGCCTGGCATTCGTTCTTCGGCTAGAGATCTCTAGTTAGTTTACTTTTCACTACCGGGGATATTATTCACCGGGAGCAAAATATATTAAATATGCGGTTTTACAAATTGTCGAAAATTGCGGGAGATGCTAAGAAGTCTTGTGTGTGCTTCGAACGAAATGGAAAATTCGCTTTTTTTAATATCTGTCCTTTTCTTCTCGGGCGAAGAGGATGGGATCTTGAGGTTTTTGTATTGAACAAAATAAATGAATGTACACAGGGAGCAAAATAAAGGTTTTGGTTTTCGGTGAACACTCAATATGATTGAAATAGTGTGGAAATAAAAGTAAGTGAAGGGTGAATGATTAGTAATAAATGAATTAAACATATAAAGACAAACACATGAACGTGTGGACGCAACAGTATGTTGCTATAAATACATTGGCAGAAGTAGAAAAAGCATCCACGATGCACTGCTTCGTGAAATTGAATCTTCATGGCATTTACCATTGCATGTTCGAAATCAGTCATAATTGGATTCGGGTTTGCGGTTGGTTCCAAGTTTTATTAATTTTCTTTAAAGTTGAATGTAACACGGTTCACTTTTGCTGTTTACTAATGGCAGAGCAATGTGTCCACGTAAGCCATGTATAGTGTAAAGCTGCTGAAATAACGGTGGAACGGTTTTTGAAGGTACCATCTGCGTACCAGTGATCCGATCTTGCTAGGAGCTGGAGATTTCTTCTGGTGGAAAATATTATCATTCTGTCTTCTACGGGCCCAGAATTGAACAATAAAAACTGCTCGCAGTTTTCGATAGTGGTATAAATATCTGGAAACACAATACTTCTTCTGTGACTTGGAATGACTGGACCAACATTTTGCTTGGTTCTAATATTTCTTATTGTCCTTTTCATTGAATCTACTAAAGACAGTTTTGTACCTACGGCTTGACTAATATTCGTCAATGCACTGGACACAATATAATGGGGTGCATCGCGAGTATTTACAGCATCTTCGTTCATTTTATTCAATATTTTATTTTCTTCAATCTGTGCACCATCACCGGCATGATTATGTTGTTGTATCTGCTTATATACTCACTTCATTGGCCGGTAGCTTAGCGGTCTAATGCACAGGCCGTTCGAAACTCCAGCATAGCAATAGTCGGTTCGAGTCCGATGTAGGTACAAGAGAATTTTTCTCAAATAATTTATATCTGATCGATAGGCGACCGCATGCCTTGTTGGAAAGCAGTGTATTGTGAGTTGTCTAGATGCCAATCTCGTCTAGTGCTAGCTTGGAGTGCACACCGACCACCCGAGGTGGTGATGTAGGTTTTCCTACAGCTGAAAAGTGAATACATAACCTAAAAACATCTGTAAGTCGCCCCGGAGCGCCACGGCAAATAATAATAATAGCCGTCCTCTACCCGCACAGGCTATGCCCTTGGGTTCGTCCGTTCAGTGTCAGTCTCGTATTCGACACTGAATGGACGTACCCAAACTCTGTCACCGAGTTGGATTCCGTTCAGCAAATAGCCCACGTCAAAGCTGCGGAGTGTGACAGGCTCCTACAGCTACATAAGGATAAGCCAATGCATGGGGTCTTCTTCAAGAACATTGAAGAACTTGGCTTATCCAGAAACCTGACATTCGCTTTCCTCAGGGCAAGTGGGCTGAAGTCGGAAACCGAGGGATTCATAATGGCCTGCCAGGATGGTGTCTTCAACACCCTCGTCTACCGTAGTCGCGTGATGGGTATAACACTAGATGCAGAGCGTGTCGTGGGACAGCTGAGACCATAATGCATTTGCTGTCAGCTTGTCCAGCTTATGCGGTCTCAGCCTATATCCACAGGCATAACGCGGCCCATCTAGTGTTGTACTACTAACGACGCTCGTACGGTATAGACGAGGCACCGGTGTTGCTTTATGCTCCGGGGGATATTGAGTCCGTTGTGGAGAATGAGAAGTGCCGAATCTATTGGAACTACTCATTCCCCACCCTCAGGCAAATACAAGCCAATAAGCCTGATGTAGTCCTCCTTGACCATCAAAGTAGGACGATTTTTGTCATTGAGTTTTCAGCTCCTGGCGAAACGAACATTGTCCGAAAAGAGGAGGAAAAACGGACCAAATATCGAGATCTTCTCTTTGAACTCCGCGGGCTTTATCCAAACCATTCTGTCAAGATGGTGGTTCTGATAATAGGGGTCCTTGGTGGAATGATGGAAACGCTGAACTCAAATCTGAAAATCATACCGGCATGCCGTTATGCGGCAGAAAACCTAACCGGAAGAATGCAGAAGGCCATTATTCTTGGTTCACTCCGTTTACTCAGTGCTCATGATTCTCGGACCCAGTAATCACTCACCCTACTAAACCTGATATAAGACACGGGCCTATTTAACTAGAAACTACTGACGACAGAATACAATAGACCCCAGTTGGTATCAGTGACAAGGGTCACCCTCACGGGTAAACCCTGCGTCTGGCTCGTCAGCCTCAAACCAACCAACCAACCAATCACTCACCCCATGAATGTGGGGAGTGTTTGCTGGGGTTGATGATACACCAGCACGCCCTCCGGTAGTATCGGAGCTCCGGGGACATGGCCTGACTGGTACATTCCGTATGGGGGAGTATTATTATTATTATTATTATTAATATTTACGGTAGTCAAACGACATTTACAAAACGTCTTCTTGAAATTTTTGCACTTTCAGTAAATTTTATTTTGGCACTGTTTATCTTTCACATACAAGTAACCGTGTAAACATAGTTTTGGTTTGCCTTTAGAACTATTCACAAACTCTAACGCTATTTCGATATAAACTTAGGGATTATTACTTTCAATGGAAAAACGCAAACACAACTGAGGACTAATAGGACTAAAGACAACTGAATCGTTTATTATATGTAACTGCTAAATATCGTAAGTACCTGAGAATTAATCCTAGAAATGAAGGTAAAATTATTCCTAGAAATTAGAGGTAAAATGACCGCATAATAATATTACATCTCTACATATTGTAACATGCATTATTATAACATTTCTCTAGTTTGGGTATTTAGAATAAAATTCTCAAACTTCCCACGAAACATAAGTCGAACAAGAGCTGGTCGAACAAATTTCCGCTCTTACAACAAATGCTGTCGAACAAATTTCCGCACACCGGAATATGGAAGTTGAACCGGAATGACTCATGGAGTAATCCTCCCCATCACCCCCACCCTTATTTTTAGCCACCCTCTCACCCCTACAGATTTACAGCCATTCACATCCAAATACTTCCGATAGAAATCTCTTCCCTTCCTCATCAAACAAATAATTGAATATTATTTTTATGGACACTCTGGCAACAGAAGAATGCAATTTGGGCACCCATCAACGCGAATGATGTTGGGCATTTTCATAAACTCGGGTTGTATTTGAAAAGACTGGACTGAAATGGGAACTTGTTATGCGTCCCATTCATTAATCAAAACGAAGGGTTAGTGGAAGAATAGTTGTGAAACTAGACTTCGCTCAATAAAAGACAAATTATTATTTTCATATAAAATGGCAGAAATCTCAGCCGAATGAATTCAGAAGGCCTTGGGTCAATTCGTCTCCTAGGAGCACATGATCGGGTATGTGGGGGTGACTGTTGGGTAATTGGTACCAGTGCGCCCTCTGAATTGGAGCTTTAGACAAATGTCTTACTAAAATATTTTTAACAAAAAATTATCTTTATGAACACCCACACGAGAATGACAAGTAATATTGCCTCTGCGGGCCATGGGTTACTATTACTTTTATTATTCTCCGTAGTGCTTATGGGGAATTTTAGTGGTTTACACTATAAACAGTTGAAACTACACTCAACACTTGAAGGAACTAAAGTCAATTAACGTTATAAAGAACATAACGTAACATGTACAATTTACAACAAAAAAGGAACTCTCAAGAAACAACAGTAACTAACGACTTCACAGCTGAACCTCAATCGATATGAATGTTGTGCTTGGTGAGTCGATTTGCGCTATCTTAACCATTGCCTGATAGTTACTACTATGGGTATATACTTTGTTATTTCTGTATACTGAGGTAAAACACCTGGGATTGGGTGGAGCAGTAGTAATCCCTCTAATCACATACAGGATTTGACGGAACTGGCAAGTAGCTTCATAGAAAACGCAAAACACACTCTGGGGGAGTAGCGACATTAACGAGTTGAATCACTTCAAAAACTCGAGGCAAATAACTTAGGTAATGAATAAAGTTGACAGCGTTTCCTTCGTGAATTCATAAAAGAAGAAAATAATGAAATTAAAATGCTAGGACATAAATATATTGAATAAATAAATATTTGAAACCTTCGGTGTAAATGAAATGCAAGAAAAAAAATTCAAAACACCAAAACAACGTCAATTTCACTCGACGCAGTGACACAAGTTTGAAAATATTAGACAGGTTCATGACTATAGACTTCTCAATGCATTCGAGAGTCTGGAAATTGGAAAATGTGAGAATATTATGAATGCAGATAAGGGCCCAATACCATACAAGTTCATAGTACGGTAAAGACTTCTCCTCTTCATAAGGAAGTCAATAGTCATAAATTTTCAAGAATGTTTGTTGTTGAATCCAAAACAAAGTAGGTAGAAGATAGATTCTGAAATGAAATGAATAATTAGAGTCAATTCAATGTAGACATATAATGTAGGGGGTACAGTAGGTAAATATATAATGAGTGTAATTAGCCAGTCAGATGAGTAGTAAAAATAGGATAAGAATATCATCCGCAGTTCAGTAATCTATGAACTCCTGAGTATGCCAACATTGTTGACGAAACGCGTGTCGAATGAAATTGGCGTAGTTTTGGTTTTTCTGAAAATTGTCCAGTGCAAAATATTCTCGATAACGAGAATTTTCGCAAATACCATGTGAATTGTTCAACTGGTCAAGAAGAATGGATATACGAAGTCCAAATGATCAGGTAAATATTTTTCCTCGCCATTGGGCCTGAGATCTGTTTCAACTCAATGAAAGGAAAAAATGGAAAATGACCTTGAAGTCGATATTTATGCAATCAATAATTATTGTGAGATACATTTTCTGCCCCAGCCAGTACAATTTGTGTTTCTATTGTAATAGTTATTATCCTAAGAAGTTACCCGAATGATGCAACGCGGAGTTCGGGTAAGAGTACGGGAGAGTACCTTTCCGTATGAGTTAGGATTAATAATTTTTTTACAAGCGAATTAAAAAAAAATATGTAGCACTCTTGAACAAACTTTCGCGTGCGGGAAACATTATACCCGCACTAGTGCGGGAATAACTCACTTGAATGAGGAAAAAGATATTGTTGCTATTATTTGTTGGATATTATGATTCGTGATTTAATCGTGGATTTTGATAAACAGAAGAACTTCCAACATTTAGTGGCGACCGTGACAGGACGTTCTGGTGAAGAGAACGAAAAAAGCTAGAGCAGCGCAAAGGGCAGCTTTTACGAAGATTTATAATGCCATGGTTGACATGCTTGCAAATGATAATCCAGATTCAATGGAGTTAGAAGTAAATCTCCGGATGTTAGACCAAAAGGTCGATTCCCTAAATGAAATGAATCAACAAATTTATGATGGTCTCTTGAAAGCTGATTGTAGCGTTGAAGAATTGAAATAAAAAATTGCTGGCGTCGATGATGACAGTGCCAAGCATAATAAAGTAACAATAAAGATAGAAAGACTACTCAGAAAAGAAGCAGATGCTAGTTTCAGTGTGAGCGATGGGTCTACTTCCACTAGAAGGAAATTAAAACTTCCAGTCATAGAATTTTCCAAGTTTGGTGAAGAAGTGAAAAACTGGTTAACTTTCTGGAGCCACTTTAAACGTATTCATGATCTTATTCAGGCCACAATACCAAATTCAAGAGCTCGAGAAGTAGTTGATAGTTATCCACCTACTAAAGAAAACTATGAAAATGTGATAAAAAGCTTGAAATTCTGATTTGATTGGCACGATATTTTGGTAGAAATATATGTGAGAGAACTCTTGTCATTAGTCTTGAGTAATATGCACGAGAAACTCAAACTCGCTGACCTTTATGATAAGATAGAGTCGCAACTGAGAGCTTAATAAACCCTGGGTGTTACTTCTGAAACCTGTGCGGCCATGCTCTACCCCATGGTTGAATCCTGTTTATCTGAGGAGATTTTGAGAACCTGGCAAAGAAACAGTAAATGTGACAGCAATTCTTCTGTGAAAGGTCGTTTAAAGAACTTGATTGATTTCATAAGATCTGAAGTGGAAAATGAAGAAAGGATATCGCTTGCACTTGCTGAATTTGATATCAAGAGAAGCTCAGGAAAATTTAATAGGAATAGTTGCAGTCCGGCACGAACAATCAGTAGCCACCGCCTCAGTATTGTTGAACTAGAAGTCAGAAGTAAAATGTGTATTTTATAGTGGTGCTCATCCATCACCAGACTGTGAAGTCACTAAATGCTCTCATGACGAGAAGTCTCGTATTCTCAAAGCGAAGGGATGTTGCTTTGTATGCTTGCGATTTGACCACCTGACGAAAAGGTGTCGCTCGAGGAAGTGTCCAAATTGCAATGGAAGACATGCATCCAATATGTGTGTTGGCGAAGAAAGAAAAGTCGAGTCACACAGCCTTACCGTTACAAGCGATTCATTATCCAATCATACATATGGAGACATTTTTCTACAAACCTTATAAGTGAAAGTTGTTGTCTCAAGGAAGACACGTATGGCTCGTGCTATAATAGACACTGGATCACAACGTTCCTACATTATCAAAGATTTATCCCGTGAAGTGAACTATGTTCCAATTAAGAAAGAAAGTTTGGCTCATTCGTTAGTTGGTGGAATGGAATCGGAATTGATAGAACATGTTTGTTATCGTGTCAAACTTAGCAACATAAATGACAAATATACTTGTGACTTTGAAGTTTTAGATCAAACTGTCAATTGTGATAATTTGAAGTATATTATACAGGGGCCTTGGATGGATGAACTTGAACATTTGAATTTTTCGATTAGTGATAAGAAAACTGGACCTATTGAAATTTTAATTGGGGCAGATATCGCGGGCAATACTCACTGGAAAGAGACATTCTTTAGAATGCAGTTTGACGGCAATTGAAACTTTGTTAGGTTGGACATTGATGGGGAAAATCCCAGAACCTTACGTCCAAAGTTCTTCAATGGTGGTTACATCTTTGTTTTGCAATGAATTAAGTATTTCTGATCTATGGAAACTAGATGTATTAGGAATAACAGATCCTAAAGAGCAGATGTCACAAGGAGATAGAGAACTATCAGTCATGAACCATTTCCTACAATCTATCACTGTCAATGATGAAGGTAGATATAAGGTAAAAGTGCCTTGGATTGAGGGGCATCCACCATTGCCAAGTAACTTCGATATGGCAGAGAAGTGTCTTGCAATTCAAGCTACTCGACTCAATGAAGAAGGATATTACGAGTCCTACCATCAGGTTTTCTGCAAATGGTTGAAAGAAGGCATTATTGAGGAAGTACCGGAAAGAGTAGTTCGAGAGAAAGGTCTATATCTACCACATAGACATGTATTGAAGTTGAGTAGCTCCACTACAAAAATCCGCCCTGTCTTCGATGCATCAGCAAAGCTGAAGAATCAACTCTCCTTGAACCAGTGTTTGGAAAAAGGTGTAAATCTGATTGAATTAATACCGTCGATCCTCTTGAGATTCAGATTACATCAGATTGGAGTGGTATCTGATATTAGCAAAGCATTTCTTCAGATCAGCTTAACACCAGAGGAACGAGATTTCTTAAAGTTCCTGTGGTATGCGAATGACAATCGTTTGATATGCTATAGGCATTGCAGAGTCGTTTTAGGAATAACATGCAGTCCATTTCTTCTAAGTGGTGTCTTGAATTACCATCTTCAACAAACCTTGGCGAAATGTCAGAATGGTGATTCAATTTACTCCATTTGGGTCATTATGAAACTGCAGAAGAGTTTTTACTTTTACAATTGCGTAACCAGCGTCAACAATATTGATGAGCTCAATACTTTCGAAGAAGAAGCCAGTGAAATTATGTTGGATGGAAAATTAGATTTACGAGGTTGGGAAAATAATAGTTTCAATAAGTCCCTTAATGAGATCAACGCACAGGAGAGTCGGAATATACCAGTATTGGGGTTCAGCTGGAATAAACAGCTAGATACACTGTTGCTCAGTAGTGAATGCTTCAGAGATACCAGTATTCAGATCGTAACGAAGAGAACCATTTTATCTTTTTCACATCGTGTTTGTGATCCGATTGGCTTCATTTGTCCAGTTTTCTTGCTCCCCAAGGTGTTACTCCAAAGATTATGGACAATGAAGATTGGCTGGGACACAGAAATCAATGGTGATATTAGAATCCTATTTCTTCGTTGGTTCGAGGAATTATGTATTTTGAAGGATCTGAATATGGTTAGGATATCACCCTAATATTGATTCTGTGACTATGCATGTTTTTTGTGATGCGAGCCAAGAAGCTTATTCAGTAGCGATATTTCTCAGGTTGGAGAGCTAAGACACTGTAGATCTCATTTTTATTCAAGCTAAGTCTCGAGTTGCGCCTGTGGAGAAGCTTAGCATTCCGAGGCTACAATTGATGGCAGCAACAATTGGAGCTAGATTATCTAATTTGGTGCTCTAGATTTAAAAGATGTTTCGGTGTATAGGTGGACCGATTCTACGACAGTGTTATCATGGCTCAAGAGAGAGGAAATATGGAAAACATTCGTTTAGAACAGAGTAAGAGAAATCCGTACTCTCATGGATAAAAATTCATGGTTCCATGTTCCTGGTGATAGTAACCCTGCCGACTTGCCCTCACGAGGTTGTTCGCCAAAGAAGCTGCTAGAGCTGAAATGGTGGGAGGGGTCTCTTTGGTTGCGAAAACCTATGAATGAATGGCCAGCCCAACAGTTTCAGCCTGAAGGAGAGAAAGTCATTACTGAGAAGAGGAAAATTATTTCAACCATACTGAACACGAAGAGGTGTCCTGACTTTCAAAGTTATTATAGATACTTTTCGAAGTACGACAGTATAGTCAAAGTGGTTGGATACGTCTGTAGATTCATCCACAATTGCCTACATAGAAGACATAAGAAAACAGGTATTCTTTCAACGGAAGAATTTCAAGAATTTGAATTGAAACTGATCAAAATCATCAGGGTTAAAACTAAAATCACTGAAGGCTGTGATACACAAGAGTTTTGCAATCCTGTCGTTTTGCCAACAAAACACCCCGTCGTAACGAGGATTATTTATGACAGCCACAAGAAATATTGACATGTGGGTATACAAGGTCTCCTGAATATTTTAAGAGAGAGGTTCTGGATTCTTCAGGGGAGACGAACCATTCGATCTGTCATGCACAAATGTGTGACGTGTAGAAGGTATGACTGTAAGAAATTGGAATCCGCACCCATCAGATTGCCCAGAGATCGAGTTAAAGATGCCGTAGTTTTCGAGATCACAGGCTTTGATTTTGCTGGGCCACTTTTCATCCGGAATTCGGCTATCCACCTTGAATTAGTGTCATCATTATCGACCGACATGTTTCTGCAAGCTTTCAGAAGATTCGTTGCGCGAAGAGGGCGTCCTGTAGTAATGTATGGTGACCATGGAAGCAATTTTGTCGGTGCAGACAATGCATTCAAGAAATTGGATTTCTGAGAACACCTCTATTCAACGAATCAGCTGGAAATTCAATCCTGTTACTGCCGCCTGGTGGGGTGGATGGTGGGACCGACTGATTAGATTGGTGAAGCAGCTACTACGGAAAGTATTGGGCCGAGCATGTTCGACTTATGAGGAATTAGCGACAGATTTGTGTGATGTTGAGTCAGTTCTCAATTCCAGACCCATTGCCTACGTCTCTGAAAACACATCTGAATTGATGCCCTTGACGCCAAATATGTTTCTGAAAGATATGGGACCTACTTCTGCGTTAACAAGCGATCTACCTGATGTTAACACCATTGAATCAACTGATTTGAACAGACATATAAGATATATAGTAGTTGAGAAAAATTCTCGTACCTACATCGGACTCGAACCTACTATCGCTATGCTGGAGTTTCGAACGGCCTGTGCCTTATACCGCTGATGAATACAGTAGGATCGAAGTTTAGTGATTTATGAAAGACTCATTTCCAACATTCTCCCACCTTGAGTCACTCGACCATTCCAGGGTGACTCAACTACTACTAAATCTTGTCGGCGGCTTGCTCATCCTTCCATATCTAGTTACTACAGGTTGTGGTCCTAATTCTGGATCTTCAAGATTTTGTATATCATTTGATTGGACTGCAGTATTCTCGTGAGAATCATTTGGTTCTTCTAAAACATGAATTTTCGCAGCATTGACTTCTAAAGAAAAAATTCGTTGAACTGGACTCAATAACTGACCAGTTTTACTCTTTAGACGTACCAAACGAACATGTTCATCTTTCCCAGGCAGTAACTCTTTCACGATTGCCAAAGGCCAGTCAATTCGTTTCAAGTTATCGTTTTCTATCAGTACAATACTTGCCACTTTGATCGGATACTGTGTAGCTAATTTTTTTGAATGAAGAAGCAACTCTCCTAAGTACTCTGTTCGAAATCTTCGTCTAAGATCATCTCTCAGTTTCTGCCTATATCTTATATGTCTGTTCAAATCAGTTGATTCAATGGTGTTAACATCAGGTAGATCGCTTGTTAACGCAGAAGTAGGTCCCATATCTTTCAGAAACATATTTGGCGTCAAGGGCATCAATTCAGATGTGTTTTCAGAGACGTAGGCAATGGGTCTGGAATTGAGAACTGACTCAACATCACACAAATCTGTCGCTAATTCCTCATAAGTCAAACATGCTCGGCCCAATACTTTCCGTAGTAGCTGCTTCACCAATCTAATCAGTCGGTCCCACCATCCACCCCACCAGGCGGCAGTAACAGGATGGAATTTCCAGCTGATTCGTTGAATAGAGGTGTTCTCAGAAATAGCTTGCCAATCCAATTTCTTGAATGCATTGTCTGCACCGACAAAATTGCTTCCATGGTCACTATACATTACTACAGGACGCCCTCTTCGCGCAACGAATCTTCTGAAAGCTTGCAGAAACATGTTGGTCGACAATGATGACATAAATTCAAGGTGGATAGCCCTATATACACCACATGTGGATATACAGATCCAGACTTTCTGGATGAATAGTGGCCCAGCCAAATCAAAGCCTGTGATCTCGAAAACTACGGCATCTTTAACTCGATCTCTGGGCAATCTGACGGGTATGGATTCCAATTTCTTACAGTCATACCTTCTACATGTCACACATTTGTGTATTACAGATCGAATGGTTCGTCTCACTTGAAGAATCCAGAACCTCTCTCTCAAAATATTCAGGAGACCTTCTGTACCCACATGGCAATATTTCTTGTGGCTGTCATAAATAAGCCTCGATACGACGGGGTGTTTTGGTGGCAAAACGACAGGATTGCAAAACTCTTGGGTATCACAGCCTTCAGTGATTATAGTTTTAACCCTGATGATTCCTTTTTCATCTACAAAAGGGCATAAGGATGATAACTTCTCATCTGCCACACCATTGAAACTTTCAAGCTGGATAAATTTGATCAGTTTCAATTCAGATTCTTGAAATTCTTCCGTTGAAAGAATACCAGTTTTCTTATGTCTTCTATGTAGGCAATTATGGATGAATCTACAGACGTATCCAACCACTTTGACTATACTGTCGTACTTCGAAAAGTATCTATAATAACTTTGAAAGTCAGGACACCTCTTCGTGTTCAGTATGGTTGAAATAATTTTTCTCTTCTCAGTAATGACTTTCTCTTCGTCAGGCTGATACTGTTGGGCTGGCCATTCATTCATAGGTTTTTGCAACCAAAGAGGCCCCTCCCATCATTTCAGCTCTAGTAGCTTCTTTGGCGAACAACCTCGTGAGGGCAAGTCGGCAGGGTTACTATCACCAGGAACATGGAACCATGAATTTTTATCCGTGAGAGTACGGATTTCTCTTACTCTGTTCCAAACGAATGGTTTCCATATTTCCTCTCTCTTGAGCCATGATAATACTGTCGTAGAATCGGTCCACCAATACTCCGAAACATCTTTTGAATCTAGATCACCAAATTAGATAATCTAAGTCCAATTGTTGCTGCCATCAATTCCAGCCTCGGAATGCTAAGCTTCTTCACAGGCGCAACTCGAGACTTAGCTTGAATAAAAATTAGATCTACAGTGCCTTAGCTCTCCAACCTGAGAAATATCGCTACTGAATAAGCTTCTTGGCTCGCATCACAAAAAACATGCATAGTCACAGAATCAATATTAGGGTGATATCCTAACCATATTCAGATCCTTCAAAATACATAATTCCTCGAACCAACGAAGAAATAGGATTCTAATATCACCATTGATTTCTGTGTCCCAGCCAATCTTCATTGTCCATAATCTTTGGAGTAACACCTTGGGAAGCAAGAAAACTGGACAAATGAAGCCAATCGGATCATAAACACGATGTGAAAAAGATAAAATGGTTCTCTTCGTTACGATCTGAATACTGATATCTCTGAAGCATTCACTATTGAGCAGCAATGTATCTAGCTGTTTATTCCAGCTGAGCCCTAATACTGGTATATTCCGACTATCCTGTGTGTTGATCTCATCAAGGGACTTAATGAAAATATTATTTTCCCAACCTCGTAAATCGAATTTTCGATCCAACATAATTTTACTGGCTTCTTCGACGAAAGTATTGAGCTCATCAATATTGTTGACGCTGGTTACGCAATTGTCAACGTAAAAAGTTTTCTTCAGTTTCATAATGACCCAAATGGAGTAAATTGAATCATTATTCTGACATTTCGCCAAGGTTTGTTGAAGATGGTAATTCAAGACACCACTTAGAAGGAACGGACTGCATGTTACTTCGTAAACGACTCTGCAATGCCTATAGAATATCTATCGATTGTCATCCGCATACCACAGGAACTTTAAGAAATCTCGTTCCTCTGGTGTCAAGCTGATCTGAAGAAATGCTTTTCTAATATCAGATACCACTCCAATCTGATGTAATCTGAATCTCAAGAGGATCGACGGTATTAATTCAATCAGATTTACACCTTTTTCCAAACATTGGTTCAAGGAGAGTTGATTCTTCAGCTTTGCTGATGCATCGAGGACAGGGCGGATTTTTGTAGTGGAGCTACTCAACTTCAATACATGTCTATGTGATAGATATAGACCTTTCTCTCGAACTACTCTTTCCGGTACTTCCTCAATAATGCTTTCTTTCAACCATTCAACGAAAACCTTCTTTCTTGACTCGAGTAGCTTGAATTGCAAGACGCTTCTCTGCTATATCGAAGTAACTTGGCAATGGTGGATGCCCCTCAATCCAAGGCATTTTGACCTTATATCTACCTACCTATGGTTTTGGGATTTTCCCCATCAATGTCCAACCTAACAACGTTTCAATTGCCGTCAAACCGCATTCTAAAGAATGTCTCTTTCCAGTGAGTAATTTTCCCGCGATATCTCCCCCAATTAAAATTTCAATAGGTCCAGTTTTCTTATCACTAATCGAAATATTCAAATGTTCAAGTTTATCCATCCAAGGCTCCTGTATAATATACTTCAACTTGTTACAAATGATAGTTTCATCTAAAACTTCAAATTCAATAGTTACTAGTATATTTTTCATTTATGTTGCTAAGTTTGACACGATAACAAATATGTTCTATTGTAACGTTCAAATTTGAACGTTAACTGAAAGGCAGTTTGCAAAACTGTTGCTCACCCTGTAGGAACCAATAAATTGACTTATCAATAAAGCAACAACCTTGGAACGTCGGGTAGTTTATTAAAAATTTTCATTTAATATATTAATACATTTCAAACAATTCTAATATTAATATGCTTCTGATCACTCGCAGTACCGCTTCACCTTTCCTGAAATAAATGAGTTGCAATATAATGAACTAATGATAAAATATCAAATCTCACCTCACTTCGAATCATTTTCAGTGTGCATCGCGATAATTGCGAACGCCTCGTACTACGGAAAGCCGCCCCAGCCAAGCTATGATGATTGTGCCGTGGCCGGAAGAGTTCTGAAAGAAGAAATGTCGGTAAACTAGAATATGGCAGTCTAAGCCGTAGGTGATTAGAGTTTTCTTACCTTGCATATTCGGAAGTCATTTAGAGTAATCGCACAAATATCCTTGGTCCAGGATGGTTGTTCATGATCTGGGATCTAGGTGGCGATTGCTTATAACCCGCTCGTCAACATGATATTGTGTAAAATATTGTTGATGAGAAGATGTACATATGTATATTGTTGTTAGTTAATTATGTTTAGTGTTAGTTATTATCTAACCGCTCTGGTTATGATTACTAAGGGCTAAAAGCTTTTCTTTACGGAAAATCATTAAGGCCACCTATCGAAGTTAGCCGTGACTATCGTTCAGCACTCGTCTAGTTTCAACATTCCATTTGGCTATTCATTCTTGCTCCGATGGTGACACGAGTTGACCGCTTGTTGAGTGCAAAATAGTCCGTGATTCTGAAATCACCCTTAGCTGGGATTTGTTTTTGTATTTCAATTTCGTTAGATTCTGAATTATTTCGTTGAAGTAGTGGATATTTATTTGGAGATACGATTCAGAGTCAAACTCTTACGAGGATTGTAAGTGGTTTTTTTTGTCACCGGTACGTGTGAGCATAGTGCAGAGTGGAGCTGCTATTGAAAGAGGTACAGTAGAGGCCGATTACCACCTTGTGTATGAAATAAAGCTGTGCCCGGAAAGTCCTGCTATTTGGAAAAAATTATTCATTGAAACAAAAAAAAAACAGTGGCCTGGGTTTTTTTTTGGGGGGATCTCCAATCTGGTTCCGTGGACTTCAACCCATTCATTGAGAGGGGACACATCATATACCGGTTGCCCTACCGTAACCAATACATTGACGCTAATCAACATAGTTGCTGGTACATTATAGTGAACACACCTTGTACCGGTTGTCCCACCACAATCCGTACATTGAGAGGCCAACCAGCGTAGCCGCTGGGACATTATAGTGGACACCCCATATAACGGTTGTCCCACCACAGCCGATGATCACTGGTACTGCCTTCGCACATGCAGAAGCTAGTAGCTGCTAGGAAGCTGCTCCCATTCACCGTTGGAGTCACGCAAGTTCATACCTTTTAGTTGCTTTTCTTGCTATTACACTTTGGCTTGCACATCTGCTGGTATTTGCTATACAATGTGAAGCGGAAATTAAATGCTTAGTTTTATTTTGTTGATGATATGATTTTACCGTGCGCATGCGCCTGAGCTCTCGCGACGCCACCCTCATCATTATTAATATGCCTGCATTTCGATTTCTGCGCTACGCTTGATATATCGCTTCGCTTGTGTCTTGTGGTTGAACCATATTTCGTGGTACGTTCGCTATTGATTGCCTTAGATCTCCCACTAAGGGAAATATTTTGACCAGTGCTCTTGGTGATGGTTATATGTATATATGGGTTTAATGTTAATTCGATGTAGTGCTTTTAATCTTTTAATCTGCTCACTGCTTACTTTTAAGTAATTGTCTGCTTAGATAGACGGTTATTGTTTTAGTTGCTCCCGCTTAATTATAACTGGTTTGAAATTTGCTCGGTTTCTGCTTATAGCTTTGTTTTTTTTTTGTTGTACATATCTAAACCAAATAATCACGAAAATGAATAGATGTGAATCCGTGATTTCTGAAATTAAATAATTGATAGGTATTGTTGCATTATTTCATCTCTTGGTAAGTTAGGGGTATTGACGCGTAATTTAGGGTATTTGTTGCGCAATTTATCTGGCGCCCATTAATAACAATCTAAGAACCTCCCCGTCTCCACTGAGTGTAGCCGCAAATACCCACTTGACACTCGTAAGTTGGTCGAGTGGCTGTGCCTAGATAATTTGAAGGTCACACTATCAATTCCGATTCCATTCCACCAACTAACGAATGAGCCAAACTTTCTTTCTAAATTGGAACATAGTTCACTTCACGGGATAAATCTTTGGTAATGTAGGAACGTTGTGATCCAGTGTCTATTATAGCACGAGCCATACGTGTCTTCCTTGAGCCAACAACTTTCACTAATATGGTTTGTAGAAAAACGTCTACATATGTATGATTGGATAATGAATCGCTTGTAACGGAAAGGCTGTGTGACTCGACATTTCTTTCTTCGCCAACACACATAATGGCTGCATGTCTTCCATTGCAATTTGGACACTTTATCCTCGAGCGACACCTTTTCGCCATGTGGCCAAATCGCAAGCATACAAAGCAACATCCCTTTGCATTGAGAATACGAGACTTCTCGTCATGAGTGCATTTAGTGACTTTACAGTCAGCTGATGGATGAGCACCACTACTGCAAGCGATATCCTTTCTTCAGATCTTATGAAATCAATCAAGTTCTTTAAACGATCTTTCACAGAAGAATTGCTGTCACATTCACTGTTTCTTTGCCAGGTTCTGAAAATCTCCTCAGATAAACAAGATTCAACCATGGGGTAGAGCATGGCCGCACAGGTTTCAGAAGTAACACCCAGGGTTTCTAAAGCTCTCAGTTGCGACTCCATCTTATCATAAAGGTCAGCGAGTTTGAGTTTCTCGTGAATATTACTCAAGACTAATGACAAGAGTTCTCTCACATATACTTCTACCAAAATATCATGCCTACCAAATCAGGATTTCAAGCTTTTTATCACATTTTCATAGTTTTCTTAAGTAGGTGTATAACTATCAACTACTTGTAGAGCTCTCGAATTTGGTATTGTGGCCTGAATAAGATACTGATACTTATCCTCATTTTCAATCATTGGATCATCATGAATACGTTTGAACTGGCTCCAGAAAGTTAACCAGTTTTTCACTTCTCTTCCAAACTTGGAAAATTCTATGACTGGCAGTTTTAATTTCCTTCTAGTGGAAGTAGACCCATCGCTCACACTGACACTAGCTTCTGCTTCTTTTCTGAGTAGTCTTTCTATCTTTATTGTTACTTTATTATGCTTGGCACTGTAATCATCGACGCCAGCAATTTCTGATTTTAATTCTTCAACGCTACAATTAGCTTTCAAGGGACCATCATAAATTTGTTGATTCATTTCATTCAGGGAATCGATCTTTTGGTCTAACATCCGGAGATTTACTTTGAACTCCATTGAATCTGGATTATCATTTGCAAGCATATTAACCATGGCATCATAAATCTTCGCAAAAGCTGCCCTTTGCGCTGCTCTAGCTTTTTGTGTTCTCTCCATCAGAACGTCCTGTCACGGTCGCCACTAAATGTTGGAAGTTCATCTATAAGATCACCTACCCGGTGAAACTGTATATCAGATTCTGATGGGGAATGTCAGTTATATCAGAAATCAGCGAGAATAGTACCAAAAGACTCTTACTCAAAAATTCTCTATATTGTCAACATGACATCAATCAAAAGCAAAACTATCTTTTTTTAATAACATCTAAGATGAATACAGTATGATCGGAGTTTAGTGATTTATGAAAGACTCATTTCCAACAGATAGATGTACTTTTTTCGATCTCAAAAGCAGTCAAAATCTCGATGATATGAAATTTTTCATTATTATTATTGACTGCAGCACATTAACTTGTGTTTATTCTTCAGACAACTCCAGTGGTGTTTTTCAACTATAGGTCACTGTATATCAAAATCCACGATTAAATCACGAATCATAATATCCAACAAATAACAGCAACAATATCTTTTTCCTTCAATCATGCGTGATTTTCCTGCACGCTTAAGTCACTTCAAGTGAGTTATTTCCGCACTAGTGCTGGTATAATTTTTCCCGCACCCGAAAGTTTGTTCAAGAGTGCTAAATATATTTTTTAATTCGCTTGTAAAAAAATTATTGATCCTAACTCATACGGAAAGGTACTCTCCCATACTCTTACCCGAACTCCGATTTGCGTCATTCGGGTAACTTCTTAGGATAATAACTATTACAATAGAAACACAAATTGTACTGGCTGTATCTCACAATAATTATTCATTGCATAAATATCGACTTCAAGGTCATTTTCCATTTTTTCCTTTCATTGAGTTGAAACAGATCTCAGGCCCAATGGCGAGGGAAAATATTCACCTGATCATTTAGACTTCGTATGTCCATTCCTCTTGGCGAGTTGAACAATTCGAGAATATTTTACACTGGACAATTTTTATAAAAACCAAAACTACGCCAATTTCATTCGACACGCGTTTCATCAACAATGTTGGCATACTCAGGAGTTCATAGATTACTGAACTGCTGATGATATTCTTATCCTATTTTTACTACTCATCTGACTGGCTAATTACACTCATTATATTTTTACCTACTGTACCCCCTACATTATATGTCTACATTGAATTGACTCTAATTATTCATTTCATTTCAGAATCTATCTTCTACCTACTTTGTTTTGGATTCAATAACAACCATTCTTGAAAATTTATGACTATTGACTTCCTTATGAAGAGGAGAAGTCTTTACCGTACTATGAACTTGTATGGTATTGAGAAGTCTATGGTCATGAACCTGTCTAATATTTTCAAACTTGTGTCACTGCGTCGAGTGAAATTGACTTTTTTTTTATTTTTTTCTTGCATTTCATTTACACCGAAGGTTTTAAATATTTATTTATTCAATATATTTATGTCCTAGCATTTTAAGTTCAATATTTTCTTCTTTTATGAATTCACGAAGGAAACGCTGTTAACTTTATTCATTACCTAAGTTATTTGCCTCGAGTTTTTGAAGTGATTCAACTCGTTAATGTCGCTACTCCCCCAGAGTGTGTTTTGCGTTTTCTATGAAGCTACTTGCCAGTTTCGTCAAATCCTGTAAGTGATAAGAGGGATTACTACTGCTCCACCCAACCCCAGGTGTTTTACCTCAGTATACAGAAATAACAAAGTACCCATCGTAATAACTATCAGGCAATAGTTAAGATAGCGCAAATCGACTCACCAAGCACAACATTCATATCGATTGAATTTCAGCTGTGAAGTCGTTAGTTATTGTTGTTTCTTGAGAGTTTCTTTTTTGTTGTAAATTGTACATGTTATGTTATGTTCTTTATAACGTTAATCGACTTTAGTTTTGAACAATTATATTACAATATCAATAATGTCGTTATTTATAATTAGTTCCAGAGTTATATCGTAGTTTTGAATTCCTTCAAGTGTTGAGTGTAGTTTCAACTGTTTATAGTGTAAACCACTAAAATTACCTCTGAGCACTACGGTGAATAATAAAAGTGATAGTAACCCATAGCCCGCACAGGCAATATTACTGGTCATTCTCATGTGGGTGTTTATAATGATATTTTTTTGTAAAAAATATTTTAGTAAGACATTTTGTCTAAAGCTCCAATTCAGAGGGCGCACTGGAACCAATTACCCAACAGTCACGCCCACATACCCGATTATGTGCTCCTAGGAGACGAATTGACCCAAAGCCTTCTGAACTCATTCGGCTGAGATTTCTGCCATTTTATATGAAAATAATAATTCGTCTTTTATTGGGCGAAGTCTAGTTTCACAACTATTCTTGCACTAACCCTTCTTATGGCAAGAAGGTATAATTTGTGGATTTGATACTTATTTTTTTCCAGTTTGGCCTTGTCTCTGGATCCCCGATAAATCCGGGGTGCATGCTGGTGTGTTAATTACCTGTAAAGTCCCTCTCAACGTCCGTTTGTTGCCTTAAGTGGACAAAACGAACCAACAATTACCTTCTTCTGTATTCTTCCGGCAAACATTTCTGCTGAATCACGGCAAGCCAATATAACTTACAGTTTCGAGAGAAGAGTGTTCATCATTCCACCAAGTACGCCGCCAATGATCAGATCCACAATTTTAACACAGGGTTTTGGATAAAGCCTGCCGAGTTCAAAAAGTAAATCTCGATATTTGGTCCGTTTCTTCTCCTCCTTCCAGGCTAAGCTCGTTTCGCCAGGAGCTAAAAACTCTATGACAAAAATCTTCTTACTTTGATGGTAGAGAGGGGCTACATCAGGCTCATTGACTTTTGTTCATCATGTGGCTGAAAAATTCTGTAGTCTCACGGCAAATCGGTATCATTTTTAGATTTGAAAACATTTTTATTAGTATCATTAATTGAATTGCGTTGCATTCGTCCGGCTGTGACATTCCAATGTTATTTTCTGGTTCGAAAGTGCGATGTATAGAAGTAAGTAAAAACATTTAACTAAATTTCGAAACAAAAATACTCAGCGTGATCTGAAACACAATATAATATAGAAACCACAAGATAATTCATAGGAACGTACCACATCCATTAACAAGTAATGCGGCCACCGATAGGCTCTTTCTAGAAAGTTAGTATTGGTTACCCAGTGTGAATCTCCCATCTATGACACACTTCCTATCCATTAATTTTCCGAGGACTGAACGACTACTAGCAGAATTCCTCATCAAATGATAAACCTTCAATATTTCAGAACTAAGTGATGGAATTTTATCCAAAATTGGAATAATTCTTTATTTATACAAGCATGCGTGATTCACCGAATAGCAACACGCAATTTTGTTTGGAAATTGTCACTCTCGCAATAAAAATTTCCCGCAAGCTGAAGTTTTTTCAGGTTAGTTTTTTCCACTGTAATGCTAAAACAGTAAAGTACATTATACAAGTGTAAGAGAACTCTTTCATACAAGTAATGTATACTATTTTCCCTATGAACACACGATAATTTTACCAATAATGATGAATCGTTTCGTGGAACTATACAGTATTTGTGATCATAAAAAAAATAATTCGCACACGCAATAGTTTTCTTGAAATCACTATTTGAGATTTTTGAATGGGCTTGTCGAAAAAATATTAATCATTATAAATACCAACAGGTACTTTCCCGCATGGCATACAACTGCCGTTCGTGGAGTTCGTGTGAGCAGTCAAAAAATACTCTTTTTTTAATAACATCTATTATTATAGCCAGTTATTTCAGTGAAATATGCTTTTCAGTCTTCAACAACTTGTCTCTTTTCATTTAAAACTCTCTGTCTCATGAACAGAAGAACATTTCCCTGTATAATTTGAATTAGCAATTGCCATAAATGATGCTTTGAGATTAGGTTGTAGAATAATATTCATGAAGTTACTATAGTTACATAAGGTTATTATTAGCTACTATAGAAAATATAATGTCATCAATAGTAACAAATTTGAGGGACAACATTCCGAAACCGGTCTGTAGTTGGTTCACCATTTGAATCGGATAAAGTCGTGCTGTTTGTTCAGACAGCTCTTGCAAAGTTGTTCCTTCAAAGTAAGGATCTTTGCACATGTGTCTGGTATTAGCCAGAGAAGTAGTTGTTTTCTGTCAGACATATGCCATACATACTATACAAAGTTATAGTTACATCCTAAAGGATTGTTATCAACTGTTTCACAGTCACTTGGACATTATTTGCTCCTTGAAACAAGTATTTCACATATACCATTTCGTATCCGAAATGTCATATAATTCAATATCTGTCGCGGTATTAGCCAGAGAAGTAGTTGTTTTCTGTCGGACATAGCCATACATACTATACAAAGTTATAGTTACTTCCTAAAGGATTGTTATCGACTGTTTTTCAGTCACTTGGACATTATTTGCTCCTTGAAACAAGTATTTCACATATACCGTTTCGTAATCGAAATGTCCTTCTGGAGTGCTCTCTAATCTGTCGTCAAGGTGGATTCTGTAAGCAATTGCAGTATTTATCTCGGCGGACGGTGACGGGCAGCGAGACCTCGCGTGTATACAATTGTGATAACCTGGACTGCACTGATGAGGGACAACATTCTGAAACCGGTATGTAGTTGGCTTTCCGTTTGAATAGGATGAAGTCCTGCTGTTTGTTCAGAGAGCTCTTGCAAAGTTGTTCCATCAAAGTAAGAATTTTTGCACATGTGTCTGACAGTTATAATTCAATATCTGTCGCGGAAGCCTCTCATTGCACGAATCAACTCATTTCCCACCAACCCACTTCCCGACTTCCCGCACACAGCTCACCTAGCGCCAACCAAGTTCCCGCACACATCTCATCTAGCGCCAACCCAGTTCCCGCCCATAGTTCACCTCGCGCCAATACATTGCACACGGCCATTACAGCCACGTCCAATATAAATACAGTTCCTCAACCCACAGTTCCTCAGTTCTCTCGAAGGAGTAGGCAGATTGAGACCTTAGAGAGAACCAGTGACGAGACATGGGGAGTAGGCAGATTGAGACCCCGACGTCAAGTCACAAAAACCTAACGTAATTATACCTGAGGAGTAGGCAGATTGAGACCTCAGCGTAGAATTACGTTTCAGCCTTTTATTAATTTTCTTTCTTTTTCAGTTCTTGAAAATGGCTCCAAAATCGGAGCCAAAACGTCGAATTTCAACAAATTCTAGACGCGGTTCAACCCGAACTTTTAGTTTTCAAATATCTGACCGCGGAAACCTATCTGAACACATTGCACGCCTCTACGGGGAGGATATCCTCCATCTCACGAAAAACTATTCATCACTCCTTATCCGAAGATCCAAACTCCTGTGCGACCTTACGTTTCTCAAATCATATAGAGACCACAGAGTAATTCCCAAAGCCTTCCGGTTGAAATATCATGATATCTCATCGTCAGCCCAGCGTATTCTCAATAAAGCCAGCCAAGCACTTATTCGAAAAATAATTCACGACATCAGACGTAATTTGGACATCACCAACACCTCACTCTACAAATGTTTTGGCAAATTATCCACCGTAGATATCCATCCATTCATCTAGGACACTTTGACCAGGATATCTCAGGACAAAGCAGATCACATCAGTAATAAGAAAACAGAAACACTGAAAAACAAACTTTGTGCATTGTTAATGAATACCATCACACCCTTGGTCCCAGCCGCATCACTTGTATTAGTACATAACTTCTCCGACACACCACTAGATCAAACTAGCCTTGCACTACTATCAAGAGGATTCAATTATTCCATCACACCAAACAGAATCCCAACAGAAACCATCATCACACAAATAGAAAGCGCTATAAGCCATCTATCAGAAAACACAGCTGAAGAAACTAGACAAGATATTGCCACCACACTTAGGAGAGCAAAACTCCCTCCATCCAACATAACACCTGCCGAAAAGCATTGCATCAGAAACCTCCACAACAACCCTGACATAATCATTCTTCCAGCAGACAAAGGCAACGCCACGGTAGTTCTGAATACCTCAGATTATGTAGACAAAATGAGTACACTATTAAACTCATCCGAGTATCAGATCACCCAACGAGACCCGACAACCTACCTCGAAAAGAAGACCAAAAATCTGATCTATAATTCTAAACTACCAGCCGAAACCAAGGAAGCCACTATCTCTAGAGAGAAGTCATCACGCACCCCTCGTATCTACGGACTACCAAAAAATTTACAAGCCTGATATCCCACTCCGACCTATCGTCAGCGCCTTTGGATCACCAACCCAGAACCTCGACAAGTATCTGGCGAGTACTCTTCAGCCACGAGCAGAAGAAGCTTCATCCTACGTGAAAAATTCATTCCACTTCTTAGACCTTCTCAAATCCTATAGAATCCAGAAAACCGATATCCTAGTGAGCACATTCCCCTAACGGACACGCTAGAAATCCTTAAAACTAAACACAGAATTCCAAAAGACACCCTGGACCTCATCATTCACTGTATGAACAACACGTACTTCCTCTTCCAAGGAACTTACTACAAACAAGTGAAAGGTGCTCCCATGAGTTCCGCCTTTTCTCCATTCCTTGCAAACCTTTTCATGGAAGACTTCGAAACCAGGGCTGTAGAAGCATTTGACCACAAGCCTACTTGCTGGTTCAGATACGTTGACGACATTTTCGTCATATGGCCTCATGGTTACGAAATCTTGAACACGTTCTTAGATCACCTAAACGATATCCATCCCAACATGAAATTTACAATGGGGACCGAAATGAACAACTCCCTAGCTTTCCTGGACGTTCTCATCACGAAATCCAATAACCCACACAGTATACAGGAAACAGACTCACACCAACCGATACCTACACGCAAACTCTCACCATCCAGCACAAACTCCGTATTGAACTCCCTGATATACAGATCAATTCAGCTTACCGACAACCAGAATAGACCACAAGAGCTGGACAAACTGAAATCAGCCTTACTCCAAAATGGTTACAACAATTCGCTAATCGACAAGTCTATCCGCCATCAACTGACCCGTCCTCCAAAAACGAGTATTCAGCCACACAAAGCTTTCCTACCATACATCAAAGGTGTGACAGACAAAATCAGTAATATCTTGAAAAAACACGAGATATGAAATACCATGTTCAGACTGCCCGAGAACTTATATTGGCCAGACTAACAGACGAGTAACTTCCAGAGTCTACGAATTGCATATATATGTTATATCAGTATTTCACTGATACACTTTTTAAAAAATTATACAGGGGTGGTACGTACCACCGTTATATTGTATACAAATTTATTGATATTAAAACGAATATAAAATACAGACTGACTTCAATCGACTCGCAGGTCGTATTTATAAAGTTAATTATACACTATCAGCATTTCCTTTGTTCCAGTGCAGGTGGTCTCTCGCTGGCGTCGTTAAATCAGCAAGTCCTTATCTCCTGACATTGGGATTTGTCCGAGACGCAATTCCAGCATATAACAGTCTATTTTCACTATATAACAACTCCCCTTTTTGGAAAAAAGTTGTTGCTGTGCTACAACTTTTGGGTTAGACTCGTTCTTTGAAGTTTGTGTTAAGTTCAACTTCTTCCTCGACAGGTTCTTGGGGGTTGATACTTGGTCTTCTCCTTGGAATGAATCTGGCTAAGGTGCGTGAAGTCCTCCCGGTCCTTGGATGGCCTGGTGGTGGTTGGTCATTAGATGAAGTTATGCCAATTCTTATTGATTTTCGACGTCGGCATTTGCAGAACATGTAAAGAATAATCAAGGAGATGATCAGGGCGATGGTAAAGTATGTAAACCATGAAATGTGTTTACTGACGAACGGTTCATTGATGAGTTTGTCTAACTCATCTGAATATTGACTCAATTTGTGTTGAGCTATATTGAGATCGTCCACATTGATTTTGTTCAGCTTCAGTGGTTTCAACTCGGGTAGGTGTTGTTTTTCAGGAAGATCTTTACAGCATTGGTATGGTATTTGTACTGCAAAGTTCTTGTAGGTTATATTCTTGTACTTGTCGACGAGGTACTTGGAGTGGACTCTTGTGCTTCCAATGAAGGCATTACATTCAGGTTGGAGTCTGAATAAAGAATTGGTGGTGATTATTTCTGTCACTGGTTCCATATTAGAACATTTGACGGTAATCGGTAAATCATTCGAAATGGTTAGAAGCCAAAAGTTGGGACTAAGTTCTTGAACATTATAGTCTTTGGCATAAATAAGTGATGTTTGGCAAGTTTTCGGAAGTGCAATCACTCTTCCGAGTAGTTGGGCTTCACGGATGGCTTCACTATCCATCGGATACGGCAACAAATCGGAACAAATTCTCACACCATGATTTAAAAATTTGCAATTTTCCAAATTTTGGAGTGGAATATACAACAACGAATCATCATCTCTCGCAATATATTTTTGAAATGATAACAGAATATGATGAAGTCCTGTTCTATTATCCGGTATTGGTATTGGTAGAAGTCGATACAAAGTATATATTTCTGGTTCGACCAATGGTATTTTCATAATGAATACAATTTTTGAATCAACTTGATATGCTTCAAGTTCAATAATTTCGATGTATCGAGCAATATTTGAAAACGTTATTGGTAATGGTAAATTATTCTTTTGGAGATATTGTGATATATCTAGGAGGTATTTAATCAAATCATTTGGAGTTATGATTGAATTGTGAAGAATATTCAATCTAGCGAATGTTATAGAATTCAAAATATTATCAAGAGTGTCCTCCAGGAAAAGATAACTTTCCATCAGTGTTTCGCAAATATCGAAGGTTCTCACTTGTGCTTCATAAAAGGCAAGATCGTCTGAAATTGTAAATATTGATGTTTCTATTTCTTTTATATCTTTATTGAAGGTTTCCTCATCTACTTGCAATTTTTGTATAGTTGAGTTGAAATTTTTGATCACAGAGGTAGTAACAGATATCTGATTTTTCAAAAGATTTTCAATTTGGTGTTCATCTTGTGAAATTTTGTTTATACAATCTGTATAATATTCACCGTCTGATGCATCCAAATTGCCGGTTATTGCTTTCCAGAAAGTACCTACTCCGTTAATTAGTCCGCGTTTCTGTCGTTTATTGAAATTTTCAGTATCGGCGAATATTTCTCGATACTTCAGGCTAAGTGAGTTTGATACCTGAGTTAGAAGGCTCATATGTGTCTGAACTCGGGCTTTGAATGCTATCATTCGTGCACTTTGTTGATCAAACGTGTACAACATATTTTCTAGAATTTTGTCATTGTGTTCCAAAGCGGATTTTATGTGGTCTAAGTCCTTATAGACTAGTAAAGTCCATTTTTCATTTGAAATTTTCAGAGTGCTCTCTTCATGAAGGAAGATGCCAACGGTATTGTTTATTGATTGAATGGAATATTGTGAATGGGCTGCTGAAAACAGCAAAATAACCCTGAAAAGAAAATGAATCTGCAATGTAAAGTTTCAGTCATCAAAGTTTACTTTTGTTTTCTGCCGCGTTTTCCAATAGACGAGCATTGCTGAATTTTGAAAAATTTCTGTTATCTCAAAGGGGCCATTGAATTTATTTTGAAGTTTGTCTTTAATTTGAGATTCTTTAACAAATACTTTATCTCCTACTTTGTATTCTATAGGTTGTCCTACATGTTTGTCAAATCTAATTTTTGCTTTATCTTTTTGTCTTTGAGTCTTTTCTCGGGCAACTTTGTAGTAATGCGAGACTCTGTTATTGAGATCTCGTATGTATTTTGTAATTAATTTGTCTTGGTTATAGAGAGTTTCTGGTGGTCGACTGGATGTGTGTCCGAATAAAAGTTCATAGGGCGTAAACCCATGGGTTTTATCTTTACTATTATTGTAGCAAATAATAGCATAGGGTAGACATGTGAGGGGATGGTCATTTGGGTTTTCGGTTACACTTGATCTAATCATTTCCATGAGCGTTGCATGGAAACGTTCCAAAGAGCCATTTGATTGCGGGTGGTGGACACTTGAAAATGATAATTTAATGTCATAAAGTGTGCACAAGTCATTCAATAGTGTATTTTGGAATTCACGACCAGAGTCGCAATGAATTCTTAACTGATTTTGCGGATTTGTCATCTATCGGGTATGCCTGTGTGAATTTAGTTAATTCATCTCTTATGGTGAGAACTAAATTTTTTGTAGGGACTTCAAGAATATCGATGTTGATTCTTTCGAATGGTGTTTTAGGTGTCTCTGTTATTACTAGAGGGTTACTCAGATTTTTCCTACAGATTTTTATTTTCTGACAAGTTTCACATTTTTTTACAAAATTTTCCACATCTTTAATTAGATTAGGTCAAGTATATTTTTCTTTCACTCTTCCAACAGTTTCATTAATTCCTCGATGTAAATTACTTTTACCGGAATGATATTGATCCATAATAATGGGTATTTCGTCTTTTTCGGGGGTTCTTGTCAAATTTTGGCATACAGTTATTTTTATTTCTTTTTCAGCGAATACGAAAGAAAGAATTTCCAGTATGGGTAATTCTAGGTTATTTTCGACGTAATAGATTTTTGAAAGATCCAGTTCGTTTTGTTTTTTATAGAGTACATAGAACAAATGCTCATTGACTGCATCTGGATCGTATGGCAATGCAAGAATAAAATATTTTCTATCTTTTACGGATTTACTTGATAGAACGTTAATTGCATCGTTGAAGAAATCGGATTTTTCTTCAAAAATATCTTCAATAATTTTATAGTGAAGATCTTCTAATTTATTTTGTCGAAAAAATGTGATAATATTTTTGTGTTTTCTGTCCAATTGTTGACTATTGTCAAATTTAATTTTTGAGTAATCGATCAGAGATTGGGTTTGATACAAATGTACAAATGTGTTGAATTCATCTTGTATTTTTTGGAATGAGAACTCTTCGTTCTCTTGCGCTTCTCCGGTCCCTTGTGTCTCTGTTGGTTCTTCAGCGTTCTGCTGCGCTTCTCCGGTTCCTTGTGTCTCTGTTTGTTCTTCTGGTGGAGTATCCGGGTTTTCATTTCCATTTGTAGCGAATATCGAGAATTTTGATTGAAAATTCGCGCATTCTTTGAAATGATTGATTTTGATACGTGATAGGGCGTCGGCGTTCTTATTTATTTTGCCGGGTTTATACACTATCTCGTAATCATATTCCTCTAATTTGAGCCGCCAACATGCCAGCCTACTACCTGGGTCTTTAATCGAAAAGAGCCAAGTGAGGGGTCTATGGTCAGTAACTAATTTAAATTTTCTGCCAAATAGATATGGTCGGAAATGTTTGACGGACCAGACTATTGCCAAAAGTTCTCTCTCTATTGTAGAGTATTTGGTTTCGGAACTGCAGAGTGTTCGGGAAGCATATGCTATAGGAAGATCTTTGCCTATGGGTCCTTCTGAAAGGACTGATCCTATCGCAAATGCACTTGCATCCGTTGTTAAAAGGAACGGTTCTTCGAAATTGAGATAAATCAAAATGGGACTAGTAGTGAGAGCGGATTTCAACTCCATGAATGATTTTTCGCATTCTGGGTCGAAATAAAATTTTACATCTTTTTGCAAAAGTTTTGTTAGGGGTTTAGATATTTTTGCAAAAGTTTTGATAGGGGTTTAGATATTTTTGCAAAGTTTGAAATGAAGCGACGGTAATAGCCTGCTAAACCCAAAAATGATTTAATTTCTTTTGGATTCCTTGGTTGTGGAAAGTCTCTGATGCATTCTATTTTTGATGGATTCGGCTTGATACCATCCTTCGTGATGATGTGACCAAGGTATGCAACTTCCTTTCTTAGGAATTCACATTTGTCAGGTTGAATTTTTAAATTAGCCTTCCTCAGTCGTTTGAATACTTCTGTAAGCCTTGAGAGGTGTTCATGTATGGTTGGAGAATAAATGATCCATGTACACGAGACATCGTAAATTTTTTTTTTTGTTTTTGTAACTACTAGATTATTAGCCGTGTACTTAAATCACCGTTTTTCACAATTTGTTTATGATGTCTGTAGCATTCAAAAATGCTACCATTTTACTTAATGTTTGTCTATCGTCACGTAAGATATCATTCATTGTACCAGTTATATCATGTTGTATCCTGAGGACTTCATATTCTGGACATTCTATAAGTATATGTTGTACTGTTAGAGGTGTTTGGCATATAACACAAAGAGGTTGCTGCTCTCCTAGGAGCAGGTAAAGATGTGTCATTTTGGTATGACCAATTTGCAGACGTGTAAGAACAACTTGTTCTCTTCTCGTCAATTAAAAAGGAAAGGTTCGCTTCTTCACAGTTGGTTTCAAACTCTTCAGTTTAGTTTCAGTTTCATTCCAAAGAATCTGCCAGTCTGTTTCTTCTTTGATTTTGTTATGGTTTTAAAGATCTTCTGGGTGAAGAGATATATCTTCATAATTATTGGAATTAGCAGCCATTTTTGCTGCTTTATCTACTTCTTCATTGCTCTTTATACCACAATGGCTAGGCACCCACATAAAGCTAATAATTTTCTCACTTACTTTCATAATATGAATTCTGGCAAGAATAATCATAACAAGGGGGTCCAGGGAAAATTTATCTTGCAAGGACCTTATGGAACTTAACGAGTCGGTGCAAATCAAGAAGTGAGTTTCATTTTTAGCAAATTCGCAATATAGTATTGATTAGTATATAGCGTATAATTCTGCTGTATATACACTAGTCGCTGGATGCATCGACCAACTATGAGAATTTCCATCAACAAGAAATGCACAGCCCACTCCATTTTCAGTTTTAGATCCATCTGTGAATATTTTGCAATAGTTGGGCAGTTTACTGATGTAGTTCAGTAGTTCAGTTTGTGGTGTTGTGAATTTAATTCTGATTTTTTTATTCCGTTTTCTGTAACACAGCAATATATATCACCTAATATCCATGGAGGAAATTCTGGAAAAGCGAGTGTGAACACTTTCAAATCAGGAATAATATGTTGCTCTCGTATACGGGTACCAGTTGGTCTGGTTGCGGTTGGTTTTCGTATGAATAATTCATGGATTCCGTCATTAAAAAAGATGTCATAGTTTGGGTGGTTAGGTTGAGAGTATATTTTCACAGCATAGTTTGCAAGGTGTCTCATTCTTCGAAATTCGAGAGGAGGTGTTGCCGATTCACAGCAAAGTGATAGTACAGGACTAGTTCTGAAACATCCTGTTATCAGTCTCAAAGCATTATTTTGAAGTTTATTCAAAGTTTTCAATCGGGTTTTTCTGGCAGAAGAGTAAACTACACTACCATAATCTATTCGGGAGAGAATAAGGCTGCGATAAATATTTAGCAGGATTTCATGGTCTGCTCCCCACTATATTCCAGCGAGAGCTTTCATGATATTGAGTGGTTTTTGGCATCGATCCACTAAGTTCTCTATATGAGCTCCCCAATTCAATTTACTGTCGAATATCATTCCCAAGAATTTTATTTTGCTGACGTATTGTATGGGTGTTCCGACTAATGTGAGGTTGGGATTATCGTGAGGTTTTCGCTTTCTACAGAAGTGAATCACTTTTGTTTTGCTCTGTGAGAATTTGAGACCTGTCCTATGTACTTTGCTATGGAGCTCATTTATGGTATTCTGAAGAACCTCTTCAGCATCAGAAGTGAGAGAAGATGAGTAGAATATAACCAAATCGTCAACATATGCAGTTATTTTCACTGGACCCTGTACTACTTCTATTATGCTATTTATAGCAATTGCAAAGAGAGTGACACTCAATGTACAGCCTTGTGGAATACCGTTTTCCATATTTCGAGAATTTGATATGGCATGCTGGATTCTGGTCCTGAATTTTCTGTTACTGAGAAATTATTGACGAAAAATTGGCAGGCATCCTCTAAATCCCCACCCATGCAGAGTTCGCAGAACTCCATATCTCCATGTGAGATCGAATGCTTTTTCTATATCAAAAAATACTGCTGTCAAATGTTCCTGTTTAATGAAACTGGATTGAATTTCATGTTCCACTATCTTAGGATCTAGAGTTGAGTGAAATTTTCAAAATCCTGCTTGGAATCTGGAGAGAAGGTTCCTACTTTCCAGGCACCAAGTAAGACGGTTGTTCACTATTTTCTCAAACAACTTACTTAGGCAGCTGGAGAGCGAGATTGGACGGTAACTTTCAGGCAATGTGGGATCTTTTCCAGGTTTCAAGATTGGAATAATATGAACCTCTTTCCAACATTCAGGGTAAGTTCCAGTAGTCCAAATATCGATGAATATTTGAAGGATGTTTCTCATTTGCTTTCCAGGGAGACGTTTCAGGAATTTGTAGTGGATTTCGTCGGGCCCAGGTGCCGAATGTTTTGCTGTCCGTAACGCTTCTTTTAGTTCATCCATGGGGAGAGTAGAGTTGTATTCATATAATTCATCTGTCTGAAAACTTATTTCCTCTTGTTCAGAAATATTTTTAATATCAATAAATGTGGGATCATAGTTTTCTGAAGAATTGACATGTTGGAAGTGATCACAAAATATTTCTGCTATGTCTTCTGGCGTTGTTATGTCCTGTTGGTTCTGGATGATATGAGTAGGCGATGGGGAGAAGTTCTTTCCAGAGATGGCCCTAATTTTACTCCACACTTCGGATAATGATATATCGGGGGTCATAGTGCTCGTAAAGTGCTTCCAGCTCTCTCTTTGACTTGTCAGTTTCAGTTTCCTTACTTTCGCACGCTGACGTTTAAAGTTGATCATATTATTTTGTGTGGGTCTTTTCTTGAATATATTGAAGGCATGCTTCTTTTCTTTAACAGCCGCTGCGATATCTACATTCCACCATGGCACCTCTCTTTGGGCTATTCTATTGTTAGATCTCGGTATTGATTCATATGCTGCTTCTAAGATAGCATCAGTAATATTTCCAACCAATGAATTGATGTCACCATGTGTTGGTGTGAAGTTTTCAATTACCGAATGAAATCTCTCCCAGTTGGCTGAATGAAGACGCCATTTTTCGGATTTATATTGTGATGTGAGCCTGTTGGCGCAAGTTAAAGAAATTGGTATATGTTCCACAGCATATTCATCCAGGACTTTCCATTGAAGATATGGTGCAATTTCAGGAGAACAAATAGTAAGATCTATCGCTGATAGTTCGATCGAGAGTTGATGAAGGTACCTTCTCCTGAGTTGAGGAGTATGAGATCTAATTCGTCTCTTAATTCCCCAATAATACGTCCACGGTGATCTGTATCTTTCGATCCCCACATTGTGTTGTGTGAATTGAGGTCACCCATTATCAAATAAGGACTAGGAAGGTGTTGAAAAACAGCCGCTGCGATTTCTACATTCCACCATGGCACCTCTCTTTGGGCTATTCTATTGTTAGATCTCGGTATTGATTCATATGCTGCTTCTTAGATAGCATCAGTAATATTTCCAACCAATGAATTGATGTCACCATGTGTTGGTGTGAAGTTTTCAATTACCGAATGAAATCTCTCCCAGTTGGCTGAATGTAGACGCCATTTTTCGGATTTATATTGTGATGTGAGCCTGTTGGCGCAAGTTAAAGAAATTGGTATATGTTCCACAGCATATTCATCCAGGACTTTCCATTGAAGATATGGTGCAATTTCAGGAGAACAAATAGTAAGATCTATCGCTGATAGTTCGATCAAGAGTTGATGAAGGTACCTTCTCCTGAGTTGAGGAGTATGAGATCTAATTCGTCTATTAATTCCCCAATAATACGTCCACGGTGATCTGTATCTTTCGATCCCCACATTGTGTTGTGTGAATTGAGGTCACCCATTATCAAATAAGGACTAGGAAGGTGTTGAAAAACAGCCGCTGCGATTTCTACATTCCACCAAGGCACCTCTCTTTGGGCTATTCTATTGTTAGATCTCGGTATTGATTCATATGCTGCTTCTAATATAGCATCAGTAATATTTCCAACCAATGAATTGATGTCACCATGTGTTGGTGTGAAGTTTTCAATTACCGAATGAAATCTCTCCCAGTTGGCTGAATGTAGACGCCATTTTTCGGATTTGTATTGTGATGTGAGCCTGTTGGCGCAAGTTAAAGAAATTGGTATATGTTCCACAGCATATTCATCCAGGACTTTCCATTGAAGATATGGTGCAATTTCAGGAGAACAAATAGTAAGATCTATCGCTGATAGTTCGATTGAGAGTTGATGAAGGTACCTTCTCCTGAGTTGAGGAGTATGAGATCTAATTCGTCTATCAATTCCCCAATAATACGTCCACGGTGATCTGTATCTTTCGATCCCCACATTGTGTTGTGTGAATTGAGGTCACCCATTATCAAATAAGGACAAGGAAGGTGTTGAAAAATATTGTTCAACTCTGCTCAGTTATTGTATGAAGTAGGTTTGTGAAATTTGGAGCGTCGATATAATGACATAAGAGCTAGAATTTGAGCATATTGACATGTCGAAGTTAACTTCCGGTCTGACCGGAAGTAACATCAACTTTCTTATTTTAAATGGAAACCCTATTTTTTTTTCTTTTCGCTCTATTCTTTATTCAGCATTCAATTCCCTTTCTTATGACATATCACAAGTTGGTATCTAACCAGAAACTAGATCAGAAAAAAATTATTATTGAAATTCACCGAGTAGGCCGTGGAAGCAAAATGAAAGCCAAAAATTGGAAAGTTGACTATGGAAACCATACGTCACTTGATAACAGTTGCCACTACTGTGATATTTTATTTTCATTCGTCGGCGTTATAAAAAGTAGGTCCATAACTTAAATAGGAACATACAACTTTTTCTTGCCTGTACTATTCAGCATAACCATTCCTTTCTAATGATATAATAGAAAGTAATTTTTTGAAATGAAATACCAAAAAATCCAATTATTATTCTTCAAATAACAAAACAGATTATCGCCATACGCAAAAATAACATTAAAAATAATGTGGAATGATAAATTATATCCTGTAGGTTCTAGGTTAAATAGGAACATAAACGTACTTGGTCTGTGCCATCGTCCATAGATATTCTAATATCTACCTATGGACGATGTTTGTGCTATTCAGAATAATCATTCCATTGCAATAATCATTCAAACCAAAATATTAACAAGTAGGCTGATTAAGATGTATTTTGGAATGAAACAAAAAAGAAACGAGAGCTCTCACGAACGCTGCTATCCATATTATTTTGACGTTCGAAGTAGTGTTTTTGATTCTGCCATTTTAAAAGGGTTTGGAAATCGAAATCAGTTAGTGGAATATTCAAAAAATGCCCCGTTATTCACGAACCGAACAAATTGACATGCTTCTCATTTATGGTGAATGTTTAAAAAATTCTTATGCCGCTGAACGATTGTATTTAGAGCGATATCCAGGGAGGCAGCAACCGTCAAGAAGGTATTTCCAGTGGCTTGAAGAAAAATTAAGAACTGAGCCTGATGTTCACGAAGACCAAGAAGCATTTGTTATTAATGAGGAAACTGAAATTAATGTATTAGCTTTAGTACAATATGATAGCACAATTTCCTCAAGGCAGATTGGCACCAAATTAGCTATAAGTAAGGACACTGCTAGGAAAATTTTGAAAAAACATCGATTTAAATCCTTCAAGTATCAGTTGCATCAACATTTGTATGAAAATGACGGTGAAAGGCGCCTGGAATATTGTAATTGGTTTCTTCGACAAAATGCTGAGAATCACCTATTTAACTATTATATCTTGTTTACGGACGAGTCAAGATTTACCAACAATGGATTATTTAACAGGAATAATACAAGGTAGGTACTGTACTTTATTTGGATTATTGTCGATAGTCGAAGTGTAAAGTGCTAAAAGTGTGAACGGTCTTTTGTTTCAGGTACTGGGCGATAGAAAACGAGCACCGGTTTCGACAAGGTGGCTTCCAGGAGAGATTTGGTGTGAATGTTTGGGCAGGAATAGTTGGAACTCATATTGTTGGCCCCATTCTTTTTCAAGGCCAACTAACCGGAGAGAGATACTTTAATTTTTTAACGAATGAAATTTCGGAATTCATTAACAACCTACCAGCGGAAATAACTGAGAGAATGTACTTCCAGCAAGATGGCGCTCCTCCGCATAATTCAAGAATAGCGAGAAATTATCTTCAAAATCGCTTTCAAGAGAGACTTATAACAACCCATGGTCCAGTCAGGTGGCCACCAAGGTCACCTGATCTTACTCCGTGCGACTTTTTTCTATGGGGGCATCTTAAAAATAGGGTGTATTCCACACAGCCTACAACTCTACATGAGCTAGAAGTAAAAATTCGTAGAGCTTTCCAAGATATCACGCCCCAAATGTTGAGAAACGTTTTACATGAAAATATCACCAGAGTCAATAAATGTATTGACGCTGAGGGAATGCATTTCGAACATTTGTTTTGAATTTATTTTATCTTTAATCCTATCAATTTGAATTTTTTTTTTTTTTCGATAAGTCTGTTTTTTTGTTATTTGAATAATAATAATTGGATTTTTTGGTATTTTATTTCAAAAAATTACTTTCTATTATATCATTAGAAACGAATGGTTATGCTGAATAGTACAGGCAAGAAAAAGTTGTATGTTCCTATTTAAGTTATTGACCTACAGAGTATTGTTTTTTTCCCAATTTTTCCAATATTTTTTATGGCGGCTTTTTATAACGCCGACGAATGAAAATAAAATATCACAGTAGTAGCAACTGTCATCAAGTGACGTATGGTTTCCATAGCCAACTTTTCAATTTTTGGCTTTCATTTTGCTTCCACGGCCTACTCGGTGAATTTCAATAATAATTTTTTTCTGATCTAGTTTCTGGTTAGATACCAACTTGTGATATGTCATTAGAAAGGGAATTGAATGCTGAATGAAGAATAAAGCGAAAAGAAAAAAAATAGGGTTTCCATTTGAAATAAGAAAGTTGTTGTTACTTCCGGTCAGACCGGAAGTTAACTTCGACATGTCAATATGCTCAAATTCTAGCTATTATGTCATTATATCGACGCTCCAAATTTCACAAACCTACTTCATACAATAACTGAGATATTCCGTAGGCAATACTTCCGTAGCCACCCGGTATATATATATAGCAAGTTTTTGGTTTAAATATCGAAATACCAGCTCCGGTGTCAATAAGTATTTTGAAAGAGTTTGTCAAGTCTTGAATGTAATAAAGATTTTTGGAGTTCATGGAGTAGAGCGAACTTACATGAAGCGTTGCTCCGGAAAGTTCAGATCGTGGTGGAACTCGTTCAGGTTCATTGTTTGTATTTGAGCTTGGATTTCTGATGTTGAGTCGTGTGTTTGACTGAAATCTGGCGGATGATCTGGGGTTGGTAGTGCGAGAAAATCCTGATAGTTGACTTCATCAAACTGATCATATTGATTTTGTTGGTTAAATTCATTGTATTGATCGTATTGACTATTATCAGTATAATAGTTTTCACTTTCTTGGCTACTAGCCGTATAGCAGTCATTGTTATCATCTTGATATTGTGAATGTTGGGAGTATTGTTTGTCTTGAAAATTCACACGGAATGTTCTTTGCTGATTGGAATTTGGGTTTCGTTGAATAACCGTGGGGCGGTTATTTTGTTGGTTCTGATTTTGTGATGTTGGTCTTGACTGATTGTTCTGAAATTGAGGTCTTGGCAGGTTATTTTGAAATTGGGGTCTTTGTTGGGCGTTTTGAGGTTGTGGTCTTTGCTGGGTATTTTGGAAATTATTTGGGGGACGATTTGGCTGAAAATAATTTGGTCTTGAGAAATTAGTAGTTGGATTTCGGCCAGAATTCGAGAAGTTCGGCTGGGTTCTTTGTCTCTGGCGACATTCATTGAACGAATGACCAAGACGATTACAAAATGTGCATTTTGGGGTTTGGTTAGGTAGAGGTCTTTTTGGAATTTTATTTTTATTTTGGTTTTGTCTGTCATGTTTCTGATTTTCGAAATACGAGAGTTGAAGTTCTCTTCTTATTCGCATCTGTGCTTCGAGCATGTCTCTGGGATTTCCAGCGCGAAATATTTGTCCTAATCTGGGTTCTATTCCCGTCAGTAGGGTGTTCAAAGTCATGGTTTCAACGAGTCTTGATTGTGCGTGCTTTTGCTTTGCAGTAAGAGCTGTTTTTTGAACACATGCGTGCATTTTGGCATTATGCACTTGTAAACGGTTAGAGAAAACTAATGCAGTTTCGTTTGACAATTGTTTCAATCTTTGTAGGTCTTGTATAAGAGATGCAAGGTCTCGAGTATCACCAAAATTAATTGAAAGTAAATTTCTAATTTCGAGGTAAGTGTTGGGGTTTCTGGAACTTATGAGCTGTGCCGCTCTGCCTCGAAGTTTATTTTTGATGTGAATAGTTAACAAATTTCTTTGGTCACGCGTAGCTATTTGATACGCGCAATCACAAGCATTCAAGAAAGTAGTCATAAATATTTGATCACCTTCATATTCGGGAACAATTGAGAACACTTCTGATAATTTGTATGGTTCGATTTCAGGAACAGGATCCTGATTTTCGACATTGCTGTCAACATTATTTGCAGGGTTCTCCATATTGCTCAACAATCGATTCAACAAATTGTACCTTTTGAGAATAATCGAACAGTGCGAATATCTCAATATTTCGCTAATCTTTATTAGCTTCTTCAGGAGAGAAAAGCTGCAAAAACATGTTAGGAATTTTGAAAAATCAAACCAAGAATTATACAACTGTTCCACTTACAATCATAGAGTCGGTAATCCTATTGTGTTCATTAGTGTTCTGGGGAGCTGCGAAATATTCATCAACACCAACTAGGTAATATCCATTACTAACTGAAACTTTAGCTCTGGGGAACCGGCTTATATATCACGCAGGTAACCAAAAATCTAATGACCAGTAGGTAACAATGAAAAAAAAAAAAAAAGTGAATATATAAAAAAAAAATTTTAGAAACTATCATAGATACTCGCTAGATATATCAAAGATCTATTTAAAACAATATTATATATAAATTATTAAAAAAAAAAGGTTCCACATGTTTACCAATAACAAAAATTAAATTGTGTTTAAAATGTTACTGTTCAATAGGATTACCGACTCTATGATTGTAAGTGGAACAGTTGTATAATTTTTGGTTTGATTTTTCAAAATTCTTAACATGTTTTTGCAGCTTTTCTCTCCTGAAGAAGCTAATAAAGATTGGCGAAATATTGAGATATAGAACAAATGAGTTTTACGCATAAACGCATAAACTCATTTCCCACCAACCCAGTTCCCGCACACAGCTCACTTAGCGCCAACCAAGTTCCCGCACACAGCTCATCTAGCGCCAATTCAGTTCCCGCCCATAGTTCACCTCGCGCCAATACATTGCACACAGCCATTACAGCCACGTCCACTATAAATACAGTTCCTCAACCCACAATTCCTCAGTTCTCTCGAAGGAGTAGGCAGATTGAGACCTTAGAGAGAACCAGTGACGAGACATGGGGAGTAGGCAGATTGAGACCCCGACGTCAAGTCACAAAAACCTAACGTAATTATACCTGAGGAGTAGGCAGATTGAGACCTCAGTGTAGAATTACGTTTAAACCATTTATTAATTTTCATTCTTTTTAAGTTCTTGAAAATGGCTCCAAAATCGGAGCCGAAACGTCGAATTTCAACAAATTCTAGACGCGGTTCAACCCGAACTTTTAGTTTTCAAATATCTGACCGCGGAAACCTATCTGAACACATTTCACGCCTCTACGGGGAGGATATTCTCCATCTCACGAAAAACTATTCATCACTCCTTATCCGAAGATCCAAACTCCTGTGCGACCTCACGTTCCTCAAATCATGCAGAGACCACAGAGTCATTCCCAAAGCCTTCCGGTTGAAACATCATGATACCTCATCGTCAGCCCAGCGTATTCTCAATAAAGCCAGCCAAGCATTCATTCGAAAAACACTTCACGACATCAGACGTAATTTGGACATCACCAACACCTCACTCTACAAATGTTTTGGCAAATTATCCACCGTAGATATCCATCCAGTCATCTGGGATACTTTGACCAGGATATCTCAAGACAAAGCAGATCACATCAGCAATAAGAAAACAGAAATACAGAAAAACAAACTTTGTGCATTGTTAACGAATACCATCACACCCTTGGTCCCAGCCGCATCACCTGTATTAGTACACAACTTCTCCGACACACCACTAGATCAAACTAGCCTTACACTACTATCAAGAGGATTCAATTATTCCATCACACCAAACAGAATCCCAACAGAAACTATCATTACACAAATAGAATGCGCTATAATCTACCAGAAAACACAGCTGAAGAAACCAGACAAGATATTGCCACCACACTTAGGAGAGCAAAACTCCCTCCATCCAACATAACACCTGCCGAAAAACATTGCCTCAGAAACCTCCACAACAACCCTGACATAATCATTCTCCCAGCAGACAAAGGCAACGCCACGGTAGTTCTGAATACCTCAGATTATGTAGACAAAATGAGCACACTGTTAAACTCATCCGAGTATCAGATCACCCAACGAGACCCGACAACCTACCTCGAAAAGAAGACCAAAAATCTGATCAATAATTCTGAACTACCAGCCGAAACCAAGAAAGCCACTATCCCTAGAGAGAAGTCATCACGCACCCCTCGTGTCTACCGACTTCCAAAAATACACAAGCCTGATATCCCACTCCGACCTATTGTCAGTGCCTTTGGATCACCAACCCAGAACCTGGCCAAGTATCTGGCGAGTACTCTTCAGCCACGAGCAGAAGAAGCTTCATCCTACGTGAAAAATTCATTCCACTTCTTAGACCTTCTCAAATCCTATAGAATCCAGAACACCGATATCCTAGTGAGCTTCGATGTTGTCTCCCTCTTCACAAACATTCCCCTAACGGACACGCTAGAAATCCTTGAAACTAAACACAGAATTCCAAAAGACACCCTGGACCTCATCAGTCACTGTATGAACAACACGTACTTCCTCTTCCAAGGAACTTGCTACAAACAAGTGAAAGGTGCTCCCATGGGTTCCCCCCTTTCTCCAGTCCTTGCAAACCTTTTCATGGAAGACTTCGAAACTAGGGCTGTAGAAGAATTTAACCACAAGCCTACTTGCTGGTTCAGATACGTTGACGACATTTTCGTCATATGGCCTCATGGTTACGAAATCTTAAACACGTTCTTAGATCACCTAAACGATATCCATCCCAACATGAAATTCACAATGGAGACCGAAATGAACAACTCCCTAGCTTTCCTGGACGTTCTCATCACGAAATCCAACAACTCTTTCACCCACACAGTACACAGGAAACAGACCCACACCAACCGATACCTACACGCAAACTCTCATCACCATCCAGCACAAACAAACTCCGTATTGAACTCCCTGATATACAGATCAATAGACCACAAGAGCTGGACAAACTGAAATCAGCCTTACTCCAAAATGGTTACAACAATTCGCTAATCGACAAGTCTATCCGCCATCAACTGACCCGTCCTCCAAAAACAGACAAAATCAGTAGTATCTTGAGAAATCACGAGATAAAAACAATATTCACGGCCAACAACCAAATATCCAAATTCCTCAGATCTCCCAAGGACACAATACCAAACGATTCTAAAGGTATATATGAAATACCATGTTCAGACTGCCCGAGAACTTATATTGGCCAGACTAATAGACGAGTAACTTCCAGAGTCTACGAACACGAACTTGCTGTGCGTCAGGCATCTTCCACTTCCGCACTTTATAAACATCGAGAAGACACAGGTCACAAAATAGACTTCAAGAACACAAAAACAATTTCCACCGAGAAAACTCTGCAAACCAGGATCATCCGAGAAGCCCTTGAGATAGAGAAGCGCCCCAATTGCCTCAACACTCGCGACGACGGACGTAGACTTCCCAATACCTGGAAGCCTCTCATTGCACGCATCAACTCATTTCCCACCAACCCAGTTCCCGCACATAGCTCACTTAGCGCCAACCAAGTTCCCGCACACAGCTCATCTAGCGCCAACTCAGTTCCCGCCCATAGTTCACCTCGCGCCAATACATTGCACACGGCCATTACAGCCACGTCCACTATAAATACAGTTCCTCAACCCACAATTCCTCATTTCTCTCGAAGGAGTAGGCAGATTGAGACCTTAGAGAGAACCAGTGACGAGACATGGGGAGTAGGCAGATTGAGACCCCGACGTCAAGTCACAAAAACCGAACGTAATCAAACCTGAGGAGTAGGCAGATTGAGACCTCAGCGTAGAATTACGTTTCAACCATTTATAAATTTTCTTATTTTCTTTTTTTTTCAGTTCTTGATATATATATATATATATATATATATATATATATATATATATATATATATATATATATATATATATATATATATATATATATATATATATATATATATATATATATATATATATATATATATATATATATATATATATATATGAAAGTTGGGTAAATCTTGACTGACAATACTTGTAGAATTGGAAAAATCTTGAGGTTGCAGTCTTATGTTGGTCTTAAAGAAAACTCTTTGTTATCTTGTCAAGCTTTCGGAAAAGTTTATTTCCTTCCTCAGGACAACTATAACAGGACAAAATAAAAAATGGAGAAATATATCGAATCTACTAACATACATAACTTGAGTAAAAATTTAAATTAGCATCAGTAAAGTAAAAAATATTGTATAAAAATTAAAATGCGGACTGACAGTATTTGAATTTGAAAATTAATGTCAATGTTTTTGAATTGATATTATAAAATCAAGTGACTCTACTAGGTGTATTAGCATTACTATAATTTTTCGATTTATCTCTGTTCAGTTTTAAAATATAGGTGTAAATTTTACTTAAATTATTCAAATCAGTTTTCTTGTTTAAGCTGTTACTCTCTTCATTAATTTGTAACATTTCTAAAAATGTCCTTTTGAAAATGTTGTTTTCTATTTCAAGCACACTAACATTATCGAAACCCATTCTATGGTCAAAACGATTTACATGTTCAGCTAATGCACAGGAATTAACATTTCTTCTACAATCACTTTTATGCGAAATAATCCTACCTTTCAAGAGTCTAGAAGTTTGCCCGATGTATACTTTATTACAATCGTTGCAAGGAATTTTGTAAACAACATTATAATTCTGGGTTGTTTCGAGAGGAGATTTTAATTTTGAAAAAAGTTGACTAATGGTCTTAATGTTTTTTTGTGCTATTTTAATAAACAAATTGCTTTTCAATGAAAGGACTATTACACCTGAGGTAATATCAGATGTTTCTCCAGAAAGGTTTGACTCAATTATAAAATACCGATCTTTTCCGCATGTCAGAGAATTAACACCTAAATTGATCAATGTCTTAAAAGGAACCAATATTAAAATAGCACACCATTATATATATATATATATACAACCATTTATAAATTTTCTTATTTTCTTTTTTTTTCAGCTCTTGATATATATATATATATATATATATATATATATATATATATATATATATATATATATATATATATATATATATATATATATATATATATATATATATATATATATCAAGAGCTGAAAAAAAAAGAAAATAAGAAAATTTATAAATGGTTGAAACGTAATTCTACGCTGAGGTCTCAATCTGCCTACTCCTCAGGTTTGATTACGTTCGGTTTTTGTGACTTGACGTCGGGGTCTCAATCTGCCTACTCCCCATGTCTCGTCACTGGTTCTCTCTAAGGTCTCAATCTGCCTACTCCTTCGAGAGAACTGAGGAATTGTGGGTTGAGGAACTGTATTTATAGTGGACGTGGCTGTAATGGCCGTGTGCAATGTATTGGCGCGAGGTGAACTATGGGCGGGAACTGAGTTGGCGCTAGATGAGCTGTGTGCGGGAACTTGGTTGGCGCTAAGTGAGCTATGTGCGGGAACTGGGTTGGTGGGAAATGAGTTGATGCGTGCAATGAGAGGCTTCCAGGTATTGGGAAGTCTACGTCCGTCGTCGCGAGTGTTGAGGCAATTGGGGCGCTTCTCTATCTCAAGGGCTTCTCGGATGATCCTGGTTTGCAGAGTTTTCTCGGTGGAAATTGTTTTTCTGTTCTTGAAGTCTATTTTGTGACCTGTGTCTTCTCGATGTTTATAAAGTGCGGAAGTGGAAGATGCCTGATGCACAGCAAGTTCGTGTTCGTAGACTCTGGAAGTTACTCGTCTATTAGTCTGGCCAATATAAGTTCTCGGGCAGTCTGAACATGGTATTTCATATATACCTTTAGAATCGTTTGGTATTGTGTCCTTGGGAGATCTGAGGAATTTGGATATTTGGTTGTTGGCCGTGAATATTGTTTTTATCTCGTGATTTCTCAAGATACTACTGATTTTGTCTGTCACACCTTTGATGTATGGTAGGAAAGCTTTGTGTGGCTGAATACTCTCTAGTGGATCGTTCGTTTTTGGAGGACGGGTCAGTTGATGGCGGATAGACTTGTCGATTAGCGAATTGTTGTAACCATTTTGGAGTAAGGCTGATTTCAGTTTGTCCAGCTCTTGTGGTCTATTGATCTGTATATCAGGGAGTTCAATACGGAGTTTGTTTGTGCTGGATGGTGATGAGAGTTTGCGTGTAGGTATCGGTTGGTGTGGGTCTGTTTCCTGTGTACTGTGTGGGTGAAAGAGTTGTTGGATTTCGTGATGAGAACGTCCAGGAAAGCTAGGGAGTTGTTCATTTCGGTCTCCATTGTGAATTTCATGTTGGGATGGATATCGTTTAGGTGATCTAAGAACGTGTTTAAGATTTCGTAACCATGAGGCCATATGACGAAAATGTCGTCAACGTATCTGAACCAGCAAGTAGGCTTGTGGTTAAATTCTTCTACAGCCCTAGTTTCGAAGTCTTCCATGAAAAGGTTTGCAAGGACTGGAGAAAGGGGGGAACCCATGGGAGCACCTTTCACTTGTTTGTAGCAAGTTCCTTGGAAGAGGAAGTACGTGTTGTTCATACAGTGACTGATGAGGTCCAGGGTGTCTTTTGGAATTCTGTGTTTAGTTTCAAGGATTTCTAGCGTGTCCGTTAGGGGAATGTTTGTGAAGAGGGAGACAACATCGAAGCTCACTAGGATATCGGTGTTCTGGATTCTATAGGATTTGAGAAGGTCTAAGAAGTGGAATGAATTTTTCACGTAGGATGAAGCTTCTTCTGCTCGTGGCTGAAGAGTACTCGCCAGATACTTTATATATATATATAAATATATATAAATATATATATATATATATATATATATATATATATATATATATATATATATATATATATATATATATATATATATATATATATATATATATATATTCACTAATATACACAATATCTATATTTAACATTAAAAAGCACTAAATAACAAAACACCTCGTATATACACTAAAATATGGTATGCCCAAAAATCTTAACAATTGCCATTCCAAAACAACCACAAAAAACAATCAACAACAACACTATAAAGCAACAATAATTTCAGAAGTACAAATCTGTCTAAATGACAAATGCAAAAAAGAGTACTGGGTGTCAAAGTCTCACACGTTGTGACCTACCTCGTATCACTGATCGCTGGCCCTACACGTTGTGCGCCATTTTGTAATGATCCTTTTCGTGATACCGAATATAATTGACATATAAAAGATACTCAGTAATATGTCCCCAATTGGTTCACATTGGTTTGTCTCGGGGATCGACGTTCAAAATCCCTGCATGCTCGCGGCTACGCTCGAAGTGGAGATGGTCGTGGGTAAAACTACAGGCGATCGTTTAGGTGACTAACAGAAACGAATTCACCTTACCTGTAAAAAATAATTGTGGGCACCACCTATTTTCCTTCCATAGCAGGTTCGATACTAGCTTCTTCCCAAAAAAATAGGAAATCGGAAAAAAAGGAAAAGTCAATTCCCAAAAGAATAACCCTGTATATTTAAATGAAATTTTCAAAGGAACACTCAGTACAGGTAATATCATAGAAATTAATTTCATAATAATAATAATAATAATATTTATTTCAGCAATTGACTTGTAAAAAATACAAAGAAATTGTGAAAAATGTCAAAAAGTTAAATTACAGGTAATATAATAAATCACAATACACCACAGACTGGAACATTGTGAACCACACATTTAAAAAATAAATATAGATACATACACTTATTTACACATATGCATATACACAATAAATAATACGCACATGTATTAAAGAAAAAAAAGCCTTTTCAACTACATATCACATTTGAAATTATAATGCTCCCTAATTAAAAAACTCTTCTTTGGTGTAGCAGTTTTTGAGAAGTAAAAGTTTTTTCAGTTTATTTTTAAAGTTTGGGAAAGAAGCTGTATTCTTTATGTGTTCTGCCAGAGAATTATAGCATTTGCATCCAATGTATTCGAAGTTTTTTCGATACCGAACGGTGCTATGCCGGTGGGGTAGGATAAGATTTTTTTCTTCTGGTATCATGTTCATGGTGTGTTCTAATAGCATTATAAGTAGCTCCATTTTTGAAAATGAAACAACACGCTTCGAGGAAGAAAATGCTTGTAACAGTCAGAATATTGAATTTTTTGAAGATATTTCTGCATGAGTCACTTCTTCTTAATTTTTCAATTATCCTAATTGCATACTTTTGTAATAAAAACCGTATTTCATATGAGAATGGAAGTGGGCATAGTATAGAGGCAAAAGGATGTTTTCACTACAATGACTCGACATGAACTTGGTGCATAACATCTTTTCCTGAGTTTGCCGCAGACAATGTCAATATGTGAATTCCATGAAAGTTTTGAATCAAACGTAATTTCTAACATTTTAATAGATTCAGAAGAAGACACGAGTGTCATCGCAATTCTCAAATAACGCAAGCTGGTGGTATTCCCGGCCATTTGCCCCAAACATCATGGCATTGGTCTTTGTCTTATTAATTATAAGATTATTTTTGTCCGACCATTTTATCACTTTAGCATAGGTATTCTTAGCCAATGATTTCAATGAAAATTAATCCTATTCTATAATTAAAATATTTGTGTCGTCTGCATAACATGTCGTAATAATTGAATTTTGTCTATTCAAGTATGCTATGAGGTCATTGGCAAAACCTAGAAATAGAAGAGGGCCTAATATTGATCCTTGAGGGACACCTTGGGTAATGCGTAAGGGATTACTGCTAGTGTTGTTGATTCTAACAATTTGCTGTCTGTCAAATAAATAGGATTCTAGCAAGTGAAACGGTGTTCCCCTCAGTCCATACCTTAATAATTTTGACAATAGAATCTCATGGCTAACACAGTCGAACGCCTTAGAAAAATCTATGAAGAGGCCCATTGCAAATTTTTTATTATCATTATATATTGTTTTGGAATTTACATAAGGCTGTCTCGGTACTTTTGTTTGCTGTGAAACCGTGTTGAGAAGTTGATAATAATTTGTTTGAAATAAGGAAAATGGTTAATTGAAATTTTATATTTAATTCATATAGCTTAGATATGCTGGCTAATACACTTTTGGGTCTGTAATTGTTGAGGTCATTATGATCTCCTCTTTTAAAGATCGGTGTTACTCTTGTTTTTTTTTAATTTGTTGGAAAAATGCCTTTTTCTGTAGATAAGTTAATGGATGGGATAATTCATTCTGACATTGTTTGAGTAATTTATTTGATATATTATCAATGCCACAAGAGTTGGAGTTTTTTAAACCATTAATCATACTAATAACATCCTTTTCAGTAAGCAGGTGCATGAAGAAGCTATTCGGATTATTGTCAATATTTTGATGTATGAATTGCCAATAATATTCGATGATGTTTTTCAGTGCTTTAGTGAAATGAATGTTGAATTTATTGGATAACTCCGTCTCACTCAAAGATGTGTCATTTTCCGATATTTTCATTTTGCAATTTTGTACTGAAGATTGTTTTTGCAGATTATTGATAATATTTCAGGTTGTTTTCGATTTGTTATCAGAAGTTGAAATCAAATTGTCATAGTATGATAAGATGCTACCTGTAGTCCCTGTTGATATTCTCGATTCAAAAATCTACTCAATTCTCTGAAACGAGGATCATGTTGGGCTAAATTATTGTAAAGAGATACATTGTTCTTTAGATTAACTAGAGCAGGTGACATGTATTTGGTTACTTGTTTCTTTTTATCACTTCTTTGGTATACTTTTTTATTTGTAAAAGAGATTTCGAAATAATGTAATAATATATCTGCAAATGCTTGATAAGCTAAGTTGGGGCAAGACTGTACATAGGTCTCATTCCATTTTTCTTTTCGTAAATAATTTCTGAACACATTGATGTTTTCATCCGCAAAGTTTCGCTTATAACGAAAAGGTTTAAATGTCTTATTCTCTGGCAGATCATCAGAGATCAGGTCAAGAGATTGAGAGTAATGGTCTGAGAGATGTATGTTCACTACTGCTACACTATAGGGTTTTATAGTTTTGATTAGGAAATTGTCAATACATCTTGCTAAGTTTCCTTTAACTCTCGTCGGGAGTTTCACTGTGACATTAACATCAAAACATGATAATAAATCTTCGAGTAATATACAGTACGTCGTGTGAGAAATAAAGTTAATATTGAAGTCGCCTCCAATAACTACTGTCATTTCTGGTTAACATATTTAACTTAAAATGTCATTTAGGAGTCCAAGAAACTCATAAAAAATCTCCATCAGGAGGCCGATAAATAACAATGCAGATTAATTTACCTGCAACTATTTTTATGGCACAAGTTTCCAAGATACCTTCCTTAGAACAATCATCTATATTATATCGCTCTACAATTCCTTGAAAGTCATCAAATTTATAGATTGCAACGCCACCATGAGTCTTATCTTTTCTAGAGAACGAATTACAAAGAGTGAATCTACTCAATTTAAAGCTATCAATTGATTCTTCAGACTGAAAGTTCAGATATAAGCAAAAAATCACAATACTTGTCATTTACAAAAATATTCAAAAGTAGCGTCTTATTGCTGATACACTGGATATTCTGGTGACAAAAGGTCATTTTAGATTTAGATTTATTTAAAAGTGGTAGTGTTATATTTTGATTTTTGTCACTTGATGTTAGGTGAGCATTTGATTTATTTGAGAGTTCTCTAAAAAAGATGTTTGAGCAGGAAGTGAGCTAGGAACTGGAGTAACGATGGTATTGTTTATTTGAAGAATTTTTAATATCACCTGACGATTAGCTTTCAAAAGACAATTTTTTACGTCTGCGAGTATTTGAAATTTAGTACCCTTTTGTCTGTAGTCGGTGAGAATCTCTATAGAAATATATATAATGTAAAATATATGTAAAATACTTGTTTCAAGGAGCAAATAATGTCCAAGTGACTGTAAAACAGTAGATAACAATCCTTTAGGAAGTGACTATAACATTGTATAGTATGTATAGCATGTGTCCGACAGAAAACAACTACTTCTCTGGCTAATACCGCGACAGATATTGAATTATATCTGTCAGACACATGTGCAAAGATCCTTACTTTGAAGGAACAACTTTGCAAGAGATCTCTGAACAAACAGCAGGACTTCACCCGATTCAAACGGAGAACCAACTACAGACCGGTTTCGGAATGTTGTCCCTCATCAGTGCAGTCCAGGTTATCACAAATTGTATACACGCGAGGTATCGCTGCCCGTCACCGTCCGCCGAGATGAATACTGCAATTGCTTACAGAATCCACCTTGACGACAGATTAGAGAGTACTCCAGAAGGACATTTCGGATACGGAATGGTATATGTAAAATACTTGTTTCAAGGAGCAAATAATGTCCAAGTGACTGTAAAACAGTCAATAACAATCCTTTAGGAAGTGACTATAACTTGTTATAGTATGTATGGCATGTGTCCGACAGAAAACAACTACTTCTCTGGCTAATACCGCGACAGATATTGAATTATATCTGTCAGACACATGTGCAAAGATCCTTACCTTGAAGGAACAACTTTGCAAGAGTTCTCTGAACAAACAGCAGGACTTCACCCGATTCAAACGGAGAACCAACTACAGACCGGTTTCGGAATGTTGTCCCTCATCAGTGCAGTCTAGGTTATCACAAATTGTATACACGCGAGGTCTCGCTGCCCGTCACCGTCCGCCGAGATGAATACTGCAATTGCTTACAGGATCGACCTTGACGACAGATTAGAGAGCACTCCAGAAGGACATTTCGGATATGAAATGGTATATGTAAAATACTTGTTTCAAGGAGCAAATAATGTCCAAGTGACTGTAATACAGTCGATAACAGTCCTTTAGGAAGTGACTATAACTTTGTATAGTATGTATGGCATGTGTCCGACAGAAAACAACTACTTCTCTGGCTAATACCGCGACAGATAATCGGATAAACGAGAAAAGAAACTCTTATCTGTTTTTGCCAAATGTCATTGACATTTTGTAGGTTTTCAAAACTTTGTTTCAAACGGTTTTCAATTATATTTCAAAATATAATATATATATATATATATATATATATATATATATATATATATATATATATATATATATATATATATATATATATATATATATATATATATATATATATATATATATCAGTCTGCTACTGAACGAGCCATATTAATCAACAAGAGAAATTGAAAACCGTTTGAAACAAAGTTTTGAAAACCTACAAAATGTCAATGACATTTGGCAAAAACAGATAAGAGTTTCTTTTATATTTTATCCATGACAACGAGAAAAGAAACTCTTATCTGTTTTTGCCAAATGTCATTGACATTTTGTAGGTTTTCAAAACTTTGTTTCAAACGGTTTTCAATTTCTCTTGTTGATTAATATGGCTCGTTCAGTAGCAGACAAAGTTGAAGCCGTTATCATATTTGGTGAAGCTAACCGAAATTACCACGCTGCTATTCGCATTTTCAATGAACGGTTTCCAGAACGTCCGATGTGTCGAAAATATCGGCAGAAATTGATGGCAAAATTTAACCAAACTGGCACCGTGAAAGATGCTCCGAGATCTGGGAGGTCGAAAATAATTACGGAAGATTTTGAAATTCAAGTACTAGCCGAATTGGTAAATAACCCACAACAATCAACTAAGCAAGTAGCTGAGACATGTGATGATTCTAAAACATCAGTAAAGAGGGTTTTAAAACAAAATAAATTCCATCCTTACAAAATAAAAATTTTGCACCAATTGGTTGAAGATGATCCAGACCGGCGACTTGAATTTTGCGAGACCATGGCAGAAAGAATTGTTGCAAATCGACTTCATTTGCAACACATCTGCTTTAGTGATGAAAGCACTTTTTACCTAAATGGAAATGTGAATACCCATAATTGTAGATATTGGAGTGATGAGAATCCCCATGAATTCCGCGAGGGGCATACTCAATTTCCCCAGAAAATTAATGTTTGGGCTGTTATTTTAGGTAACCACATTGTTGGTCCCATATTCTTGGAAGAAAATTTAAATGGTCTCAGATACCTTCAAATGCTGCAAGACACAATAAGTCCCAGTATCGATGAGATCGTTGCGCAAAACCCACATGAATTTTACTTGGATGTAACATTTCAGTAAGATGGAGCGCCACCACACTATTTTCGGGAGGTGAGAAATTACTTAGATGAAAGGTATCCAGGTAGGTGGATTGGACGTCGAGGTACAACAGAGTGGCCAGCTCGCTCACCGGACCTCTCACCGCTTGATTTCTTTCTCTGGGGCTATGTGAAATCCGTAGTTTTTAAGACAGTTTGTGGGTCGTTAGATGAACTGCGCCGTCGAATTATTGAAGTGTGTTCAGAAATAACACCTCAAACCTTGATTAATGTTAGGGAAGAGTTTGCAACCCGACTATTTATGTGTCAAGAAATGCATGGTGGACATGTGGAACATCTTTTGAAATAGATAAAAACTCACCGGTTTTAGTTATAAATTAAAATATCTCTTCAGTTTTTAATGATTCTTGATCTGTATTTATGTTCTACCTTATTTGTTAATAAAATGTTTCAACTTCATTTGTACTAAATTTTCGTGAGATTCAACAACTCTAACAATTGTAAAATGGTACGACGAGGTAAGTTACACATGGTGCCATCAGCAGTTTGCAACATTGGATAGCTTTCAAAAAGTTAGGATAGGAAAGTGAAATACATTGTGATCCATTTGTTACGATTTTCTCATTGAACTGGCCCAAAAGTAGTCGAAATAATTATTTACAAGTGTTCATAAGTCCAAAACTATTCACTTCTTTGATAGAAAACCATTTATCAAACTTGTTCAGAATTCAACGTAGAATGTAATAATGCAATGAAATACAGGGTATCCCATTTAAAAAAATGTACTTCTAAATCACCGTGCTTTTTTGAGACACTCTGTATGAATGAAACTTAAACCATTAAAGAGATCGAATGAAACCCTACAACTTATGTATTTAACATTTTTTTGTAATATGGAAAATGAAGAAGTTACGGGGGGGGCGACGGACTTTTGGTCCTCACTGTATATGTCCAAGTGACTGTAAAACAGTCGATAACAATCCTTTAGGAAGTGACTATAACTTTGTATAGTATGTATGGCATGTGTCCGACAGAAAACAACTACTTCTCTGGCTAATACCGCGACAGATATTGAATTATATCTGTCAGACACATGTGCAAAGATCCTTACTTTGAAGGAACAACTTTGCAAGAGCTCTCTGAACAAACAGCAGGACTTCACCCGATTATCTGTCGCGGTATTAGCCAGAGAAGTAGTTGTTTTCTGTCGGACACATGCCATACATACTATACAAAGTTATAGTCACTTCCTAAAGGACTGTTATCGACTGTATTACAGTCACTTGGACATTATTTGCTCCTTGAAACAAGTATTTTACATATACCATTTCATATCCGAAATGTCCTTCTGGAGTGCTCTCTAATCTGTCGTCAAGGTGGATCCTGTAAGCAATTGCAGTATTCATCTCGGCGGACGGTGACGGGCAGCGAGACCTCGCGTGTATACAATTTGTGATAACCTAGACTGCACTGATGAGGGACAACATTCCGAAACCGGTCTGTAGTTGGTTCTCCGTTTGAATCGGGTGAAGTCCTGCTGTTTGTTCAGAGAGCTCTTGCAAAGTTGTTCCTTCAAAGTAAGGATCTTTGCACATGTGTCTGACAGATATAATTCAATATCTGTCGCGGTATCAGCCAGAGAAGTAGTTGTTTTCTGTCGGACACATGCCATACATACTATACAAAGTTATAGTCACTTCTTAAAGGATTGTTATTGACTGTTTTACAGTCACTTGGACATTATTTGCTCCTTGACACAAGTATTTTACATATATCATTTCGTATCCGAAATGTCCTTCTGGAGTGCTCTCTAATCTGTCGTCAAGGTGGATCCTATAAGCAATTGCAGTATTCATCTCGGCGGACGGTGACGGGCAGCGAGACCTCGCGTGTATACAATTTGTGATAACCTGGACTGCACTGATGAGGTACAACATTCCGAAACCGGTCTGTAGTTGGTTCTCCGTTTGAATCGGGTGAAGTCCTGCTGTTTGTTCAGAGAACTCTTGCAAAGTTGTTCCTTCAAGGTAAGGATCTTTGCACATGTGTCTGACAGATATAATTCAATATCTGTCGCGGTATTAGCCAGAGAAGTAGTTGTTTTCTGTCGGACACATGCCATACATACTATAACAAGTTATAGTCACTTCCTAAAGGATTGTTATCGACTGTTTTACAGTCACTTGGACGTTATTTGCTCCTTGAAACAAGTATTTTACATATACCATTTCGTATCCGAAATGTCCTTCTGGAGTGCTCTCTAATCTGTCGTCAAGGTGGATCCTGTAAGCAATTGCAGTATTCATCTCGGCGGACGGTGACGGGCAGCGAGACCTCGCGTGTATACAATTTGTGATAACCTGGACTGCACTGATGAGGGACAACATTCCGAAACCGGTCTGTAGTTGGTTCTCCGTTTGAATCGGGTGAAGTCCTGCTGTTTGTTCAGAGAGCTCTTGCAAAGTTGTTCCTTCAAAGTAAGGATCTTTGCACATGTGTCTGACAGATATAATTCAATATCTGTCGCCGTATTAGCCAGAGAAGTAGTTGTTTTCTGTCGGATACATGCCATACATACTATACAAAGTTATAGTCACTTCCTAAAGGATTGTTATCACTGTTTTACAGTCACTTGGACATTATTTGCTCCTTGAAACAAGTATTTTACATATACCATTCCGTATCCGAAATGTCCTTCTGGAGTACTCTCTAATCTGTCGTCAAGGTGGATTCTGTAAGCAATTGCAGTATTCATCTCGGCGGACGGTGACGGGCAGCGATACCTCGCGTGTATACAATTTGTGATAACCTGGACTGCACTGATGAGGGACAACATTCCGAAACCGGTCTGTAGTTGGTTCTCCGTTTGAATCGGGTGAAGTCCTGCTGTTTGTTCAGAGATCTCTTGCAAAGTTGTTCCTTCAAAGTAAGGATCTTTGCACATGTGTCTGACAGATATAATTCAATATCTGTCGCGGTATTAGCCAGAGAAGTAGTTGTTTTCTGTCGGACACATGCTATACATACTATACAATGTTATAGTCACTTCCTAAAGGATTGTTATCTACTGTTTTACAGTCACTTGGACATTATTTGCTCCTTGAAACAAGTATTTTACATATATTTTACATTATATATATTTCTATAGAGATTCTCACCGACTACAGACAAAAGGGTACTAAATTTCAAATACTCGCAGACGTAAAAAATTGTCTTTTGAAAGCTAATCGTCAGGTGATATTAAAAATTCTTCAAATAAACAATACCATCGTTACTCCAGTTCCTAGCTCACTACCTGCTCAAACATCTTTTTTAGAGAACTCTCAAATAAATCAAATGCTCACCTAACATCAAGTGACAAAAATCAAAATATAACACTACCACTTTTAAATAAATCTAAATCTAAAATGACCTTTTGTCACCAGAATATCCAGTGTATCAGCAATAAGACGCTACTTTTGAATATTTTTGTAAATGACAAGTATTGTGATTTTTTGCTTATATCTGAACTTTCAGTCTGAAGAATCAATTGATAGCTTTAAATTGAGTAGATTCACTCTTTGTAATTCGTTCTCTAGAAAAGATAAGACTCATGGTGGCGTTGCAATCTATAAATTTGATGACTTTCAAGGAATTGTAGAGCGATATAATATAGATGATTGTTCTAAGGAAGGTATCTTGGAAACTTGTGCCATAAAAATAGTTGCAGGTAAATTAATCTGCATTGTTATTTATCGGCCTCCTGATGGAGATTTTTTATGAGTTTCTTGGACTCCTAAATGACATTTTAAGTTAAATATGTTAACCAGAAATGACAGTAGTTATTGGAGGCGACTTCAATATTAACTTTATTTCTCACACGACGTACTGTATATTACTCGAAGATTTATTATCATGTTTTGATGTTAATGTCACAGTGAAACTCCCGACGAGAGTTAAAGGAAACTTAGCAAGATGTATTGACAATTTCCTAATCAAAACTATAAAACCCTATAGTGTAGCAGTAGTGAACATACATCTCTCAGACCATTACTCTCAATCTCTTGACCTGATCTCTGATGATCTGCCAGAGAATAAGACATTTAAACCTTTTCGTTATAAGCGAAACTTTGCGGATGAAAACATCAATGTGTTCAGAAATTATTTACGAAAAGAAAAATGGAATGAGACCTATGTACAGTCTTGCCCCAACTTAGCTTATCAAGCATTTGCAGATATATTATTACATTATTTCGAAATCTCTTTTACAAATAAAAAAGTATACCAAAGAAGTGATAAAAAGAAACAAGTAACCAAATACATGTCACCTGCTCTAGTTAATCTAAAGAACAATGTATCTCTTTACAATAATTTAGCCCAACATGATCCTCGTTTCAGAGAATTGAGTAGATTTTTGAATCGAGAATATCAACAGGGACTACAGGTAGCATCTTATCATACTATGACAATTTGATTTCAACTTCTGATAACAAATCGAAAACAACCTGAAATATTACAATAATCTGCAAAAACAATCTTCAGTACAAAATTGCAAAATGAAAATATCGGAAAATGACACATCTTTGAGTGAGACGGAGTTATCCAATAAATTCAACATTCATTTCACTAAAGCACTGAAAAACATCATCGAATATTATTGGCAATTCATACATCAAAATATTGACAATAATCCGAATAGCTTCTTCATGCACCTGCTTACTGAAAAGGATGTTATTAGTATGATTAATGGTTTAAAAAACTCCAACTCTTGTGGCATTGATAATATATCAAATAAATTACTCAAACAATGTCAGAATGAATTATCCCATCCATTAACTTATCTACAGAAAAAGGCATTTTTCCAACAAATTAAAAAAAAAACAAGAGTAACACCGATCTTTAAAAGAGGAGATCATAATGACCTCAACAATTACAGACCCAAAAGTGTATTAGCCAGCATATCTAAGCTATATGAATTAAATATAAAATTTCAATTAACCATTTTCCTTATTTCAAACAAATTATTATCAACTTCTCAACACGGTTTCACAGCAAACAAAAGTACCGAGACAGCCTTATGTAAATTCCAAAACAATATATAATGATAATAAAAAATTTGCAATGGGCCTCTTCATAGATTTTTCTAAGGCGTTCGACTGTGTTAGCCATGAGATTCTATTGTCAAAATTATTAAGGTATGGACTGAGGGGAACACCGTTTCACTTGCTAGAATCCTATTTATTTGACAGACAGCAAATTGTTAGAATCAACAACACTAGCAGTAATCCCTTACGCATTACCCAAGGTGTCCCTCAAGGATCAATATTAGGCCCTCTTCTATTTCTAGGTTTTGCCAATGACCTCATAGCATACTTGAATAGACAAAATTCAATTATTACGACATGTTATGCAGACGACACAAATATTTTAATTATAGAATAGGATTAATTTTCATTGAAATCATTGGCTAAGAATACCTATGCTAAAGTGATAAAATGGTCGGACAAAAATAATCTTATAATTAATAAGACAAAGACCAATGCCATGATGTTTGGGGCAAATGGCCGGGAATACCACCAGCTTGTGTTATTTGAGAATTGCGATGACACTCGTGTCTTCTTCTGAATCTATTAAAATGTTAGAAATTACGTTTGATTCAAAACTTTCATGGAATTCACATATTGACATTGTCTGCGGCAAACTCAGGAAAAGATGTTATGCACCAAGTTCATGTCGAGTCATTGTAGTGAAAACATCCTTTTGCCTCTATACTATGCCCACTTCCATTCTCATATGAAATACGGTTTTTATTACAAAAGTATGCAATTAGGATAATTGAAAAATTAAGAAGAAGTGACTCATGCAGAAATATCTTCAAAAAATTCAATATTCTGACTGTTACGAGCATTTTCTTCCTCGAAGCGTGTTGTTTCATTTTCAAAAATGGAGCTACTTATAATGCTATTAGAACACACCATGAACATGATACCAGAAGAAAAAAATCTTATCCTACCCCACCGGCATAGCACCGTTCGGTATCGAAAAAACTTCGAATACATTGGATGCAAATGCTACAATTCTTTGGCAGAACACATAAAGAATACAGCTTCTTTCCCAAACTTTAAAAATAAACTGAAAAAACTTTTACTTCTCAAAAACTGCTACACCAAAGAAGAGTTTTTTAATTAGGGAGCATTATAATTTCAAATGTGATATGTAGTTGAAAATGCTTTTTTTTCTTTAATACATGTGCGTATTATTTATTGTGTATATGCATATGTGTAAATAAGTGTATGTATCTATATTTATTTTTTAAATGTGTGGTTCACAATGTTCCAGTCTGTGGTGTATTGTGATTTATTATATTACCTGTAATTTAACTTTTTGACATTTTTCACAATTTCTTTGTATTTTTTACAAGTCAATTGCTGAAATAAATATTATTATTATTATTATTATGAAATTAATTTCTATGATATTACCTGTACTGAGTGTTCCTTTGAAAATTTCATTTAAATATACAGGGTTATTCTTTTGGGAATTGACTTTTCCTTTTTTTCCGATTTCCTATTTTTTTGGGAAGAAGCTAGTATCGAACCTGCTATGGAAGGAAAATAGGTGGTGCCCACAATTATTTTTTACAGGTAAGGTGAATTCGTTTCTGTTAGTCACCTAAACGATCGCCTGTAGTTTTACCCACGACCATCTCCACTTAGAGCGTAGCCGCGAGCATGCAGGGATTTTGAACGTCGATCCCCGAGACAAACCTTTGTAAGTGAACCAATTGGGGACATATTACTGAGTATCTTTCATATGTCAATTATATTCGGTATCACGAAAAGGATCATTACAAAATGGCGCACAACGTGTAGGGCCAGCGATCAGTGATACGAGGTAGGTCACAACGTGTGAGACTTTGACACCCAGTACTCTTTTTTGCATTTGTCATTTAGACAGATTTGTACTTCTGAAATTATTGTTGCTTTATAGTGTTGTTGTTGATTGTTTTTTGTGGTTGTTTTGGAATGGCAATTGTTAAGATTTTTGGGCATACCATATTTTAGTGTATATACGAGGTGTTTTGTTATTTAGTGCTTTTTAATGTTAAATATAGATATTGTGTATATTAGTGAATATTTTCTTTGGATTCTGGACTAACTTCGAAGAGAAAGAGGAAGCTTGAAGATTGTAGAAAATTTTTAAATTATTCTTGGACTTCTGGAAGAACATTAGAACTTGATAAGGTTAGGAAGAATATTGGTCTTGGAGTATTTTGGTGAAACCGGACAATTTTCTTCGGACTTAGGAAGAACTTTGTATAGTTTATCCAATCTCAGTTGAATGAATATATTTAATATAAGTATATTTAACCGTTCGAAGCGTGGATAGCAATCAGTAATGCGCTGACCGCCTGTTGCATAAATTACCGTAATCACCTCTTAATATTTTTATTGCTGTCCGAAGCCTGGCGAAATCATTTGAGGTGTTAATCCGGTTTAACAGCTCATTCAACTGAGATTGGATAAACTATAATTGTCAACTTTGAATTTTTTTGAAGTTGAAATCTTTTTGAAATTTGTTTGATACTTGTAAATATTTGTGAGTTGTTTTGAGTTTTCTATTTGAGATTTGTGTAGTGTAAATAAAGATTTTTTGATATTCAGACATTTGATTACCCAACTTCACCTGAGTTTTACTTTGATATTGGAAATTTGTTACTGTTCATATTGTAACTTTCCTAACTTTTGATTTTGATTATTTTTGATTACTTTGTTCATGACGCCAAGTTGGTTATTAAGTATTTGGAAAAGGATGAACTGGAGTATGAGCTTGGTATTCGAGGAATCGGAACAGGAACCGTAGATGATATGCGCAGTAGTTTAGCTGCCACTTTTCGCTGCAAATAAGAGTTATTCGTATCCATCATACCCACTCACGTTCGAAGAAGATCGACAAGCAGTGGAAACTAAATTAGGTGAATTAGATGCAGCTTTGAAAATTTTTACAGGAATTCTAGGAGGAGCTGAAGCCGTTAGATGGCAGACACAGAATAATCATTTGTATGGTAGGATTGATCGTAAGATACCTACTGGTGTTGAGGTTGTTGATCAGCAGAATGCTAAAACAGGTTTATTGGCTAGGATTTTGACTCTTTCAGACCAGCTACACCAGAAACTGTACCCAGAACCAGTTGATCCAATACCACCAGCTTTGACGGTTCTCTCTGATCTGAACAAAACTTTTCAAGCAGGCTTAGGTCAAGTGCATACGTCGTCCCCTGTTCGTGTAGGTTTAGCTAACACTACTGCTGCAGCTGTTCACTCACCGCAAATTATACCACCCTACAAGTGGGGTATTGACAAATTTACAGGTTCCCCTAGGTCTATATCTGTTTCCGCATTCTTCGAAATGGTTGAAGAACTTAAAATTGCTCGCCATGTTCCCGAAGATTTTTTATTAGAGTCCGGTATCGATTTATTGTCAGAAAAGGCTTATCAATTCTATAAGGATGTTCGTGTTAGAGTTTTTAGTTGGTGTGAGATGGTAGAAGAATTCAGTCAGATTTGGTGTCTTCTCAGGATCGTACTTTTTTGATGCGGACCTCGTCGCTACGAGACCATCGTTGTCTATTTGAATTAACATGGACTTCACTCAAAAATATTCCAACCTTCGAGGTCATCTATTTCTTCGTTCACGAGCCCCATTGAATAAAAAAAAAGCATGAATTTTACTCAAAAAAGTTTGGAGATTTTCCAAAAGTCTTTCCACGCCATCTTTCGCCCATGCTTTTTTCAACTATTCAGTATTCAACTTTGTATGAATTCGCAAAAGTAATCAACAAGTGGCAATTTATTATTATTATTATTATTTATCATCCTCCAATCCAGGTATCACGTGATCAGACTCTAATTTCCAGAACATTCTGAGCTGTTCGATTTCAAACTCTATTCAAATGATGAATGCAAAGGAAGATAGACATAAAATCCAATGGTATAAAGTTAGGTCATATACAGACCCAGAATCGGGTGCTTTGGTCTCAAAATCCGATTGGTTTTGTTTATTCAGGTGTTCGATTGCATTATCATATGATCGAAAATTCTTTGGAATGCAAATGTGGTAATGAACAAATTTCTGTACCAAATTTATTCACAAACACTTAAGAAAGTCGCATACTAATTTCAACTTCCGATTTTTGCAAACGAATTCTCCGAATACGAAATTCTCTTAAAAAATCATCGATAATGGCGTATTGAGGAAACAGCAATGACAAATATGTATCAACTCGAGCATTCAAAATGTTCCAGCCACTGGGCTTATTTCTGCTGTGCCAGCAATACCTATCTGCTTGAAATCGTTGACCATGCATAGATATGAATGTTGAGATGGTAAATAAACTCAAATTATATGCGGATAAATACTTGAAGTTTGTTTGATTCTTTGGCAGAAATTCACATAGTATTTTGATTATAAAATAAATATACCGTGGTACCTATATGAATGAAATATCTGAAAGTTCGATTATGACCTACCGAGCTCTCATAAAGCGGTTTGAAACTATTTATACATGGTGTACTCACGAAAACTGACGGATTTCAATATATCAATTATTCGAATATGGTAAAATAAACAACTGACAGTCGAAATTAACACTCGTGAGAAACATGCGTTCTCTCAAACACTTGGGCTTGGATTTTAGATTTTTCGCACCCGCTGAAAAATTACCGGTAATTTTGCTAAAAAATCGTATCGCATTAGTGTGGTGGAGGTAGGAGGACCAAACGTTGCTTTTTACGACTGACCAAACATGTCCCCGCCACCCGCCATACCCCTCAAATGTCGATTCGAGTGCATACAAGCTGAGGAAAGTCTTTCGGAACGAAACTTGCCAAGAAACTGAATGGTTTTACCTCCAACCGCCAGCATCTCAGGTGGTGGAGGAGGTGACCCCTTGCACGATGCCTGCCGTGCCCCGATTAACAACGACGACGTCAAGATGCCCTACAAACGCCTACGATGGATTTATGTTTTTTATATCTTTAGCAATCATATGCCAACTGGGCGAATCAATGTACAAGCTGTTGCAATGGTGCAAAGATGGTGAATATTACCATGGCACTGAAGTGAAATTTTTTATTTGAAAAATTAAATGTATTTTTCTCGAACTGACTTATTCATTTCAATAAATTCGAACAAACAAAGACAGACATACAATGCCATGGGTTAGAGTGAGACACTTAAAATGCCTTGAATCGATCAATTTGGCTTCAAACTAAACTTTCTTATCTCTTCTGACTCATAATTTTCCTGGAAAAACAACATCTGACTGTCGTGAGTCACATAACGGCAGCTGATATGTGCATTATTCTTGGAATTTCAGATCGAGAGAGTAAACAAGTCCAAGGTCAAATCGTGATTTCTGAGAATTCAGCTCGAGCAGACAGTAAACAAGCACCGGATGTGCCTTATCGCTATTTCACGGCGGAGACGTATTTTTCTTTTGAAATTTCATTCAAGAGAGTAAATTAATAACTTCATCATAATTTTCTGTTGTTCTAAGACAGGCATATTTCATATTTAATTTTTTCGTTTTATCAATTAAGGCGGCAGCTATTTTTTTTCTACACAGTGAATCACGTGGCGTTCTTTCTCTTCCAGCTAACTGCTCTCGGCAAATCACGTGACGTTTTTTTCTCTTCCAGCCAATTGCTCCCAGCGAATCACGTGAAGGGAAGTTTTTTCATAACTTCCGCCATCGCCACCATGATTTTTTGCCTTCCGCTCCATCGCCGACATGTTTTTTGGCAGAAAAGACGCGCGCTACTTAGGGTGGAACAACGCAGCTGACGACCCCCCCACCCCGAAACTCTTCGGCGAACACGTTATCTTCTTCAGTAACCCTCCACCAACGGCGAGAACTCGATGGACGCGGCCATCGAGAGATGAATCACACCGTGTGAAGCAATACAAATACGGCCTCATAAAAAAGTGAGGCCGTATTTGTAATGCCATACTACTGACACAGTAGAAATAAAATAGTGAAGTAAATGTTTTAGTGAATAATTGTTTTAGTAGTGTTTTAAATAAATTAGAAAAATTAGTTAAGTGCAGTTTTACTACATTTTGTGTCAGAAGTAGGAGGTTTGAAATAAATAAGTGTTCATCGCGTTGAAAAACTGATAGACATTTATCGCACCTAATAGACTAGTTAGTGACCCGTTGAACATTTGAGTGTTTGCAAGGTGGACAGTTTTACGCGTCGCGAGACAATAAACTGAAAACTTTTTGTGTGAAATAGAGAGTGATATTCCTGTTAGAAACAATTAAAGACAAAATGTTTCCGAGGAGAGTCCACCTGGTTGAGCTAAAAGTGAGTGAATTGAACCAAGAGTTAGAGGATCGGGAGTTAGAAACAATTGGAAAGAAGGCCGTACTCCAGAAAAGACTTACAGATGTACTGATTGAAGAAGGAGAAGATCCCGAAACGTTTTGATTCGAAGTCTCAGGAATCGACTTGAATAAACTCGACGAAAACACGAAATCATTGGTGGATAAACTTCAACAAAATTCCGTGAGTCTGAAAGAACTTCAACAAAATTCGGTGAGTCTGAAAGATGAATTTTTTCAAAATTCAAAGAGTCTGGAGGAAAAGCTTCACGAAAATTCAAAAAGTCTAGGAGTGAAACTTCAAGAAAAGCTTGAAGAAAATTCGAAAAATCTAGAAGTGAAGCTTTTGGATAATTCAATTGGTCTGCGGGAGGAGCTTCTAGAAAATTCAAATAGCGTGAAAGAAGAACTTCTCGAAAATTCTAATAGTCTAAAAGAGGAACTTCAAGAGAATGTGAAGAGCCTGAAGGAAAAACTTCACGAAAATTCGAGAAACCTAGAAGAGAAGTTCCTAGGCTTGAGAAGAGAACTTTTTGGTATAGCGAATTGAATGGGAACTGTTGAAGCAGAGATGGAGAAAATCAAAGATGACATAGATAAAGAAATGAAAAAAAATAAGGAAACGCCCCACGATAAAATAAAAGGCGGAATCGAGACAGAAATCGGCAGAATAAAGGAAAAATTTAGTTAACTATAAAAGCGAATGGATTCTGTGCATATCCCGGAAACTTCCAACAAAAATTCAATGCTGGACGTGAGTATGAACCTGGAGGAAGTTCAGAAGGACATCAAAAATTTCAAGATCAGTGCTGAATCTGGAAAACTCGCATTGAAACCGCCTCAGTTCGACGGAAATACTCCATGGGCAAACTACCGCCGACAATTCGAAGCTGCTGCCAAAGCAAATGGATGGAATGCTGGGGAAAAAGCTTTAGCATTGACACTGGCATTGCGTGGCGATGCCACCAACATTTTACAGATCCTCACCGCCCAACAACAGGAGGACTATGAATAGCTGATGAACCATCTAGAACTACGGTATGGCCAAGCTCACCTAGAACACGTATACCATTCGCAGCTGAAGAACCGATGCCAGAAATCAAGCAAATCCTTGTAAGAATTTGAAGCAGACATTGCACGCTTGGTTCGTCTTGCGTACCCAGCTACACCCGAAAATGTAGCGACTAGAAGTTCAGGCATTTTTGGATGGGCTCCGTGACCAAAAAACGAGACAAGCCTTAACACTAGCACGCCCCGCACATCTCTCATATGCATTGGCTCGCGCTCTGGAATTTGAAGCAACAAAGCAATCCTGCAAAAGCCAGAATAGAGTCCGGATGATCGAGGAAGATCCACAGGAGCCCGCTAATATCAAGGCTGTCGTAAAAAAAAGTAATAAAGGAGATTTTGCCTGAGAGAAAACAAATAAGGTGCTGGAATTGCGGGAAAGTTGGGCATGTGCGTAGCAAATGCCCAACATTCAAAAAATTGACGCAGGAAAACTAAAGAACGTAGATGAGGAGGGGCAGTCGTCAGCCTGTATCCAGCAAGCCCCAAATAACAACGCATATGTCGCTGTCCTTCAACGACAGAACAAAGGTGTCTTCGTAGACGGTCTCATCAATAACGAGCCTCGCACCTGCTGCTTGATACAGGTGCGACTAGGACAATCCTTGGACCTACTTTTGCCAAAACACCGGCAAGAATTGAATCATCAAATTGGAAGCTACGTACAGCAACAGGAGAGCCGGCAACTGTGTATGGTGAACTTCCGATTGAACTGACTTTGGGCAGTACTGAACTGAAACACCGGGCTCTAGAAGCGAATATCGAGGATGATGCAATCATAGGGATGGAAATCATGAACTCCAGAGGGTTCGAGTTGAATTTCAGAGATGGTGTCCTACGCGTTAATGGAGAAGAGTTGGTGCTTCATGGAAGAAGTGAAGAAATGCTTTCGTGTCCTGCTGGCGGAAGAAGTGAAGAAATGCTTTCGTGTCCTGCTGGCGGAAGATGTAAGCGTACCGGAGAGGGCTGAAACCATTTTGGAGGCTCGCCTGGATAGGGTTGAGAGCGGCGGATATTCCGGTGATATTCGAGCCCAAGCTACATGATGAGAAAATTGGACGAGGAATTGCACTAGGAAAAACATTGTTGCGTGCTGATAAATTTGTCCCAGTAAGGGTAATGAATGTGAATTATTACCCGGTGACCTTGAAGAAGGGAATGAATTTGGAGTACTGCTCGTCAATTTACTCTGTGATTAGGAGTGTACGCGGCGCTGTTAGCCAAGCCAGTTCCATGCCAGCAGAATTGGAGAAGTTGGTTGCTATCTCGTCCAAGGACATGGGGCCAGGGGCCAGCACAAAAGTCCAAACTGAGGGAACTAGTCAGGAAGTATCAGGACATCTTCGATACCGAAGTATGCAGAGGTGGTAGAACAAAGGTGGTTCAGCATAAAATTGACACTGGAAATTCCCGACCAATCCGGCAATCAGCCAGAAGACTTTCCCTTGCCAAAAAGGAAGAGGCTGACAACATAGTCATTGATATGGAGAAAGATGGAGTTATCGAGCCATCCGTCAGTCTTTGATCCTCTACAGTAGTACCGGTAAAGAAGAAAGATGGTTCAACCCGGTTTTGCGTTGATTATCGCCAACTCAACAACGTGACGAAAAAGGACAGTTACCCTCTACCAAGAATAGACGACACGCTAGATCTACGATTTTCTCGACACTAGATTTGAAGAGCGGATACTGGCAGGTAGAACTGGCCCAGTAAGATCGAGAAAAGACAGCCTTCACCGCCGGTTCATGTTTGTGGCAGTTCACAGTTATGTCATTCGGGCTCTGCAACGCTCCAGCCACATTTGAAAGATTGATGGAGACGGTTCTGAAGGGACTCTCATGGAAGACGTGTCTGGTGTATCTCGAAGACATTATTGTGGTCGACAAATCATTCAACGACCACGTGAAAAACTTGGAAGAGGTATTCCAGCGACTGAGAAGCTCCGGACTGAAAATGAGCCCTAAGAAATGTCATCTGTTCCAAAAAGAAGTACGATATCTTGGCCATGTTGTCTCTGGGAAAGGAGTGGCCGTAGATGAGCAGAAGATCAAAGCTGTTAAGGAATAGCCCGTTCCGAAAGACATACATCAGCTTCGAAGTTTTCTTGGCCTGTGCACTTACTATCGCCGATATGTGTTGGGGTTTGCTAACATCGCTAAACCACTGACCAGGCTCAGGTTCATTCAGGAAGCTGAAAGGGGCATTGATCAACTCACCAATTCTGAGCTACCCCCTTCTGGACGGGAAATTCATTTTGCACACGGACACCAGTAACGTGGGAGTCGGAGCTGTTGTATTAGATCTAGGAAGGACAGGAAAAAGTCATCGGATACTTCAGAAAGACCCTCAGTAAACCGGAGCGGAATTACTGTGTCACCAGGCGGGAGCTATTGGCTGTTGTCAAGGGAGTTGAGCACTTCTACATGTACGTGTATGGACGAAGATTCCTACTGAGAACTGACCATGCAGCTCTCAAATGGCTCTTACAGTTTAAGAATCCCGAAGGTGAAGTGGCACGCTCCAGGAATTTGACTTTGAAATCGAACATCGAGCGGGGACCAGCCATAAGAATGCGGATGCTTTATGGCGAAGACCATGCCCAGATGACTGCCGACGAGCAGAGGAGAAAGAGTCGACACTCTGTAGAACTACGGCAGTAGATGATAATTGGGATGACAACAAAATCCAGAAAGACCAAGAGAAAGAGCCAGATCTTGGTTTAGTCATCGGCTGGAAGAAAAGCAACCGAAGACCATCGTGGCAGGAGATTATAGCCAATTATTCACCAGTCATTAAGTCTTATTGGCCCCAATAGAGCTCCCATACCCTCGACAATGGAGTCCTGAAACGTGTGTTGGAGACTGAGGATGGTAGAGAAGACAGACGACAGATAGTAGTTCCCAGGAGCAGGAGACAGGAAGTTCTCCGAGAAATTCATGATGGGGTCAGCGGAGGACATCTGGGAGTGACGAAGACCCTCCAGAAACTGAGGCAACGGTTTTATTGGGTCAACTGCTAAACTGACGTCAAAGACTGGTGCAGAAAATGTGCTGTATGCGCTACCAGCAATTGGCCTCGAACGAGACCTAAGGCCCCGATGCGCCAGTACAATGTGGGCAGCCCATTTGAAAGGATCGCCATTGATATCGCTGGCCCGTTCCCACAATCTGATCACGGGAACAAGTACATCCTTGTGGCGATGAACTACTTCAGCAAGTGGGCCAAAGCCTATGCCCTGCCCAACCAAGAAGCCATCACCGGTGCCGACGTCTTGGTAAAGGAGTGGATTTGTCGATTTGGCGTTCCGTTGGAGCTGCATTCGGATCAAGGCAAGAATTTTGAGTCAAACCTGTTCCAGGAGATGTGCCAGATGCTGAATATCTGGAAGACGAGAACCACAGCTCTACATCCGCAGTCAGATGGAATGGTGGAGCGGATGAATAAGACGATAAACCGCCACCTGTCTAAGATAGTCTCTGACCACCAGAAAGATTGGGACCAGTACCTTCATCTGTTCCTGATGGCGTATCGTTCCGCAGTACCTGAGTCGACCAGCCAAACCCCTGCTAGTGTCATTATGGGCCAAGAGCTGTGACTTCCATGTAACCTGAAGGTTGGGACCCCACCAGGACAAGACACTGCTGGAGATGACCACGTCAGTAAACTTCGACAGAGAATGGACGACATCCATGAACGAGTCCGTTTGAACATCCAGAGTACCAGTGACAGAATAAAGGAGACCTACGACATCAAGGCCGATGCTGGTGGATATCAGATAGGAGATCTTGTCTGGCTGTACAACCCTAAACGTCGCCGTGGACAATCACCGAAACTTCGGAACTCGTGGGTAGGTCATTATAAGATCATGAAAAGGGTAAACGACCTTGTCTATCGAATACATAAGCCACCACGAGTGAAACAGTTACGTTCCTGGGTCCTGCCCTGCAGCTAGACAAATTGCAACTCCAACATCTACCGGGATTTATCTATGCTGACTTGCTTTTTACCGTGATTTATCTTTTATACCGAAGATTATCTCATGAATATGTTTTTCTATTGTTTGAATGATGTTATAAATATAAGTTATATGGGTATATGGGCCGCAGTGGTCATGATGGAATAGCGCTAGCCTATCGATCAGAGGGGCGTGGGTTCGATTACCAGCATGGTCACTCGTCTCGTGCTAGGAATCGCACGTTAAAAGTTAAAACTTTGTTAATCCTTGGCTCGCACAAGTTTCGACTTCTGAGGGTTGTCGTTCGTAGGGGAATGATAGCTAGTTAACGGGAAATACAATTTTAAAACGAACAAAAAAAAACAAAACAATATTGGCATATTTTTCAGAGAACTACTAGTTAGTGCCACATAACCCCTAGTGGGAACATGTGGTGACACTCATTTTATTTCATTAAAAGTTTCTGCATAATTTTCTCTCCATAATTTTAAACTTAGCTATATAGGTTCGAAACATGTACTACTATAAAACCATTGAACTGATTGGTAGTTTTTTATCGTTCTCACATCATTAACATTTGGTGGTTATAATAAATTTGTGGAGATGACTTTAAGTTTTTTTTCATCGTGTATTGGTTATGAGTGAAAGTGGTAGGGGAAAGGCATTTGATGCATACTTGCAATAAAATTCAATAAAACAAGTCTTGTGTAGTGTTCCAGAGAAGTGAGCGAGCCCGTGAGAAAGACACCACCGGCGAGACGAATAACTTCAAAAGGCTGAAGGCATGTTGGCATATTTTTCAGAGGACTACATGATATTGGTTATGAGTAAAAGTGGCGAGGTAGGGAAAGACATTTGGCGCATACTTACAATGGGCGGGAATCAATCAGATCGGTTTCAATTAAACAAGTCTTATGTTGAGAGAAATGAGCAAGTTCATGAGAAAGACATCACCAACGAGACGAATATCTTCAAAATGCTGAAGACAGTATCAAGATGACTTGGCATATATTTGAGTGAAGTGTGTGTTATTTCAAATACACCAAAATGGTTCCGTAGCGTGGTAGGGTTGAGACATTTAACGCATACTTGCAATTGGCGGGAAGATCGAATTAATCATATCAGTTTCATTTAAGCAAGTCATGTGTTCAGAGAAGTAAGCGAGTTCGTGAGAAGGACATCACCGACTCAAAAAATCATGACAGCCATAATAGACGTAATGGGTAAACAGTGGAGTATACAGAGTGTATCAAAGAATTATCATCGAATTCAGTATACCAGATGTGCCAACATATAAAGTGAGATAATAATGATGATTAAAAAATCGAAAAATAGATATAGAAACAAAACATGGCAGCAATAATTGACGCAACAAATATTCAATGAAGTATACAGAGTGTATTGAAGAATAGTCATAAGAAAGAAATAACACAGAACGGTTATTTAGCGAGTTGAAATGTACAGGGTGTATCAAAAAAGTAATCATGAGGAAAAAAAACATGGTGGGTGCTTGTCGAATTCAGTGTAGTGGGTGTGTCAACATATACAGCGAGATAATAATAATGATGATTGAAAAAATAAAACACAAAAAATTAGTATAGAAAAGAACATGACAGACATATTGGACGTAATTAGTATTGAATGGAGTATACAGGGTGTATCAAAGAATATTCATTGGGAGAACGGTTATTTAGCGAGTTGAAATAAACAGGGTATATAAAAATAAAAGGATGACTGGGGAAAAAAATGTATGTTGTTATAGAGAGCGCACGCGCACACACACCACCACCATGGTAGACACTTTGAAAAATATATGCTGTCAGATTTATATCATCAATAGTTGAATTCGTCGAGGCCTAACCTCTGCCTTGGACGCTCACTGATCGAATTTTGAAAATGTTTGCCGATGAAAAATGGGTACAAGTCTATAATCAGGCTCAGAGCGTCAGACGAAATTTCAATGATTTGAGTCACTTAGAGTATACGAGAAAAATCAGCTTTAAAGATAGGGGTGAAGCTCTCAAAAATCAAGACTGGGAGGTGCATTTGCACGAAGACCAATACTGTGTGTGGGCGAATGCATATCGTATTCCAAAATCTAATTTACGATTTTGCCGCACTTGCTATAAAGCATTCAGAAGGGCTATGCAAAACCATTCAGTTCACAGCATCAGAGACCATCAACATGAGCTATTCGGTCTAAAGCACATGGACAATATATATCAATGATGCAAATTTTGGTGTCACAACAGATTTGATGAGGTGTTATTCACTTTGAAAACGAGCAGCCACTGATACTGTGACCTACATCTAGGTGGTGGTGGTGAGCCCTACGGATTAGATCTCACGTACAAACGCTTCATAGGCTCAGGAGATGAGAATTCAGAATTCGATGAATGAGATTGCCAAACACACAAAATTTCAAGAAAATGTTGCGTAAAAATGCAAGAAATTGTGCTCTTATTTGTTTCTTTCCACTCACTACATATATTTAGTCAAATAATAGTCGTTTGCGTTTTATATTTATGATTAAACAAAATCAATATGTAATCCGTGTCTGGATATTATTATCATTATTTCGATTCACCCTCCCATCCTCCCATTCGTAATCTCACATATTTTTGGAGGTCATTTTTGTATAAAAATTGTCACTTTTTTATGCAAAAACTGTAACTTTTTTTATGCAAAAACGGTCACTTTTTTATGCAAAAAAGTGTCACTTTTTTATGCAAAAAAGTGCCTGTTACTTTCTTAAAAAGTAACACTTTTATTGACATGGTGGAAAAAGCTGAGTTTTCACTCAGCCACTCAGCTTCCACTGAAAATGCTTTACTCAGCTTTCACCACCATGTCAATGAAGGTGTCACTTTTTTTCATCCAAAAATACATGTTTTCTTATGGGAAAATAGCCATTTTTTATTTAAAAAATTACCGAAAATTGACATGTTGGAAAAAGCTGTGTGAAAGCTGAGTGAATGCCGAGTGACTCAAAATTCACTGAAAATGCTTCACTGAAATCGTTCCACCATGTCAAATTTGGGTATTTTTTTATCGAAAAAAGTGTCCCTTTTTTTGTATAAAAAAGAGCACGCTTTTGCACCAAAATATGATGAAAAATTCAATAAAAAATGTGCTGCTTATTTGCATGAAAAATGAGCTTTTTTTTTAAGCAAAATATGATGAATAATTCAATAGAAAATTTGCTCATTTTTGCATAAAAATTCAACATGTTTCTGAAGCAGAAAAATTGGACGTAATTTTCGAGTCACAAAATTAAAATCAAAAATATTCTAAGATATATATATATATTTTCATAAAAGTATTGATGGACGATGTACAAACTACGCATGTGTCGCACCTGATGGCGCACTGTGAGCAGCACACCAAGTGTCTACATGACATAAAAAATTCACTTAGTTCATTCACAAGACACACACGACACGTCATCACTGTGTTCTGTGAGTCTATGTTTATGACATCAGTCACTCCGCTCATGTCACCTTTCACTTGTCGTTCTTCTGGAGCAGCATCAGTGCCATCCGTTGGTGGAGGTGATGATGATACCGAAACTGTCGTCGAAGTGTCATCTTTAAAGATAGGTGTGAAGCTCTCAAAAATCAAGACTGGAAGGGGCATTTGGACGAAGACCAATACTGTGTGTGGGCGAATGCATATCGTATTCCAAAATATAACTTACAATTTTGCCGCACTTGCTATAAAGCATTCAGAAGGGCTATGCAAAACCATTCAGTTCACAGCATCAGAGACCATCAATATATGGTGTTCGGTGTAAAGCACATAGACAATATATATCAATGCTGCAAATTTTGGTGTCACAACAGATTTGGTGAGGTGTTATTCACTTTGAAAACGAGCAGCCAATGCACGTACAAATGCTTCATAGGCTGAGATGAGGATTCAGAATTCGATGAATGAGATTGCCAAACACACAAAATTTCAAGAAAATGTTGCGTGAAAATGCATAGTGGAGTATAACTGGGTCCAAAATCCATCGTTTTTTTTTTTCCGGGGTATAACCAAATCAGACCTATCTGATAATTTTCTTCATGAGAGTGTTCATCATAATTCAGCTGGACGACATTTTTCTATGGGGCTGAACTCTTTTATTAAAAAAAATACGAAAAAAATTGAATAATCGAAAAACGTGTTTTCTTAAACATATCACTCAATATCTCGAGAATTATTCAAGATATCGATTTGCTTTTTTTGTTAATCGAATGGGGATCATTCAGCGCTTCTCAACATATCATGAGCAAGATGAAATAAAATCGCGTTTTTATCTGAATAAATAGAGAATGTGAAATAGTAGAAACCGTGAAATGAAATTTTCACTGATCGAAAAACTTTTTTATTATTCGAAATATTTATGTACATGCAGCGAAGAAAATTGAGATAAAGAGTCTAAAAAGTTTTAAGAATAAAACATGATTTTTTGAAAATGTCTGTTATTCCGCGTCTCCGGGCGACTGCTCGCGCACGGCGCAATACCATCAGGGCCTACTCTCAATATTCGACCTATTAGCGCACTATGTTGTGTTGAGAAATTGTGCTTATGATAGTTGTTTCAAAATCAATGATACAAGTACAGATGAAAATAATATTGCATTTCATAATAAATTTACAAAATCAAAAGAATTTGAACCCATCTAGAAAACGAAAAATAATGTAAATATTAGTTTTGTTCATTTTCTGATTCCGCTTCATCAACAGGATCTATGAATGTATTCTGGCAGTCTCTACATTTACATTCACTGGAACATTTCAAACCTTCTTTAATGCATATACATTTATTATTTGTGCAGTTTTTATCAGCACAATGAATGGCTAGGATTTTTCTTACATCATTAGGCACTGGGTCTTGCTTAGTGAATACAGGGTTCCAACAATCAATCATTTTCGTGTTTCCAACCAAAATTTGCCGGATTTTCAGTTGGACCATATGGTAAATGGGATGAATACCATATTTTCAATTGATAGATACATCTGGAAGTTACAAATTGATTTATTGAAATAAGATAATGATAATCACAAACCTCAGTAAGTGTTGCTGAAAAGAATCATCTGTTGGGGGTATTTCTTTTGAAGGCCGATTGGTATTTATCGCTAAATGATAACGTAATGGTAATGGTGAAAATGGATGGTGACTGATGCGCTGCGACATAATTTGATCTATTGTGTCCCATCTTCTTCTGCTATTTCAAGGTGTTCTCGTTCACAATAGCCCCTCAAGCCCCAATTCCTTGAGGAATTTAAGGAATTTGGAGGGGTCTATTCGTGGTATTTCTCCCACAGTCAGCTGGTGTGATCCCAGTAAATTCAATCTTCTGTGATGTACAGCATAACACTTCATCAATATATGGTGTGGTGTTTCTGGATGTTCCCCACAGAATTTGCAGGTGCTGTCCTCCTCTAAGCCTAGCTTCCCTAGGTGGTTCTTTGAGTCTGCAGTGCCCCGTAAGGAATCCGGTGATTGTCTTTAGACTAGTTTTGCTGAGGTTAATCAGTATCTTCGATCTTGCTCGGTTGGAGTTACCGAGGAGATCTTTGGCCTGCCTTAGCCCTGGAAGTCTTTGCTAGTAAGTTGCTCTCATTGATTCTTCAAAATGATAACGTAAATCATTCAACGTTTTGATATTATCATTTTTATTTCTATATAAGAGGAGCATATACTTCAAAGATACGGCCAAAGCTTCCTCATGAGGAAGATAAGGAAGCTTCGACAAGTCATTCAAACTCGCAATATTCTTCCTCAAGATATCAAAGGCAGTTTTTTTTCCTATTTTGTAGATACTGCTGGTGGTATCACAACCAGTAAGGGAGTGGATTGCTAGTAAGCAGCTACAAATGGAATTTCCTAATTTCCGGGAAATTTCGTTAATTGAAACAATCCGTTTATTTGCACTATGTCTGAGTTGAATGAATAGGTATGTCATATCTTTAGGTCTTGGAAAAGTGTTCGGTACTGGAAATTCTGACATGTGTTTTTTCAATAGTCCTACAGCTTTATGAATAATTTGCATATCGGATCCAACGTTTGAATTTTCGAATAGTTCGAAATCTTCATCAGAACTGCTGGATCCTGAAGACTTGTGATACTTGGCATCATGAGCAAATAAATCTTCATAACCATAAATTTTTTCAATCATATTTATATCATTACGTTTCTTTGCTGAGTCAACAATTTTATTATAGGTTGTCTTTCCAGTTCCTATAATTCAATATAATATAAAATAATGGTTATTGTCATTATAAATCATAATTTTTTATATGCCCTAATTCATCTATTTTTGAGATTGAATATTCCTACACATAATTTGAAAATGTAAATTTTCTAGTCATATATCTTTTTGAGTCAAAAGTAGCTATATATTTATAGATTATATACACATAATACCTTTATAATAGTCTTTCGTAACGAAACTTGCCAAGAAACTGACTGGTTTTTGCTCCAACTGCCAGCTTCTCAGGTGGTGGGGGAGGTGACCCCTTGGACGATGCCTGCATTGCCCCGAGTAACGACGACGACGTCAAGATGCCCTATAGACGCCTAAGATGAATTTTTATTTTTTGTATCTTTAGCACTCATATGCCAACTGGGCGAATCATTGTACAAGCTATTGCAATCAATTCGACAAAGATACATATTTAACAATTCGAACAAAGATGGTGAATATTACCATGGCACTAAGATGTAATTTTTTATTTGATAAAATAAATGTATTTTTCTCGGACTGACGTTATTCATTTTAATAAATGCGAACAGACAAAGACAGACATACAATGGCCATGGGTTAGAGTGAGACACTTAAAATGCATTGAATCGATCAATTTGACTTCAAATTAAACTTTCTTATCTCTGCTGACTCATCATTTTCCTGGAAAAACAACATCTGACTGTCGTGAGTCACACAACGGCAGCTGATGTGTGCATTATTCTTGGAATTTCAGATCGAGGCAGTAATCAAGTCCAAAGTCAAATCGTGATTTCTGAGAATTCAGCTCGCGCAGACAGTAAACAAGCACCAGATGTGCCTTATCGCTATTTCACGGCAGAGACGTATTTTTCTTTTTGAATTTCATTCGAGAGAGTGAATTATTAATTTTATCATAATTTTATATTGTTCTAAGACAGGTATTTTTCATATTTAAGTTTTTACTTTCATCAATTATGGCGGCAGCTATTTTTTTCTACATAGCGACTCACGTGACGTTCTTTCTCTTCTAGCCAATTGCTCTCAGCGAATCACGTGACGTTTTTTCTCTTCCAGCCAATTGCTCTCAGCGAATCACGTGAGGGTTCGTTTTTTCCATAACTTCCGCCATCGCCGCCATATTTTTTTGCCTTCCGCTCTTCTTTAGCAACTCTCCACCAACGGCGAGAACTCGATGGATGCGGCCATCGAGAGATAAACCACACCGTGTGGAGCAATACAAATACGGCCTCATGAAAAAGTGAGGCCGTATTTGTATTGCCATACTACTTGTGTTAGTCTCTATCCGCGAACTCTGGAACTATATTGGTTGCTCTCTGTGACTGTCCCTGTCGCCCTCGGCTATCCAGCTTATGTACTCCCAAGCAGATTCCATCCACGGCTCTCGATTATTTGGGAGTATAGAACGATTCATCTAGATTGCTCTTAGAACCGTATCAAAGAGATCGATTTTATTCGACATTGTTCTCGGCGATCCGTTGGCCAGTACAAGTTGTTTGCTTTTGAGGTCGACTGATTGGATGATCAGGGCCGCTCTCGGGGCCGGTCTCGAAATCGTTACAAATCATTTTCAAGTTAAAAGGGAATATCCCGTCCTCAACATTATTAATTTTACCAAAATATGTAGATTTTGAATAAATGTTGTTAAATGAGTATTTCTGAACTGAATTGATTATTTTGTGGTATGTCTTTCATGAATTGATGTGTAAATATGGGCAATTTGAGAACAATGCCAACTTTACGGCCCGCGGGCTATAATGGGCTCATGGTAAAAGATGTGTTTGATTCGATAAAACATAATTATTATGAGCAATCAAGTTGCCTTGAAACTTTGTTGAAATACTATTTGTCAAATATTCTCAAGTATATCATGACAATGTCATAAATTATTGTAGCTGTCAACTAATGTTCGAATATTTTTCGAAATGCCGTTTTCCCATCAAGAAATATGTGATATGTTAGAATCCTACTTGGTTTGCCAGAAAAATAGCGTAAGAGCACTCCAACACTACAGCAATTCGTTCCCTGATCGTAAATTACCTAATCGGCGTTTTTTTGTTGTGCTTCATCGTCGATTCAGGAACAATGAAAAAGTTTTTGGGAAGAGGAGAACGAAAAAACGTTTTGTAATATCTGAGGATACAGAAATTGACGTTTTTTCCTCCTTTGAAGTATATCCAAATAATTCCAACAGAGATTTATCTAGAGAAATAGCTCTTCCACTGTCTGGTATTCAACTAATTCTGAAGAAACATAAGATCCCCTTATAAGATAAGACCAGTGCAAACACTAGAACTTGGTGATCCTGAGAGACGATTGGTGTTTTGTCGGTGGTTTATGAATAAATGCAGACAAGATCCAAACTTATATGGAGCGATGAGGCTAATTTTTCAAATCGTGGGATGTATAATAGAAAGAATTTTCATTATTGGAGTGGACATAATCCATTTCCCGTTACATTAATTTATTAACAAGAGTGTTGGAAGCACATAATGTCAGTGGTGTAAAAAGAATGCTGCGAGGCTGTTTTGGAAACAGATGGATTACTACAAATGGTCCTGTTAAGTGGCCCCCTCGTTCACCTGACATGGCACCTCTTCGGACCTGAAAATCATACCGGCTTACCGTGATGCGGCAGAAAACCTAGCCAAAACAATGCAGAAGGACGTAATTCTTGGTTCACTTCGTACTCAGGGCACATGTTTCTCGGACCCAGTGATCACTCACCCCACGGACGTAGGGAGTGGTTATTGGGATAAATAATCCAGCGGGCCCCCCGGAAGTGTCAGGGCTCCGAAGACAGGGCCCGTTTGGGAAATTCCTAACGAAAAAAAAAAAAGAAAAACATACTCCCTTCAGTAAGTCCCTGTCTCCGGAGCTCCGATACAGCATGACGGCGAGATGATGTATCATTAACCCCAGTAAACAGTCCCCACGTCCGATAGTCATGTACCCTGAGTTGGCGGAGTGAACTAAGAAATACGGGCTTCTGCATTCTTCCGGCTAAGTTTTCTAAGGCATCATGGCAAGCCGGTATGATTTTTAAGTTTGAGAGCAGTGAGTCCATCATTCCACCAAAGATTAGATTTCGATTTAGTCCGTTTTTCCTCCTCTTTTCGGACGATATTTGTTTCGCCAGGAGCTGAGATCTCAATGACAAAAATCATCCTACTTTGATGGTCGGGGAGGACTACATCAGGCTTATTGGCATGTATTTGCCTAAGGGTGGGGAATGAGTAGTTCCAATAGATTCGGCACTTCTCATTCTCCACAACGGATTCAATATCCAACGGAACATAAGGCAACACCGGTGTCTCGTCAATACCGTACGAGTATCTTAGGTGGTAATACAACACTCGTAGTGCCGCGTTATGCATGTGGATATAGGCTGAGACCACATAAGCTGGACAGGCTGACAGCAAATGCATTATGGTATCAGCAGCCCCATGACACGCTCTGCATCTAGTGTCAGGGACCTCTAACCCATCACGGGACTACGGTAGACGAGGCTGTTGAAGACACCATCCTGGCTGGCCGTCATGGATCTGTCGGTTTCCGACACCAGCCCACTTGACCTGAGATAAGCAAATATCAGGCTTCAGGATAAGCTAAGATCTTCGATGTTCTTGAAGAAACCCCCATTTGCTTGTCACACACACTACGTAGCTTTGGCGTGGGATTTTTGCTGAACGGGTTTCAACTCGGTGACAGAGTTCGGGTTTGTCCGTGCATTGTCGAATACGAGACCGTGTTCATCGGCTGCACGGGTTGCTACTTTGAAAAGAAATGCTCCAATCCCTGCTTTTTCATGATTGCATACCAAGCAGTGAAGAGGATCTGAATTCATGATGACTTTACAGGCTCTATCCAGTACCATTTTGTTATTTAGACACTCCAAACTCAAGAGTTTACGCCCTCTCCGTTGTCTGGGGAAGTTAAACCGTGGAACAGATGATTTGGGATGCAAGCTCCTATAAATATGCATAATTCTGCGAGTTTTTACGTCTAGTTTTCGCAGCTCTTCCTGAGTCCATTTCATTACTCCAAAGGAGTAAAGTAGAGTTGGAGATTTGAACCGGTCATCGGTGACTTTGACCTTGATGACGTCATCGGTGATTTTGATATGGATGACGTCATCGATGACCTTGATAGTGGTCTTGGTCTTGAGTATTGTTGGGAGGTGTTCAGGGTTTGTGTTATACCTTGGTATTGTGATGACATGGATTTTTTTTCATACACAGACTAGTACTTTTTCCAAGTACATATATTTTTTCTTACCTCTGTACCTTCCATGCCCTTCATGAATACCTACTCTGCTACTATGTATAGTCCTTATGGGTGGAGTACACGTCTGCGCTGACGTCACACACCCATACGCTGCGGTGATTCAGCGACTACTATTTACTCTCCGCCCTGTCTCTATATTGATATGGTGGGGAGGGCTCTGCTATGACATTGCATGAATAGTCGAAGCGGATAGACTTTGTTAACCCTCTCTCCTACTCAATGAAGATATATATAAAGGAGGTGGGATGGATTGTAAAATCAGTATCTTATTGAGTTTTGTGCTGAGAACACTCATCGAGAAAATGTAGTGATAATCTTCGTCGGCATCAACTTCAGAGTTGCCAAGGTGGCCCTTCTGTGAAACGGATCAAGTAAGATACGGTTGCATCGACACCAATGTAAATGCACAAGAATAATGCATGTGTTCAAGTAGGTGATGGCATACAAATTATGAGGAATGCTTTCAAATGTAGAATTTTGAGCTATCGAGTGGAAAGTCAGAATGTATACACTGATTATATGCCGTTCTTCAATGAGATCAGGGAGAAAGTTATTGGATGACTTTACTCTCAAAATAAAATTGTGGAGCAGTCTACGGATTTGGGTGCATTATTCGATGTATTCCTTGATGTCGTCATTGCTTAGACTACAGAATTTGAGGAATGTGACTCAGGTATGTTTAAAGTTTCAATTCTATTTACACGAATATTAAATTATTTTTGTTTCAGGATGGAGCCGTCAAAAAGTAATGTTCCTCGAAGTGAACATCAACAAGTATAGTCCACTCAGCGAATGTTCATATGTGAAGCTGCCCGAGTTCATTGAAACAAGAAAAGGTGTTGTGAATATTCGCAATGAAGATCAACACTGTTTTGCATGGGCCATCACATCTGCTTTGTTTCCTGCGAATGGTAGAGTGTCAGAAGTTTCCTCATACCCCCACTATTCCGATGTTTTGAATGTAACAGGTATGGATTTTCCAGTTAAATTTCAAGCTATAAAAAAGTTTGAGGATATGAATGATATTTCAATTAATGTCTATGGATTAGAGTCGAAACTTGATAAGGGTAAAATGAAATATGAAGTGGTTGGTCCATTGCGTTACTCACAGAGAAGACTTAGAAGACATGTTACTTTGTTACTCATAACAGATGATTCTGTCAATAGTCATTATTGTTGGATTAAAGACCTTTTTAGATTATTTTCAAGTCAACTACCTGCGCATGAGCATAATAAATATTTTTGTGATCGATGTTTATTGTATTTCTCTCATTAGCGATTACTGTTACGTCATCAGTTGCATGACTGTAATCATTTGAGTACTACAACACCATCAGTCAATTTCAGAATCAATAAATATGGTAAAATGATACCGGGGAATTCACTTATGTTTGAAAATTTTGAGAAACAAATGAAGGTGCCATTTGTAGTTTATGCTGATTTTGAATCAGTTCTCAAACCCATTCAAACTAGTCAACCCAACCCTAAACACTCATACTCGAATAAAACATACAAATATGAACCTTATTCATTTGCTTGATCGATAAAATGTTCATACAATGATAAATTATCGAAATTTGTTACATACAGAGGTGAGGATGCAGCCGAGAAATTTGTTACAAAACTTGAAGATGATTTAAGAAATATTTATAAAAATCATTTGAGGTTTACAATTCCTATAGCTGCACAAACCCCCGCGGAAGAAGAAGAGTTTGCTTCTACACAATTTTGTGGAATATGTGATAAACCATAAACGTGGTGATGTGAAAGTGAGAGACCATTGGCATTTCACTGGAAAGAAAAGATCAAACTCCGCACATTCCGTATGTAACCTAAATTTCAAATTGCCAAATAATTTTCCATAATCTTTGTCGGTATGATTGCCATTTGTTCGTAAAAGAACTGTATAGAAACAAAGACAAAGTGGACGTTATTCCACAAACTAAGGAAAAATACATATCTTTCCCCAAACATCTATTCACTCACACATACGCTGACAAAGATGGTAAAGAGAAAAAGAATTATTTGAAAATGAGATTCACAGACAGTTTCAAATTCATATCGAATTCATTACAGAACTTGGTTGCTAACTTAACATCCGATCAGTGTATTGAGATGCATAAACATTTTCCACAAATTTACAAATTCAATTTGATGAGACAGAAAGGTGTTTTTCCATATAACTTTGTTGATCATATAGAGAAGTTGAATTATCCAACTATTCCCACTAAAAATGAATTTTATGACAATCTTAATGGATAGCATATATCAGATAAGGATTATATGAGAGCAAAACTTGTTTGGCGTTTATTCGAGTGTCAGAGTTTAGGGGAATACTCGGATTTATATTTGAAGTCTGATGTGCTTCTATTATGTGACATATTTGAAAATTTCAGATACATATGTTTAGATAAACATAAATTAGATCCGGTACAATATTATACAGCACCTGGATTATAGTAGGATGCAATGTTGAAGTATACGAATATTGAATTGGAATTATTGACAGATATTGACATGATTAATTTTTTCAAGAAAGGAATACGGGGTGGAATAAGTCAGTGTAGTGAAAGAAAGCATATAGCTAATAATAAATTTCTCTCCGATTATAACCCTGATGAACCTTCATCATTCATCTCATAGTTAGATGCCACCAACCTATATGGTCACAGTTCACGACCATTACCCACCAACGATTTTGCTTGGCTGACACCCGATGAAATTATCAATTTGGACGTAATGGGTGTGGCATCTGATAATCCATATGTTCTTGAAGTAGATGTTCATTATCCCCAAGAATTACATAACAAACATGCTGATCTCTCCTTTCTCGTTGAAAGTTTGATACCTCCATTCTATTCCAAATCTAAAATTCCTAAATTAATTCCAAATTTAAATGATAAAAGAAAATATATTTTACATACAAAATCTTAAAACAGGCTGTAGTCAGTCTTATTGTCATGAACAAATATAGAGTTTTGAGATTCAAGCAGTCATGTTGGATGAAACCTTATATTGATTTGAATTCTGAAATGCGAAATCGATCTAACAATAAAGCTGAAAACTCATGAATAATACAGTTTATGGGAAGACAATGGAAAACGTTGGCAACAGAATTGATGTTAGACTGGTTACGCATTGGGAAAGTATCAAGAGGAAAATGGGAGCTAGCGTCCTAATATCACGTCCAAATTTCAAAAGCTGTTCAATTTTTACCGAAAATTTTCTTGCCATTCAGTTGGGAAAGGTTATTGTATTGTATGATAAAACGCTATATTTATAGACAAGTTATGAAGTAGTATGGTGCTACATTGCCCTGCAGTATTGCTCATATAAAGTAGTTAAAGTTTGCCTAAAAAATTCGTTTTTTCTGCATTATAACAGTTTCTAGTGTTTATCAGCATCCTACATAAAATTCCTCAAGTTTACACAGTGGTACATTCGGATTCTGCAAGTAATCATCTCCGATTCACTATTGCGTGTAACAAAAACCTTACAAAAAAAACAAACAATCCAGAAGAAATATCACCTGATAAAAGCTAGTGGTTTTTTCTACTTTCTTGTTATAGTCCAGGAATCATTGGGTGAAAAATGGCAAATATCTGATCCACTTGCAATGATGTTCTAGGAGACAAGGTGGTTGCATGCGACAGTTGCCACATTACAGTGCATCCCACTGAGAACTGCACTAGTCTGGCGGCTTCTGAAATGCGTGCAGTCATAATACAGAAAAGAACTATTACCTACTTTTGCAGTGACTGTCGTATAGCCTTTAAAAGTGTACCGAAGTTATTGAGAGAAATTGGCAGTCTGAGAACAGAAGTTGATAATCTGAAATCTGAAGTCAACAGTTTGAAGGACGAAGTTGAAAAATTACAAGCAGAACCTAAATCAGCAGCAACTGTCAGTGAAGAAACTATTCAAGAACTACTGGATCGCCAGGAAAGGACTAAAAACATACTCATTTTCAATCTCCCTGAGTTACCTAATTTTTCTGATGATGCCACTCAGATAGAAGCTCTTTTGTCTGGAGTCAATGGAAATGCTGTTAATCTAGTGAAATTTACACGGTTTGGGAATAAGAACAAAAATGGACACCGCCCTCAGTTGAACATCTCGTCGTTCACCTCAACAATAAGGCCATATTAGTAGCTGCATATTTCCCACCAAAATCTCAACCTCATCAGTACGAGATTCATCATGATCAGTTAAATGCCATAAGGGAACAACACACTAATTCCAAGTTCTATATTTTTGGCCATTATAACCTCCCTTCTGCCATATGGGAAATAGAAGATTTCTGCTCTACTTTAACTGTTCGTCCTAACACTCCACTGGTTGAAGCTGATGCTGCTGAAGTTGTTACATCTATATGTGCCTTACACAACTCATTCCAGTCGAACAACATAACAAACGACAGAGGAGTCTTACTAGATCTAGTTTTATCACCAACTGAACTTTCAGTGATTAGAGCTCTTGACATATTGATCCCACCTGACACACATCATCCTCCTTTAGAAGTTACTCTCCAGATTAATAATGTGAAAAGTAACGATCTGGGCGAAGAGTATTATTATGACTTTCGCAATTCAAACTTCACAGCTATACGATTATGCCTTGAACAAATGGATTGGGACAATCTACTTCGCAATAAGGAACTTCCTGACATGATTTCAATTTTTTATGATGCAATATACACAGTGATCGAGCTTTTTGTTCCTCTCAAAAAGACCTACACTAAGAAATATCCATGTTGGTATTCTCCCCAACTCGAGAGGATGTTAGGCGAAAAAAAAAAGCACATAAAATATATAAAAGCACCAGATCCCCTGAGAGTTATGAAGAATTCAGCTTCCTAAGGTCCCAGTGTAAAGTTCTATCTAGAGACTGCTATGCAAACTAAATTCAAAGAACTCAAAATTCTATTACAAACAATATCAAAGATTTTTGGACTTTTGTAAGCAATAATAGAGAACAAAATACTTTACCTGATACAATGTTATGACATGATAATGTAGCAAGTTCCTGGCCAGACATCGCCAATCTCTTTGCTAAGCACTTTTCCTCTATTTATACTGATCAAACTCTAAATCTATTTAATAACCAAATCCGACCCATACTCAATATACCTTCCTACCAGATTCAAATTTCTACAATCTATGATAAATTATTTAAACTCAATATAAATAAAGGCCCTGGTCCCGATGGTATTCCCCCTATTTTTCTCAAAAGTTATAGTTTTGCACTTTCCCGTCCTCTTTTTAACATTTTCAACAAATCCCTGGATTCTGGGGAATTTCCCGAATACTGGAAACTTTATTATGCAACCCCGATATATAAATCAGGAAATAAATCGGACATCTCGATTTACCGCGCTATATCTATTCTCAGCACAATCCCTAAGTTGTTCGAAAGCATCATTGCTGACAGACTTACCTACGACTGTTCCAATGTAATAACATCTCACCGATTTGGCTTTTCTTCTGGGAAGTCTGCGGAACTGAGTTTAATATCCTATATTTCCAACCTGTCAGTTGAACTAGAAAAGGGTTTTCAAGTTGATTCAATATATACAGACTTCTCCAAGGCCTTCGACAGGGTTAAAAATGAATTCTTGCTCCATGAACTTGAATTATATGGGATTGGTGGCTCATTATTGAAGTGGGTTGGATATTATTTAGAAAATAGGCTTCAAATGGTCAGAGTAAACCATCATTATTCTTATTCTTTTCCAGTACCATCCGAGGTACCCCAAGGGTTTCATTTAGGACCACTTTTATTCAATTTATATATAAATGATATTACATCCTGTTTCCTAAATAGCAAAGCTCTTCTTTTTGCAGACGACCTCAAATGCTTCAGAGTTATTCAAAACGTTGATGATGCCATTAGTTTACAGTCTGATATCGATAGACTACCAAACCAAAGACTTGGACATCATCATTGACTGTACTCTCAGTTTTAATCATCACATCAGTTATGTTGTTCAAAAAGCCAAAAAAAATCTTGGTTTTATTAAAAGGATCACCCGCGATTTTACCAATGTCTTCCCAACCAAAGTTCTTTACTGCTCATTAGTTAGAAATCATCTTGATTACTGTTCTTCTGTTTGGTCCCCAAATTTTATCACTTACAAGAATAAAATTGATCGAGTCCAACATGATTTTCTAATGTACATAGCTTTCAAAGTTCAAGTTGTTTGCGAGTATAGCCAAATGGCGTATTATTTAAATATTCCACCTCTTGAAGTTAGAAGGAAAAAACAAGATCTAACATTGCTGTTCAAGATAATTAATGGTGTATACAACTGTCCTGAACTGTTATCAGAAATAGAGTTGTATGTACCCTCCCGCACTACCAGACAATCACAAACATTCTTTGTTCCTTTCAATAGGTATAATTATGCCTTCTATTCTTTTCTCCCAAAAACCCTTCGTCTGGCCAATTCATTGAATGATCTCGAATTATTGGACTCCTCAATTGTTAGATTTAAAAATCAATTAAGAACAATAAACGTTTAGGTAATTTAATTAATTACTGCAATGTAATCAACTAATGTAGGTACTTATTCTGCTTTTTGAGTGTACATTATTTGTGTGTTTTATCATTTTTGCCTTGTAACTGTATCTATTTGCATTTTCCTATGTATTCCTAATTGGGCATGCCCGTATATTTAAATAAATAAATAAATATTTAGGATTCTGTATTCTAGAATTGTCCAAAACAGTCATGTACAACTTTTTCTATGGATGTATTAAACGTCATTATGCAGAAAATGCCACCTCACTCTACACTGACACGGATTCACTAATCTTGAAAGAAAATACCGACAATTTTATGATTTCATCACCAGCAATATAGGCGAGTTTGATACTTCCAATTACAAAGTAGGAAACCAATTCAATATTCCTATTACAAAGTCAATTCTGGGTAATTTCAAAGATGAATTTCCAAATGATCCCCTAATTAGCTTTTATGGTACCGGTGACAAAGCATAGTATGGTCAGTCTGTAGGTATTAAATTCAAGAAAGCAAAAGGTGTCTGTCAAAAGATCCGTCATAAAGAATAAATTGACATGTGAAGATTACAAGAAAATTGTCGAACAGGGTGGTTTAATATTTAGGAAGATGAACTCGTTTAGAAGCATATTGCATGACATGTATACTGAATTGAAAAATAAAGTTGCATTGTCATACCATGATGATAAACGATTCATCATTCTCAATACAACACAAACTCTTCCTTTGGGTTATAGCGATATAGAATTTTACCAGAATGATCCAGAAGAGAATATTCGTTGAGTTTCCAATATTATTCAATCTTTTTCCCAAGATAGTCCTTTAGATCAACTAATTCGTTTATTAACAGCTGAATCGAACAATTGAAATATCATTCTAAATGGAAAATTCACCACCACTATACTTATTTATTTTTAATGTAAATGTGATTACGCTTATTATATAGAAGTCAAATTATACTAGTCAATTTTTGTTGATGTCTTGTTGTCCTGTTACAAAATATATATTTAAAAAAAAACACGTTTTTCTGATTTCCTATTGTTTCATTTAAGAGAATAAAATACCTGAACAGAGATATATAAAAATGATTATTTTGAAATCATCAGTATGAAAGATATCGAGGTGGAAGAAAGATTCCAAACCTATTGATAAATTCGGTCGTAGACGAAAATGGGGTGCTGTTAAAGTTCGAGTTCTTCAAGGTTATCAAGGTCCTCGAGGTATAGGATTCAAACTTTCACCTGATGACCAATATGATACGCAAGGTAAAAGACTGAAAAATGCTGGTGAACCGATAGATGAGAGTGATTGTGTAACTCAGTTATATCTGAATGAACAAATCAATGAGTCGGAGGCACTTGTCCTCAAAGCCTTGCAGGCTGCCATACTTGCCACAACGGCTAACATTGTACCTGATGCCTGTCAAGCTTTCGACGAAAAAATAGAGGAGGTGACAGATGGTCTAGAGCGCAAATACAGTAATCTAAAAAGTGATGTGGATATCAAAGTATGGGATGCTACAGCTACAATGACATGAAACATAACAGAGTTGACAAGTGAAGTCAATCACAAATGTGATATTCTGAAAAAGGATTATGTTAATGCATTGGATGTTACTTCTGCAGTAATGCAAAAATAGATGATTTGGAGAAGAGGTTCAGGCCCTACTGTTTAAAAATTTATTATCAGTGTATGAAAACATTACAAATAAAATGTTTCAAATTAATGTTTAAGATTTTCATTTCATAATCACCAATTTTTGAAAAGTCTTATTTCAAGTTATAGAAACTTTTCATGTTTTTGCCGTTAAGCGGCGCAAATACGTGTGTTTGTGTTCTTTGTGTGGCCCTAAAAAGGGTCGATTGGGTGCTCCGAAGAGCTGGGTGTCATCCCGCATATTTATGCAGGACGACTACGGATGGTAGGGTGAGGACTTAGATGACATCTTTGTCATCCGATGACACCAGAATGACGGTGTCATCATCGGAGTCATCCTCTACGGGATACTCCTCCGGGTCGAGATCCATATTTATATCCTCGACACGGATATGAACCACTTCGTCGTCGTCCTTGGAATCATCCTCCGAGGAGCTATCGCTGTCGACGACGCTTTCATCCAAAAATTTATCGTCCGATGACGGAGTTGGATTGTTCCGCACGTGCTAGGAATCGCATGTTAAAAGATAAGACCTCGTTAATCCTTAGCAAACAAACAAACTTCCGTTCGAATTACATTCACCCGGAGGATCTCAGTACTGTGGACCCGGTATATTCAATATTTCAATCATCTAACTGATCTCACAGCGAGACATAAAGCAGACAAAGATCTCGAATACGCAGCTTGGAATAGAGTTGAATCGCTGGTATTGAGAAAAGAGTAGCTGCCCTACTCTTTACCAATATTATGCAATCAAAGGGGCGTTTCGGTATGGGTTGTAGTACGTGCTAGGAATCGCACGTTAAAAGGTAAGACCTCGTTAATCCTTAGCTCGCACAAGTTTCGACTTCTGAGGGCTGTCATTTGTAGGGGGATGACAGCTGGTTAACGGAAAAACAAAAAAAAAACAATTTTTAGAAAAGCAAAACAATTTTAAAAAAGCTGTGGAGTCCGAGACCTCGTTCACCTGGATTGGTCCTCTGGAAGCTCTTTCACGCGGTTCCCAACGTACACCATTGAACATCTCATTGACCTGGATCTCGTCAATTCCTCCTATCCCATCATAGAAGTCATATTTATCTGGGATTTGTCTCGGAGATGTGGTGGAGTCCGGGAGAGGCATCTTGGAAGACTGATACTATAATTTGAGCTCGCATTGAATTTATACTAGTTCAGGGGTGGGAGAAAATAGTGGAGGGTTTGGATTCAGTCTTGAATAAGTGTTTAAAAATATTATGAAGTCAATGTTTTATCAAAGAGTTAAAGATTATAACCTTATTGAAAAATATAAAAAAACATAATTAAGAGAAAGTGATTAACAATGCCCCAGCCACGCATCGTTTAGTATGTACCACTGAATCCAATTGATTGTACACTCCTTTGATCACTTAATTTTTTTTTTGTGGTTTTTTCATTTTATTAATTGTATTTGTACAAAACTTACTCCTAAATTAACATTTTTACAACACTTATACCTACAAGTAACTTAACTTAAATACCTCACATCTAAAAATTAAAATTAGAAAACTCCTGAATATTCAGGGTCAACCGTTGCACCATGGCCGCCCCCTGCGTCTTGGCATCTCTCAGCCTGGTGGATAGCTGGGCCTCCAGGAGAGTTTGCTGCCTTTCGCGGGCCATCAGATCTGCCAGCTGGCGCTCAAGTTCTGCCCGCGCTAGCTGACATTGATCGAAGTCCTGCTAAGCCTCACTTATCTCCCACTTTACCCGTTGAACCTCCATCTCCAGGTCAGGTGCCGATACCACAGCGATGGGCTCCACGATAGAGGCTGGTGGGGGGACTTCTTCAGCTGTGAGTGGTGGGGGTTGTGGAGCAACGTCAACGACAGGCGGTAGAGGTATATCGGCAACTATCGGTACAACTAAAGGAGCACGCGTTGAAACAAGTTTAACTGGTACCACTGTAGTTGCAACCGGTGTCACAACAGGCCTCACAATAGTTGAGGATGCCTTCTTGGACGGCCATCCTACAAAGTGTTGGTTCTAGTGCATTTTCTACGGTACTTCGCAATAGGACCAACCTTACTTCTACCATTGCAGCCAGATTGCTTCGTCGATGATGATTTCTGTGGTGTTTGTGCCACGAAATCATCATCACTATCCGCAATATTAATTATCGACATACCTTCCGTCGATGAAGTTGTTCCCACGTTATGGGATCTTTTGGGAGCAACGTTGTCAATTAACCCACCTTGCCGTTTTCGTTTACCTACAGGGGAAGCCATTATCGGCGTCACCATCTGGGGGACTGCAACGTCGTCCTTGAGGATATCCATGGGGCCCTCTAGTTCATCTTGTACGTGGGGCACCTGTGGCGTCGGATGGAGTCCTTCAGGGGTTGGTGGGTATCTTCTCCACCTCTAACCATCCAACCGGATGTTGCTCAGGATGGTGAGCGCTGCAGCGGTGGTTAATGCAGGAGAGTTCATAGCTAAACATACAAGTTTGTTAACCTACCTTCAAAGTATCCTTAATTAGGTTGCTGGTGGCTGTGCTGGTGGCTGGTCTGGTGGCAGTTCGGAAGAGTGACTGAAGATTATTTGAAGGGCCTTCTTGTTTTAAACACTCAACCCTCCACCCCACTCCTCCTCTTATTCTCCGAGCTCCCACTTCAATCCCCACTCCGACCTCCCAGTCCAATCCCCACTATGTCTTAAGCCACGCCCCCCTCAGACCAGACTTTGCAACCCCAGACCATCATAACCCCGCCCCTATTTCAGCTCTGCTATATATTACAATGCATACATCTCTCTACAGGGCAAAGCTGATATAGAACTGAGTGACATGAATAACAATTATGGTTGGGAACATTCGCATAGTCGAGGGGATCATGTGAATTAACATGCTGATACCACTCACAATTATTATTCATGCCGCAATAACGTACAAAACAAATATCGCATAAGAATCGTTTTTCATTGTCACAAGTTTTAATTGTAACGAATGAAAAGCTGCAACAGAACAAATTAGTTGCAAAGTTTTCTAATACCTCTGTCATATTTATTTGATGGCTCTTGTTCACGATGGTTTCGGGCTCATCCTCACAGTCTGGTAAAATTCCATCATCTACTTCTGGTTCTTCTCCGTCATCTTCTAGAAACTCTTCTTCGACGAAGTCATCCCCAGCGGGATTGTCTTGGGGACCATCTTCAACATCTCCCAGGTCATTGAATTCACCATTGTCACCATCCTCAGCCACTACAAGTCCATCCTCCTGTTCCCAAACAAAATCGTCGCCTGCCAAAACATCAAACTGATTGTTGACATCTAATCGGGCGAGGGCTTCCAATGCAAAATCAACTTGATCAACCATAATTGCTATACAGACACAGGTTCTAATAGAAAATACAATAGTCGAATGAAATTGTTAGGATTTTGGACCACTTTTATATGTTAGATTCGTGGGAGGAGTTACCACTTCCATAAAAATCACACTTCGTCCCCTGAGAATAATAGTGCCTTCATAAACTTAGATCTAACAGATATTTGATTAGCAAACCCGTTGCCAAGGAAACGTGTTTAAAAATGGTAGAAACATGACTAAAAAAATATTTTCAATTTTTTTCCAGTAGCATTCAACAATCCAAATTGTTTATAAAGTAAGATAAAATCTATTATATAATTTTTTACAATTATTTTTAAAAAACATGACAAAACATGACTAAAAAAATAGTTTTAATTTTTTTTCCAGTATAATTCAACATTCCAAATATTTTATCAAGTGTGACATTTTCCGGTAATAAGTATAATAACGCCAATACAATACATTACAAAAATTCCAATATATGTACCCATAGCTCCCAATGCAACGCCTATGTTACCTAGTAAGATATTCGGCGGTCTTTACCTGAAAGCATCATATGTATATCTGAAAAGGCCATCAAAATGGGTCATTCTGCGTTTTTCTATGCGATACTTTAGTTAGTTGTGTTAGATCGGTAATGGTGACAGCGACAAAATCTCAATTAGAAAATGAAGCAGCAGTCAAGGCACTGTTGGACAAGGAAAATATAGTGCCGACTATCATATTTCCCATTAGAGAAAATGATATTGTGGAAGCTTCCCCTGTGAAGAGAACAAGGAAACGCAGTAGGCCGATTTCGAATATGGACAAATTTAAAGCGAATGTCGAAAAATTTAGCCCATATGCCCGGAATGCATGGAGAAAACCGATCTTTCCATTATATGACAATACACCGAATGTTAGCGAAGACCATATAGTGGAGGATTTTATCGACGACGAACCAGAAGAAAAAAAAAACATCAACAAAATCTACAGAACAGAATCTAAGCGTAGTGAAAGTGACAAACAGACTTGTGAAAGAGACTCTACAGACTCAGATAGTTCATCTACAGACACAGACTCTACAATAAACAGTACATCTTCAAGTTCTACAGAAACGAAGAAAGCAGAGCAAGCGTATGTTTGCCTTTCTGAAAAAAATTGAGTGAATCTGACAAAGAAATGAGTGAAAAATTATTAATTTTGAATAGTAAATGTGACAGTTTAGAAAAGGAACTCCGGGATATCCAGGTACAACGTGAGCAATTGAGAAATCAGATGAGAAAGCGTCAGGAGGCAAAACAAGTCAGGAAGGAGATCTTGGAAAAACATGAATTTTTTTTTCAGGAAATTGATTAATTATCAAGCCAAAATAAGCCCGAGAAAGAAATCTCTTAATAGTACCCTCCTCCAACCTCCTGGACATTATAGAGAGATTTCTTTCTCGGGCTAAACCGCACACTACCCATTGAGCTACGCGGTCTCCAACAGAATTCGTTAGATTTCTTCTATATGAATGTTTTAAATTAAACCCCTAAAATGTATGCAACTAAATATACATGCTTATTCTATAGCTACTATATTTCCATAAAACTGAAGAGTTGGTCCATCTAGCGCCAAATAGCACAACACAAATGAACTGTTGGTATGTCGGTATAGGTTTCTATGAAGACCAATTCGACTTTATACATAGGATCTGAATTTTCAAAAATAATTAAATCGAGATTTTCCTGTATTTTTTTTTCAAGTATAACCAACAATTTTATATTCTTTCTCGAAAGATATGATCATTTTCAATGTTTTTCACAAACAAACTTTTTCTTTATTATCATTCATGAGTGAGATATAATTTTTTTAAATAAGTGAGAGTAGGCGATTTGAGCCGGTTCTGGACCTACCCCCACCACTATAACTTTCAACCCGCGAATTAATTCAAGGTTTGATTTGCGACCGCGAATTAATTCAAGGTTGGATTCGCGATCGCGAACTAATTCGCGGTTTGATTCGCAATCGCGAATTAATTAGGCGTAGGCCTATTATTTTGAATTTTTCACTTTTTCAATGACTAACACTTCTTTTTCCTATGAAATTTGTAAAGGTAACTCCTGGGAGGGATACCTACCCCCTCTCCATCTACCAAATTTGTCTGTTGAAGAAGGTACAATGTTATGTATTCCAACAAAGGTGGAGTTTGGTTTTGAAGATATTCCGTTATATCACTTGCCATCCCCAGAAGGTTTTACCGATGAATATAACATCGATGATTATCTGACGATGGCATATATATCGGAACCTTCAGAAAGTGTCGATACAACCCTTTCGCAATTATCGCTACCCAAATGCCCTACACTTCTCTCTCTTCTTGGTGTGGATACGAAATCAAAACCATCTAAGAGGAAGGGTGCATCTACTGCTTCTAACCTCAAAAAAAACACTAAGGGTGTACGGAAACCCCGTAAGAAGAAGGTAGATGACACCTTCAAGAATGTGATGGGTGATTTGAAAAATATATAGCTCCATTCTTTCGGTCCACTGCAGCGCTGTGGGAACATGTTGAAAGAAGCGAAATGCCGCATCATAAAAGCGAAAGCCACCATCGTCAAATGTGATGACGATGTTCGAAGTGGCAGTATGGACGAGGTGGCTCTCCAGGAGTGCGATACAAAGATTGCATTAACAAAGGCTGAACTGATTGAAATGTGTGGAGGCAGATAAACTCCGTTTCAAAATCACACAATCACAATCAGTCCGTCAATTGTTTGAAAATGCAAGCTGAGAAGGAGCTTCAAGAGTCGACTGAACTTCTCGATACGGTAGCATCTGTACGTGATAAGTGGCGAGAAGAGTTTGATCGCACGTTTCAATTTGATAGGGATTAGCTCTGGGGATCATAAAATGTTACCAATGTTGTGGATTGAAAATATATAAGCGGAAAAGGAGTATGCGAATAATTTGGTTTGGAACGTTGCGATAGGTTGGGGCAACGTTTACCGCTACAATATATTTTCGATTCATTTAAATATAATGAAATAAAAACTACTGGCATTCTTTTGAATCATTGAAGCATTAATACAAGTATTATACCATATCACGTTTACCAATCCACGAATTCTGTCCACTAGACAGGCCTAACAACTTCACGTATAGTTTATCTTTTTTACTCTTCAACACCTCCTCGACTAGATAAATGTCAGGATTTACCGTTTTTAATAACTCTTCTTCATAAAAACATCCTTTAATCGGTTGACCATTCAAATCTTCAAGTATATATGTTGTGGGGTATGTCCTATTGACTTTTAAATAAATAGTTCAGTTGTGAAATTTGCAGTGTATACCTTTTCGAAGGTGATTTTGTATTTGCTTATACGTACAATGTACAATTCATTCGGAATTTAGGATTACTTTGATTTCTTCGGATTCCTTTGGTGCCTTTGAATTTCAGATTTGTTGTTGATGTAACATACACCAGTTGTACGATGCACTTTATGATTATATTTTCTTGTAATTATTGGAAGAATATCTTACCATTTGTTGTGCCCCATCGCTGAAAATTCTCTGTAAAGCCACGTCTTTATTGTTCGAATTACTCTTTCTGCTATGGCTGCTTTCATAGTGCTGAATGTTGAATAATGATTAATGTTGTATTTTCGCATCAAAGATGAGAAAGTATTGTTGAAGAATTCTTTTCATTGGTCGCTTTGTAGATGTTTCGGAGAATAGTCGGCTTCTTTCAGTACATCTTCTAATGCATTGCTTACAGCACCACCTGTTTTGTTTTTAATCGGCTTTGTTCACTTTGCAAGGTTTCCATACAGACAATTTGACAATGTTACTGCATTATATAATTAGGACAAACTGATCATTTTCTTGAATGTTCCAATATATTATACCTTCCTCACGTAATTCTTCAATTATTGAAATTATTTCATTGTCGTGTCCAGTATGTCCAGCCGATTTCGAGGATATCAATAGTCGTAAACGATCGACTAACTCGTCAGGTGAATTCCAGTACACATAATTCGCAGGTTTGATATAATATTTTTTTTGCATCCGATTGAACCCTCTATCTTTTTTTGTTCTACTCCTCGTCGACAGATGATGTGATAAGTTTAGTAATGGTTTGATAACTTCACGAAATTTGTTAGATTTCGTATGTTTGAAACCTTTTCTTAGTTGATGTTGTATGTATGGTGTATTCGTTAGTTTCAATATTTTAGCATATGTATGACGAATTTCATCATCGAAATTGACTTCAGGTGGATTTTTCAAAACGTGTAACTCCGGACTATCTGGGAATTCATGATTTTTGTTTTATTGTCATTCCAAAATATAACATTCCTATCACTGAAACGTACATTGAGACTACCCATTTTCTCCGAATTCTTTGATGGTACCCGTCTCACTGTTAGCAGATGATATTTCACTATTAGATGATGAGTTCTTTCCCATTGGGGTACTCGTAACTTTTATTGGAGTAGGCTGAGAATTCCCTTGCTTCATTGGAAGCAGCTGAAGATAGAACCTTTTATGGTTTCATTATAGGATCATAGAGTTTTTCAAGCCCCATTCGGTTTTCAACAAGCCCACTCTTGATAGAGTTGAATTTCTGCCGTACAGCTTCTGTTGTCTCAACCAGTTGACGTTTCAAAATCAATTAATTATTTTTGTTTTCAACCACCAAATTATTTTTTGTCTTCATTTTGTTTCACAAGAGAATACACTGAAGTAAACTCTATGCAATTCAACGATCGATTGAATGTGGATTGCAGTGTCATGGATATATAAAACTATCGAACCCCATGCGATATCTACCTTCATGCATTTTTCTATCCTTATCAATGACCAGAAATCCATATTGATCCTCCCAACATTTAACACACATCAATTGGAATTGTTTGAATGTTACATCGGGTGACACGTGATCAGAATAAATATGATGTAGATTCGTTTCATCTTTCTTGAACATTACAATAAAGTTTCTATTATCTCGCACTAACTGTTTGGGCATTCGTGAATATGTTTGAGCAAGATAAAAACAGTCAACATCTTCATGACGTTCCATTCAGAAATATGATCTTATAATGTCCTGTTTTTCACTATTACATCATCGAAAATGAAAACAGAATTTAATTTGGCATCGGACGGTTCCACTATTTCTGCATTATTACTAAATGTATAAAATCCCAATCCCTTTATGGGTTCCAATACATTTCGTAGAAATTGATATTTGGGTTGATTAAGTGAATTTGAATAAAGATAAACGTTTGTGAATCGTAGTCCTTGTGGATGTATCAAAAGAGAGATCATTGCATTCGTCTTTCCACAATTCGACGGTCCGATAATGAGTTCTCGAACAGATGATGGAAGTAGCGGACCATGCCGCAACACTTTCTGTCCATTCAATCCACAACCGAATTTTTCATCTAGAATATCCACAGCAAACTTTTCTTTCTGCTTTACAATGCGCATCGTACCGTGGTTGGAGACTATGTGAGCGATGATATGCCGTGAACGTTTCATTTAAATGAGTACCATCAAACGATACGGATGTGTTCGTGGTGGATGCAGAAACAGTGGACGTGGATTTGTTAATAATTTGATAAACAAACTTCCGTTCGAATTACATTCACCCGGAGGATCTCAGTACTGTGGACCCGGTATATTCAATATTTCAATCATCTAACTGATCTCACAGCGAGACATAAAGCAGACAAAGATCTCGAATACGCAGCTTGGAATAGAGTTGAATCGCTGGTATTGAGGAAAGAGTAGCTGCCCTACTCTTTACCAATATTATGCAATCAAAGGGGCATTTCGGTATGGGTTGTAGTACGTGCTAGGAATCGCACGTTAAAAGGTAAGACCTCGTTAATCCTTAGCTCGCACAAGTTTCGACTTCTGAGGGCTGTCGTTCGTAGGGGAATGACAGCTGGTTAACGGAAAAAACAATTTTCAATTTTCAATTTTCAAACTATAAAGAAAAATCAACCGAAGAAAAAGAAAAATAATCTCAGAAAAATCGCTTTTGGTTCTGGGGTGGTTCATAAAGTGCGGAATGTATTGAAAAATGCTGGTGGTGAGCAATTTGTGACGAATAATAGGAAAAAAGCTACCGTAGTGGCATTACATGCGGCACGTAAATACCTCAAAGCTGCTGGTGGGAAGAAAACAATCCGCACACTGTAACGAAAATACTGTTATATTTAGATTTTAATTCCAAATCCATACTAGAAGCGACACCTAATAACGAACATGTGAACTTGTCTAAAGAGTAGACAACAGAATTCTCTCACTAGCTAAGACGTCCAGTGACAGCTGATGGCAAATAGCTGAACCTAGGGTAATTTCATTTGTAGACAGAACCATCTGGATTGATACCGTTTGGTTCATATAGATGTCACTGACATGATGTCGGAAATCCAGTTCGAGAATTGGACAAGTGGGATGAGTCCCCTTCTTAGTTTGGCGGTCGAGGTGTGAGGAGGTCGCTTGAAGGTGTGATTCAGGTGACGGTAATAAATTTAAATCCATATGAGTTGATGCGATCATAAGTATTTTTGAATGAACCTCAAGTGAATAATACTGGGAATTAGATTGTCGATCAACTCCAATCCAGAAGGAAGTGCCAATTGCAACGGAATTCATGATCTTATAACCTGTTGATCAACCATCGATGATGGCCTTCTAGTTCGATCCAGTGTTGCGATGATAAGCAGTTATTAATCACCTAGGGCAAATCCTGAGGTGTGATCACGTGGAAAGTAATTACTAAGAAACCTGTAAGTGTCAAATGAAATATTTATTTGTCGATGCATGTTGCATACCAGAAAGCGACACCATTTTATCGAGCTGACAATCCTATCTTTTTGTTTACCATCAAGTTTCAAGTAAAACATTTCCAAGTTTGACATACATATTGGAGTGCTAACCTCAAAACGTCAATTTTGATTTTCGGGACAACTAACCTCAAATCTTGTGGACTTTGAATATTGACATTTATTAATCTTTATTTCTATATCTTTTTTCTATTTGTCTTCACATATATATCACATTTTCAGTAATGATTTCACGATATTATGTCAGATATTCAGTGAGGAGGGTATCGTATACTGTTGAGTTTCAAATTTGTGATAAACCAACATCTATCAAGCCTTTTCATAGTTCATACCAGACGATTCCCTGGACCTATTACGGGAGCCGTTATCTTGTTCATGCTCAGATTAGCAGAACAATAACCAAGACGTTCCAGTCAGAATCTCAACACTGTATGAATGAACTAAGGTGACCTGTATCCCTGAAGCAAATTCAGTAATAATATTGTTTGAATATCAACGCGTTACTTTGACACTACATTTTGTTGAATTTATTAATATATATTTGTTTTGAAATATTGTTTTATTGTTGGTCTGGTTACAGAAGGGAGTCAATTTATCTTATCTCAATTATCTATCATTAGGTATTTTGTACTTTTTATTCCTGTTAAATTAAAAATTGCTGGCGTCCAAGCCAGTCAAATTCTTGAAGTTCAAAATTTAAAACACTTGCCTGCCATACAAAAATCCGAAACTGGCAATCTAGTCCAAAGAACCTACGCCGTTCTCTGCTGAGCAGTCGAGCAATCAAAGTAACCCCGGTTACGTTACATAATTTGGCGCCTCAACGTTTTAGTGACGTATAAAAAATTTTTTGAACAAAAGTATTTGTCTTGGCAAATATCTTTACCTTTCCTTCTGTATCAGATAAGCAATTTAACTTTGGTAACTTTAATTTTGTAATTGAAAACTCATTACTGAATTTTTCATTTCACAATTGTCTTTTATATCTTTTGATATATATCTATCTTTCGAGTTGCTATTCACTATCGTATCAAATTGATATTTTTCATATCGTTTATTTTTTTTTTTTTTGAATTGCAACTCACCTATCTCATCTGATCATATCTTTTTATCGATATCTGACTTACCGTACCTCATCTATTTGACTTTTGCTCAAATATCTATCTCTCATCATGGAAGTAAATCACTTAAAAGCTAAGGAACTTGATTATGAAATCAGGATAAGAAATATAGAACCAAAAGGGGACTTGGATAAACGTAGAAAAATTCTGAGAGGACTTTTGAGTCAGGAGAGTTCCAACCGTAGCTTTTCTAGCGCTTTCACTGTTTGTTATACTTTTGCTGAAGATGTATCTCTAGTTAAAGAAACATTGGCTGATCTAAAAGCAAAAATTGATTCCTATACTCATAATCTTGTTGAATACAAGAGATTATCTACTAGACTATTTCATTTATCTGGAAGAATTCATAGACTTAAATTTGTATATGAAAATGAGGAGGCAATTGAAAAAGCACTTCATTTAGAGCTTATAGAGCTCGAAGGAGACTTAGCTGATAAAGTTTCTAGTGGTGCATCTGTTCAGACATCGACTCCAACAGGCCCTAGTCATCAGCCTCCCCAATTTAATTTTCCAAAGCCTGTATTGCCTTATAAGTGGAACATTCACTTCAGTGGGGATCGTAAAGAATCTCTTGTTTCTTTCTTGGAGAAAGTTGATGCTTTCAGCTTTGCTCGTAATGTCTCTAAAGATGATCTGTTTATATCTGCTGGTGATTTATTTAAAGATCAGGCTTGGACCTGGTATAACAATAATAGAAAAAGGCTAGGAAACTGGGATGAACTTGTTCAAAAACTCAAAGATGATTTTCTGCCATACCATTACGATGAAGATCTGATACGAGAGATTAGTAATCGAACACAAGGTTCTTCCGAAAGAGTTACGATGTACATCACCTGAATGGAGGGAATTTTTAATAGACTGAAAACAAAATCATCAGATAAAGAAATGGTAGATACTATTCAAAGGAATTTATTACCTTATTATATGCCACATTTAGTTTTGAAGGAAGTTAATAATATTTCTGAGTTGAATGGTTTGTGTAAAAAATTGGAAGAAGCTTGTGAATGGTCTGACAGATATAAGCCTCCTCCAGTATCTAAAACAAATTCATTAGAACCTGACTTGAGTTGTCCTACCCATCAAGAATCAAATAATCTCTCTTTTAGAAACAAATTTGTCATTAATACAAATGTTTCTGCCTTAAACTCTACTACCTGTTGGAACTGTTCTCGTAGTGGACATATCTATACTGAATGTAGATCTCAGAAAAACTTGTTTTGTTTTGGCTGTGGAAGAAAGGGTATTGTAAAATCAAAATGTTTTAAATGTACTCCAAAAAAACGTACAAGCTGGCACAGCAGGTTTGGAGGCTATGGTAGCAAGCAGTTCAAGCCCAAACAAATCCAAAAAGAACAAAGCAAAATCAAGACAGTGAGTTCTGCAGAATGGCAGAAATGGCTAGCTGTTGTTCATAATTTTGTAACTAAATCTCCTAGATATCTGAAAAGTCAAGTTCTAATCTCAGCGTACCTCCAATTAATCCAATTTTTGAGAACAAAATAAGTGATAACCGTCCTTATCTAAGAATTCGCATCTATGATGATGAAGTTTCGTGCCTTGTAGACTCTGGGAGTTGTCATTCTATCTCAGGTGCATATGGTATGTTCATTTTAAAAAAGTGGAACATCATTGTCGTTCATGACACTCCTTTACAAGTAACTACTGCGGATGGTATAACACAAGAATGTTTAGGCCACGTAAATCTTCCTATTTTATTATTAGGGCAAAATAAATGGATTAAATTGTTGGTTATCCCTTCCTTGAAACATAAAATTATCTTAGGAATAGACTTTCTTAGGAAATTCCAGGTGAAAGCAAATTTTTATGTTTTATCTTATACCTTACAGAACAATGATGAAAGTTGCACTGTCAACACTATCCGTTCATATGAGGATTTGACCAAGGAACAACAACTTAAGTTGAAAAATGTTGTGGATTCCTTCTCTGAAATTTCACCGGCTGATAGCATTGGTAAGCCTATTCGACAGCGTCAATACCCCTTGTCCCCTGCCATGCAAGTGCATCTCAATAAGGAAATTGATGAGTTTTTGCAATTGAGCATTATCCAACCTTCACAGTCTCCTTGGTGCAATCCAATATGGCTAGTAGAGAAGCACTCTGGTGAATATCGAGCTGTTCTAGATTCTAGAAAGCTGAACTCAGTCACGGTCACAGATGCTTACCCTATGCCTCTTATTGAGTCTAGTGTGCAAATTGAGAGGTGCTAAATTTCTATCTTCTGTTGACTTGAAAAAAGCTTTTCATCAAATTTGCTTAACACCTTCTTCCTGTCCTGAAACTGCTTTTGCTGTACATGGTAGAGGCTTGTTCGAATATGTTCGCATGCCATTTGGTCTCTCTTGTTCAAGCCAAACAATGTGCCGATTGATGGATTTGGTTATCGGTCCCTCTCTAGAACCCTATGTTTTTTATTATATTGATGATATAATTATCACGACTCCTGATTTTGAAACTCATATGAGAATTTTGTTGCAAGTTGAGGAAAATTTAAAACAAGCTGGCCTAACTATAAATTTTGAAAAATCACAATTTTGTAGATCATCACTTGAATTTTTGGGATATATTGTAGATAAAGGTGGCTTAAGAATAGATGATTCTAAAATTTCTGCTATTTCAAATAATGAGAAGCCTCAAACAACCACACAAATCAGACGACTGGTTGGTATGGTTGGATATTACCTTAGATTCCTGAATAATTTTTCTTCTCTGTGTAGCCCCATTGCTGACCTTTTGAAAGGTAGGAAAAAAGGACAACCTATAGTTTGGAAAGAAGAGGCAAGCAAGGCTTTTGAAGATATCAAAAGAACATTGACAACTGCCCCCGTATTAGCTAGTCCAGATTTCTCTCAGCCTTTCGTAATTTTTTGTGATGCCTCAAATACAGGGCTAGGCACAGCTTTATTTCAGGAAGTGGATGGTATAGAGCATCCAGTGGCATATGCAAGTAAAACTTTGAATAAACGCGAGCGAAAATACTCCGCTACGGAAAAGGAACTCCTGGCAGTAATTTTTGCCATTGAGAAGTTCCGGTGCTATATCGAAGGAACAAGGTTCAAAATTATCACCGATTGTGCCAGTTTAGTATGGCTTAATAACATGACCAATCCTGCTGGTAGATTGGCCAGATGGGCTGTAAAATTGTCTCAATTTTCTTTTGATATCGAACATAGAAAAGGCACGCTAAATGTAGTAGCTGATGCACTTTCTAGATCTCCTTCAGAGACTGCAGTCCTGAATTTATCTACTCTTAAGCCAGATAAATGGTACAGCGATATGTTGAAGAATGTTACTGAGAATCCAGAAAAATTCCCTTCCTTCAGGGTAGAGCACAATATTCTTCACAAACACGTTTTTGAAAGACATAAGAGCATTGGCAATTTATCTGACTGGAAAATTGTAGTACCCACTGCAAATAGAGCAGAATTGTTGAAAACATTTCACGACAGTGAAACTGCAGGACATCTAGGTATTGCTAAAACCCTTGCTCGTGTCCAAGAATTATACTATGGGCCAGGTCTTAGAAAAAGTGTTTATATTATAAATATGTGAGGAAATGTTCCACTTGTGCTACTTGCAAACCATCAAACCTACCCCAAGCAGGATTAGTGGGTTCGTACAAAAACATTAATTTTCCCTTTCAATTGATTTCAGCAGATCTTATCCAAGATCTAAAAATGGAAATCAGTATGTTTTGGTAGTTGTAGACTGGTTTACGAAATTTGTTTTGGTTCATCCTTTATCTAAAGCCACATCTAAGGCCATTATTAAATTTTTGGAAAATCAAGTTTTTCTTATTTTTGGAGTACCTCAAATCTTTGCATGTGACAATGGTTCAGTATTTACCAGTAAAGAGTTTAAAACTTTTATATCTAACTCTGAAGTTAAAAAAATCTGGTACACAGCTAGATATCATCCTCAGATTAATGCCACGGAGAGGCAAAACAGGGTAATTGTTACTGCCATTCGATCCCACATTAAAGAAAAGCATAAAACTTGGGATCAATCTATCTTCAAAATTGCACAAGCGAACCGTACGGCAAAAAGTGATGTCACTAGTTATTCACCTGCATTTTTAACCTTTGGTCGAAATGTACCACTTTCAGGGGATTACTATGGACAAATTGCTGAAAACTCTAGAAACATTGTCGAAATTTCTGAAAAAAATTCAAGAGTTGAGGATCTTCAAGAATTACCTAATATCTTTGTCGAAGTTCGTGAACAACTACGTAAAGCCTATGATCGAAATACCAAAACATATAATCTCAGGAGACGTTATACTAAATATAAAGTTGGTGATAGAGTTCTAAAGAGAAATTACGTTTTGTCTAAAGCAGAAAATGCCTTTGCTGCAAAACTTGCTCCCAAATATATTCCGTGCATTGTAGATAAAGTTCTATCTCCTCTAGTTTATTCCTTAAAGAGCAGTGATGGTTCTCATTTAGGTAATTGGCACGTTAAAGACATGAAAATGGATCCAGCTTCTCTAGACTCAGATGATTACTCAGATCCAAAAGGGGATCAGGATTCAGATGAGGAATTGTTTTAAGTATTCCTCTATTTACCTTTTTATCGTTATCTATTCTTTTTATAATAAATATCTGGGCAACAGTCATTATTGTATTTGCTTACTTAGCATATTATCTCATTATTGCAGTCATATCTTTAATACTAAATTATCTATTATCTTTATTTTACACTTAACCTATCATTGATAGCTTCTTGCATAAGCTCTCAATTGATTATCTTTGAGTAATTTATCTTTGTCAATGGCCTTTGTGATAATGGAAAAATAATAGTGTTTGAAATTCAATTGTTGATAATATTACATTTTCGAAGCTTATCTTTTGATAACTCCTGAAGGAAAATCTGTTCTTTGGGAATGTTTTTATTAATTTACAATTCTGATTACTCCAATTTTTTTATCTCTATAAATTTGAAGAAATTTGTCCAGAACTCACTTAATTGAATAAAATTTTTCTAATTTTTTTTCCAGTCTCACACATAGCTTACCTATCTCGGACAGAATATCTTTATGGAAGTTGAACTTATTTACCTCTCTGTCTACTTATCTTTGATGAAATATTTGATTTCATTGGTATCTCAGACAGAATATCTTTATGAAAGTTGAGATTCACTACCTTTCTGTCTACTTATCTTTAATGAAATATTGATTTAATTGCTACCTCTGTTGGGATATCTTTGTTGTTATCTTTGCTGTGAAAAGCAAGAACAACAAACCGAGTATGAGCTCAGCCTATGTTTTAGATACCTGCAATAACTATATCTTTACCTTTCATCTCTTAATGATGACTGTTGACCTATAGCCACAACGTACCTTGGACCTAAATTATTATCTTTACTGTTTAACTTTTCCTTTCTTTCCATATTTTAGGCTCAGTGAAGTGGGCCTAAGACTAACTCCACCATGGAATTTACCAGATGGTAGGTAAAAATCCTACAACTGGCCACTTTTCAGCATTTATTCTATTCTTCAGATTTCTGCTCACGGTGATAGCCAGCTGGAAGGTTTGGGGTAATATTAGTCGTGCAGTAGCTGCTTCACTTGAGCTGAAATTCCATATCTTTGTGCCTAGGTGGCATTATTTGATCAGTGTGATCTTGTCTAGGAATTTCCAGTTTCAAGGTGATGTAGTTGTACTCATGCATTTATCCTAAATGGGTCCTGCTGCTGTCATTGACAATACCTGCAGAACTTCTTTCTCTGTTTTTGGCTCTGTGGAGAGGGCCTAAAACTAACTCCACTATGGCATTACCAGATGGTAGGTAAAAGTCCTACAACTGGCCACCTTTTAGCATGGAATATTCTCTCGTGGGTCCGTTTACAGTGATAACCACCTGGGAAATTTTGGGTAATGTTGGTCATGCAGTAGCTACTTTACTTAGAGCTGAAATTCCATATCTATGTGCCTAGGTGGCATTTTTTTATCAATGTTGATCTTATCTAGGAATTTTCGGTTTTACTGTGCTGTAGTAGTACTAATGCATTTATTCTGAATGAGCCCTGGTGTTGTCATTGGTGATACCTGCTAAACAGCAACATTTTTACCATTTATAATAGAGGTAAAAGTCCTACGACTTGCCATTTTTAAGTATGGAATATCTTTTCATGGTTCCGCTTACACTGTTAACCACCTGGGAAATTTTGGGTAATGTTGGTCATGCAGTAGCTACTTCACTTAGAGCTGAAATTCTATATATTTGTGCCTAGGTGGCAGTTTTTTTGATCAGTGTTGATCTTATCTAGGAATTTTCGGTTTTACTGTGCTGTAGTAGTACTAATGCATATATCCTGAATGAGCCCTGGTGTTGTCATTCTAGCTTGTTATCTTATCTTTTCTAATATCTTATCTTTTTTTTATCTATGTGATTTGAACTTATATTTTCTAGACAATTAACGTTATCTCTTAGTTTAGGTAGTTTTAAAAATTCAGCGCAGATTTAATTTCCTGGTACGGTTTGAAATAATCAATAAATCTTAGCAACGTATGAATGCAACATAACATTAACTTTTATCTCTTTTGAAAAACATAGACAATTTTAATTGAATCTTCTTTATTGACTTATCTTTACCTTATTATCCTAATAGGTGACTATATAATATTCAAAAGACTCTAGAGAAGCTGGTTGCCTACTTATTACAAAGTGCCTGCTTGAAATTTCATGTACCTTTTGCCTGCCTGAGTAATTACATCTAGCCTTATCTAGCCTTCCTGACCAAATCACAGCAGTTTTCTGAAGATCTCTTCAACTTTGCAGTCCCTTGTTTGAAAATTTAAATTCATATCTCGCAATAGATACTCTAATGAAGTAGTTTTTTTTGGAGGTTTTAACCCTTTCCTGCTAAAAAAGGATGACTAATTTTTGATGTTTTGTTTTAGGGACTCACCTTGGCGGTGTGTGAGCTCAGTTCAGATGCGACAGCTAGCTTGCTAGCGGGGTCCTTGCAAGGGTGAACTTCGGGGGGTAGCGTTCGGCTAGCGTGGAGGCCTAGGCCGGTTAGCGTGTGAAGCTCGTCTACGGGCAGTCGGGCGTTACTACTGGGGGATCCTGAGCTCCCTGGACCTGTCGCATCTGAGGACTTGTTCACAGTGTCAAGGCTGAGAGTATCCCAAAAATTTCATTTTTGAGACTAGTGAACAGCATTTCACTTTTTCAGTAGGTGACGCTACAGTTCACCCCGGTTGAAAGTGACATCCGGAAATTTTTGTTTTTATTAATAATATGTTTTTTGTTTCACCGAGGGTGTAGCTGGTGATGGTCTCCTTGGGTTTGGTTCGGGGCAGTCGGTGGTTGTCTCAGAGAATCTTGAGGCGAGTGGTAGTAGATGTGTACTCACCGGCGCCGCAACAACACCTAGCAGCGAAGAGAGCATCTTGGCCAGATTGTCTTGGAGGGCTTCGACTGCGCTGCGTCTTATCTTTGGAGGCGGTCACTGATTAGACCCTATTGTATATCTCTTTTCATTCCCTTGATATTGGTAATTAGCAATATTCCTTTCTCATAATAGAGAACTTCAGCCATGTAAATGCTAAAATTCACAAATTTTATTTCCTGGATATTGGTAATTAGCAATATTCCTTTCTCATAATGGAGAACTTCAGCCATGTAAATGCTAAAATTTACAAATTTTTTTTCCTTCATATTGGTAATTAACAATATCCCTTTCTCTTTACCTTCCTGATGTTACTGGAGCCATTATTCTTCAAAAGAAAAAAATCCAAACATTTGTTTGAATTTTTTTTGGGAAGTAACGGGGATGTGTAACGGAAATACCGTTATATTTAGATTTTAATTCCAAATCCATACTAGAAGCGACACCTAATAGCGAACATGTAAACTTGTCTAAAGAGTAGACAACAGAATTCTCTCACTAGCTAAGACGTCCAGTGACAGCTGATGGCAAATAGCTGAACTTGTCTAGGGTAATTTCATTTGTAGACAGACCCATCTGGGTTGATACCGTTGGGTTCATATAGATGTCACGATATTATGTCACATATTCAGTGAGGAGGGTATCGTATACTGATGAGTTTCAAATCTGTGATAAACTAACATCTATCAAGCCTTTTCATAGTTCATACCAGACAATTCCCTAAACCTGTTACGTGAGGTGTCATCTTGTTCATGCTCAGGTTAGCAGAAAAATAACCAAGACGTTCCTGTCAGAATCTCAACACTGTATGAATGAACTAAGGTAACCTGTGTCGCTGAAGCAAATTCAGTGATAATATTGTTTGAATATCAACGTGTTACTTTGACACTACATTTTGTTAAATTTATTAATATATATTTGTTTTGAAATATTGTTTTATTGTTGGTCTGGTTACAGAAGGAAGTCAATTTATCTTATTTCAATTATCTATCATTAGGTATTTTGTACTTTTTATTCCTGTTAAATTAAAAATTGCTGGCGTCCAAGCCAGTCAAATTCTTGAAGTTCAAAATATAAAACACTTGCCTACCACACAAAAAATCCGAAACTGGCAATCTAGTCCAAATAACCTACGCCGTTCTCTGCTGGACAGTCGAGCAATCGAAGTAACTCTGGTTATAATTCCAATTCCTAAGGTCGGAGGGATTCTACCACTGCTACCGATTTTTGCTGGATTGTCCGCGCTCGGAAGTTTAGCAGGCATCACCAGAGCTGTGAGTTCAGCAAAAGCAAGCAGAACCGTCCTAATCGAAGCGAATCGCCATAATAAGAAAATGGAAAGTGTGGCATTGGGTAAAAGTGGTAGTGGTGTATACCTTAAAACGTACCGTAAAGGACTCTGACTCTACTTGAAACCATACAATCAAAAAAACTAGTTGATTCCCTACCTCGACGGCCTCTCACCGACATCGATCTCAACTATTATGCCAAGAAAATGAAAATTCCATACGTTCGTGGTATTTTCATGCGTGATACATTACCCACTAGAGGTCCACGACACCACGAGACCGCCATTGTCAATTTAGATGGAATAAGAGGATCAGGAACACATTGGGTGGCATACAATAAATGTGGGAATGACATTGCATACTTTGATAGTTTTGGAGATCTACCCCCACCATTAGAGTTGATTCAATACTTTCAGAAATGTTCGGAAGTGAAAATTCTATATAACTATGATCGCCAACAGAAATTCAATACAGTTTTCTGCGGTCACTTGTGCCTGAAGTTTCTCTCTGAGTTATTATAAAATGGATAAAACTGCAGCAATGACTCGAGAGGCTATTAAGGGGATGGGATTTTCTCTCAAGATGTATTCAAAATATCGAACCTTGACAAGAATGGATCGAGTGATGCTTGCGAATATACCGAAGGAAGTGATACTCGCATGTGCTGCACATGAAATTGCTTTTGTTTGGGAAAAGTTACCTAAAAGTCTACAAGATGATGGCGATATAATGAAATATAGATATTACAATGATCACCACAATCTTGATGGTGATAGCATTCCAAATTCTGATACCACGAAAAATATTCTGCTGTCATTGCAATATAAAGGATATGAATATTGGTGCTAATAAAAATGAAATGGATATTGATGAACCATCTCCGAAAAAGCGTAGGTTGTCTCCAGTGTGTTGTAGACAACAATGAATTGAAGTGAAATTCATAAAATGTATCAGTCATGTTACGGAAGTTCGAACTACAAGCTGTCGGGACGAGTGTCTTGAATGCAGACTTTTTCCCACCCATTGAATTGGATAGAAACAGTTAGTTCACCAATACTTCAGAAATACACAATTGAAATTACATGTGGTGCCTATGGAATAGAAGAAATTAATGCAGTTATTCAGAAACATATGTTTAGATTGTTTCATGGTAAAAATCAAAACGATACCAATGCAGATGACATATTCTACCTACATACCAATAATAATACATTCAAATGTGAGATGCGATCAAAATATGAAATTGATCTAACTTACCGAATTCCATAGCAAAGATGATGGGTTTCAATTTTGATAGATTCCAACCGAATCAGATACATGAATCCTCACAACCGATAAAAATAACAAGTGTAAGACTCATCCGCTTAGATTGCAACATTATATCTGGTTCATACATAAATAATGACGAATCCCACATTATTTTTTCATTCGATATCGATGTGAAGCCTAGATTCAATCTCACTAAAGAACCACACAAGATTATATATATGCCCATTAGTCCAGAAGGTCGTCTGTTGATTCACAACATCACAGTGTGTATTTTGGAACACAAAAATAATCTCATTGATTTCGGAAGTGCAGAAGAGATTGTCATAAATTTTGAATTGAAAAAAAATCTCATAACTATCATGGGTTTTTGTTATAATAGACAGAATCGACGAGGATTTGAAAACTTTCCACAAACAGCTAAAAAGGAAGGCTCGGCTAGAAAAAGGCTCATTCCAAAAGTGTACGCTAAACAGTTAGCACACCACGCTCTGTCAGTGAGAGATCTCAAATTTTTTAAATCAATTGGACTGACAATAAGGAACAATGGTGCTCGAAACGAATAGTGAAAAGTTGAATATATTCGATAAGCCGATGCTTGATCATTCCCTCGCAAGTTTACATGAGCACACATATAAACCATATGGATCACCATTATTTAGGAATTCAGATGAAATTCGAATTGCAATCAATAATCAAGATGTTATACTCGACATTGCTGAGAGTTTCATTTATATAGAGGGTAAATTCACACCTAAAGATGAAACGAAATCATGTTATCTCTCGAACAATGCTATCGTTTTCCTATTTGATGAAATTCGCTACGAAATGGGTGGTGAACAAGTTGCTGTCGTCAGGAAGCCGGGGATAACATCTACAATGAAGACCATGATTTCATTAGGAAAAACACATGCTAATACATTATTAACCACTGGATGGGAACTTTCGGAAACTAAACAGAATATCTTGGATACAACCAGTCATGTATTCAGTGGCACATTACCACTAAAATATTTGATGGGTTTTGCTGAAGATTACAACAAACGTATCATGAATGCCAAATAAGAAATAATCTCAATAATCGTTCGATCTTTCAAGAACTCATATATTGGTGAGGTTGATGCTGATTTGGAAATTAATAAAATTGAGTGGAAAATAAGGCATATAGTACCAGAAGATAAGCATAAGCTCAAACTTTTGAATATAATCAACAAAAGTAGTCTGAATGCTAAAATCAAGTTGGCCCATCGCATGTGGGATCTCTATGAACTTCCATCACTACGTGGCACATCTTCAGACATATGGGCTATCAAGACAAGCAACGCCCTTGAAACACCTCGTTATATCATCATTGGATTGCAAAGCACTACTACGCCTGAAGACAGGACAAAGGACAACACTAAATTCACAACTGCTGATATCAATAACATTCGTGTGTACTTGAACTCTGAGGTATACCCATATGAACGTTGGATTTGGATTTCGATAAGAAACTTGATACTTCAGCATATTATGCCTATGAGAACTTTCAACGAAGTTATTATGATAAAGATATGAGTGAACTTCTCATGGACATTGGGGAATTTCGACAAAATCTCTCATTCATTATTGATTGTTCACATCAGCCGAATGCCACAAAATCATCAACTATTGATATTAAGCTCGAGTTTGAAACTAGGAAAGTCAACTTCCCAGCCAACACCAAAGTATATGCACTCATTCTACATGATACATTCTTGACATACAATGCATTGGACGGATCAGTTCACAGCAGATATTGAAGACACACACATTTTTCATTATTTTGTATTGATTTTTTCTTTCTTTATTCTTGTAAAAGAGGAATAGGTAAATAAAACATGTATGAACTATTTTATGTTTTTTATTCAGATATTACTAGCTTACAATTCAATTAGTCTTAGGTATATACAAACAATCTAATAAAACTTCTTCTTCATCGTCATGATTTTCTTGTCCATTTTCGATTTCACTACCATCGCCATCCAGTTGGTACTTTTGGATGATTCCATTAGGTAGGTATGGCAAGAGACGGTAGAGAAATCTCCTCAGCTCACATTCAACCATTGCATCGCAGAGTTGATCTAGATCCAAAGAACCATCTGTATATTTCTCACAAAGATCCACTCCTTTCTGATAGTTCTCAGCGTCACGCAAACATAACTGGATCTGCTCTTCATCAAAACACATGCTCAGGTCATAGTTGGTGGCATGGTGAGCATCATCACTCAAAGCATCCAATTTAGAAGTCAATCGTTCAACAGCTGAAGAGATGTCTACAGCTTCGGTCCAGTTTTGGCTCGCATACAGCATCCACATCTTTCTCGAAAATGGAACTGAATCAAAGAAAAATTATTGAAATAAGTATGCTATAATAGAATTTATCAATAAAACTCACATATACTTTCGATGATGCCAACCGCCAAATATTGTGTTTAACAATGTATGGAAACTTTTTATATTTTCCTTACAATTAACACCTATAATATAATTAGACTCGATATATGAAAATCAACTATTATTCAATGAGATCGAATTCAACCAACGATCGTGTTTTCATACCAGCAAAGCTTTGTTGAGTCTGACCCAAATATGCTACGGTATATTTACCATCAGATGAATTGATCCAAGTAACATCGTCGTCACTAAATTGATCTGAAACACGTTTTGGTAGCCATGTTTTAAATAATGTGTTATTGCTTGCATCAAGTAATGTTAACAAAATGGATTTACCGGAACGAGTTGAACAAATTGACATAGTCTTTATTGGATAAGCTTCATTTAGTGGCAAGGATGATATTACCCTTTGTTCTAATACTTCCATTTCTTGTTTAATTACAGAATGAATTTTTTGTAAATCCTCCTTTGGAACCGACATGATAAAAATATAAATAATTTTCAATAGAAAAACACACTCACCAATTTATCTCTCTCTGTGTGGGCACTGAATAACTTCACTACTCTTGCTGACTGCTCGACTGCTAGGTATACAACTTCTGATTTCATATCACCATACTAACTTCTTTTATAATAGATAGTGAACCACCCCTACCACAGACTCATGCACCAGATGCAAAGCCCCAACCATGCACGAGTTTGCACCACATCGATAGAGGGCGGAGAGAAAATTGTAGTCGCTGCATGAGCGCAACGTATGGGTGTGTGTGACGTCAGCGCGGACCCACCCCACCTTATCGAAAGCGAGGTCCTGACACACTTCACTGGATCATCGTCGGATGCGCATAGCGTCACGCTACCTCTCCTCCCACCACCATCGCAAGGTATATATCACAGGAGAGGAATTAGAGTTCACATATCTGACTGGATCTCCGCGGTGTACTGACGTGTACTCCACACATAAGGACCATACATAATAGCAGAGTAGGTATACATAAAGGGTATGGAAGGTACGGAGGTAAGAAAAAATATATGATATGTACTTGGAAAAAGTACTAGTCCGTGCATGAAAAAAAATCCATGTCATCACAATCCCAAGGTAAAACACAAATCCTGAACACCTCCCAACAATACTCAAGACCAAGACCACGATCAACGTCAAGTTCAAGTTCAAGGTCAAGGTCAAGGTCAAGATCACCGGTGACGTCATAGTGGTGAGGGGAGGCCCAGAACCGGCTTAACTATTCTACTAAGTAGAATCGGAACGGCAAGCATATTAGTTTCCCCGACAGTTCTGATGACCAGATCTGATACTTGCTGTGGAGAGAGTTTTTAATAGTAGCTACTTCTTGGGTGTGGCGTTGTTCGACCCGGGTAGGTATACGTCTCTCCGGCATCCAGATGATGTAGGATGCTTCCGTCTACGATCGTCCTCTCCGTATTCCTCGCATCTTTTTTTTAGATGAACCATAGCACATTTGTCGATCCCAAACTCCACTCCGATAGCATGCAAGTACTCGTGCACCACCCTTAAGGACTGATGAAGATCCTTTTCTCCGGAGGCATATAATTTGAGGTCATCCATGTAAAACAGATGGGTGACCTTATGCCTCCGGTTATGGCAATAGTGAGATACAAAAAGAGAAGAGGGCTGAAGGAGTATCCCTGAAACACGCCCTTCCAAAGATAACCTGCTCTGTTTGGACTCTGACTTGACACGATATTATGGTGAAGCGAGTCCTCCAGAGCGGCATCAGCTGTTCAATGCATCTCACCATTTGATCGGTTACCGCAAGGTATCTGAGCAAATGCATGATGAGCTCATGCGATGTTGTATCAAATGCCTTGCGATAATCGATCCAGGCCATTGAAAGGTTACGCTTATACTACACGGAGTCTTGCGTGATACATCCATCGATAAGCAAGTTTTCCTTGCATCCAGCGACCCCCTTCTTTGACCCCCTTTGCTCATATACCGTCTCAACTGCGGAAAGTATTCGCATGTACAAGATGCGGGTAAACATCTTATAACATGCGTCCAAGCATGTAATCGGTCTGTAGTTCTTCGGATCAAACAAATCTCCGTTTTTGGGGATTAGCACGGTTCGCTCCCCGACAAACCAATCCGGAATCAGCTGCTCCCATCTAGCCATGAGTTGGGAACTCTTGCTAGATGGTGGTGGGTACATTGAAATGTTTTCCACCAATAGTTATTTAGCCCATGAGGGCCTGGAGCAGCAAAGTTCTTCCGGAGTTATCGGATTGCGCAGTTCATTGAGCTCAGGACGACGAAGCCTCCTGCAGAAAGCTTCGAACTGCGCTAGGGCTAGAGTATCTACGTTGAGTGGTTGCGGAAACTCATATATGTTTTTCCAGAAGGCTTCCACCCGATTAGCTGCCAGCGGGTTATCCACTCATAGAGTGTACCAAAAGGTATAGCCTGTGCGGGTAGAGGACGGCTATTATTATTATTTACCGTGGCGCTTCGGAGTGAATTACTGATTTTTGGTGGCGTATTCACTTTGCAGCTGTAGGAAAACTCGAAAAACCTACGGCACCACCCAGGGTGGTCGGCGCGAACTCCAAGTAAGGATTAGATGTAGGGATTAGCATCTAGACAAATTACTACCGCTACCGAGCACTCTAAGATGGCCGGGCTGACAGTCAGGCCGCTATTAGGGCACTGAACGCAACCAGAACCAGATCAAAACTGGTTCAGGAGAGCAGAGACGCCCTAGAAAGTTTCGCAATTGAAAAAAAAATAACGCCGATGTGAGTCCCGGGCCATGCAGGAATGGAAGGCAACGAGCAGTCAGACGAGCTGGCCAAGCAAGGAGCCGGCAACCCTACTACGGGCCCGAACCCGTACTCGGACTAACATGGAGACAAGTATCAACAGCACTAAATGAGTGGGCTGTTGATACATTAGGAAAAGAGTGGAGTGGATTATATCGGGGCCTGACAGGGCAAGGACGGCCAAGATGCTGAAGCTAAGCCGCAAAGAACTCCGACTCTTGGAGGGAGTTCTAACCGGCCACTGCGGCCTCAGGAGGCATTTGACTTTTATCAGAGTTGAGGCAGACCCACTATGCGCGGAATGTGGTGAGGAGGAGGACTCCTTCCACTTCCTGTGCGAATGTGGAAAATACGACAGGCTCAGACAAAATGTTTTCGGAGCTGCTACTATTGAGGAAGGATATTTTGACCTTCATAAGAAGGTCGAATAGGTTTCCTATACGAATCCTATACAATTGTTATTGTCTTATGGTTAATAAAGAATATTATTATTATTATTATTATTATTACGATGGCTGGGCTCAGTGAGAGAATCACATTGAAAAAGTAAAAAAGGATCATTATTCTTTTTTCACTCAACGAAAACTACAAAATTCTCCTCATATGTAAAGTATGTTTGGCTATTAGTCAGTAGATGGCGCATCTCGTCCCAGTAATGCATTCATCTATTCAATCCGAGGATTCCCACTTCACAGATTTAAAGGAAACAGACAAGCAAATAAGGTTGGTCTATTAGTAATATATGTTCACACACTATATTCAAGACAAAAATAATTTCATGATGAATTCCGCTTCATATATCAAACTCTATGTATTGTTCAGGTACATCGGGAGACAGCGTTCATAAAATCCATAGGTTTATACATACTTACTAAGCACTGATATTATATCATATTATATGAGCATGTAGAAGATGTTTCAGTCGTGAAATTTTCTTGAGAGATCTACGGGAAAGCCTTACTGGAAGCCGTGATAGACTGTAGTAGTAGTAGGAGTAGTAGGGATAAGTTACATATTTTCTTCTATAGAAATGTTTCAAATATCTTCATTCTATTAAAGTAGACTTGGACAGTTTTTAATATGCACTGCCGTGCTAATAAAAAAATCTACAATTTTCATATTTCATAGGTGTGAAATGATGCTGACAAGCCAAAACTGACCCAAATTTGTCAGGTACGCCCTTTATAATACTGCCCTATTAATCACAAGAGTCGTATCTGCATATTGACAGTTTTCGATAAAATCAACTTCAACTGTTTGTTAGTATGCCATATTGAGTATTTTCATTCTGGAAGTGGAAGTTTCATCTTACTGTATATTACCCGGTTTTTGCTGTTAGCATTTTCCGGGATTAGCTCGAAATAATCAGCCTCACACGAACTTAGACAATGGCAGCATCTATATCGAATGCAAAAGAACGACACGCATAAGCTTCGCAGGAGGCGGAATTATATCATCTAAAACCCTCTAGAGTTGCCGGGACTCTTGGCACAAGCGCTCGCCCCCCTGCTCGGGAATGGGAAGGGCGGAGGCGGCTCTCCGTGCGTCCAAAAACCAGCGGTAGAAGAAAGAAGATGCTGTTTATTGTTTTAATTTAGACAACTCTGCGGTGATTCTTCATTCGGAATTATATGATAAAGACCCTATTTATTAATATATTGATATATCAATCAATCAATCAATCCATCCATCCATCCATCCATCCATCGATCCATCGGTCCATCGGTCCATCCGTCCATCCGTCGATCCGTCGATCCGTCGATCCTTCGATCCTTCGGTCCGTCGGTCCGTCGGTCCGTCGGTCCGTCCGTCCGTCGATCCGTCCATCCGTCCATCCGTCCATCCGTCCATCCGTCCATCCGTCCATCCGTCCATCCGTCCATCCGTCCATCCGTCCATCCGTCCATCCGTCCATCCGTCCATCCGTCCATCCTTCCATCCATCCATCCATCCATCCATCCATCCATCCATCCATCCATCCATCCATCCATCCATCCATCCATCCATCCATCCATCCATCCATCCACCCACCCTGGTGAAAAACCCATGGGTACAGCGCCGGCTCTGTGTGCTTGGTTGTGAGGTCGAATCCACGGCTCGGGTTCTTCTTTCTCACCTATTCTCGAGTCACAAGCTGTACGCTAAGTGATAGAGTGAGATGATAGTTGACGGATGTGTCTCATGAGGAATGACCTGTGACGAGAGGTGGTGGGTGCTGGCTAATGAATAGTAAATTAAAGATGTAATAACAAACGGTCTATTATCAGTAATATAGAGTCCATATTTGGGTGTCTGAAAGTGCTCTCTGATACATGTACGCACGTCAAAAGGTTTGAAACTTGGCTATGGTTGATAATACAGATCCCACACTTGGTGGCGGGTGTGAAGTTAGCTCCAACTGGGCACCAGGAGCCCAAGGCCTTTTCTGGCCCCATACCTACTCCAAACTCGCAATAAACACTCAAACTTTGCAGTTTGCCGGTCCATTTTTGATTAGTTTCATTCGCTGATTTCAATGCAGCATAAAATTTACATCAATCCGCAAATATAATTGTTTTTCTAAAATAGTACTCAAGAAGTCACAAGGTCCTCGTAGTCTTTTACTTGACGTTTATTTTGAAGGAGAATATATTTCGAGGCCGACCTTGATCGCATAATAATTATGCACCCTCGGCTTGTAACTAAACAACGTTCACATATCTGCTGGCTAACGAATCAACAACTATGAGTAATCGCGTAGAAGAAACGGGATCTGGCTGAAGAATATTCTACTACAATATGCTTTCTGCGGCAACCCGTTTAGAAGGATAGCACGCTGTATCCTGATGTCTGTTATATCATTTGCTACGAAGAACTGTTTCAGTCGATTCAGATGCACTGTTCAATCGTAGATTATTAGATCGAATTCGAGTTGACAGTAGTATTTGCTGATGCTGCACTGTAACGTATCAGAACGTAAAAAATAATTTTGGTGTTTGAGGTTATTTTGAGTTCTCTTTACCACTTTTGCAATGACTGGGGTTTTGGCGATAAACTACCGATTATAGTGAATGCTTTATTCAACCCAAAAAGACATACAAACATGGAAAACCCAAATATATACTATACTATGCACACAATAGCTGGTGCTCATTACCCAAAAATACTAAATGATAAGATAGGGATAACCCGCATGCGTACTAAAGAGCTTTGAAAGTTATTCACTTTTTGTACCGGATGTCACAATAGTTTTAGCATGCAGGTAACAACACATTGTTTTGTATTTCTCGTTTCATGAGCAGTATTTCATTAATTTTCTCATACCGTTCGCGTTAAAGCAGTGCCTGCTGTTGTCAGCGATATTGCCAGTTTTCCCCTCTCTTCAGAGTTCATAATGTTCCGATTGGAACCTGTTTATTAACAGAGAATGTTTGATATATCAGAGCTATTCTGTTAATTGGACTCATTAGTGAATAGGTTTATTGGAATACGATACAGAAAAAATATACGAAATGAAAAATCTGAGAAATTAATAAAATATATTACCAATTATATAAAAATAAGGTGAAAGTAGTTAGTACGGAAAAATCTAAAAGTGGAAACGTATATTTATATGCATACGTTTATAAATATATCATCCTACCAGGAAAAGGTCCAGGTGAGTTGTTTCAAATGTTTGAGTTGTGCAGCATGAAGTGAAGGTACAATGCCAGAATCTGAAAAAAAGAAAATAACAATTAACCATCATGTGATCTTAAATAATAAACGACCTGGGTCAGATTGACAGCTATAATTATTATTTGTTATATATTTTTTTATAAATATAGAGGCTGAGTCAGAATAAGACCGACAAAATCCGACTACAGATTCCTCATTTCGAGGTGAAAAGTTCCTATCAAGGTATGTCCTAAAATGCATCCCCTCTGAGATACAGTTTGTCGAAGTACGAAAAAAAATTAGATTTAATTTTTCTTCTCCACAATTCCTGAAGCAAAATATACCAAACTCGGTACAATAATCAATGTTTATCAACTTAATAATTGGAAGTTATAATTTTTTATTTTCGTAAACCAGTGGCGTAGATACGTTGGTATGTGGAAATATTTTCCTTCATATTCTCTTTGGACAAGTGAGCGTTTGACATCAGTTAGGCTCATCGATACTCAACTTAAAAGTCATAACATTCCATGTACCTAAAAGTAAAGGTTTCTGAGAAAATTGAGAAAAACTGAAGATATGTCCTGGAGTAGCAAAATAATTTCCTTTGTAAAATAATCTCATAACACTAATTTCTCACAACATATTGGAATATTTGTCAACCTCCTCAACATTTTTTAATGTTGGGTGAATCGTAAACATGGTACCGGTGATTCAGAATGAGACCTAACTCAGTGATTACACGACATCAATTTCATCAAATAATATGATGAATGAATGACTCACCTGTACTATGTTTCCGATTCTTTCAACATTGACAAATGTTCAGGAGGTTGACAAATATTCCGATATGTTGTAATTATGCGATTTTTGCACATGAAATTATTTTGGTACTCCAGGACATATCTTCAGTTTTTCTCAATTGAGTACTTTTAGGTATATGGAATGTTATGACTTTTAAGTTGAGCATCGATGAGCCTATCTGATGTAAAACGCTCACTTGTCCAAAGAAAACATGAAGGAAAATATTTCCACATACCAACGTAACTACGCCACTGGTTTACAAAAATTAGGAATTATAACTTCAAATTTTGGAGAAAAAATTTAATCTAATTAACAAGATGGAAGCTAAGATCAAGTCGGCGAGACAACACGCGTCTCATATCCAGTGTGTGGCGGACTACGTGGTGGCCAATAGGACCTTCCGCAAATTTAAGACGAACTCACGGCACACTAAATCAAGGCGTGCTGTTTACCATCAAAAACAGTCACTAGTGAGGCGGGCGAGAAGCATCGCGTACAACATGAAATTCCGCGATAAACCTTTTCGTCTATTCCAAGAGCCTCCACGTGTTGTGTATAACCCGTCGGCAGCTGATCGGGTAGAAACGTTCAGGAAGGGTATTTACGAATTTCCGCAACCACTCAACGTAGATACTCCAGCCCTAGCGCAGTTCGAAGCCTTTTGCAGGAGGTTCGTCAGCCTGAGCTCTATGAACTGCGCAATCCGATAACCCCTGAAGAAGTTCGACAGGCCCTCAAAGGCTCGAAGAACTTTGCTGCTCCAGGTCCTGATGGCCTGAATAACTATTGGTGGAAAAAATTTCCATGTACCCACCACCATCTAGCAAGAGTTTTAAACTCATGGCTAGAAGGGGAGCAACAGATTTCAGATTGATTTGTCGAGGAGCGAACCGTGCTAATCCCCAAAAACGAAGATGTGTCTGATGCGAAGAACTACAGACCGATAACTTGCTTGAACGCATACTCTCCGCAGTTAAGCTGGTGTATGAACGGATATACGAGCAAAGAGGGTCAAAGAAATGGGTCGCTGGCTGCAAGGAGAACCTGCTAATCGACAGATGCACCACGCAGGACTCCGTGCAGTATGAGCGTAACCTTTCAATGACCTGGATCGACTATTGCAAGGTATTTGATACAACATCGCATGAGATCACCACGCATTTGCTCGGATGCCTTGCAGTACCCGATCAAATAGTGAGATGCATTGAACAGCTGATGCCGCTTTGGAGGACTCGCTTTACCATAACATCTGGTCAAGTCAGAGTCCAAACAGAGCAGGTTATCTTTAGAAGGGGCGTGTTTCAGTTAGACTCCCTCAGCCTCTTCTCTTCTGCATTTCACCACTGCCATTGTCCGTTGCACTACGGAAAACCCGCAGATACAACTGCGGCACCCCCAGCAACCGGAGGCATAAGGTCACCCATCTGTTCTACATGGATGACCTTAAACTTTATGCCTCCGGAAAAAAGGATCTTCATCAGTCCTTTAGGGTGGTGGAAGAGTACACGCATGCTATCGGAATGGAGTTTGGGATCGACAAATGTGCCACGGTTCATCTCAGAAGAGGACGATGCGAGGAATACGGAGAGGACGTTCAGCTCGTAGACGGAAGGATCCTACATTATCTGGATGCCGCATAGACGTATACCTACGTAGGGGTGGAACAACGCCACACCCAAGAGGTAGCCACTGTTAAAAACTCTCCGCGGCAAGTATCAGCCCAAACTCCGACAGATCTGGTCATCAGAACTGTCGGGGAAGAAAAAAGTTGCTGCAACAAATATGCTTGCCGTTCCGATTCTACTTCACTCATTTGGAGTAATGAAATGGACTCAAGAAAAGCTGCGACAACTTGACGTAAAAACTCGCAAAATGATGCATCTTCATACCGTGGAGGTGAACCGACCACGGCCTCAAAGCCCGGAAACCATACCTCATCAGTGCCGGTTTATCCTATAAGCGGAGTAAGCGGCCGCTTAGGGCCCGGACCCTCGAAGGGGCCCGGTTGTGACACAATTTATTTATAAGTGTAGTATACCCAGAAAATTTTATTCTTGTTTTCTTCCCGTTTTTTACAAATTCGCGAATTCGGTATCGACCTTCCTGTTTGCAAAAGAGATTCAAATTTGCCCGCTTATTCGATTGAATTATCATAATCTACGATTTCAACGCAAGCTTGTAACATTTCACAACATATTTTGTTTTTCATCCCTTGCCTGCAGCTGCAGTGTGAGACGATGATGTGACATGCGCCATGCGCCAAGCTAATAAGAATCTATTCTTCTTTTCAAGTATCTCATGAGGCATGAAAACAACAGGTGGTCCGGTGGACAGTATTATTAGTGTCATCAAGTATTTACTTGTGTAGTTGTGAATTATAATAATCAATCCATAATTTGTTTGGCAGTGAAAAATTTTCTAATTTTTTATTTAATAGTTATTATTTTCACGTTTGCATTATTTGTTTTACGGATTCATGAGAGCAGAGAACAGTCAGGACGTGAATTTTATTCATGAAACAAATTACTTTCAAGTTTTAAATCGCAGAGTTTTTATTCTCAAACCAAAATATATTATGCTAATAGGAAATGATGGGTTGTGAAGGTGTTGTTGATTTGTTGCCCAGGATATTGTGTTTCTCTATCGTTGACTCGTTCTCGGTTCTCTGATGTTTTGATGTTATCCGTGATTATTGATTTGTTAATATATTTGTGATCATTACACAATTAGCAGAGAATTTACATTTTTGGGTCATTAGTCAATATGAGCTACAAGCATATGTCAGGAGCAGAGAAAAGGAAAAGAGCTAAACTCCAAGAAGACATAAGAAGTAGTTGTAATAAGATAACTTCTTTTTTCAGGTCAAATTCGAAAACAAAAATTTTATCGACAGTAGAGTATGGAGACGAGTCATGTTCAAGTAAGAGTGACACAAACGAGGTATCCAGGTATGAGAATAGCTCTGGTGATGATAATGAAATCCATGATAAATCTGCTTGTATGGAAACGAATGAGAATAAACTTACAGGACGTGGAAATTGTAATTTGAATTTGAATACGAATATTGAAGATATTGTACGCGAAAAATCTGTCAGAATTTCGTAATGGCCTAACTTGATGACGGACACTTTTCGGTTTATCGTTTTTTTAACAGAATGCTTTTCTATTTTACATATTTTATTTCATATTATACCAAAGAACATTTTTTATTTCACACTTTTATTTATTTGAATTATTTAGTTTACTCTTTAATATTTAATTTAATGTTTTCTCGTTATTTTTTACACTTGAAATGTACCTACCTATGTTCCTATAATTTTTATTTGTCGAAATAAAATTTTTATTTTTTATTGTAGACACTTTTTTATCCAGGAGAGGGCCCGAAAAAGTTGACCGCTTAAAACCGGCTCTGTACCTCAGGATTCTACTTCCAGTCGTGAAAGCCTTCATTCTATGCTATTTTAATGTTTATAATTCAATAATTAAATATGTTACATTTTCATTCAGATTGAATTATAGCAAGTATCTTTGATGTCGATCACCTTGTGAGAAAAAGTACGTGTCTTGGTTAATATCCATTTTTTCACTCTCCTTTTGAATAATGGGAGTGAATTTATTGTTTTTAGTTCAGAAGGTACAGAATTGTAAACTTTCGGTTTCAGGAAAGAGGCGGATCTTTGAGAGTTTTTGAGACAAATGGAACTGAGAGGTGAGTAACACCTTGTCTGGTGTCGTATCTATGGGCAACGTATTCTTTATTAGTGCTTTTTTTCTGATTTTGCATAAGGACACTTAAAAATATCTGTTTGACATCCAAGACCTTCGCCAACTCATACATCGCATCGCTCGGGTAAGCAATTTGTTTTGAATTATTCTTGATTTCCATTTTTGCACAGTATCCACTCCTTTCATAAGGTTATTATAAGCACCCCCCCATGCAATTATGCCATATCTGAGCTGGGACTCCACCAAGGCAAAATAAAATGTTTTCAAGTCCTGTGTTTGAATTATGTTTTTTATATATTTAAATTTCGAGACTAGGCTTCTGAGTGTTTGAAGTAGTTCCCCATTATGAATGTCTCATTTCATAAAGCTGTCCATGTAGACACCCAGATATTTAATGTTCTGGCTTTATCATTTTCTTTTATTACTATAGTATTTGGAATTGGCATTTTTTTCAAAATTTATTATAAGGAGTCTCGAGTGAAACCAAGTTTTAATTTTCAAGAAGTCTTTCTCAACTTTTTCAAATAAACTGGCCAATCTGTCCCCGAGTAACAAATTGCAGTGTATTCGATTGTATGGAACTCGCTTCATATAAAGTCAAATATTTCGCGTGTCTGAACTGTAAGATGGCACTGACAAGATATGTTTTTCATACCATAGTGACAGTGATCTTTCATAATATTTCCAAATAAATTACAGTTTTCTGCTGGAATATCTACCGAATATCCTATAGTCAACCCTACTGCTACTGTATTGTTGCCAAATCTCAACATTATTCGAAGTACTGCGAAATAGCTCACAGGATGATTATTATCAGCTGATATTAATTGTGGTATTGTGGTTCAATGTATTATGTAGCTATATTACGGATAGCTGGATTACTAATATTACAGAATATATACAGAACAGTTCTCTCGAAGGAGTAGGCAGATTGAGACCTTAGAGAGAACCAGTGACGAGACATGGGGAGTAGGCAGATTGAGACCCCGACGTCAAGTCACAAAAACCGAACGTAATTATACCTGAGGAGTAGGCAGATTGAGACCTCAGCGTAGAATTACGTTTCAACCATTTATAAATTTTCTTATTTTCTTTCTTTTTCAGTTCTTGAAAATGGCTCCAAAATCGGAGCTGAAACGTTGAATTTCAACAAATTCCAGACGCGGTTCAACCCGAACTTTTAGTTTTCAAATATCTGACCGCGGAAACCTATCTGAACACACACACACACATATATATATATATATATATATATATATTTTTTTATTATATATATATATATCAGTTCTCTCGAAGGAGTAGGCAGATTGAGACCTTAGAGAGAACCAGTGACGAGACATGGAGAGTAGGCAGATTGAGACCCCGACGTCAAGTCACAAAAACCTAACGTAATTATACCTGAGGAGTAGGCAGATTGAGACCTCAGCGTAGAATTACGTTTTAACCTTTCATTAATTTCCTTTCTATTTCAGTTCTTGAAAATGGCTCCAAAATCGGAGCCGAAACGTCGAATTTCAACAAATTCTAGACGCGGTTCAACCCGAACTTTTAGTTTTCATATATATATACATACACCTTGGAAATATCGAGAATCGACATTCCTATGAATAACAAATCCGTCTTTGCCATCTCGATAGCGACGAGGCTCTCGTCGAAAATGGTGCGACTCCTGAAATTTGGACTGGTAATCAGATTTTTTGCGCCATATCGTCCCTCCCACTTGGAGACCATTTTCACCACACGATGCTTCCGTATGTTTTCCATGGTTTTCCCGAACACTGCGTTATTCGCTAGTTTGTGATTATTTTTGCCAAAAGCAGTTTTTGCTTGAGAGCGTAATTTCGTAATTAATTCAATGTAGGGACGCAGCCACGCCGACTGATTGAATTGCAACACCTTGTGGATTTTCCTGAGTACAAGTGCTTGTTTCAACACCCTTTAGTGCACAACATATTTTTCCTTGTTGTACAGCGCGGTCATCAATTTTGGTAATTTCGAGCCTGGCGGTGTACGGTGCTCGGCACACAAGGGTAAATCTTTGTGTTTGTCATGCAGATGTTCGAAGTACTCCAAATCGACTTCGAGAATGTAGCCGATGGGCGAGGTGTCCGACACTTCCGACACATCGAAATCGGCTGCATTTTCGAGCCATTTAAAGCCATCGTACGGAAGATATTCCATCATGGCCCAACCGTACAGATTATTCACGTCGAGATATAGCAAATAGGTCGACGGTTTGGAGGCGTCATACCTTTCACCCATGTGCTTGTTATTGGCCGAGGAGAATCTGTTGCTGCACTGACTGATGCCGCCACGAATTCCTCGCTCGACAAAGAGAAGCATGTCGACGTCTTTCAGTATCTGCAATTTGCACTGGGTGTACTTCAACATACAGGACCACGTATATCCCGGGAGGGTGTAATACCACGCAGGATCCAACCCATACGTCTCGTACCCGATTTTTCGAAAATTTTCGAAAATATCCGCCAAGAGCAATATGTCGGTTTTCATGTATAGGTCAGAGTACTCGCCCAGTGTTGTCAAGTTGAACGACCGCCACACGTTCTGCGCATGCTCGTATTCGGCATCAGTGATGCCACAATCGTTCAACTTGTTGTAGAACTGATCGCGCGCCGGCAAACTTGGGCATTCCAATTTCTCCATCGAATCGATGAAATCGTATGGGAATACCCCTTTTCGAGTAAGTAACTCGTACCGGTCGGCATCGAAATGGGCAAATTCGCGCCTTGAAATCTTCAAGTCATGGATGGTCAGTGTTTGCACCAAATGCTCCAAGCTCATGCCCATGAAGCGAAAAGAGTCAATGAAACGAAATTTAATGTCAGTGTTGCCGTCGTACTGGGTGAAAGAAATGTATTTTTCTTTGTTGACAGGCAACAGGCTGACTGGACCCCTTTTTGCTATATCTCGAATAATAAAATTACTGTCGTATCCGGATATATTGTGGAAAATGATTGGCACAATGAACAACTTTTTGTAGTTCAAATTGCAATGCGTATGCGCATATCCACGGAACGCTCCCGTGTAGTGATTGTGATCTATTACAATTTTGTCGTCAGTTTTCCAAGGTTTTTCGCAGATGTGGCAACATGGCGCTGTCGCTCTATCTGGAAGTGAGACGTTCATGAGGACAATATCCAAAGTTTTGGCTTCCACAAATTTGGCTATGGCCCCCATTCTCTCCGCAAACCAATCCATCGAGTCGAGGCCCCGATGACTATCAAAAAAAGACAAAGTATCGTCATATGCACACTTGAAATAAAATCCAGCGCTGAAAGGAATGTGTTTTTGGTACTTTGCCGTATGTGAGGTGCATTCTTCGTCATTAAACTGTTCCAAAATCGACTCAAAATCCGCGTAAATTACAAAGGGCACTATTTCTTTATGAACAAAATCCCGAAATTCTACATGATCATACGAAGGAAATGAAATTTTGCTCTCGTTTAATTTTTGACAGTCAACAGTATGACTGTCGAGTTTCTCCTTACTCGCAAAATAATTTAAACAGCTATCGCAAATGAATTTTTTAAATTTGTCTTTACTGAGTTGGCGATTGAGTAGGCGAGATAAATCCTTCATCCAAACAATGGAATTTTATGTCATCGCCGATGGCGTTGTCGTCATCGGCGATTTCCAGTGGTGGTGCCTTGCAATCATTTAATTTCGGGTGATTCATTTTGAATGAGGAGAAGATTGACATTTTGGCCTAATTTTTATTTCGTGAGTCGGCTCGGAACAGTAACGAAAAATGCCTCCTTGTTCGCCTGCGGCTGAATCGATTTTGGGTACACATTCACAGACATGTTCAATCGCTCAAATTTGGTAATTTGTTTTAATTTCATAGGAAAGTCAATTACATCCAAGTTCAGTACATTTGAATAGTGAGGGTATGATGAAATTCTATCTGTATTTTTACCCGATTCAACAGGGTACAAGGCCGAAACGACGGCCCAAGCGAAACACGCATCATCTTTATTTTTCAAATTGATGCAAGCTTTTTTATTCGCAATAGATTTTGGCAGCTCGATGAAAGACGAACCGTTTCCCACGCCCAATTTATTCGTATTGATTTCCAAACTAACAATTTTCTGAAGACTCCAGCCACTTTCTTTGTCCGCGAATTCCGACAGTTTGTTTTGAATTTGATCGATGACATTTTCTAGGAACCACTTTTTCAAAGTTGTACTCCTATCGATAACAACGTTTTTAGTGTTGAAATATTTAAAGTCGCTTATTATTTGTTCTTGATTCAAGGAATTTTTCACGAATTTACCACAAAATGTCGCATTGACTTTGATGATTGGATGTTTTTTCAATAAATTTTGAATTCTGTTTTTGAATAGAATGAATGCATCACCAAAAAATTGCCCAATATCTTTATGTTTCAAATTTATAATTATACCGGAGCGTAAACGCGCAGAAAATGCCGATTTCAAGTCCTCCCACTTTACTCGAGATGTTAATTTTGATTTGACTCCCGCTCCCACCACCACGTCGACGCCTGGCTGTTGACCTGACTTTTTGATTGAATTTCGGATAATTTTCAAGTGTTCGCATAAAGTTTGTAATTTTCTCAGAGAGCCTATGCAATCCACTGCCGCGATCGCACTATTGATCAGGCGGGCGGTGTACTTGCAATGGGCCAGCCAATGTTTGCGTTCTTCATCAGTACAACCCTTTTTGAGGATTTTTTTGGCCTTACGCAACTTGGTTACCATCTCCATACTGTGTGCAACAATGGCGTCAGATGACGTGATAATGATGATGATGATGATTATTCAACAGACACACAAAATTTCAAGAAAATATCAAATGAAAATATAAGAAACTCACTCTTTGTTTCCAACGGCGGCGGTGTCGGCGTTTTCAGGCCTTAGCGATCTCAAACAGCTGCTGCGGATGATTTTGATTGGCAATTTTCTGCTCGCCCCTGTAGATGAGCATATGCTGGGATTCGGTTAATTTGTCGAGGATGGGTTTGAATGCACCAGTCACTCGATTTGGCAGGAATTCTTCCTCCAACTCTACCAGGATGGACTCTCCAAATTTGGTTGTTTTCGCTTAAGTTTCAACTAATGACTGTAGATGTCATAGTTTCCGTCTTGTTATATACTGCTTTGCCTTTCGGTACAAATCCAGAGTGAATTCGTTTTTATTTCGAGAGTTCTACAAAGCTGTCCTGATGATTGGGAAACCATGAAACGATCGTAGGCAGATGGTGGAACTCTCGGAATTAAATCGAAAACACTCTATTCCTCTTCAGATTCTTTTTGCGTTAACGCACTGGAAACTTGATTGAGCTTTGGGTTGGACAGAACAACAAATTGTTGGCTTCCTACCAATGAGTAGATAAACATCTAACTTTGGATTCCATGGCTCGGGTCAAATTAAGTTTCAACTAATGACATCTACAGTCATTAGTTGAAACTTAATTTGACCCGAGCCATGGAATCCAAAGTTAGATGTTTATCTACTCATTGGTAGGAAGCCAACAATTTGTTGTTCTGTCCAACCCAAAGCTCAATCAAGTTTCCAGTGCGTTAACGCAAAAAGAATCTGAAGAGGAATAGAGTGTTTTCGATTTAATTCCGAGAGTTCCACCATCTGCCTACGATCGTTTCATGGTTTCCCAATCATCAGGACAGCTTTGTAGAACTCTCGAAATAAAAACGAATTCACTCTGGATTTGTACCGAAAGGCAAAGCAGTATATAACAAGACGGAAACTATGACATCTACAGTCATTAGTTGAAACTTAAGCGAAAACAACCAAATTTGGAGAGTCCATCCTGGTAGAGTTGGAGGAAGAATTCCTGCCAAATCGAGTGACTGGTGCATTCAAACCCATCCTCGACAAATTAACCGAATCCCAGCATATGCTCATCTACAGGGGCGAGCAGAAAATTGCCAATCAAAATCATCCGCAGCAGCTGTTTGAGATCGCTAAGGCCTGAAAACGCCGACACCGCCGCCGTTGGAAACAAAGAGTGAGTTTCTTATATTTTCATTTGATATTTTCTTGAAATTTTGTGTGTCTGTTGAATAATCATCATCATCATCATTATCACGTCATCTGACGCCATTGTTGCACACAGTATGGAGATGGTAACCAAGTTGCGTAAGGCCAAAAAAATCCTCAAAAAGGGTTGTACTGATGAAGAACGCAAACATTGGCTGGCCCATTGCAAGTACACCGCCCGCCTGATCAATAGTGCGATCGCGGCAGTGGATTGCATAGGCTCTCTGAGAAAATTACAAACTTTATGCGAACACTTGAAAATTATCCGAAATTCAATCAAAAAGTCAGGTCAACAGCCAGGCGTCGACGTGGTGGTGGGAGCGGGAGTCAAATCAAAATTAACATCTCGAGTAAAGTGGGAGGACTTGAAATCGGCATTTTCTGCGCGTTTACGCACCGGTATAATTATAAATTTGAAACATAAAGATATTGGGCAATTTTTTGGTGATGCATTCATTCTATTCAAAAACAGAATTCAAAATTTATTGAAAAAACATCCAATCATCAAAGTCAATGCGACATTTTGTGGTAAATTCGTGAAAAATTCCTTGAATCAAGAACAAATAATAAGCGACTTTAAATATTTCAACACTAAAAACGTTGTTATCGATAGGAGTACAACTTTGAAAAAGTGGTTCCTAGAAAATGTCATCGATCAAATTCAAAACAAACTGTCGGAATTCGCGGACAAAGAAAGTGGCTGGAGTCTTCAGAAAATTGTTAGTTTGGAAATCAATACGAATAAATCGGGCGTGGGAAACGGTTCGTCTTTCATCGAGCTGCCAAAATCTATTGCGAATAAAAAAGCTTGCATTAATTTGAAAAATAAAGATGATGCGTGTTTCGCTTGGGCCGTCGTTTCGGCCTTGTACCCTGTTGAATCGGGTAAAAATACAGATAGAATTTCATCATACCCTCACTATTCAAATGTACTGACCTTGGATGTAATTGACTTTCCTATGAAATTAAAACAAATTACCAAATTTGAGCGATTGAACATGTCTGTGAATGTGTACCCAAAATCGATTCAGCCGCAGGCGAACAAGGAGGCATTTTTCGTTACTGTTCCGAGCCGACTCACGAAATAAAAATTAGGCCAAAATGTCAATCTTCTCCTCATTCAAAATGAATCACCCGAAATTAAATGATTGCAAGGCACCACCACTGGAAATCGCCGATGACGACAACGCCATCGGCGATGACATAAAATTCCATTATGTTTGGATGAAGGATTTATCTCGCCTACTCAATCGCCAACTCAGTAAAGACAAATTTAAAAAATTCATTTGCGATAGCTGTTTAAATTATTTTGCGAGTAAGGAGAAACTCGACAGTCATACTGTTGACTGTCAAAAATTAAACGAGAGCAAAATTTCATTTCCTTCGTATGATCATGTAGAATTTCGGGATTTTGTTCATAAAGAAATAGTGCCCTTTGTAATTTACGCGGATTTTGAGTCGATTTTGGAACAGTTTAATGACGAAAAATGCACCTCACATACGGCAAAGTACCAAAAACACATTCCTTTCAGCGCTGGATTTTATTTCAAGTGTGCATATGACGATACTTTGTCATTTTATGATAGTCATCGGGGCCTCGACTCGATGGATTGGTTTGCGGAGAGAATAGGGGCCATAGCCAAATTTGTGGAAGCCAAAACTTTGGATATTGTCCTCATGAACGTCTCACTTCCAGATAGAGCGACAGCGCCATGTTGCCACATCTGCGAAAAACCTTGGAAAACTGACGACAAAATTGTAATAGATCACAATCACTACACGGGAGCGTTCCGTGGATATGCGCATACGCATTGCAATTTGAACTACAAAAAGTCGTTCATTAAGCCAATCATTTTCCACAATATATCCGGATACGACAGTAATTTTATTATTCGAGATATAGCAAAAAGGGGTCCAGTCAGCCTGTTGCCTGTCAACAAAGAAAAATACATTTCTTTCACCCAGTACGACGGCAACACTGACATTAAATTTCGATTCATTGACTCTTTTCGCTTCATGGGCATGAGCTTGGAGCATTTGGTGCAAACACTGACCATCCATGACTTGAAGATTTCAAGGCGCGAATTTGCCCATTTCGATGCCGACCGGTACGAGTTACTCACTCGAAAAGGGGTATTCCCATACGATTTCATCGATTCGATGGAGAAATTGGAATGCCCAAGTTTGCCGGCGCGCGATCAGTTCTACAACAAGTTGAACGATTGTGGCATCACTGATGCCGAATACGAGCATGCGCAGAACGTGTGGCGGTCGTTCAACTTGACAACACTGGGCGAGTACTCTGACCTATACAAGAAAACCGACATATTGCTCTTGGCGGATATTTTCGAAAATTTTCGAAATATCGGCCACGAGACGTATGGGTTGGATCCTGCGTGGTATTACACCCTCCCGGGATATACGTGGTCCTGTATGTTGAAGTACACCCAGTGCAAATTGCAGATACTGAAAGACGTCGACATGCTTCTCTTTGTCGAGCGAGGAATTCGTGGCGGCATCAGTCAGTGCAGCAACAGATTCTCCTCGGCCAATAACAAGCACATGGGTGAAAGGTATGACGCCTCCAAACCGTCGACCTATTTGCTATATCTCGACGTGAATAATCTGTACGGTTGGACCATGATGGAATATCTTCCGTACGATGGCTTTAAATGGCTCGAAAATGCAGCCGATTTCGATGTGTCGGAAGTGTCGGACACCTCGCCCATCGGCTACATTCTCGAAGTCGATTTGGAGTACTTCGAACATCTGCATGACAAACACAAAGATTTACCCTTGTGTGCCGAGCACCGTACACCGCCAGGCTCGAAATTACCAAAATTGATGACCGCGCTGTACAACAAGGAAAAATATGTTGTGCACTAAAGGGTGTTGAAACAAGCACTTGTACTCAGGAAAATCCACAAGGTGTTGCAATTCAATCAGTCGGCGTGGCTGCGTCCCTACATTGAATTAAATACGAAATTACGCTCTCAAGCAAAAACTGCTTTTGGCAAAAATAATTACAAACTAGCCAATAACGGAGTGTTCGGGAAAACCATGGAAAACATACGGAAGCACCGTGTGGTGAAAATGGTCTCCAAGTGGGAGGGACGATATGGCGCAAAAAATCTGATTACCAGTCCAAATTTCAGGAGTCGCACCATTTTCGACGAGAGCCTCGTCGCTATCGAGATGGCAAAGACGGATTTGTTATTCAATAAGCCCTTGTACATAGGAATGTCGATTCTCGATATTTCCAAGGTGTGCGTGTACGATTTCCATTACGGCTCCATGATGGAAAAGTACACGCACGATCAGTGCAAATTGATGTATACGGATACTGATTCGCTCATTTATGAAATTAAGTGCGATGATATTTATCGGGATTTGATTAGCAGTCACATTGAAAAATTCGATACGAGCGATAACCCATTTGACATCCCCCTCCAAAATAAAAAATTACCCGGCTTGATGGAGGTCGGAGCCAATGGTCGTATCATGACAGATTTCGTGGGGCTTCGATCAAAGTTGTACATCTATAAGATACAAGGTGGAAAAACCGTAAAAAAATCCACAGGGGTCAAATACAGCATTGTCGAAAATCACATCACTTTTGAAGATTATGTGGAATGTCTGAAAAACAATGTGGACAAAATAACTTCGCAACGCTGTATTCGATCCTTTTCTCACAAAGTTTTTATTGAGTGTAGAGCAAACAAAGATCGCTCTCAACCCATACGACGACAAGCGCTGTTTGATTGTCGGCTCTCATGACACTCTGCCGTGGGGACATTACAGTCAGTTAGATATCTGATAGAATTTAAATGTTTTTTCAGGGAGCACATACCCACACACGTACACACACCACCACCTTGGTAGACACTTTGAAAAATTTATGCTGTCTGCAAGTAGTCAGATGTACATCATCAATAGTTGAATTCATCGAGGCCTCACCTCTACCATGGATGGTCACTGATCGAATTCTGAAAATGTTTGCCGATGAAAAATGGGTACAAATCTATAAGCAGGCTCAGAGCGTCAAACGAAATTTCAATGATTTGAGTCACTTAGAGTACACGAGAGAAATCAGCTTTGAAGATAGGTGTGAAGCTCTCAAAAATCAAGACAGGGAGGGTAGGGTCATTTGCACGATTTGCACGAAGACCAATACTTTGAATGCATATCGTATTCCAAAATATAATTTACGATTTTGCCGCACTTGCTAGGAAGCATTCAGAAGGGCTATGCAAAACCATCCAGTTCACAGCATCAGAGACCATCAACAAATGGTGTTCGGTGTAAAGCACATGGACAATATATATCAATGTTGCAAATTTTGGTGTCACAACAGATTTGATGAAGTACTGTTCACTTTGAAAACGAGCAGCCAATGCTACTGTGACCTACATATGCGTGGTGGTAGTAGAGGATTCAGAATTCGATGAATGAGATTGCCAAACACACACACACACACAAAATTTCAAGAAAATGTTAAATGAAAATGCAAGAAATTGTGCTCTTGTTTGTTTCTTTCCACACACACTACTTATATTTATTCAAATAATAGTCGATTATGTTTTATATTTATGATTTAATAAAATCAATATGTAATCCGTGTCTGGATATTATTATTATATTTTATTTCACCCTTCCAATCTCCCATTCAAATTCCCACATATTTTTAGAGATCATTTTTGCATAAAAATGGTCACTTTTTTGCGCAAAAAAGTATCATTTTTTTAAACGAAAAAGTGCCACTTTTTTCTGCAAAACAGTATCAATTTTTATTCAAAAAATTGAAATTTTTTAATGAAAAAAAGTGTCACTTTTTCATGCAAAAAATGCACTTTTTCATGAATGTTTTTTGCCCAAAAAAGTGACACTTTTATTGACATGGTGGAAAAAGCTGAGTGAAAGCTGAGTGATTCACTTAGCCACTCAGCTTTCACTGAAAATGCTTCACTCAGCTTTTACCACCATGTCAATAAAGGTGTCACTTTTTTTCATTCAAAAGTACATGTATTCTTATGGGAAAGTGGCAAATTTTTTGATAAAAAAATGACCGAAAATTGACATGGTGGAAAAAGCTAAGTGAATGCTGAGTGAAAGCTGAGTGAATGCTGAGTGAAAGCTGAGTGAATGCTGAGTGAAAGCTGAGTGAATGCTGAGTGAAAGCTGAGTGAATGCTGAGTGACTCAAAATTCACTGAAAATGCTTAACTGAAATCCTTCCACCATGTCAATTTTGGGTGTTTTTTTGTGATCGAAAAAAGTGCCTCTTTTTTGCCTCAAAAGTGGCACTTTTTGCATCAAAAACGTGAAAATGCAGTTTTACATGCAAAAAAGTATCGTTTTTGAGCCAAAAAAGTGCCTGTTTTTTGCCCAAAAAAGTGACACTTTTATTGACATGGTGGAAAAAGCTGAGTGAAAGCTGAGTGAATCACTCAGCCACTCAGCATTCACTGAAAATGCTTCACTCAGATTTTACCACCATGTCAATAAAGGTGTCACTTTTTTTTTATTTAAAAATACATGTATTCTTATGGGAAAATGGCAATTTTTTTTATAAAAAAAATGACCGAAAATTGACATGGTGGAAAAAGCTGAGTGAATGCTGAGTGAAAGCTGAGTGAATGCTGAGTGACTCAAAATTCACTGAAAATGCTTCACTGAAATACTTCCACCATGTCAATTTTGGGTGTTTTTTTAATCGAAAAAAGTGTCACTTTTTTGCATAAAAAAATGAGCACGTTTTTGCACCAAAATTGGAAGAATGACTCAATCAAAAATGTGCTGCTTTTTTGCATAAAAAATGAGTATGTTTTTGAAGCAAAATATGATGAATAATTCAATCAAAAATGTTATACTTTTTTGCATAAAAATTGACACGTTTTTTTAAGCAAAAAAAATGGGGAAGGGTAATTTCGAGTAGCAAAATTAAAATCAAAAATATACATATTTTCATAAACGTATTGATGGGTGATCTACAAACTACGCATGTGTCGCACCTGATGGCGCACTGTGAGCAGCACGCCAAGTGTCTACATGGCATAAACAATACATTTAGTTCATTCACAAGACATACATGACACATTATCACCGTGTTGTGTGAGTCTATGTTTATGACATCTGTGGTCACTTTGTTGCTCATGTCACCTTTCACTTGTTGTTCTTCTGGAGCAACATCAGCGCCATCTGTCGGTAGTGGTGGTGGTGGTGGTGGCGGTGTCATCCATGTGTCATCTGTCACTCTGCTAGTGACATCTGACACTCTTGGTTCTGGAGGGACATCAGCGCCATCTGTCGTCGGTCTGTGTCTGTGCCGCTCAGAGTAATAACTACGAACGAAATCACAATGGGGGCTCCATCGACGATGGTCAGCCATAGGATCGTCATTGGGCAGCCATCTGAACCCTTCTACTTGGCACGAAAGACATGCAACTACATCTTCCGAACCGGTATACGTAAAGCCTGCTTCGGCTAACTTACTTGCAGGAAATGTCAAAGTCCAGCTTCGATACGAGTCGAGTCTTGTTTCGTACTGCTGCATCTCTCTCTCTCTCTCTCTCTCTCTCTCTCTCTCTCTCTCGGCATACACACAGACACACTGCACACTGTATACTGAATTAAAACGCCAACTCTGCTCTCAATATATACATTTATTTCGTTTCGTAATCAAACATTACTTTATCTGGCAAATAGCATAGGTATTCACGAAAACATAGATGTTTATCACCTATTGATGATATAGTACACAAGTTTAAAGCCTCATCAAATGACAAACCATTGTTTTTAGCTAGAGTTTTTGCACTGCTTAATAAATCGTGATAATATTGACTAAAGTTCATATTCAATAGATATTCAAATCTTGTCGCCATCACAGTAGCGTCTAGATGTAGGATTTCTTGAACATCCGCTTCCGTCAGGTAGAAGTAGGTGTCATTCTTGGAAACTCGCACTTGTTGACTCGCACTGCTGCTGCTGCATTCGGGCCATTTCGGCTAGTGTAAAGCAACTGATTAATGGCCCCCACGAATTGGCCCCATTCAAACATGCTGAAGGACAGGCTGGAGCATATGGTGTATTGGACATTGCACACGAGTTTCACTGCAGGCACGAAACTCCGAGCAAAACTTATGCCGCATTGCAAGCTCAAAACGTCGGTGTTGCGCAACTCGTAGGTGGCGTTGCACGCGAAGAAACGTTCCGCTTTGATGGCCTCCTTGTACTTGTCACATATTCGATCTAAATCTGCCATTCGATCTGCCCACTCTCGGTCCGATGATGATGATGATGAAGCTGACGCCGCCGACGCCATCGACGCTGACTCGTAACCAGAGGACTCTTCAGAAGACTCGACAACGACGTTGTTCACTGCACCAAACATGTTGACTGACTAATCTCTCTGCACCGTTTGGCATCGGTTTATTTCTCCGCTGCCGCCGCCGCCATCACCCCCCACCCTCCCCCCATACACCGGCTCGAGTTTCTACGTCGTCGAGAGCTGAGAGACGACGATGATGATGAAAGGCCCCCTCTTCCAGTTGAGATTGTGCCAATTTGCCATTGAATTACATGCGATTTGTCGCATCAATCCAACTATTATGCGTACTATCGAACCCCAGCCATTTCACAAGTACTTTACGACCCTTACGCCTGATGATTTTTTCCACTAGATAGACTTCATGATTTTTTGTTTTTTGTAGTTCTTGTTCGTAGAAAGCGCCGCTGATTGGTCGCCCTTCCAAGTCCTCCAGCAAATACGTGATTGGTTGGGTGATTTTCACTTTGACAACTTTGAATAGTTCCGTAGTCCAATTTGGCGTATACCCTTTTTCGAAAACATGCTTGGCCTTGCTAATTCTCACGAAATCGCCAATTTTGAATTTTTTTCGACCAGCACGTTCGGCATAATCATACGATGACTTATACACCTGTTTCTCATTGTCTTTGGTGACGTCACACGGTTTCATGCCGATCGTTCGATGTTTGCGCTGGTTGTAGTTTCTGGCAATGTCCGGCAAAATGTCCAGCCATTTGTAGGTACCGTTCAAACTGAAATACTTGAAGAGATTCTCCTTGAGAGTACGTATAACCCTCTCTGCGATCGCGGCTGTCTTCACGGTATACGTGCTGTAGTGTGTACTTTTTCAGGAGAGTCTGAAAGCTGGAATTGTAAAATTCAGTTCCGAGATCTGATTGGAGGAGCTTTCGACAATATGTCACTCATCGCTTCGGTGACGTCTCGACCAGTTTTGGTCTTCAGGGGGCGCACCCATAGGTACTTGGAAAATGTGTCAATTACCACGAGAATATAATTGAAGTTTTTATTGGTTTTGGAGTATTTTTGAAGAACAGTCAAGTCCATCTGCCACAGATCGTCGAGTCCTTTGATGATGGTACGTCTGCAAGGAAAATTCCTTCTGGCTGGAGCATGGAGCTCATCAACCAATTGTTTTTTCTCAGATGATGATGACGTCATTTCGCTAATAGCGGAGTCAATACACTAACTGCACTGGGCGTTACACCTTCTACTTAAGAGACTGGAATATCAACAATATCCAGTGCCAATTTATCCAAGCGATTCTTGGTATTTTCCTGCTTTTTCATCGAAAGTGACATGAATTTCATCACTCGAATATCCAAGGCTGTTAGATTGTTTTTGGTGGTGTCCAGCTCGTCTTTGAGTTTGTGTATGACGTCATCTTTGAGCTTCTGTATGACGTCATCAACGTATTTTTTGTTGGCAACATCATTGAGTGCACTTGGCGTTTCCACATTACATATTTTCACATGTTCAGCATCAATGTCCCCATCTGTCGTATAGTTGAGTATAACACCAGGAAAATGATTGGGCTGCTGCTGCTGCTGCCGTGCACGGCGAGCTGACGAAGTTTGACCGAACTTGTTGATGCTCATGATGCGACTGTGGCATGCAAAAAAACGTCTACGCTTTTATTTATCGAATATAGCCTGCTTCTCTCAACTCATTGATGATGGCCACGATCTCGTTGTCGGTAGAGGTGCTGCTGGCATTTTTGGCGGCTACCAGAAGCCTATACCTCGTTCATATCGTCCCAGTACACGTATTCTATGGGTTTCGTGTTGTATGTCAACTGATCTGGGATACCACTGCCGTCGGTGAAACGACCTCGACCTCCACCACCACCACTTATTTTTGATTGAGGATCTTTGAACATTGGTCGAATCAACTGTTCGTATTTGGCAGTCTGAGATGGATTCAACCTACCTCGCGCATCTACATGCGCACCTGTAGCTCTCACAAATTTGCTTGTATGCCACCAAATCGGCTTTAGCGTATTTGGGAATTTTGTAGAAAATCAAACTATATAGTCCCGGAGTGCTCTCGTATGTTACACCATCAATGCGAATGTCCCCCGTATCTTTGTCGAAGTCCATCAGCTTTCTCCCGAGCAACCATTGCGCTCTGGGGCCGTAATTCACATCTATTTTGGCGGATTTGGCGCGATGTTCATTCACGAATTCAGTTGCTACTTCGGGATAAACTTCCAAGTAGTCATCCACATCATCATCATAATCACCATCATCTGTGTGGTAGTTTTCTTCGTCTTCTTCCTTTTTCATAAAGTCTGGAGTCGATGGTGTCGACAGTTCCTGTTTTTCTTCTTTTTTCACTGTCAGTCGTGATCGCTTGGTGAGTGGCGGCACTGCCGCACTCAATCTTTTCAGCGGTACCGTAATAGGTTTGAATAATTTACTCAGTCCTTCATCATGCTCGGACTTTCCGAGTTTCAGACTCAGATACTTTTTTCGCACAATTTTCGACAACTGATTGACTTGACGTTTGCGTTCAGCTTTAGCAATCTCCGTCTCGATGCGGGGTGATGTGGTCGGCGCCATGGCTTCAGTATGAATGCCGTGCCACCTCGCATCACATTTGTATATATTGTCAAAGCCCAGGCGGTAGCGCCCTTTGTTCACATCAAAGTCTTTGACAATGACCAAATATCCGAATTTTTCCTTCCAACAGGTGGAGCACATGCGGCGAAATTCCTCAAAGTTGTAATCCGGAGAGACGTGCTCGTCGAAGGCGTGCTTCAAATTCATATCGTCTTGCCGAAAAAGCACTATAATGTTGCAATTGTTCCTGATCAGCTGTTTGGGTATTTTCGAGTAGGTTGGGTCAATACGATTGTGGCGTGCCACGGCATAGAACTCTCTGATTTTATTCTGTTTGTCACACGCCACATCCTCAAATATGAAAATTGAGTTTTCTTTCGCCTTTGACAGATCGATTACCTCGTCGTTGTTCCTGTATGGAAAATAACCTACGCCCTTGACTTGTTTGAGTACATCGTGCAGTAGCTGATATTTAGGTTGGTACAGCGACTTTAAATAATAATAATATAATAATAATATTAATAATTATACTCCCTCATAAACACTCGTTGAGTGTACCCAAAGGCATAGCCTGTGCGGGTAGAGGACGGCTATTATTATTATTTGCCGTGGCGCTCCGGGGCGACTTACTGATGTTTTAGGTGATGTATTCACTTTTCAGCTGCAGGAAAACCCGGAAAACCTACAGCACCACCTAAACGTAAACATTCTCGAAGCGTGCTCCGTTCGGGCTGAACAGCAGATTGAGTATAGCGTTGGTCTTGCCACATCCGCTGGGGCCACAAAGCATCGCTCTGAATGAATTCGGTAGCAGGGAGCCGTGTTTACGTATACCGTCGTCGTCACCGCCAATACCTCCTCCACCAATGGTATCCAAATTGACTATTTCCAGAGCCGGCTCTTGTTGCACCACTTTCATGTTTGAGTTGATTCATTTTTTGCTGAAGTGTGTGTGTGTGACCACGCCCACATCTGACATTCGAATGACATTTTGAGTGGAGTACAGTATGTAAGTAGGTGCGCAACATCATTCGCGTCAGTGCTGACTGTCGAGCACGAAGGTCGTGGTGTGGTGAACTCTCTGATTATTCATCTGTCATTCGAGCTTCATTTGACTGGATACCAGTACTGTGGACCGGGTACCAAACTACAGAAGAGATTGGCACGTGGAGACCCTGGTGTGAACCCTTTGGATTCGGCTTGTAAGACTCACGATATTGCATACTCGCAAAACAAGTCTTTGGAGGAGAGACACAAGGCCGACGGGCGCTGGAAAATCGAGCTTGGGAACGTGTCAAATCAAAAGACGCCAAATTTGGTGAGAAAGCTGCTGCTTGGCTGGTCACCACAACCATGAAGGCAAAACGTAATTTGGGAATGGGTCTGAAGAAGAAGAAGAAGACTGCTGCTGCTGCTGCAAAGCCAAAGTCTTTCCGTCGAGATGTGGTTAAGAAAATTACCAAGACTCTGCGAAAATCACTGAAACCTGATCAGCTGAAAGATTTGAGTGCGAAGGCTCTGCGAAAATCCTCCTTGGTGGCACTGCGTGCTGCCCGTGCTCAAGTGAAAAAATTGGGTGGCTGTAAAAAAATCAGAGTACTCCGAATAATACCATTCGAAGCGAAGAGCGGTGGTGTGCTGCCTCTGCTTCCGATATTCGCCGCTCTGGGAGCGCTGGGCTCGTTGGCAGGCGGTGCGAGCACCATAGCCAGGACCATCATCTCCTCGGCCAATGCCAAAAAGAAATTGGAGGAAGACAAGCGTCATAATACCGCAATGGAGAGCATTGAAGGCGACGGTCGTGACACCAAGAATGTAGGAGGTTCCGGTTTGTTTCTGCGCAAGACCGCTAAAGGCGGCTACGGTTTGTTTCTCAAGAAGAAATTTTCAAAAAACTCCCGCTGACGCTGCCCAATAGAGCGTTGTACGATGAGGAATTACTTAAATATGTGAAACGTCTGAAAATATCTCATTTCATTGGTGTTTTCATGCGAGACAACTTACCTCGATCCTCATCATCATCGAAATTTTCCAAGTACAGAGAATGCGCAATCATCAATCTGGACTCGAGCAGGAATTGCTTACTTGAAACGCACACATGTGATGAAATACTTTGACAGTTTCGGCAATTTGAAGCCGCCGGTGGAATTGGTGCGATATCTGGGTGAAAAAGTGAAAATCTTCTACAACAACGATCGCTATCAGACATTCAACCAAGTTAATTGCGGTCATTTGTGTTTGAATTTTCTATACGAGAACACACTCTGATTGTGTGCACGCGTGCGCGCGAAAATTAATAGAAAAGTGGTGACCTTTAATGACGAGCGCAATGAGGTTCATTATATGGTGACGTGGCGTTTTGCATACAAAACTTCACGCAAATCGTATTGGATGCAAGTGGACATGGACAAGATACGTTTCGCTAGACGAATAGCGCGAGCCTCACGCTTCTTGAATCCCATACTAGACTCTGAGCACAGAGCGCGCATATGGAATGGTTTAAATAGAAGTACGTAACCCCATCCAGTGTCAGTCATGTCTTTGCTGTTGACAGTGACAGGTCAAACGTCGACGCTAACCGCAGACTTTTCTTCGCCGCTCCATTGCTTTGCCGCTTGTCATTGATTGGTTTCCATTCATACAACAGCATACCGAACATATCGAGTGGTCGATTCTATCATTCTGTCAAAGGAGCGCCATCTGTTAGCATCATCCAAATACCGACTGGGTGTTACGAAATAAGCGACATTGCCAAGTTTATATATAAACACATCGAGAGGCCGAAAGAAGCAAAGAAGAAGAGAGCCGTAGTGTCTAGTGAGGTTGGCGACGTCGACGACGACGACGGTATCAATAAAAGCAAGGCTTTGTTCTCTCTCAAACCCAACACCAATACGCTGCAGTGTGAGATATACAGCAAGCTCTATAACATCGATTTTCGTCCCAAGGATTCCATAGGACGATTACTGGGTTTTTCCTTGAGATTATTGGAGGCTGGAAGCGATCACTCATCCGACCTACCTGTGAACATTATCAAATTTCGAACTGTTCACATCGATAGTAACATCACATCGAGTGCCTTCTTCAACAATCGCCCGGCTCACACCATATACGAGTTTGCCGTTCAAGAAGATCCCGGCTTTGCCATCGACGAAACGCCCTCGAATTTGATTTACCTGCCTGTGAACAAGACGGAAATACACAACATAACCTTGAATATTCTCGATCAGGACTGTTGCAGTGTGAATTTCCGTGGAGAGACCATCATTATACGACTTGTGCTGCGCAAGCTGTCATAAAAATGGGGTTGGTATTTGATCAGAATGATGATCATGATACCTTTGGGCATAAAAGTGCAGAGGGTGCTGGCATCAATTCAGTCGCGCAGACGCAGTCGAAGAGAGCAGACGCACATACTCTGTCTCACTCCAGCATACACTTTCTCCAATCGCAAGGACATCATGTTATCAAGACAAGTGTTCGACGTGTACAATCATCCAAAGTTCGACGAATCCATCAACAGAGTTGAGACTCGAACGCACCACCCGTACGTCAAGTCCTTTCAAAATAATGACATCATCGAAATTGTCATTCAGCAGAGCGATGTGTGGATACTGATGAACGATACCCTTGTGTGCATAGAGGGCTCTCTGACTCGTACCGCAGGAACGGGCAATGTTAGATTTATCAATAATGCCGGCATATACCTTTTCGAGGCCATCTACTATGAAATCAATGGCAAATAGGTGGACTCTGTTCGATCGCCGGGTATAGTGAGCACCCTTCGCGGCTATACTTGTTACGAGGAAAATGATGTGCGACACTTGAGCACAGCCGGCTGGACCTATCCTGGCGGAACGGTTCACAACGCCCCCAACGGTTCGTTCGCCATGTGGATCCCGCTTAAGCATTTGTTGGGCATATTCCATGACTATAGATATGCCACCATTGGACGACAGTGCATTCGCTTGGTGAGAAGTAGAAATGATAATAATTGCATGCTGATAGAGGAGGTGGCGAATCCAGTAGTCGAAGCCACCACAGCCACACTGACGATCCCGAGCGTTGTACTCAGAGTCAAACATGTGGTGCCCAATGACGACATTCGTCTGAAATTGCTGCAGTCCATCAAAACAGACGCTCCTGTAGTGATTTTGTATCGCAAGTGGGACATACACGAGTTGCCTGCACTCACTCAGGGTTCCACCAAGGAAGTTTGGGCTGTGAAAACTTGCACTGCTATGGAGAGTCCCCGATTCGGCATTGTGGCCTTCCAAACAAATCGGATTGGCAATGCGGCTCGAGATGCATCCTATTTCGATCACATCGACATCAGCGACATACGCCTAACCATGAACAGCGATACTTACCCGCATGAACGTATGTACTTGGAATTCAACAGAAACAACTTTGTCGAAGCCCATCGAGCCTACACGGAATACTATCCGAGCTATGCCAATTGTCCGAAGAAGCACCCTCTACTCGATTACGGAACATTCAAAAGCAGAGCGACCGTGTTCGTAATAGACTGTTCCCGCAGAGCGGAATTCATGAAATACTCCACTGTCGATGTCAAACTTGACATCGATGCCAGAGTCGGATTTCCCGCCAATACTCGAGCCTATTGTTTTGTTGTTCACGACTGTATGCTGGAACACTTGCCCTTGAGCGAGATTGTACGCCGTCTGTCATAAAAAAAATAGTGACATACAGTAGTAGCAGTAAGTAGTGGGGAAATCCACTCTTTGTTTGTGTGTATGTATGTATTGCAGGCATCGACAGGTCGAGAGCGTCATTTGTAAGCCAAACGTTCAGTTGTTCAGTCGGTGTTTAATCTCGCTCTCTTTCTGAGTGTGTGTCTCTCAGTTAATCAAAGCAGTGAATCAGTTCCACAATCATCAAACAAACAAAAACAACAAGATGAAACTCGTAGCCTGTGACATTCAGGGTTTCACTGTGGGCGGTGAATTCAAACCCAAAGAGCTTGCCATCACCGACGGGCATCGCACAAACCACTTTTTATTCAAAGCCGTAGTGCCATTCCATGACCTGAGCGAAGCAGATAAACGGCAAGTACGATATTTGAAGAGAAATATCCACGGCATTCCATACTCTGATGGCTATGTCGATTTCAACGAGATCATCGAGGCTGACGTGGTATACGTGAAGGGTAATCAAAATTTCGATTTTTTGCTGAAGTGTGTGCTCGATCTGCCTAAGAGACCACACATCGTCGATATTGCGGCTACTACAAGTACATTCGTCACAACGCCTCCACACTCGAGAAGCAAAGCCCGCTCTGTTTGAATCATATAGCATCCGGAGAAATAGAAGTTCGTTGTGCCGTGAGACACTGTTTCGATATCTGGCAATGGATATCGTCACACCTGATATGGTGGGGCCCCACGGCGATCACGACGATGACGACGACACCCCTATCAATCGGCACTTGCAAAATTTGCGCGAGCTCAAGGCGCACATAGCAGAGTACGAGCACAAGCTGTGTATTTTCAAACGCTTCTAAAATATGCAAATTAACGATGGTAAATGGATGGGGCAGCAGCAGCAGCATTCACCGATCCACCACGTTCCGCCGCCGTCGCCGCCAGTACCAAGTCCATGACATCAGCCACACCAAGACTAGCCGAAAACACACGAAATATTATTATTCATATTGTATTATTATTATGCATTAACAGATGTATAAAACCAATTTTTCTTGATTTATTTTGCGGATCGAATGAATGAGAGAGAGAGACTGAAAGAAATACGAGTCATGTACATTAAGCAATGGTGTATGTGTGTGTGTTCCTCTCAGTGTATATATTTGAGTGACATATACGCTGTTTCTCAGTGTACATTGAGCTGTCGTCACGATGACAACAAATTATATAATTCTAGCAGCCGTTCTGTCCAACGTACTGTATATTAGCTCGCCATATGAGTACGGCGAGGTATTGGTATCGTATTTGCACGACGATGATTCGAGTACTTCGAATTGGACGATAATGACTCAGGCGCTAGCCAATGATGGATATTTGCCTGTGTTGAGAGCCGAAATCCCGATGAACACCTCATCGTACAGACTGCGGAAGATTTATACAAATCATATCTATAGCGATACGCAGTGGTTTAAGGCTGAAGATGTCTTGCCCCTCTAGCAGCAGCACTTCGAGACCATCGTCGTCGTCGACGTCCCACCCAACTACCCAACCTGTGGACGTCAAGATGCAAGCCCCTGCTGCTGCTGCTGATCGAGAAAGTAAGGATTCCATATGCGAGCTGCCGCCACCGACACTGCACGATTGGTTTATGTTTTTCGTGTCAATGGTTCTGAGTGTTCAAATATCCGAATCCATATATAGGTTTATTAAATCCATGCATCAAAAATATTTTTTAAACGATAATGATAATGTATCTTCATACTACGCCACTGGCACTGAAGTGTAATTTTTTATGTGAAAAATAAATGTATTTTTCTCGAACTGACGTTATTCATTTCAATAAATGCAAACAGACAAAGACAGACATTCAATGCCATGGGTTAGAGTGAGACACGTAAAATGCCTTGAATCGATCAATTTGGCTTCAAACTCGACTATTTTATCTCTTCCTGGAAAACAAACATCTGAGATGGTGAAAATCTCCAAGGTCAATTTAGCTCGAGCAGCATAAACAAACACCGGATGTGTGAGATAAAAAACTCTGCGATTAAATCTGAAAAACAAATTCAAGGTCAAAAATGGATCATCGTGTTTACTGAGAATTTCGTTCAACTTGAGAGCAGACAGTAAACATTCAAGAAACGTGTCTTATCGCTATTTCATGGCGGCGGAGACGCATTTTTTTGTCTTTTGGAATTTCATTCGAGAGCGAGTGAATTGATAATAAGTCCATCATAATTTTCTGTTGTGTGTTCTAAGACAGTAGACATTTTTCATATTTAATTTTTCGTTTTGTCAATCAAGGTGGCGGCCATGTTTTTTTCTCTTCCAGCCAATTGCTCTCAACGAATAACGTGACGTTTTTTTCTCTTCCAGCCAATTGCTCTCAGCGAATCACGTGAGGGAAGGTTTTTTCATAACTTCCACCATCACCACCATGTTTTTTCGCCTTCCGCTCCATCACCGCCATGTTTTTTTTTTGCGGGGAGGTTTTTTCATAACTTCCGCCATCGCCGCCATGTTTTTTTGCCTACCGCTCCATCGCCGCCATGTTTTTTGGAGAAAAGACGCGCGCCACTTAGGGTGAAACGCAGCTGACGACCCCCCACCCCCGAAAATCTTCGGCGAACACGTCATCTTCTTCAGCCCCAACCCTTCACCAACGGCAAGAACTCGATGGACGCGGCCATCGAGAGATACACCGTGTGGAGCAACCTGTGTTCTGCCTCATGAAAGTGAGGCAGAACACAGGTTGTTTATCTACTTATGGTGCCTTCTTCGGATGCCGTGTATTAATCTCAGGCACGAATTCTGAGAAATGGTCCATACACACTGGCGCAGAAGTTGAAACGCGAGAGTACCAGCGAATCGCAGAGCAGAATTTTATGTTTCTTTGAGAAGTACTGACGTGAATGATACAACATTTTCAGGTTGGCGTAGGCCACACCTAAACAGCTATTTACATATTTTTCAAATTTCAGTGTATGGTCTACTGTTAAGCCAAGGTTCTTTTTGTTGTCTTTTATTGGTATAGGGATGCCGCTAACTAGTATCTCAAACAAATTTAAAATGAGATTGTTTTTTAATTGGTACGAAAACTAACGCTGAACTTTTTTGTGGATTTATAAGAAGAGAATGCTTATTTGCCACGCTTATCAGATTGGAAATATCTTTATTAATGAGCTGGAGATTAGGAAATAGATTATCAGCATTGAAAGAATGATAAATCTTCGTATCGTCTGCGTAGAGAATTACAAGTTGTCAGACAGTCGGCAAAGGAAGAGGTATATATGGTGAACAAGAGAGGTCCCAGAATCGAACCTTGGGGCACCCCGGAGGATAGTGTCAGTGGGAGAGAAATTGTATCTTGAATTTTGACTACCTGGGATCTGGAGTGGAAATAATTTTTAAAAAAAGATACATATGCACATGCACATGGTTAATAGTGTCGAACGCCTTGGAAAAATCTAAAAGCGTTAAGACTGTGACTTGCTTTTTATCATTACCTCTTAAAATATCGTCAGAAGTGCAGTTTCACAACTATGCTTTGGTTTGAAACCTGACTGCTTGGTAGGAATTAGATTATGTTCATTCACATAGTGGCGTATTTGATTTTCTACTACCCTTTCGATTATTTTAGACAATATGGGCAGTAAGCTTATAGGCCTTAGATCTTTAGGTTCTGTGGGAACTGATTTTTTTGGTATAGGGAGTACCATAGCTTGTTTCCAGCAGCTGGGTAATTGGCCTGTCGATAGACAATAGTTGACAATGTGACAAATGTGTGTGATTATATAGGGACAACAATGTAGTAACAGTTTTATATTAAGATCGTCTATACCAGTTGCTGCAGTTTTGATATTATATAGAATGTCTTGCACCTCGTGAGGCTGTACAGGATGAAATGTGAATTTGGGAGAATTGTTCATTTTGAGTGTGTCGTCATAAAAGTGTAACAATTCTGGGCAAATATCAATTTTATGGATTCAATTGACATAGTAGTCATTTAATGCATGAACATCTGCAAGGGTCTCAGGAATTGGATTGTTCTTTTTTTTGCGAATTCCAAGAGTATCTAATTCTTTCCATAGTCCATTGCTGTTTGCTTTCTGAAGTCTAAATTGAAAATATGCTTTTTTTTCGTTCCTGAAGGCATTAGTTGAGAAGTTTCTTAGTTGTTTATAATAATTAAAGTGTTCTAAATTTTTTGTTCGGCGCCATTTAATTTCTGCTTTATCACGCAATTCCATAAGTAATTTCAAATTATCTATTAGACATGGGCAGCGATTTTTTGTTATTTTAATTTTTTTTAAAGGAGCGTGGATATCGAATAGACTAAGGAGTAATGAGTTTAGGACGTTAACTTTATCAGTGGCATCTGGTATGGTGAAAATTCTTTCTAAGTTTGACTGGCGGAGGTCTTGATCAAAAGCGTCTTGTGAGAAATTTTTGAAACTACGTATTGTCTTATACAATGACGGAGTTTCATTTTTATGTATATTGATATGGAGAGAAGTGAGGTCGTGGTCTGAGATGTGACCCATATTAATGACTTTAACGTCATGTACAAGTTCTGCATTGGAGGATATAATGAGATCTAAACAAGTTGCGGAAGTTGAGGTTATGCGGGTTGGTTTATTCACATGTTGAGACAAGTTGAACGATTCAAGGAAGGAGAGGAATTTACGTTGTTCGTTACTAGCTTTGAGTATATCAACATTGAAATCTCCTAGGCAAAATACCTCCTCGTAGGAAGGAAGTAGTAGAGATATTTCAGTTTCCAGAATGTTCAGGAATTCATTTAGAGGGTAGTTTGATGGGCGATAAACTACACCTAGTGCAATTTTGCGATTATTTGATTTGAAAGAAATCCATTGCTGCTCGATAAGGTGATGACTGGAGCGTATGGAATGAAACATTATTCTTGATGTATGCAGCCACACCCCCTCCTCTTTTGTTAAGGTTACGATCGTTTCGGACTAATTTTTATTCGTCAATAGTTAGAAATTCATCGGGAGTGAAATACACATTTTATAGTCGTCTGGCCATTCATTTAACGTTCTCAAGACCAAATTTCTCTCAGCCAAATTGACCCACAAATAATTTCTAAAATACCCAGCAGAGACCACAATCTCAAAATCCCCAGCAGAGACCCCAATTTCAAAATAACCCGTCAATACCTCAATTCCAAGACAACCAGTAAAGACCAACATCACAAAACCAAAACCAATAGGGTACCCGTCCCACAGTAATTCAACGTAACCCAAATTTTAATCAGTAATGAACATTCTTCGTGAATTATCAGGACGATCAATACTCCCAGAATTCACAAAGGATGAATACAATAACTACTATACAGCTAATTGCCAAGAAATTGAAAAATATTATTATGATAATTGCAAAACTCCCTACCAAACTATTGCGATCAATACAACGAATTCGACCAACAAAATCAATATGATCAGTTTGATGTAGTCAATTATCAGGTGGAACATCGGAAATACAAGCTCGCATACAATTAATGAATCTGAACGACTTCAATCGCGATCTGAACTTCCCGGAGCAACGCTTCGTGTGAGCTCGCTTTACTCCATGAACTCCAAAAATCTTTATTACATCGAAGAATTTAAAATTCTTTCAAAATTCTTATTGACGATATTTACACCAGAAACTTGCGCGAAGAATATCTACATCGATTTCCGGAAAATGTTATAGTTCAGGCAATCACTGAAAAAAAAATAATAATCACTGAATCTAATACTCATAAACTTCAAAGAGAATGATCCACATACAGTTTATGTGTACAATATAAACATTGCATTTGATGGTTTACTTGGATACGATTTTATCGAACACTACAATTGTATTTTTGATATAAGAAACAACCAAATAATAATAAATTTCAAAATCGTTCTCTTATTCAATGTAACTGATGAACACTATTTGGAAAAATCTAAATTAAATCTAAATAAATTTCAATTGAACTCAGGACTTAACAAACTTCTGAATTAAAGTTTAGTCTCACTAATACTGATGCTATACTGTTAGCACAGGAAAAGAAGAAAGTTAGACTACCAAACGCTTTAGTTGAAATCGATAAAAAGGACACTTTTTAACGACAATCATAAATGCCAATGCCATTCCGAAAAATATTGATTTTTAGACCTAAAACTTGAACCATTTTCAAAATTCGAATCAATCTTGCATTTGAGGATCAAAATTTTAAAAATTAATTTAATTGAACCTAAAAAATTCAAAACTAATTACGGCTTGATCATGCGAATGACGAAGCAAATCAATTGATAACTGACGTGCATGGAATTATCGTTTTTTTTTATATTTAGAACAAACAAAATTAAACATACAAGTGAAACCAATAATGCCAAACCCGTATCCACAAAATCGTATAGATACCCCCCAGTCCACTAAAAAGAAGTTGAAACCAAAATTTTTAAATTATTGAAACAAGGAATAATTCAGCCATCCATTTCCCCATAGTCATCCCCTGTTTGGGTTGTTCCTAAAAAATTGGATTTTTTTGGAAAACAAAATTGGCGTGTCGTTATCGACTATCGAAAACTGAATGGACGACAAATATCCACTTCCACACTACCAAATATTTCTATCCTACTGTACCAACTTGAAAAGAGTCAGTATTTTACGACTCTCGATCTCGCATCGGGCTTCCAACAAATAGAAATTAACTCGAAATATATACCCAAAACAGTTTTATCTGTGGAGAATGGACACTATAAATTTGTTCGTATGCAATTTGGCCTGAAGAACGATCCATCGACGTTCCAACGCGTCATGGATAACATTCTTCTTGGCATCCAAAATGAACGTTGCCTTGTCTACATACCGTATATGAACACCTCTCGAAGTCGACAGAAGTGTTTAAACGACTAAGGAAGGCTAATTTGAAGATCCAGCCTGACAAATGCGAATTCCTTATGAAGTTTCATACCTTGGTCACATCATCACGGATAATGGTGTCAAACCAAGTCCATCAAAAATTTAATGCATCAAAGGTTTTCCACAACCGGAGAATCCAAAAGGAATCAAATTATTTTAGGGATTACCAGGCCAACAAAATTTTTGATAAAAAGATTTTTATTTTGACTCAGAATGCGACAAAATTCTTGGAGTTGAAATCTGCTCTCACTTATAGCCCCATTTGGATTCATCCCAACTTCGAAGAACCATTCCTTTTGACGACGCATAGGCCACATAAAATCCGCTTTGGAAAACAATGACCAAATACTAGAAAATATGTTGTATACGTCTGAACAACAGAGTGCACGAATGATATCATTCAAAGCTCAAGTTCATACATACATCAGACTTCTAACTCAGGTATTAAACTCACTCAGCCTGAACTATCAAAAAATATTTGCCGATACCGAAAATTACCTACAATGAACGAAAAAAACGCGGACTAATTGACGGAGTGGGCTTTCTGCAGAGCAATAACCAGCAATTCAGATACATCATATTATATAAATTGTATAAACAAAATTTCACAAGATCAAATTGAAAATCTTTTGAAAAATCAGATATTGCAAGTAGATGAGGAAACCTTCAATAGAGAAATAGTAACATCATAATGGCAATATGGCGGGCATGTGTGAGCATTGATCATAGAACTCTATAGTAATTTGATTTTCATAGTTCATAGTTATTGAAATAAGTTGATAATCACCCATAATACAGTTGGATATATATTTTATTGAATATCAAAAATTATATATAGCTTGAATTTCAAGCAAATCTGATGATTTTGTATTTTTCATGATTTTTAGGGTATACCTCTTAGGACTATTTGAATATTTTTTTTTTTTCGAAGATTGACATGAAATTCACAGAGTATACTAATTTCTTCATTTTGAATCAATTGGGGTTCGCAGAATTGATCTATCTTCAACAGTTCTCTATTTGGAAAGTTCATCTGGAGTTGAAAGGGGTAATTTCTTTGAAAAAATTAAAAAAATTACTTATATTCATAATAATTTCCGTTATTTCGTTGATTTCCCCTCAACACTTCATAATACAGATTAAAAAAAATCTGAATATTCACTTTCCACCAAACTAACCCAAAAAACTTGCAGCACCGTCGTTTATTGTGAAACAGAGTAAAAAGACGAAGAATGTGAAATTGTTTCTCTATCTGTTTGAGAGGAGATGAAGCAAATCTTCGAGAAGACAGGTTGCTCAGATATTCGCTAGATGGGAATGATGGTGGTCAAATCATAAAATGTAGGTTCAATTTTGGTAGGTACCGACGTGCACATAGCCAAAATTCTTAGTGGAATACTATGTCAACTACTGCCCATCCTTAAATGCTACATTAATTCTTCATTTAAAAGTCAGCAAATCATAATTAGAATTCAATATTAGAGGATAAAGGTATTATGTACACAATAATGAAATTTTATAAAACCTTGGTGATTTATTTTCTCTATTGGAGTAGACTTACGAAGACTACCCAAACTCATCTATTTATGGAGTTATTTCTTATATGAATCGAAAACAAAATGAAACGTTCTAATGGAAATCACGTTTTATTGATTTACTTACAACTTTAAAAAACTTCATCTCTATTTCTATACCATTACACCAACCACTGAATGCTTGCAATTCTTTATCGGTTTTGAAATTACCGGGAGAATAATATTCAATTGGGGGCATTGGACCAACATGCATTTGCTATTCATGTGTATTGAAAAGAAGATGGAAGTAACCAGTCATTCTGGAAAACCCGAAAGATTCTGGAAGACCAGAGAGCCATTGGAGAATGATTGAGTGAATCCAGAAAATAAACGTCACTAACAGACATTGACATCGAAATTAATTTGGTACCTATCCCTCATGTTGTGTTCTGGTTTAAGTCAGTTTTTGTTAAAATATATTTTTAAGAACAAACTGATGGTCAAAGCCGCCGCCATTGTGGGCGATAATCACGATGTTTTTGAACTCATTACGCATTTTTGAAACATGATGTAAGGATTAAGAGATTGTATCGTTACATATGAGAATTTGTAAACGATGTCCACATTTTTGAAAGATTTGAGAGTACGAGGCAATACAGATCACAACACTGTCAGAAAGCGCAAAGTTGGGTTCGTGTGAAAGAGAACCGACAGTTCAAATTTTTTCCTGCATTTTTCGAGATTTCGGAAAACAAAGATAATTTTCACAGGGAAGGGAGAGTTGCGAGTGTCCTGTTGACTGTAGCAGAGGTAGCCAGAAGGCTGATGTTTATCACAAATGTCACAAAATATCTCCCCACAAATATGTCTTCTATCTACCTTAATGATTTTGAAGCATTCCTCACAACGTTGCATCCTTGTATGTATTTTTCAAACAAGACTCACTTTCCACGGATAGCTCCTCATTGGAGCAAGGAGACTGTCTAAAGCTAGGGCATGTTTTTCCACAATAAAGTTTTTTCTGACGTTGTAAGGAACACTACATTCCACACAGAAGTAATCGCAACAAAATTCTGCAGTGAGAGATGTTATGACATTGTAATGCGTAATGCCTCTCACTGAACAAAATATTCAAAGACCATTTCCACTGCCCTAGAAAATTATGTTACGACCCTTACGTCCACAGGCGTAGATCACAATTTTATAACTTTAGAAATGTTTGGAGATTCCCTTTATAACGGCGTTCCTTCCCAACTCCGATGGCGTAAGCTTTGGCGACTATCTGTGCACGAGGTAGACACATGTTATCCTTGTCAATGACAATTACCCCCTTCCTGCTGCAGTTTTCGGTGAATTTATTGCATGAAACACCTCGAACTTCACCAGTAGACATTTTCCTCGGGGTAACATCTTAACAGAAAATTTCAGTATTGAGGCCTGTTGAATTGGATTGATAAATGGACTGAATTTGATCAATAATCTCTTCACTGGTTACTTCAGACGCGGGTTTAAAGTTCATCCACCCCTGTCCGCGTGAAAATTCCTTAGAACAAAAGTTGAAACCGACATAATCAATTAATGTCAGACCACTCGTACCCTTCTACTCTTCAATATAATTTGAGTGATGGCGTCTCTCACCCAGCTCACAAGTTCTACACCTTTGGGTATTAATGCGATTGTAACTCCATAGTTCTACCTTGAAGCCCAAAACGCCGAATCATTTTGGTTGAGTCTTCAACAATATTTTTTTCCTCAATTGAAAAAACATAAAACGCTTTTAGTAGACAACAGAATTTGCATAAAGTAATAACCTAGCAGAAGCACTAACACGTCTAATCTTATTAGATATTGCAATAACGCCAGGCAGTATTTGAAGCAACTCTATTTTGATAGTGACTGTTTCTATTCTGTCATTAAAAACAGAGTTATGTCTTATTCACGATTTTGCCCGAAGTGAGAATGAAAAAACTTTAATTCTGGCCTCAACTGTCCACTAATGAAGACAGGCATAATTTTAATAAAGTTGTCCTTATTACAAATTCACATTGCGCGTACGTATATGCCAAAATAATTACAACTTCATTACTGTCTGATGTTATTATGAACCGCAATATCTCTCTTACGACGAGTAGCGTGCAGTCGTTAAATAATAGTGTCTTCTATAACTTGAACTAGAGAAAAAGACAGGGGTGGCCTAATAAGGAATATGATATTAAAAATGGACTTTGGTCAATTTTCAAGAAGTTAATTCAAACCAAACGTAAAAATTTGCTGTTTTGATAGTGTGTAACTTCAGTGCAATAAGAATATGTTATTTTTATGGGTTCAACTAATCATACATTTTATGAATGATCAATGGACAGACTCGCAGACGCAAGTTACATGGTAGTATATATCAAAAATATGCCAACCACATGGACTTCCCAGATAAAGCCCAAGATGATGTAAACTATAATTGTTTTAAACATTTTCATTCTCTGTAGCTTTGTGTAACGAAGCATATTTTTTATACCTGGCCTGAGGTGATTTCACCATTTTTATTTTTCGAATTACACATAAGGCCTTCAGCTGATAATGCTTCGTTGAACCACCTTTGGGAGTAGCGTGCAGTCCTTAAATAGTAGTGTCTTCCATAACTTGAACTATAGAAAAGGGCAGGGGTGGCCTGCTTTGGTCAATATTCAAGAAGTTAATTCAAACCAAACGTAAAAATCAGCTGTTTTGATAGTGTCATTTCGGTAAAATAGGAATTTTTTTACTGTAAATGTAATTTTTATGAGTTTGACTGATCATACATTTTATAAATGATTCATAGACAGACTCGCAGACGCAAGTTACATGGTAGTACATATCAAGAATATGACAACTACACGGAAAGCCGGGATTTCCCAGATAAAGCCCGAGATGAGGTGAACTATAATTGTTTTTAGCATATTCATTCTCTGTAGCTTTGTAGTGTGTAACGAATCATATTTTTCATACTGTTACGAACCTGGTAGTAGATAGAAAAATCATGAATCCTTCTGTTTGCCTTCTAGAAACCCATTAGAATGTACTAGAATCATTAAAGTTTATTCGAGAACTTAGTATCGAATGTTCTGTTGAAAGTTCTATAGCTTCTAGAATAATGTTATCCTATAAATACGATCAGATTTGCCAAGTTTGGGAAGTTTTTGAGTTTTGTTTACATTTTAACATTTGACTGTTGTAACGTTACCAAGTGAAGTTTGAAGTATTTATTTGAACTGCTAAGTGTCAAACAGTGTTGTCAGTTGTATTATTTGTTCTGTGACAATAAAGGTGAGTTTATAAGTAAGTGTACCACTTATTGAACCTGAAAAACGCAACAATAGCCTTTCACCATTTTTATTATTGAATTACACATCTTCGTTGAACCACCCTGTAGCCTTCCAAGACATGTTTGCTTTAGGGCTTTACCTTTAGGATCATTTAATGAAATTTTCATTCACTATTAAGCTAAAAAAAATTGTTATCAGGGTAACAAGTTCTGAGATAGTTATTCGGGTACATCGCTAACCTCACTATCTACTCTCGGTTACACCCGTTAATTCCATTTTTTATTTGGGATGGTAAAATAATATACTGCCTTGCTTCACCACGACGTATCATTCCTGCGGGTCATTAGGTTCTACTGGAAAAATATTTACTTCTGTATGGGTTTCCAGCTTCGGTTTTTAAGGGTCATCTTTTTGGGCTGTTAAAAAGTCATAGCAAACTTTTTCCGTTTATCATTCATTTTGCTACGCCGCGTTACGAAGGCCACCGGTTTATTATAAATACAACTACTCCTCTTCGGGAGGGGTATTGTTCGCTTTCTGATTTTTGTTCAAAGTGTATAGAAGAATTTTGATTCTGTTGTAAAGTTTCCATTTCAAATTCTGTATATTTCGTCCTGTACTGACACCCGTATTCCAGTGGATAACAACCGTAAGCACTCCGAACAGTACTTTCTGTATTATTCTGGCCGTTTGAGATATACTATGTGTTTCAATCAGGAATGATGAAGATATTGGGTTGTTGATCATATTTGGGGTATATGTGCATTCTTAACAAATTCGTATACGACATCAGAATAGATTGCTCTAACCGTCGTCTTCATTCGAACTCTCCATCTCCTCCCGAAGGCGTTTGTCCGTTGGTAGGAAGAGGTGGTAATTAAGTGCTCCAAGGTTTCTCACTTTCTCACGTACCACGAACAGACCTATTCTCGACTGGCTCAATGGCCAGACAGTTCGGAGATGATTTTGTGATATTTTTTCTCGCTTTAGTTCGGACTTGATTCACCAGTCTCAGACAGGGGTTGGCGAAACAACGCATCTGCTACTCGGTTCAGAGTTCCTTCACAGTACTTGACTTCACAGTCAAATTTCTGCAGGAACATTGTCCAACGGGCAATACGACCGGACGCACTTTTGAGTGACCTAATCCATTTAAGTGATTGATGTCACTCGAAACGGTGAAGCGGTAACCTTCGAGGTACGGTCTTAATTTCCCCCACGACCCATACGACTGCTAGGTACTCCTTCTCGTTAACAGAGTAATTCCTCTCTGGCGGGGACAGGGTCCGACTAGCGTACGCTATCAAGTGTTCCTGTCGTTCCACGGTCTGAGCTAGGGCAGCCCCTAGTCCATATTCGGAAGCGTCGATCTGTAAGACGAACGGCTGGGCGAAGTCCAGCCACATCAATACGAGGACTATTGTCAGACACAGTTTGAGTTTTTCAAATACATCTTTCTGGGTATCTTCCCACCTCCAACGGTAATTCTTCCTCAACATCTTCGTCAGCGGAGACGCTAGTTGGGAAAAATTCTGGATGAACCTGCGGTTCCAGGAGATCATCCCCAGAAACTGTCGGAGTTTCTTGACGGTGGTAGGGGTGGGCCATTGGATGATATCAACACAGCATTACTCAATTAGAATGATACATAAAATGAAGAACAAAAAAGTGCAAGATATGATGAAGTATCAATATACAGTGTATTTCACTTCTAATGGAAACACCGTCGTATGTTTCAAAATTTTTAACGAAGAATCACGCCTTTGGATGACCTCTTTTTCTTGCGGTAACTTTCTATTCAGTGTATCTAGCAATCCTGAGCATTTCATGGTTCTACGTTGAGTTTCACTCCTCAAAATATTTCAGGACTGAAAATTTTTCAGGAAACAGGTGTATTGGTGGGAAATTGGGAATATTCAGAATTTGAATTGGGAACTTTAAAACGAAATCAACTATTCACTTTGAACAAGAATTGAAAAACTACCAAGACCCCTGCCGAAGAGGAGTTGGTGTATTTATAACGCAGGGCAGCAAAATGAATGAAAAGCGGAAAAAGTTTGCTCTGACTTTTTAACAGCCCAAAAACGTGACCCTTAAAAACCATCCCAAATAAAGAATGGAATTAACGAACAAGTGTAACCAAACCGAGAGTAGATAGTGAGGTTAGGGATGTACCCGAATAACTATCTCAGAACTTGTTACCCTGATAACAAACTTTTCTAGCATAACAGTGAATAGAAATTTCAGTAAATGATCCTGAAGGTAAAGCCCTAAAGCAAACATGTCTTGGAAGGCTACAGGGTGGTACAACGAAGCATCATCAGCTGAAGACCTTTTGTGTAATTCGAAAAATAAAAATGGTGAAATCACCACATGCCAGTATGCTTCGTTACACAAAGCTACAGAGAATGAAAATGTTAAAAACAATTATAGTTTACATCATCTTGGGCTTTATCTGGGAAGTCTCGGGTTTCCGTGTGGTTGACATATTTTTGATATATACTTCCATTTAACTTGCGTCTGCGAGTCTGTCCATTGATCATTCATGAAATGTATGATTAGTTGAACCTATAAAAAACATTTGCAGTAGAGACATTCTTATTGCACTGAAGTTACACACTTTCAAAACAACTGATTTTTACGTTTGGTTTGAATTTACTTCTTGGATATTGACCAAAGTCCATTTTTGATGTCATAGTCCTTATTAGGCCACCTCTGCCCTTTTCTCTAGTTCAAGTTATAGAAGACACTATTATGCAACAACTGCGCGCTACTAGTCATAAGAGAGATATTGCAGTCCATAATAACGTCAGGCAGTAATGAAGTTGTAATTATTTTGGCATATACGTACGCGCAATGTGAATTGAATAAGGACAACTTTAATAAAATAATACCTGCCTTCATTAGTGGACAGTTGAGGCCAGAATTGAAGTTCTGTTGGTGACGTTTATTTTCTGGATTCACTCAATCATTCTCCAATGGCTCTCTGGTCTTCCAGAATCTTTCAGGTTTTCCAAAATGACAGGTTACTTCCATCTTCTTTTCAATACACACGAATATCAAATTCATGTTGATCCAATGCCCCCAATTGAATATTATTCTCCAGGTAATTTCAAAACCGATAAAGAATTGCAAGCATTCAGTGATTGGTGTAATGATATAGAAATAGAGATAAAGTTGTAAGTAAATCATTAAAACGTGATTTCCATTGGAACTTTTCATTTTGTTTTCGATTCATATAAGAAATAACTCCAGAAATAGATGAGTTTGGGTAGTCTTCGTATGTCTACTCTAATACTGAAAATAAATCGCCAAGGTTTTATAAAATTTCATTATTGTGTACATAATACCTTTATCCTCTAATATTGAATTCTAATTATGATTTGCTGACTTTTGGATGAAGAATTCTTGTAGCATTCAAGGAAGGGCAGTAGTTGACATAGTGTTCCACTAAGAATTTTGGCTATGTGCACGTTGGTACCTACCAAAATTGAACCTATATTTTATGATTTGACCACCATTATTCCCATCTAGCGAATGTCTGAGCAACCTGTCTCCTCGAAGATTTGGTTCATCTCCTCTCAAACAGAAAAAGAAACAATTTCACATTCTTCGTTTTTTTACCCTGTTTCACAATAAACGACGGTGCTGCAAGTTTTTTGAGTTAGTTTAGTGGAAAGTGAATATCCAGATTTTTTTTCCGATCTGTCTTATGAAATTTTGAGGGGGAATCAACGAAATAACGGATATTATGATGAATATAAGTAATTTCTTTATTTTTTTCAAAGAAATTACCCCTTTCAAATCCAGATGAATTTTCCAAATAGAGAACTGTTGAAGATAGATCAGTTATGCGAACCCCAATTGATTCAAAATAAAGAAATTGGTATACTCTGTGAATTTCATGTCAATCTTCGAAAAAAAAATTACTCAAATAGTCCTAAGAGGTAGACCCTAAAAATCATGAAAAATACCAAATTATCAGATTTGATTGAAATTCGCACTATTTACACAAAATTTCAGGCTGATTCCGAAAACTTGAAAATAGGAATCAAACGTAAAAAATTTTACGGCCCAATCAAATTTTCAAAAGTTTTCATTTTCTATTTTTAGAAACATCACAAAAATCCATCTAATGATTTTCTACGAGCTGGGGCCGATTCATACGTCTAAAATGAATTTCAATTGAGGAATTGACAATTTCCGATTTCAACTCGGAAGAATGCACCTATTCTCGATATTAACATTATCTAAGTGAAATGACGTTTTAATTCTAAGATACGAGAATTTTTTTGTGTAGTTCAACTTGTCAAAATGAGTTCTTATACAGATGTATAAAAGAGGTTTATTTGGGAGCTCTCCAAAGTTATAAAAAAAGTCCCATATTTAATTACATTTGAAATCACAGTAGTAACATGAACTTATCTCAATAATAATAAACCACAAAATAAGACAAAGCCTATGGTCTGTCGTCAACAGAACTTTCGAAATTTTCTGTGAATGAAGGTAATATAACAACTTTACACACTAAAAATACTGGTTGTTCGTATGGACACCTTTACTTCAATATATCAGAAATTTACAATTATCCGTTAATTGGGTGTTGAATCTATACCAGAGATGTTCAAAAATTGCATTAAGTCATTTTTTGAAAAAATGCCACATGCACGTTTACCCACTTATGTCTTCAAATTGCTTACTGTGTGATTCCGATGTTGATATTTTAACACAGGCCTGTCTCAGATATCGTCGTATGATAATGCTCGAAGAACCAAATGTTTGGCCCTTTATGGAGGCAAGTACCATCTACATTCAATAAAGTCTTCAGATGAAATTTCCTTAGTTTCCTTAGGCTGCATAATACTGGCATTATTCCCAAAGGCGGCTACAGATACAGAGATAACCATAACTATAACTATGGGGAGAGGGTGAGAAATAATATAATTCAATATGCCAGTGAAGGCATTGAGGCTTAGTTGGTGGCTTAAGAGTTCATAGTTCATGTCCCTCTGAGACTCTGATGGATTCTTCGTTATGAAACTACTTAAGCTGAAATAGAAAGACTGTCACTGGGGTTTGATGTTATGAATGTAGGAGTGTGAATTCCGAAAACAACTATCTACAAATAGCGAACTGAAGAACTACACAGTCACCCACCCTATTGACTAATTTCCCTCTTGAGCCTCGTAATGCTTTCTATGATGGTCGTTCAGGAAATGTTTCCAGAATTTAAAAAAGGAAAGAAAAACATCAAGTTTACCGACATTTGGTTCGAAACACATTTCGTGTTTAGAAACGAGTTAAATGACGAACGAGTCGAATTTGACAATGGGTTGCTGCACTTCATTGGTGATCTACGAAATAGATGCAACCGGCAGAAATTGCACCCCGTGATCGTTCGACGTATCGCATTTGATGTTTGTCTGCAGCACTCGGCGCGCGGAATAACACTACCAGTTTGAATATTGTGTGGTTGGTTCACTTCCCGTCGGTCATAGCAAGTTCTTTGGGATGGAACTCTCGAGCTACCTTGAATATCTAACGCTACTAATTTGATGTGGAAGTCTGACTATGAACTGACGCTCAGACAGGTCCAAGCTTGATGTAGATGTTTCGAAGCGCGTCGTTCTTCCATCACTTTATTCCCACCATTCACGCTGTTTTCGCGCCAATTTAAGATACGTGCATAATGATTCGGTCAGCGCAAGTATTGGCAAAAAAACAAACTCTGGCCCCAATGTCAAGCTACTCTTCATCCAAGGTGGATGATTTAAAAAATTCCACTGTGTGGGAACACTAGATTACGAAAATGGCGGCGAATACCTTGTAATCCAGCTGTGTCATTTTCAAATTTAGATTTGTTATCATTCACAAAAAGTACACATACATAAATATAGATGGCATGCACGGTGAGCATTGAGCATTGAAAATACCACGACAGGAGTCTGTGTACTTCATGTTCAACATGGTTTTTATGATTCTTTTTTGCATAATGAAAATACGTTGTAATTGAGAACTTCCACCCCATATTAAAATGCCATACTTCAGAAAAGGGTAGACTGTCCTATAATATGCCGTCTTTAGAACCTCAAAATTCGAAACACTGCGAAACATTTAGTTGCATTTTTTTTGCCAGAGAGTCAATATGCTTTTCAAAATTTAGTTTGTCATCTATATATATGTATTAAGTAAATTTGTCAAGCTGTGTGCACGCTTCAATATACTTGAAGGAAGAAAATTTGTATTTCGTGCAAAATATTTTTATTTCAAAAATTATAGCAGATCGCTTTCGACTGTTAAGTCATCATCAATGCGTACTCGTCAGGTATACAAGAAGACATATAAAAAATATAAAAACATCATGTCCATGGACCAAATTAAAATGTTACAACATATTTAAAATTGAACAATTTTCATCCTGTTCAAGGATTCATAAAATAAAGATATGGGATACTACATCATATCTGTCAGAATGTTGAAGTGGAAATTTCCATGAAAATTGTTCAATTTTAAATATGTTGTAACATTTTAATTTGGTCCATGGACATGATGTTTTTATATGGCTTCTTGTACACCTGACGAGTACGCATTGATGATGACTTAACAGTCGAAAGCGCTCTGCTATAATTTTTAAAATAAAAATATTTTGCACGAAATACAAATTTTCTTCCTTCAAATCTATATATATATGCCTAACATTTTTGAATCGGTAGAAAAGTACAGTTCTTCACCATTTCTTAGATAAATAGACTCCTGAATGGTGATATCTTTGCGGCTTGTTCTGAAAATAATGCAATCCGTTTTCGCGGTGTTCAGAAGTAACTTATTTTCATTGAGATATGCAGATACTGACGAGATATTTTTCAATATTGTGTTTTCCAAGTGAATGTAATTATCATCTGATAAAATAAGATTTGAATCGTCTGCATAACTAACAACTGTAGTGTTCGAGTCGTTAAATAGTTCGGAAAGATCATTTATATATTTTATGAAGAGTAACGGACGTATTACACTCCCTTGTGGTACACCTCTTTTAATTTCACTAAAATCTGACGAAAATTCCCCATTTTGTTGTCTGATGCATACTTTTTGTTTTCTGTTGCCTAAATATGATTTCAGGAGATCTAGAGCTTATGCGGCACCAGTCTTATAATTAGGGTTTGTCCGCGGAAATTCACACTGCAAAAGTTCTGATAGATAATATTCAAGGTTATGTTATGTATTTTGCTCTTGTTCACAGGCAGATAATGTTTTTACTGACAAAAGATTCTTCATAATTTTCACATTTTTTTTCTCAATACATTTGGTGTCTTATTGAATAGCAGAGTCACTTGTTGTTGTTGTGTTAAATTGTTAATTCCGATGGAATCTTCAGAGCAAAAGTCTATGCTATGGTACTTAATGTAAATTTGGCACTGTAGCATATTAATATTGAATTCGGGAGCCGATTTGTACTGTTTTTGTTGTCTCCTTCTAGAGTTGCTTCTATCTTCTTTTTCTACGCATCTCTCGCTGCTGGTTCATCAAAGTGCTTGTGATTGAACATGACAATGTCACTCATTTCGTAAAAGCCAAGACGAGTTGGACCACATGCAATTTGCAAAAATTCTCGTTAGCATGTTGTCCACCTCGACATGAAGAACAGATATAGATGAAGTCTCGAAAGTTGGGTAATAATTTCTTTTTTTCCGGTAGCTGAGACTCCTAAGGGGCGAAGCCCTATCTTGGGGAAACCTGTATAACGGTATTCATGTTTCCTGGGAGTTTCTACTGAATAGATTTTTGGCGAGATTCGAGGATCCGGAGATTGTGAGCAAACTTACCACAAAATTGTACGGGGTACAACAAACCCGGAACTATAAAGTTGGTGTTTTCATTGCTAACAAAAGGGCAATAGCTAACCGGATAGCCACTCACCTTAGTGAAGAAAGTTTTATTCACATAATATGTGACCAACTTCCACAGATTTTTTTTTAAATTGACCAATAGCCCCAAAATTTCACTCGCTATATGAAACTCGCATCTCCTGCTATATAAGAACCAGTAAAAACGGCGTTTCTTGAGAGTACACAAGTACACAGTTCCTTCCTTTCGAGCCGGTAAGACCAAGTCATTATGGGCAACTACACATCCAAACAACAATAAAGCATATCTCTTGTTACCAAGCATGACATAAATGTCAGTCCGGCAGACTTCATGTTTATTGGTCATAAGATATAAGTATTGAAGAATTCCCTATAATGAAACTTCATTGACTTTGTTGGTTTGTAAACTTATCTCAATAAATACTACTCATGCTCACAATACTACCGATAATTCTGTCAGAAATCTTAAACTCGATCAAATCGCTTTGAGGTAACACCACTCGTCCTAAGGGACTCGTGGTGATACCAAGCAATTTGATCTCGATGATTTCTGACAGAATTACTATCGATACAATCGAACAGTAAAATTTTTAACGCCAAGTAGAATTGACACTGACAGATATCCGGTTTAAACAAATTTCACGCTGAATTACATACCTGATAATTTTTTTTTATAATTTTAGGTAAATTAATCTTTCTTTATTAACTAATCCCACAAATCCTACTCGTGGACTTCGTCCACTCGTGAGATTTCTATAACAACAAAAAATTACCACCACTTGTGTAATTACATTTGAACATTTTGTTGACTATATAATTAAACTATCAGCTTTTGTGCCAGCATTGGCTAGCTCTAGCTCAAGGCTGGATAATAATTCAAATAATAATCAAGTATATATCCTATCTTTTCTTTTCCACCTCATGGAATTTATACACTAAAAAAAAAATTGAAATATGGCCTTTAGGCCCTTTGGTAGTATTTGCCTATTTCTGCATTTGATATCTACTAGTCCTGTAAAAACCTCAAGGTGTATCCCTATATACAGTGATCAGCTTCGATTGATAAAAACTGAAATAGGTCGGGTTTGGATAGACATGCTTAATAAAATGAACTGTATAATTATTAATTTAAATTCATATAATTTTAACATTATCTTCAATACATTGAAGCATTGTCAATAATTTTTTTATAACTTCCGACAATTTTGACTTGACTTGACATGGATATGTATGTGTATCAGTATCTGAAGAAATACTATGTTTCAGATAACCGCATACTACGGCACTTGGTTTTGTTGAATCACAAGCTAGATCTGGTATCAGCAGATGTGACCAAGATAATCGAAAAAATGGTAACTGATGATACGATAATACTTGAAGACACAGAAATAGAAAACTATTTCCCATTGAAAACTGATGAGGAGCTAAGTGATTTTGAACTTTTTCTTTCTGACGATAGAAATCTCAAAAAATTTGTAAGTTATTCAAAATATTCAAATTCAAACTCCATTTTAATGATAAATGTTTTTTATTAAAGATTCAGTATATAACCAAACTTGGGGGGTGCAACTTTAGCTGAAGCTGTCAGACGAACCATGGAAAGGGTGATTGAGGACGAATTCATCCAGCAGTACAGTTGGTTAGGACAAAAACAGAAAAAAGTATTTGGAGTGTTGAAACTTGCACAAGGAATAAAAGGTAACGTATTATTATCATTTCACCATTTAAACTGATTTAAAAAATATTCAAATGACATCAAAAGAAAGAAATTATTAAAGGATTCAGTAACCGAAGCTAGTGTGGAGTTATGCATGAAGAATTGGATGCGTCGTGCCAAAGATCGAATTCATAAGAAAACAAGAAAAGCTACTATGAATAGGTGAGCTGCATTACCAATATCCAATTGCAAGAAAAAAAACAGACTTTACAATTTTCCATAAGGTTGGCTGACATACTAGATTTAGTGCTATATTAATTATCCATAATACTTATATTTTGTTGCAAACAAAACCCAGCAAAATTATTTCTAAAAATAATGCTACAATTATGAGTATTAATTTAATATTATCTATCGGCGAAGGATGTGGTAACCTCTCATCAATGTTTACTAATGAATACAGTTGTTATTCGCTTATTTGGCAAATCTCACCGTACTTTGTTTCTGCAAAAAACTATATTTGGTCAAAAATGGTAGAATTATATAACTAATTATCTCTTTTTCTGAAATACCACTTGAAGCATTTATTCCATCCCAAGATACAGAGTGTTGCATAGGGAAACCTCTATTACTAGAAAAAAAATTGATATATTTGTTGTTCTTCATTGTTCCTCATTATACCTCCATATTTAATATCAGGTTGGACAGATGATGGATTTCGAATCATATACACCAACTATAGCTATGTACAATTTTCTACGAAAACTGTCGTTTAAAGCTAGTGTTAGAGATATAAATTGAACATCGCTTCAGCTATACCAATTAGGATATATTTTTTGTTATTTTTGTGCAGACAGAATGGCTGTGATCGATTACCTATTAGAAGGCTGCAGTAAATATTTAACTATACTGTTGTATTATTCCCAACTTCGAAAACTTGGGAGTGCATTGAGGATTAAGAGTGTGGGTATTTTGAACCGAAGGCAGATTGATTTTGTTTTCAAATAAGAGCCATGTTTAAAAATGATTTTTCCGACGACCTACTTGAACTTCATCTTGCAATGTAAACAAACACAGAAACCTATACATATTTCGCACTATTGGGTAATGGATTATTAAACAAATCATATTGAATTATAAAACAAGGTTTAGTTATGCCTAGCAAAATTCAATTTAATTTTCATTGTAGGTACTACTAGGTATGAGTAAAATTCCGTAGTACCTTTTCCAGGTAGGTCGTCGGAGAAGTATAGTGTTAAACTCGTGCAAAAACTGGTTATTCAATACTCGTGTGACACTCTCCTATGGCTATGAAATATCCTATTTTCCGCACTAGTTACACAATACACTATTTCACTGGGTCATATAGTTTGCTTAGAAAAGGTGAGGGAATTGGATTTACATAAAAAAATCCAAAAAGTTCATTACTGTCGAAATATTTAATGCAAATAAAAATAAAAAAAAAACGTTCACAAAATTTTGTGCAAAAAACAATTTTTTTGCAAAAGTTATACAAAATAATTGAAAATAAAATTTCAACTTCAACACCCTGTATCTCTGAAACGAGTTATGTATGCCTTCCCGTGGGAATAGCTGAACTAAGCATTGCTGCCTATGCAGATTTCCAGGAACACGTCGAGACGGTGTTGTATTCAACTTCGGTTCATGGGAACGAAGAAACATTCAGAATAGACATAGACTTCGAGCAATAAACATCTAATTGTATTATTTGTTCTTAATTAAAGTTTTTGAGTTAAATAAATTTTTTTAAAAACTAAGTTCCGTGATCGGAAAACATAAAGTGGCGCAGTCGTTGTAGGATTTTGAACGGATATTCGTTGTGAATAATCCGTCAGTTCCAACTGTTAATTCAAGAGAACCTCCGTTCTGGACAGTCCCTCTGGGTAGCAGATCAAGCAGAAGCCAAAGAAGTAAAGAAGAAAAGAAATGAGAACAGCCATCTCATTGGTACTAATGTAAGTTGCTTTTCCTTGTATCTTGTCTATGTCATTCTCCTCTAGTCCTGATTCATCTCCCGAAAACAGTGATTGTGAGTTAATTTTTAGTGAACAAAATTCGCCGAAACCTAATTCGATTTTCGAAAATAGTTCTCGCGAATCAATAGAATTAGAAGCACTTCTTTCGAAGCTATCAATAAGTAAAAATATCAAAATGCCAGTTCCAAAATTTGAATCAAAACTTTTGGAAATTGTTCCAAAATTTGACGGCAATCCTTTGGAACTTTCATCATTTTTAGATACAGCTAATTCAATTATTACTACATACTGGGACCCAACACCCGAAAATATCAGTTGTGTCCAAAATATTACAATAATTTATGGAATTTATTCAAAATTGATAGGTCAAGCTCGCGAAGTTTATAGCATTTGCATTGATAAAGATTGGCTATCAGTCAAAAATGCTCTAATCGCACATTTTGGCGACCAAAGAGACGAAAATGGATTATTATTTGATTTAGATCAATTGAGACAAAATTTCAATGAACCATCATTACAATTTTATACAAGGGTTATGTCAAATTTAAGTGCTCTTCATAACTATGTAGATACACATGAAAATGTAGTTGCGACTAAAACGGTGAAGAAAACCTTTTACAATACTCATGCTCTTAAAATATTCTTAGCTGGACTGAAAGAACCTTTAGGATCAACTATTCGTGCTATGAAACCATCAACTATGGCAGAAGCTAGGCAATATATTATTTCCGAAAATAATATTCGGCATCTCCAAAAACCGAATAACAGTGATCAATCGAAAATTAGGCAACCTCAAAGACCCAATCACCCAAATCAATTGTCCAATTTTCGCCAATACGCAACTCCTAACACCAATTTTCAAAATTTCAAACCCCAAATGCATAATCCCTCATTTCCACGCGGCCCAATAAATATTCAGCCGAGACCGGCAGAACCCCAAAAATTCTTCACAAATCGTCAAGTATTTGGCAATCCAAGAGGCTCAACCAACGTTTGGAGACCAAATAACCAAAACCATTTCAATCGCCCCAAGCCAACACCTATGAGTGGCATTTCACAAGCCACCACTTCTCGTCAACCCAATACTAGACCATACCAAAACCCCAATCGACCAAATTTCATTGCAGAAGAACTTTACAATTTTGATAATCCCCATTATCAGGATGAATCAATACCCTTCCAAAATGAATATTACTCCCAAAATGATTTTTGCTACCAAAATCAACCCTGTTCCTCCAATGAATTTGATTTTTACGAAAATATGAACTATGACCAAATCCAACCTGAATATGTCGATAATCAATATCCAATCGATACCCAAATCGATCAAAGTTCCTCACAGGACCAAAATTTTCAGGAAATCGACCATCACGAAAAAATTTCATAGAAATACATTCTATTTACGATCGAAAGGACCTCCCATACATTCAAATTTCAGATCCACCCCTGAAACTTTTGATTGACACAGGAGCGACTAAAAGTTTTTTGAATCCCGAAATTGCCGAAAATTATTTTCCCGATTTTATCAGAAAAGAACCGTTTACAATCAGCTCAATATTTCAGACCACTTCGAAAGATTTTTGCGCTGAAATACCAGCCTTTCAGGAATTCCACACTGAGAAAACTATAAACTTTCATTTGTTTAAATTCCATCACTTCTTTGATGGATTGATTGGTTATGATACATTGAAAAACTTAGATGTTCAATTAGATTTGAAAAATTCAAGTTTAAAAACACCTGAATCAGAGCTTCCTCTGGCGCACTATGAAAGCAAAAAGAAATTACTCTTTTATGCTCGTATAGAACCATTTACAATCGAATCAATCAAAATTCCTGTAACAATACCAAACGGTGACATCACGATTATCGAAACAAAATTATTTGAATGCCGAATTCGCGAAGGTTTGACAACCTCTCGAAACGGCTATGCCCCTGTCGAAATTCGGAATGATACAGGTGAAATACAAGAGATTTACCTTTATGAACCTGTCCCTGTGAAAACTTTTCATCCCGACCAATTCGAATTGTACCATGCTTCAATCGATCATAACACCCCTTCGAATATATTCAAATCAGACATCACACAGCTTATACGAACTCAACACATGAATTCTGAAGAAAGATACCACGTTGAGAAATTGTGCCTATCATTTTCAGACATATTTCACCGCGAAAATTCAAAGCTGACTTTCACGAACCAAGTGAAACACAAAATTAGGACCACCGATGAAGTCCCAATGTTTACAAAATCTTATCGCTATCCGTTTATTCATAAACCGGAAGTCGAAAAACAAATTGACGATATGCTTCGTCAAGGCATTATTCGACCAAGCGATTCACCTTGGTCCTCGCCAATTTGGATAGTTCCAAAGAAGGCGGATGCCTCTGGCAAGAAGAAATGGCGTATAGTAGTGGACTACAGAAAAATCAACGAGAAAACCATCGATGATCGATATCCGATTCCAAATATATCGGACATCCTTGACAAATTGGGTAGATGTATGTACTTTTCTACCCTTGATTTGGCAAGTGGGTTCCATCAGATCGAGATGTACCCTGATGATGTAAAGAAAACAGCTTTCAACGTAGAGAACGGCCACTACGAGTACCTTCGCATGCCGTTTGGTTTGAAAAGAGCTCCAGCAACTTTCCAGAGAGTAATGGACAACGTCTTGAAAGATCTACAAAACAAAATCTGTTTCGTCTACATGGACGACATCATCGTTTTTTCCACTTCGCTACAAGAGCACATGGTCAACCTTAAAAGAGTTTTTCAGAAACTGCGCGAGAGCAATCTGAAAGTCCAACTCGACAAATCAGAAATCCTGAAAAAGGAAGTTTCCTTTCTGGGACATCTGATAACAACAGAGGGAATAAAACCAAATCCCGATAAGGTCAAGGCCATCATGAATTATCCGATACCCAAAACGACAAAAGAAATAAAAGGATTTCTTGGTCTTCTGGGCTACTATCGAAAATTCATAAATAACTTTGCCAAAATCACCAAACCCTTTACAAGTCGACTGAAGAAAGGAGCAAAAATCGATATAACTGACCCCACCTACATCAAGACATTTGAGGACTGCAAAACCTTACTATCGAACGACCCGATTTTGCAGTACCCCGATTTTACAAAAGAGTTCAATTTGACCACGGACGCCAGTAACGTAGCGTTAGGTGCTATATTGTCCCAGGGCCCCCCAGGACATGATAAACCAATCGCCTACGCATCACGAACCCTCTCCAATGCCGAACAAAATTATTCGACTATCGAGAAGGAACTTTTTGCAATCGTCTGGGCAACCAAATATTTTAGGCCCTATCTTTTCGGCCGAAAATTCAAAATTTTTACGGATCACAAACCCCCTCAGTGGTTGATGTCTTCGAAAGAACCCAATTCACGATTGGTTCGCTGGAGACTGAAACTTGAAGAGTTTGATTACCAAATTATTTACAAAAAAGGGAAAATCAATACGAACGCTGATGCCCTTTCTAGAATCGAACTCTACCCTAATGAAACTGCCAGACAGACTAATGAACTCCCCATATTGAGACATATGCAGGAATTTAACGAAAACCCTGTCCTAGACAATGAAAGACCATCCACAAGCAGAGACCCAGAAAATAACACACCTGAAAATATTCAAAATCAGGATAACGAATCGAACGCAGGACAAATTGACCCCAATGACAATGACGAAAATGAAACTGTTCACACAAGTGCAGAAGACCCAATATTGAACATCCACATCACAGACAAACCAATCAATAACTTTTTGTGCCAATTAATGATAATTAAAGTTGATCGAAACCCTCGAATGGAAACCAAAAAACTATTTAGGAATTCAGTATGTCGTACCCGATGGTGTCTATATGTTACCAACGAATCATTTCAAGCCCAAATTATTGAACATCTGAAAGAATTTGGTGTTCCAAAACGCACCTACGTCTTTTACTTCCAAAATGATACCGAAGACGTACTCTATAAAGATATGTGCAGGTTCATACCACAAACATTCAAAAATTCTTCCTTTAAGCTTTTCAAATCCAATAAACTCCTCTTCGATGTGACGAACGAAGATCGCCAACAAAATCTCATCAAATCCCAACATGAAGGTGTTACCAACCATCGAGGCATTCACGAAACCATTGCCGAACTCAAAACCAAATATTATTGGCCCAAGTTACACGATGACGTAAGAACATTTATCAATAATTGTCCAATATGTCAACAATCTAAGTACGAACGTCACCCACCTTTGATCAAACTACAGTTAACGCCTACTCCCAAAAAACCATTCGAAACTATACACGTTGATACCTTCAAATTTGGCAGTACTATATCTTTAACAATCTGTGACAGCTTTACCAGATTTGGACAAGCGTACATCATTCCCAGTCTTTCCGCACTACACGTATATCAATCACTTTTGCAGTTCGTTTCAACTTTCAAAATCCCCGAAAATATCGTCTCTGATAATGGTACCGAATTCTCCCAAAACCTTCTAAAAGAATTCGCGAAACTGCATAGAATCAATTGGCATTATACACTTCCATATAATCCAAATTCCAATGCCATTGTAGAAAGGTTCCACTCCACTCTCATAGAACACATGAGAACACTCAACCTCTCGAAACCAAATCTGAACCCCTTTGAAAAATTGACTTTCGCCGTCCTTGCATATAATAATAGTCTTCATTCAACAACAAAATTAAAACCAATAGATCTAGTGTTTGGACATCTAGAACTAAAAGATCCAATCGATATTGATTCCGAATTCGAACCAATCAATACCACATTGAACGAACACAAAGAATCTATTTCCCAAATATATAGAAAAATTCACGAAGACACGTCAAAACAAAAATCAAAAATAATTTCAAAACGTAACGAAAATCGAGAAGACCCTCCAAATTTTGAACCCGGAACCATTGGATATATGAAAACACCCGAAAGACAGTCGAAAACGGCTCCCCTCTACAAACCCGAACACATTCTCAAAAGCACTGACCTAACTGTGACAACCCCACAAAATACATACCACAAACAATCTTTCAAACCACCAAGAAAAATGACAGACCAAAATCTGTTACAGGTCGATGATACTTCATCAGACAGCGACTCAGAAGGTTCAAATCCAGAACCTCCAGACGAATCCAGGGATCCTTCCCTTTAAAATGGGAACCGCACGAATCAAAGTAGCTTCCCATACTTTCCTACATTATATTCAACTTAGTCCATTAGAAAACCAAATAAACTCAATAACCAATCAATATAAGCTATTAGAAGCCACAATAAATAATACAACCCCTTTCAATAGAATTGCCCTATTTAACGCATATAAACACCTCGAATACGAAGTCAAAAATGTTAACCACAAATTCAGATCCTTGTTTCCCCATAAACGCACAAAACGAGCCCTCATTGCTCCTCTTGGCTCCCTCGTAAAATTCATAAGCGGAAATCTAGACGAGCAAGATGCGAAAGAAATATATCACAGCCTAGCCGAACTCGAATCAAACCAAAATCGAATTATCAAAAAAACCAATAAACAAATTTCAATTACTTCAAAATTGATGGAAAATATTAACGAAACAATGACTTCAGTTTCAGATAATCAAAAACTGATAGGAGATAAAATCAATGAGTTGAGAATTGCACTTAACGAGACAAAATTCAACTATGCACATTTTTTGGAAATTCATGAAATATTGAATCAAATAAAAATCAATCTCGATTCTCTACTAGATTTTCTAACAGAAACAGAAAATGCTATGGGATTTGCGAACTTGAAAACATTACATCGCAGTATCGCCTCTCCAGACGATCTAAAAACAATAATAGATGAACTCTACTTATCACATAGTCATTCTCAATTACTTTTTGATAATAAGGAATACCTCAAATATTATAGTGTTGTTGAAACCAAAGTTTTCGCCATCGAGGACAAAATTATATTTTCATTAGATTTTCCATTGGTTCACACTGAAACTTTCGATCACTATCACCTTTATTCAATTCCAAATCAAAACCAATCAATTATTATCCCACCTGCCTCCTACCTAACACTAAGCAACGAAATGTACCAGTACCAGAACGAAGAGTGCGTTGACCTACAACCAAATTTCCTGTGCAAGAAGAATCACCTTCTGCCCATCCAGGACAACCCAGACTGTGTGACGTCACTACTTTCCTCCAATGCCTTTGCTGATAAATCCCATCAAATTCCAGTCAAAATCAATCAGGAAATAATCGAGGAAATCAATGATGCCCACTACATAGGCATCTTTCCGAACAAGAGAAAATTCCAGACAAACTGTGTGAAAAACGATGTCGCTGTGCTGAAAGGTGTATACCTCTTTATTGTCCCACCAAAATGCTCCCTGAGGACTTCCAAATACACCTACCGGAACGAGAAAGGATCAACTGTAGGACACCCCCTCACATTGGAAGAAATCAAGGACATTCATATTCCAATCCTGCAAGTCGAGAAACTCAACTTGGAGAAAGTTTCCCTTGACAAACTGCACGAGCTCCAACTAGACGAAATTCGGGAAGACCCATTGGACCTCATCAATCTTCGCCCGGATTACTCCAGATGGTCCCTATGGAGCGTCGCGACGCTAACCGCCTTCGTCGTGGTATATCTTGTGGTGACCCGGAAACAAGATATCCTTCGCCTACTCAGCCCCAACAAACCACCAAACAACCAGGCCATCAACGAAACTCAAGTGGTTCCACCCTCGAGTTCCTTCTAAGGGATGGAGGAGTTATGTATGCCTTCCCGTGGGAATAGCTGAACTAAGCATTGCTGCCTATGCAGATTTCCAGGAACACGTCGAGACGGTGTTGTATTCAACTTCGGTTCATGGGAACGAAGAAACATTCAGAATAGACATAGACTTCGAGCAATAAACATCTAATTGTATTATTTGTTCTTAATTAAAGTTTTTGAGTTAAATAAATTTTTTTAAAAACTAAGTTCCGTGATCGGAAAACATAAAGAACGAAACATTTGCGGACACATGTTCATATGAGCTCTTTATCTTAAAATTAGTTTTAGAAAGTTTGTCAACGTACTTATAATTAACACCCTGTATATGCTATTTTTAATCCCTGAATAGAAATAATATACTTGTTTTGGACACATTATATGCTATTTTTCCTTCCTCTTCTTGAGGGGGGGCGTGTCAACAAAGGCCAAGAATTGCCTTTTTGTGTAGTAACCACCACCACAAATTTATGCATCGCCGCGAAAACAAAATCTTGGAAAGAAATCATTTTTCCCGATGGCATCTTTTTCCAAATTTATCATAAATATTCAATTTAGTTTTGTGTCGCAGGGCAGGCTCGCCGCGCTCCTACGATGATTTTTTTTGTGTATGGTCACCTTCAGTGAGCCATTTTTACACTTGATAATTCTCAATTTTCACCTAGAAGCCAGTTGATTAATATTAGATTTTTTGCATTATATTCAGGTCCTTAGTTTAGTTCGACCCTGTATGATGTAAAACCCCCATTCTCCACCTAGTGGAACTCCACTGTACGTAGATTTTTCGATTTGCCAAAAATCCCTGAATAGTTTTCATTTCATTAATTTGTGGTCCCAAACAGTCGAGCACCCGGTATACAGAACACTTAGAGCAAGGTTTCGACACGCTAGTCTTTTGTTGGGTGGAAAGTTTCTGTGGCTCCATTTGTTTTCACAAATTATTTTATTTCAATTCGATTTCTCCTCAGGTAAGCCAAATCGGAGAACTGGTATAGATTCCTCGACGAAGGAATTTGTGCATTTCTTCGGCGTTCAAGAATCACGTGGGTTTATGGTTTTTCTCGGGGCTCTCCGAATATCGGACCGTCCTAGGAATCGCGATATCGAAAGTTCTGACTTTCCATATCCCCCTAGATTTAGGGAGTATTTGGTAACTTTCATGAAATACTCCCTAGGATACGTCGCTAACGGTACTTTAACGGTCGTTTGCCAATTTCCCGCGCGTCTCCGTGAGCTGTCATAAATACCCAATATTGGACTCGAATTTCATGAAGATGAGATGTAGATGAAATCAATCTCAACATTCGTACAGAAAATTTCATTCAGCGAGAAGTCAGAATAAATCTCGCTCGAGCTTTGTTCGGCGTCCGCGAGCGCGATTGGCCAAAGCCAGGCCACGGCCTCCGGCCGACTATTATAAATATAGACCGCTTTTCGAGGCTCGACACAGTGCTCCTCAGTTACGGCGGTTTACAGCACACTAGCAACGTATACTCAGCTTTTAGAAAAGTATCTTCAAAGTTTATCAAAGTAGTGAAAAGTTAAATAGTAATTTCACTTTAAAGAGGTTCCAGAAGATTCTTAGAAATTTATTTTCGAGAATTGTTGCTGAAATATTTGAGATCGAGAATTGTAGAAAAGTCCTTCAACTTGGGAAGGTGAAGAGTGAAAATTTTAAGACAGAAAATTTGAGAAGTCTAATAATTGGGAATTCAAGAAAGAAGATTCCAGAAGGCTACGAGATTCCAGAAGAGATCTACAGCCAGCATTTTTCTGTCAGTGAAACTTGTGTTTCTTTGGAGGGATTACAAGAAAACCCAAAATCCCTCCAAAAAGAATTCGTTTTGACTGCTAAGAAGCAAAAGCACTTTGTTCTTTTCAGAACTAAATAAAAGTGTGAAATAATTTTTGAACTCAGTGCGAGCCCACAACAAGAGAATTCGTTATATATTTTATTGTGATATTTACTAATACTATTTTTCTCTTACAGCTTAGCCTGGCCTCCACCGCCGGTGTAAGCAGCGGCTCCATATTGCCTGGATTAGATTGCGTGGTCCCGGAATCTATGCCAGGTGATGCCTACCAGATCACTGGGGTGAGTCTTGCGCAATAGACGAGCCATTGCACCAAGGTGAGATGGTGCGGTATATCGCAACTTCTCTCCCGGGAGAGACACGGGTAAACTCCCTGAGTTAGGCGCGATAAAAATTGTAATTATTTTTGTATTAGAATTCTCTAGAATTTTACTAATCCTTTTCTCCTTCAGCTATTGGTAAGTTCTGCTAGGGAAATTAGGGTCTGCTAGGAGTAGGAAATATTTATAAATAAAATTACTGATATTTTTCCCTATCAAGAAATTTCTCTCTGTGAAATATGGAGAGACTCTGGACGGCGAGAATGCGGTCGAACCCGGAGCTGGCCGAGGCACCTAAAAATTTCGAAACATTTTTTTTGAAAATCACACACATCCACATTCTCGACAGAGCTGTCGTAATATGCGTGAAACGCACACTGTTCCTTTAAAAATATAAAAATAAGACTGACAAATGTTTTGGAGAGTATATGCGTAGCAGAATTTCTGCTAGGCTCCGCCCACTTCAGGTTTTAAGCGCTCCGCGCTGCCATTGGTCGGCACAAACTTATATGTTTCGGAGAGTGTATGCGGAGCAGAATTTCTGCTAAGCTCCGCCCACTTCGGGTTTTAAGCGCTCTGCACTGCCATTGGTCGGCATAAACTTATAAATATAATGCATTGCGACAATTTCAGCCCCATGACCAAACTCGCACTCTACGCAGACGACACGGCAATCTTCGCGGAGTCATCACACGAGAGAGGAGTCACAGCAAAGCTGCAGCAACAGATAAACATACTAGAACCGTGGTTCAACCGTTGGAAGATTGGAATCAACCCAGACAAGAGCAAGGCCATCCTGTTCACGAGGAGACGTAGGACACCCGAGGGCCATGTGACTATGAATGATGATAGAATTCCGTGGGTAGATGAAGCGGTCTACCTAGGAGTAACTCTAGATAAGAAACTCACGTTTCAGAGACACGTCACCCACAGACTAGCAATAGCAAAAGCCGCAAGGCACAAACTATGGCCAATCATCGGACGCAAGAGCAACATGGCACTCGAGTTGAAACTGCGTCTCATCAAGACAATTCTTCTGCCTATAGTACTGTACGCATCGACCGCATGGGGCCAGTGCGCACACTCCTATAGACACAGAATTCAGACTTTCTTCAACGCTTGCCTGAGGATGGCAGTAGACGCCCCACGATATATGCCCAACAGGTTTATATTCAGGGACCTAGACATACACCCGGACTACATAGACAAAATACTAAGACAACGCGCAGGGACTACGCTCGAAAGAGCCGAAAACCACACGAACCCACTTCTGACCGACCTACACGACAACAGACGTGAACAAGACGACAGAGACAGGGACAAATACAGACGGCCTGTAAACCAGGCAGACAACGACAACCCAGATGAAGTTCGACGGAAGCAGATCCTACGGAGACGCCAACGTCAACTTCAAGTGGCACAAGGACAAGACTAATGCATATCTTTATGTTTCAGAGAACCAAGAGGAGCACAGGACCGGAACACAAATTCAGCAAGTAGCAATATCACCCGGCCCTCAGCCAGGTGACTCAGGCCCTCAGCCAATTTTAGGGGGGCATCATGCACAAGTCATTGTTAATATTAAACTCATGTCATGATATAAGGGAGCTTCAGGCATCAAAAGGCTGAGCACTCCATATCACACGATCAGATTTCATTCTGCTGATCGCCATTCAACAGGATGAGGATCCGCTCTGGGAGCGGGGGTGGTGGAAGGGGGGAGAGACCGTCCGAGCGAATATAAAAAGCTGGGGAGGTCTTCCTTCCGGGCCTCAACCTTAGGGGGTGCATGAATTTCAGTTAGTACTCCTTTTCATATTTACGGAGAGGTTGTGGCTGAGTTTACTGAAGTCGACGCAATCGTTAAGCCTGAAATAGAAGCTGATATAATAATCGAAATTTCTTTCGATCCAAAACTTTGTCATCGGATATCTATATAGTCGCTGACTAGTCTACGAGTTTCTCAGAGCTGAGAAACATTGGGAACTCTCTTCAACGAAGAAATTAACAAAAAGACATTTATAGCCGACAACTTGCTGTGGTTGTCTATTGCTGGGAGCTGCAAGAGGTGTTATTGAAATTGTACTTTCGAAATTTTATTTCAATATCCTCCTTCCCTCAACTCTACTTACCTGGCGAATGGTTATCCGGTTATGAACTCTGGATTCTTCAATTAGCTGCCGAGAAGAGAAAGGAAAAGGACTAAGTGTTGTGGGACTACAAACTTGGTGAATATAAAGTTGTATGCATACCTTTATTTCAGTCGTCGGTTCAGTTGACACTAGCAGCCTTCGAAATAAATATTTTTCAAAAAGAATTCGTTCTACGAAAGTGTCCGCTGTTCAGACGTTAAATATTACAACCTTCTTAAACACTGTGAAAAATATATTTATTCTTCGTTTGGCAGTGCATGTGCAAAAGTCGGGAGTCGAGTCGCGTATTAAATTTATGATTCTGAAACCTTACGTATGTGACGTTTCAGTTTTTTTTTTTTTCGCCACTTTTCCCTTCTTCAAGGGCTACTAATCAACACATATGGATTCACATCTAGAGCATGAGAACGGCAACGAACTCGGAGCTAGCCGGTTCGAGAAGGCCATGGAAAAACCTTGGCACGATTTTAATTTTCCATCTGAAAATTCAAATCTTAGAATGCCGTGTCTACGACAGAGCTGTCATATACTCCCGTTTAAAAAGTAAATTTTTTCAACTTATTTTCAGCATTTCAAATCATAAAACTCGTCAAAAGAGTCGTTTCAGAAGCGAAACTTCTCTGCTGAATTCTGAGCCCATGATTGGCCACGCCCCGCAGGAAATCTCGCGGGCCTTGAACTATAAATATGGGACGAAATTTGCATTTATCAATCATTCTTTTACGATCACTTCTCTAGTAGCTAGCACTCATCGTCTACTATTCGTCGAGTATTTAAGTTTTGATAAAAAGTATTTTATTTCAAGTGTTTTAAAATTATAGATCTGCAAAGAGCTTTGCGACTATAATTATCACTACGAGAATGAGCCTAGTTTCTGAGATATTTGTTGTAAAACAATATCGAATATTTCTAACCTTCTAGCCTTTGCTATTTTCGGCAGTCGTTGTTGCTGATGTTTTCTGGAAATCAAGTAATTTACATCGGATCTTCAGCCAGAACTTTATTGGGTACTGCTGCTATTTGAAGGGGAATTTGGTCTCCCTTTTATCCTGTTTTATTGCTGAAACCTGTTCCTGAAATTCATCTTAGATAAAAAGAAGACTCTACCATCCATTGGAGAGCTGGTAAGCTACAAAGCTCAAGTGTATTCAAGTTCTTCGTAAATTCAGTTTGCTAACAAGACTCTCACGGCATACAGACTGGCTTGGAGCACTTTTGTTTCAACAAATAGACAAATTTCTTCAGTGATTTTTAATTATCAATCCGTTCAAAGACAGTATTTTTTTTTTTTTTTAAAGTAAAAGACTTCAATTTTCTCATTATACTTTTGATAAATTATTGCATGTTAGTAGGTGTTCTATAGGCTTATGAATTCACCTTGAACTTTGGACTCTTGGTTCGTCGCTGGTCTGCGTTCATCGTGTGACGTAGTCGAGAGAGATCCCTTAGATTGATAACAATTCTCCAGTATAGCGCGAGTTATGTCGTGCCAAAACAAGGTTATGGAACTCAAACAATTTATTGAAAATTCAATGTTATATGTAAGTGTCGTGAACGATACCAATTCTATACTTAAGCTCTTGTGCGAAAACATCTAATTTATACTATTCGGATTAACCAAGAAATGGCAAAAAGAATACGCTAGATAACAATGTAATGATAAATCTACCTAAAACACCTATTTTGAATGCAATGGATAAGAATGTAATATGATCTTTAAGAACTTATGCTTCAAATGAATGCGATAGATAAGAATGTAATATGATCTTCATCATCATGCAGTCTTCCGGAGATGATCAGGGCTGGCTCCAGTGGGATTCTTAACTCCTCCCTTCTTCAGCTGGAAAATGGGTCAGTGGGAGTATCTGCTGCTGGTTTCATTGGAAATAAGGCCAGATACTTTCGGATGATCATTTTCCGATACAACCATAACAATACTAGTGTAATAATAATGATTACTATGGAATTGTGGTTGTTTGGTGGAATGAGTACATCATGGGAACCATGGGCTGCAATTTATTCGCATGGTATATTAGTTGATTCAAGTTGTGGTAGTCTGGTTGTTGAAGAGTAATTGTTGTCAACTCCATCGAAGCGGTAGTAGAATTGACAGTGATATCTGATATCACCTGCGGTGGCATCGTGCTGATATCTTCGGTATTGTCAAAGTATTCATTGTCGATTTGTATGGTGCATCCTTGGGGTAGGTGGATTTGTGTCGGTGCATTGATCATTTGTACATGAGTAGTGGTTTGACATGTACATTTTAGAGAAGTATCGGACCTGATAATGACTAGAATAGCATCATTACTCTCTCGGTGGACTAAGGTTGTCACCATTCTAGCTGGGACTGTAGAACATTGGGCGGCTTTGGCTTCTAGGAGTGGGCGTATACAGGTTTCTTCCGTAGTGGGCCTCAGGTTGTTCCTCCGGCAAAAGTATATCTTCTGTATCCTTTGGCATTCCTCTGGTTCACACTGGAAGGAATCGTTTGAAACGACTAGGATAGGAGATTTTGGAATAATGATTCGGTTGTCCTTGTTAGGTACAGAAATGAGTTTATAGGAAGTGAATGAGGAAGATTCTACAATTGGTACTTGAATGATGAATACTAGGTCATTATTTGCATTAACATAGACTAAGACCGAAATTGTTTCATAATTGTATTGTAATTCTTCTATGGTAGTGAATAACAGTTCGCTTGGTGCATAATGAATTTGTAACGTATCCAAGTGGGCTACTAATGCATCTTGGGATAGAATCATTGGATGGGGTGCATGCATTTTTGCAAAAGTAACAGCACCTTCAATTTCAGTAACTATCGACGATAACAACTGAATAGTTGATGCTATGACAATATTGACTTCTAAAGTAGTTGTTCTGAGGTTATATGTGTTGAACTGGTATTTTATTTGTTCAACCAAATCGTCAATTGACTTTTTCAAAATGGCTTCATTAGAAAATATAGTAGTGATTGTCGCATTGAAGTTTTTAGTTATCCCCTGCATAACAGATATTTGTTCATTCGTGTGTTCCACAATGTCTGTTTGCTGTTTTTGGAGTTCTAAAATAGCATTGTCGTACCTTTCTTCATCATCTGCACTTAGGGTGCCAAATATAGTTTTAGAAACTGTTCCTATTCCATTTATCAAACCTCTTTTAGGCCTCTGATGAATTAGTAATGAAGTAAGTTGCTGTTTCACTCTCATTACTTGATGCTGAGTTACAAGTTGAAATTCTTTAGCCTAATCAGGAATTTTGTCAATGATTTGTTCCAAGTATTCTAACCTATCGTGTAAGACTTGTAGGGAATAATAATGAATAAAGGTATGCTGGGATCTTTGAATTTTGGTAGGTCCCAATGGGTATATGACTATGCCAGGATTATTTTCTAGGCTGGTTATCGTGACTTGTACCTGGGATTTGAGAATCTGGGGGCATCTGCAACAAAGGAGGTCGTACTTCATTTTTATGAAAACATCGTCCTTTTTTGTCAGTGATCTTGGTTGGTAAAACTTTATCAATATTGATTTTATATTACCTAGAACCTAGAGTTTATTTCTTACTGCATTTTTCTTTGCATAACCTACTTTTTGGGTGTATGATTTCGGTAGTTGGCGATTAGAATTTTGTTTTTTCACTGAAGATTTTTTTTGTAGCTTCTTCAAGAACAACGTTCTGGAGAATTTTAATTCTGTTCTGATGCGCTGTAGTGGCTTCATTTAGCTTAATGGTTTCATTAATAATGGGTTTTTCACGCCCATATAAAACTTGAAACTTAGTTGTCGAATGGTAGGAATTATTATATGCTGATAAAGCATATCGCATAGCCTTGAATATAGGAATGGATTTTTCTTTTTCTCGTAACATTCGAAGATGTTCCGTAATAGTGCTGTGGAACCTTTCGACAGAGATGTTTGATTGGGGATGGTTTATAGTGGTATAGTGGATTTTTGTATTTTGTAAGGTAAGGAATTCCGTGACAAGGTAGTTCTTGAATTCGGAACCTTGATCGGTTGTTATGAGCTCTGGGGCAGGAAAGGACTGTAACCAGTATTCGAGTGATTCTGTAATATGAACAGCATTCATACTCTGCAACGGGTATGCTTGAGCTAGTTTAGAAAAATCATCGACTAAGGTTATGAATTTCTCATTACCAACTTTGAATGAGTCCATGAACACATGTTGAAATGGTTTTGTTGAGGTTTCGGTTTTTTCTAATGGTAGCTTGTTGGGATGTCTTTCGTACTTATTCAATTGACAGGTGTCACATTGAGCTAGAATACGAATCACGGTTTCTTGGAGTTTTGGAATTATTGGTATGGATATTCTGAAGCAATTGAATTGCATCATAGATATACCAAATGGAGAACTCGTTACACCCACAACAAAAATACCTATTCATTTCTATCAGAAAGAAGAGAGAGAACTGTATACTCTTCTACAACAAGGGTATACAGAGAGTGATGACGAGATGATTTATAATCATCAAACGCAGCAATACGAAGTACGTATGCCACCAGTCACCACTAAACTACGAACAGATCATCTGAACGAAGAAGAGTTCCAGCTAATCAATAGATTATGCCACGAATTCACCGACGTCTTCTACAGAGATGACGAACCACTCACAGCGACTACAAAAGTATGTCACAAAATCCGAACAACTGACAGCCAACCAGTTCACAAGAAAGCTTACCGATACCCACCAAAACATCGGGAGGAAATTCAAAAACAGGTTAAATAAATGTTACAGCAAGCCATCATTAGACCTAGTCATTCTCCTTGGAATGCACCTATTGTAGTCGTTCCTAAAAAGAACTAAATGGAGAATTTGTATAGATTATCGTGGTCTGAACGATAAAACTCTGGATGACAAGTATCCCATCCCAAATATAACTGAAGTACTTGACAAACTCGGCAGATGTCAGTATTTCACAACGCTGGATCTAGCGTCAGGCTATCATCAGATCCCTATCTATCCACCTGATATGGAAAAAACTGCCTTTAGTGTAGATCGAGGACTCTACGAGTTTACTCGCATGCCTTTCGGATTGAAAACTGCTCCAAGCACTTTTCAAAGAGCTATGGACGACATCCTAAAAGACCTCATCAATACCGAGTGTCTAGTCTATCTGGATGATGTGATTGTCTTCTCCACATCACTCCAAGAGCACATGAGAAGTTTAAGAAAAATATTCTCAATATTCAAAGAACATAACTTCAAAGTGCAGATGGATAAAAGTGAGTTCCTAAGAAAAGAAACAGAATTTCTAGGACATGTGATAACAACCGAAGGAGTCAGACCGAACCCCAAGAAAATATGTGCTATTAAAAATTATCCAATACCTACCACTACCACTCAAATCAAAGGGTTCTTAGGATTGCTTGGATACTACCGGAAGTTCATTAAGGACTTCGCGAGAATTACGAAACCCATGACATCTTACTTAAAAAAAGGATCCGTGATTAAGTTAACCCCTGAATATGTTAACTGTTTCGAACAATGTAAACAATTACTAACTAACGATCCACTGCTACAATACCCAGATTTTGAAAAACCCTTTAATGTAACCACCGATGCCAGCAACATTGCAATAGGAGCTGTCCTATAACAAGGGACTCCCGGTAAGGATCTTCCGGTCGCTTATGCGTCCCGAACACTCAACAATGCTGAGAAAAACTACTCCACCATAGAAAAGGAGTTACTTTCTGTGGTATGGGCAACACAATATTTTAGACCATATTTATATGGCCGAAAATTCATCATTTTTACCGACCATAGGCCATTACAATGGCTAATGAATTTGAAAGACCCACATTTCAGGCTATTACGATGGAAAATCAGACTTGAAGAGTATGATTTCAAAATCGAATACAAACCAGGTAAAAATAACAGTAACGCTGACGCATTGTCGAGAGTTATTGTACCTGAAGAGCCAATGGAAATCAACATATTAGAAGATGATGGAGTTAGGGAACTCCTAGACGATACAACTTCCTTGCATAATAATATAGACAATGAGGAGTATCTTGATGACCTCCTTGATATGCTACCACCAGATTCTGATATATCCCCAACCATCACACATGCACCAATTGAAAGAATATCCGTACAATCTGCGGATGAAAACCCCATCTTGGATATCCCTATAACAGACGACCCAATCAATACTAAAAGACAACAAATAATATTCAAATCAGTAGAACCCCATGTTTCTACAAAAATAATTTTATATATATATATATATATATATATATATATATATATATATATATATATATATATATATATATATATATATATATATGAAAATTAAAAGTTCGGGTTGAACCGCGTCTAGAATTTGTTGAAATTCGACGTTTCGGCTCCGATTTTGGAGCCATTTTCAAGAACTGAAAAAGAAAGAAAATTAATGAAAGGACGGACGTAGACTTCCCAATACCTGGAAGCCTCTCATTGCACGCATCAACTCATTTCCCACCAACCCAGTTCCCGCACATAGCTCACTTAGCGCCAACCAAGTTCCCGCACACAGCTCATCTAGCGCCAACTCAGTTCCCGCCCATAGTTCACCTCGCGCCAATACATTACACACGGCCATTGCAGCCACGTCCACTATAAATACAGTTCCTCAACCCACAATTCCTCAGTTCTCTCGAAGGAGTAGGCAGATTGAGACCTTAGAGAGAACCAGTGACGAGACATGGGGAGTAGGCAGATTGAGACCCCGACGTCAAGTCACAAAAACCGAACGTAATTATACCTGAGGAGTAGGCAGATTGAGACCTCAGCGTAGAATTACGTTTTAACCTTTCATTAATTTTCTTTCTTTTTCAGTTCTTGAAAATGGCTCCAAAATCGGAGCCGAAACGTCGAATTTCAACAAATTCTAGACGCGGTTCAACCCGAACTTTTAATTTTCAAATATCTGACCGCGGAAACCTATCTGAACATATATATATATATATATATATATATATATATATATATATATATATATATATATATATATATATATATATATATATATATATATATATATATATATATATATATACATATATACATATAAAAAAAAACCAATTTATCTAAGAATATTCTCAGTGAAAATATCCCTTGGGGTTGCAGTCAGAAAAAGTGGCCTGGTAAAGAACAACTCTATAAGGCGAGTTTCAAAATGATTAACATTTTTCCAAATTTTAACTAAAAGTTTTCTTTCATAACTCATAAAATCATAATGTTTTTTAATTGTGTTCATGTACATGACATAGTTTTATTATTGTTGTTTCATCTCGTTTTGTGTTGTGACATAACCTTACATACATAAGGAATGACCAAGAAGTTCCTCTGCTGTTTTTACAAAATTAATCTCACGTTAGTAAGTTGTTTTACATCATATTAAGAGTGTTCTGTTTTTTTTTCACACGATTAATATTTTCAGATGTCTTGAAAATGAAAATAAATATTTTCGAAAGCTCGACAATTTAACAAAGAGTTGTTCTTTACCAGGCCACTTTTTCTGACTGCAACCCCAAGGGATATTTTCACTGAGAATATTCTTAGATAAATTGGTTTTTTTCAACTAGTCCAGTCAAGAGACTACCTCTCTCGATAACTTACAGATATGGGGTTTTACGACAACATCCAACATCAGTACGGACTTACTAACGTAACCTTACTGAAACAATGGGCCAATACTAACACCAAAATAGCAGCAGCTTCTAACAAGAAAGTTTTCCTAACCAGATGCAGGAACTTGGACCTGTTTCCGAATCACATTACTAACGGAGTTTGTAATGTGAACACACTTCTGCACCACAGAAGAGGACCACTGGGAAGGAAAATACAAGGATTTAACAACAGGTTGAGAAAAACTATTTTAAACTTAGAAATTCAAGCTACCTTTAGTGACTTAAACCGTCTCAAAAATGAGTTGGTTACTATCAAGACCAAGCTTCGGGGCCAAATTCCTCCTGACGTTCTGGCTGAATTCAACAGAAGGCAAAAAATCTCTTATAACGTAATTTTCCATAATATCCTCAACAAACATAAACATAAATTAAATAACTTAAAAATTGAAGCTTTCACTTCTATTAAATTTCAAGAAAAATGGATTAAAAATCTCACTGAGATTGAAATTCCATTAGAAGTTAAACGTCTTTTGGCTCTAGGACCCAAGTTTAGTATTTGCCCTACCAGCCAAGAACTTAACATTCCTTCTTTATTGGCAGACATAGAATCCATAATCTCTCTTTTTCCAAAACAAGCACAAGACCTTCAAAGATCTCAGTGCACTAATATAATTACTAATTTTTTGCACAAAAATTCTTCAAAATCTTCTTTTCTTCAAAAAATTTTCATTCAAAGTAAAAAATTTCTTAAGGACAATCCTGATCTTTACATTGTTAGGAGTGACAAAGGAAATGTAACTGTAATAATGTACAGGCAGGATTACTTAGAAAAAAGTCAACATTTGCTTGATGATCAAAAGTATTATCTTAAAATTTCAAAAAATCCCACTTCTACGATTCAGCAGAACGCCAACAAACTGGTTTCGAGACTTGAGATTGATGGTTTAATCGATTCACAAACTTCAAAAAGTCTTAAACTTTACAACTCTACAGCTCCACGTTTTTACGCTCTTCCTAAAATTCATAAACCAACATTAACAATGAGACCCATTGTTTCGTCAGTTAATGCCCCCAATGGAAATTTAGCTACTTTTCTGACCAATATATTAACTAAGGCTTATAATACAGAAAATGATTTTTATATTAAAGACTCCTTTACATTTAGCAATTTCATAAACAATTTTCAACTTCCAGAGAATTATATAGTGGTGAGTTTTGATGTTGTCTCGCTGTTTACTAATTTACCTTTTGAAGTAGTCAGATCAATTCTATCCAGAAAATGGGATGGGATAAAAAATGTGTGTACTCTAACTTGGAGTGCGTTCATTGATATCCTTGAGTTCATTTTCGATTCAAATTTTCTCCTTTTTAACAATTCGTATTATAAACAAATCTTTGGAACCCCCATGGGTTCAAAGATCTCTCCTATTCTTGTAAATTTTGTATTAGATGAACTTGTGCAGGACGTTCTATCTCTGATTCCCTATGACGTTCCTTTTGTGAAGAGGTATGTTGATGATCTGATACTCTCTGTTCCATCAGAAAGAGTGGAAGAAACGCTCTATTATTTCAATAGTTATGACATTAATCTACAATTCACTTCAGAGATAGAGGAGAATCATAGTATCCCGTTCCTCGATATGAGAGTTTGTAGAGACAATCATAACGTTCTACGTACAAAGTGGTACAGGAAGCCGATTTGTTCAAATCGTTTCCTGAATTTCCACTCTTATCATCATAAGAGCATGAAGCAAAATCTGATTGTCGCACTGAAAAACAGAGTGACAGGTCTGTCACATCCTGTTCATCGACAGGAGTGTTTGAAGGAGTTGGGAAGGATCCTCTTAGACAATTCTTATCCTAAATACATGATTAATAAATTTCTTTTTAATACTTCTACCATAAATAATAATAACTATAATAATATCATTGAAATTAACGTTAACACTTTGAATAATCAAACACAATCACAGCAAAGAATCTTATGTAAATATAGGAGCCTTCCTTATATACAGGAATTAACACCCAAACTCACCAATATTTTTAAATCTCCAGAAATTCGCATAGCGAAGAAAAATCTCAAAACTGTAAATTTTTTATACTCAAAAACCAAAACTCCTCTTTCTAAATTTGAACAAACTAATGTAATTTATCAATTATCTTGTGTCAATTGTGACAAAATATATATTGGACAGACAGGTAGAAATCTCTCCGGATGTATTGCTTCACATAAGAGTGACTGCAAATTAAAAAAACCCAGCTGTGCACTTGCAGAACACAGCATTTCAACTTTTCACAATATTAATTTCAATGAACCCACAATTTTAGCAATTGAAGAAAATTACTCCAAGAGAAATTTTCTAGAGATGGTTTACGTTAGTAAAGAACCTAATAGTATGAATAAGCGGTCTGATATAGCCAATCTTAGTATAATTTATAATTATATTCTTTCTTTCCACAAAAATAATGTTGCAAATTCAAATAACTTTAATAATAGTTCTTACAATCCCCCATAGAGGGCATACCTCAGCACAGAGCTGAAGCGTGTTTCATGGAACATACAAGGATGACTGTTGACATTTGACGTGTTTGACGTTGAAATCTGTCAATACTCTCTTCTTCTTCTTCGTGACATATTTTTACCGCCCTTGTGCGTCCCTTGAACCACGTGCGGTCTCAAAGGCGAGTTTCAAAATGATTAACATTTTTCCAAATTTTAACTAAAAGTTTTCTTTCATAACTCATAAAATCATAATGTTTTTTAATTGTGTTCATGTACATGACATAGTTTTATTATTGTTGTTTCATCTCGTTTTGTGTTGTGACATAACCTTACATACATAAGGAATGACCAAGAAGTTCCTCTGCTGTTTTTACAAAATTAATCTCACGTTAGTAAGTTGTTTTACATCATATTAAGAGTGTTCTGTTTTTTTTTCACACGATTAATATTTTCAGATGTCTTGAAAATGAAAATAAATATTTTCGAAAGCTCGACAATTTAACAAAGAGTTGTTCTTTACCAGGCCACTTTTTCTGACTGCAACCCCAAGGGATATTTTCACTGAGAATATTCTTAGATAAATTGGTTTTTTTCAACTAGTCCAGTCAAGAGACTACCTCTCTCGATATATACATATATATATATGTACATATATATATATATATATATATATATATATATACATATATACATATATATCACGGTTGTATACACGCGAGGTCCCGATGTTCGTCATCATCCTCCGAGAGGAATACTGCAATTGCTCACAGGATCCACCTCGGTGACAGATTAGAGAGCACCCCAGAAAGACATTTCGGATACGAAATGGTATATGTGATATAGTTGTTTCAAGGAGCAAATAATGTTCCAGTGACTGTAAAACAGTCGATAACAATCCTTTAAAAAGTGACTATAACTTTGTATAGTATGTATGGCATATGTCCAACAGAAAACAACTACTTCTCTGGCTGATACCTCGACAGATATTGAATTATATCTGTCAGACATATGTGCAAAGATCCTTACTTTGAAGGAACAACTTTGCAAGAGCTCTCTGAAACAAACAGCAGGACTTTGCCCGATTCAAACGGAGAGCCAACTAGAAACCGGTTTCGGATTATCGTACCTCATCAGTGCAGTCAAGGTTATCACGGTTGTATACACGCGAGGTCCCGATGTTCGTCATCATCCTCCGAGAGGAATACTGCAATTGCTCACAGGATCCACCTCGGTGACAGATTAGAGAGCACCCCAGAAAGACATTTCGAAATGGTATATGTGATATACTTGTTTCAAGGAACAAATAGCTTCAGATCACGTAGTCAATTTTAAAATTGTTGTTGCATGTTGTGAAAAAAATATTTGAAAGACCCCTCGAAATTATATGTTTGTTTCCCATGAAATTAGTATCTAGCGTTTGAATTTTTTGTTCAGATTTTTCATTTCACCCACTTCTCTATTCATCTTCATCAGTTCCTCAACCAATATTTCCAATGCATCGGTGCTCTCATCTAAACTAGTACCAATTTTATCCGTAATTTCATCCACATATTGTTTATTGGCAGCATCAGTATTTTTGGTGGGTCTCTTTACATTACTCAATTTCAAATTATCAAAATCGATGTTACCATCTGGAGTGTGCAGCAAGCCGCCGCCTCCAGAGGGCGTAGGTAATTTTCGCTTTCTATCACCACTGCCACCAGCGGTGCTGCTGTCGCTACGTCCAAACTTATCGATAACCATTTTGAAAATGTGAATGTATGCATGGATGTATGTCATCTTATAGAATTATATTTGCCTCTTTAAGTTCACTCAAAATGGCAATAATCTCATTGTCATGCGAAGTATTTCCGGCATCCCGAGAGGCTATCAATAATTTGAGGCGTTCGCATAGTTCGTTTGGGTCATCCCAATAAACAAACTCCATAGGTTTGGTATTGAATGTCATTGCAATAGGTATATTTTTAGGTAAACCGCTACCTTTTGCTGCAGGGTTGGATGTTTTAGGTAAACCGGTACGTGTCGATATTTTACGTTGATTTCGTATAGGAAACATCGGTTTAATTATTTCGGTATACTTGTATCTTTTACTACCTTTCGGATAGCCTAGGGAGTTTTTGTGAATGTTCGACAAATCTACAATTGATTTGTATGCCTGCATAGCTTGATTATTATAGTTTTCAGGTGTGTTAAAAATAAGAGTCTTTATGTTTTCCGATCACGGAACTTAGTTTTTAAAAAAATTTATTTAACTCAAAAACTTTAATTAAGAACAAATAATACAATTAGATGTTTATTGCTCGAAGTCTATGTCTATTCTGAATGTTTCTTCGTTCCCATGAACCGAAGTTGAATACAACACCGTCTCGACGTGTTCCTGGAAATCTGCATAGGCAGCAATGCTTAGTTCAGCTATTCCCACGGGAAGGCATACATAACTCCTCCATCCCTTAGAAGGAACTCGAGGGTGGAACCACTTGAGTTTCGTTGATGGCCTGGTTGTTTGGTGGTTTGTTGGGGCTGAGTAGGCGAAGGATATCTTGTTTCCGGGTCACCACAAGATATACCACGACGAAGGCGGTTAGCGTCGCGACGCTCCATAGGGACCATCTGGAGTAATCCGGGCGAAGATTGATGAGGTCCAATGGGTCTTCCCGAATTTCGTCTAGTTGGAGCTCGTGCAGTTTGTCAAGGGAAACTTTCTCCAAGTTGAGTTTCTCGACTTGCAGGATTGGAATATGAATGTCCTTGATTTCTTCCAATGTGAGGGGGTGTCCTACAGTTGATCCTTTCTCGTTCCGGTAGGTGTATTTGGAAGTCCTCAGGGAGCATTTTGGTGGGACAATAAAGAGGTATACACCTTTCAGCACAGCGACATCGTTTTCCACACAGTTTGTCTGGAATTTTCTCTTGTTCGGAAAGATGCCTATGTAGTGGGCATCATAGATTTCCTCGATTATTTCCTGATTGATTTTGACTGGAATTTGATGGCATTTATCAGCAAAGGCATTGGAGGAAAGTAGTGACGTCACACAGTCTGGGTTGTCCTGGATGGGCAGAAGGTGATTCTTCTTGCACAGGAAATTTGGTTGTAGGTCAACGCACTCTTCGTTCTGGTACTGGTACATTTCGTTGCTTAGTGTTAGGTAGGAGGCAGGTGGGATAATAATTGATTGGTTTTGATTTGGAATTGAATAAAGGTGATAGTGATCGAAAGTTTCAGTGTGAACCAATGGAAAATCTAATGAAAATATAATTTTGTCCTCGATGGCGAAAACTTTGGTTTCAACAACACTATAATATTTGAGGTATTCCTTATTATCAAAAAGTAATTGAGAATGACTATGTGATAAGTAGAGTTCATCTATTATTGTTTTTAGATCGTCTGGAGAGGCGATACTGCGATGTAATGTTTTCAAGTTCGCAAATACCATAGCATTTTCTGTTTCTGTTAGAAAATCTAGTAGGGAATCGAGATTGATTTTTATTTGATTCAATATTTCATGAATTTCCAAAAAATGTGCATAATTGAATTTTGTCTCGTTAAGTGCAGTTCTCAACTCATTGATTTTATCTCCCATCAGTTTTTGATTATCTGAAACTGAAGTCATTGTTTCGTTAATATTTTCCATCAATTTTGAAGTAATTGAAATTTGTTTATTGTTTTTTTTGATAATTCGATTTTGGTTTGATTCGAGTTCGGCTAGGCTGTGATATATTTCTTTCGCATCTTGCTCGTCTAGATTTCCGCTTATGAATTTTACGAGGGAGCCAAGAGGAGCAATGAGGGCTCGTTTTGTGCGTTTATGGGGAAACAAGGATCTGAATTTGTGGTTAACATTTTTGACTTCGTATTCGAGGTGTTTATATGCGTTAAATAGGGCAATTCTATTGAAAGGGGTTGTATTATTTATTGTGGCTTCTAATAGCTTATATTGATTGGTTATTGAGTTTATTTGGTTTTCTAATGGACTAAGTTGAATATAATGTAGGAAAGTATGGGAAGCTACTTTGATTCGTGCGGTTCCCATTTTAAAGGGAAGGATCCCTGGATTCGTCTGGAGGTTCTGGATTTGAACCTTCTGAGTCGCTGTCTGATGAAGTATCATCGACCTGTAACAGATTTTGGTCTGTCATTTTTCTTGGTGGTTTGAAAGATTGTTTGTGGTATGTATTTTGTGGGGTTGTCACAGTTAGGTCAGTGCTTTTGAGAATGTGTTCGGGTTTGTAGAGGGGAGCCGTTTTCGACTGTCTTTCGGGTGTTTTCATATATCCAATGGTTCCGGGTTCAAAATTTGGAGGGTCTTTTCGATTTTCGTTACGTTTTGAAATTATTTTTGATTTTTGTTTTGACGTGTCCTCGTGAATTTTTCTATATATTTGGGAAATAGATTCTTTGTGTTCGTTCAATGTGGTATTGATTGGTTCGAATTCGGAATCAATATCGATTGGATCTTTTAGTTCTAGATGTCCAAACACTAGATCTATTGGTTTTAATTTTGTTGTTGAATGAAGACTATTATTATATGCAAGGACGGCGAAAGTCAATTTTTCAAAGGGGTTCAAATTTGGTTTCGAGAGGTTGAGTGTTCTCATGTGTTCTATGAGAGTGGAGTGGAACCTTTCTACAATGGCATTGGAATTTGGATTATATGGAAGTGTATAATGCCAATTGATTCTATGCAGTTTCGCGAATTCTTTTAGAAGGTTTTGGGAGAATTCGGTACCATTATCAGAGACGATATTTTCGGGGATTTTGAAAGTTGAAACGAACTGCAAAAGTGATTGATATACGTGTAGTGCGGAAAGACTGGGAATGATGTACGCTTGTCCAAATCTGGTAAAGCTGTCACAGATTGTTAAAGATATAGTACTGCCAAATTTGAAGGTATCAACGTGTATAGTTTCGAATGGTTTTTTGGGAGTAGGCGTTAACTGTAGTTTGATCAAAGGTGGGTGACGTTCGTACTTAGATTGTTGACATATTGGACAATTATTGATAAATGTTCTTACGTCATCGTGTAACTTGGGCCAATAATATTTGGTTTTGAGTTCGGCAATGGTTTCGTGAATGCCTCGATGGTTGGTAACACCTTCATGTTGGGATTTGATGAGATTTTGTTGGCGATCTTCGTTCGTCACATCGAAGAGGAGTTTATTGGATTTGAAAAGCTTAAAGGAAGAATTTTTGAATGTTTGTGGTATGAACCTGCACATATCTTTATAGAGTACGTCTTCGGTATCATTTTGGAAGTAAAAGACGTAGGTACGTTTTGGAACACCAAATTCTTTCAGATGTTCAATAATTTGGGCTTGAAATGATTCGTTGGTAACATATAGATACCATCGGGTACGACATACTGAATTCCTAAATAGTTTTTTGGTTTCCATTCGAGGGTTTCGATCAACTTTAATTATCATTAATTGGCACAAAAAGTTATTGATTGGTTTGTCTGTGATGTGGATGTTCAATATTGGGTCTTCTGCACTTGTGTGAACAGTTTCGTTTTCGTCATTGCCATTGGGGTCAATTTGTCCTGCGTTCGATTCGTTATCCTGATTTTGAAAATTTTCAGGTGTGTTATTTTCTGGGTCTCTGCTTGTGGATGGTCTTTCATTGTCTAGGACAGGGTTTTCGTTAAATTCCTGCATATGTCTCAATATGGGGAGTTCATTAGTCTGTCTGGCAGTTTCATTAGGGTAGAGTTCGATTCTAGAAAGGGCATCAGCGTTCGTATTGATTTTCCCTTTTTTGTAAATAATTTGGTAATCAAACTCTTCAAGTTTCAGTCTCCAGCGAACCAATCGTGAATTGGGTTCTTTTAAAGACATCAACCACTGAAGGGGTTTGTGATCCGTAAAAATTTTGAATTTTCGGCCGAAAAGATAGGGCCTAAAATATTTGGTTGCCCAGACGATTGCAAAAAGTTCCTTCTCGATAGTCGAATAATTTTGTTCGGCATTGGAGAGGGTTCGTGATGCGTAGGCGATTGGTTTATCATGTCCTGGGGGGCCCTGGGACAATATAGCACCTAACGCTACGTTACTGGCGTCCGTGGTCAAATTGAACTCTTTTGTAAAATCGGGGTACTGCAAAATCGGGTCGTTCGATAGTAAGGTTTTGCAGTCCTCAAATGTCTTGATGTAGGTGGGGTCAGTTATATCGATTTTTGCTCCTTTCTTCAGTCGACTTGTAAAGGGTTTGGTGATTTTGGCAAAGTTATTTATGAATTTTCGATAGTAGCCCAGAAGACCAAGAAATCCTTTTATTTCTTTTGTCGTTTTGGGTATCGGATAATTCATGATGGCCTTGACCTTATCGGGATTTGGTTTTATTCCCTCTGTTGTTATCAGATGTCCCAGAAAGGAAACTTCCTTTTTCAGGAATTCTGATTTGTCGAGTTGGACTTTCAGATTGCTCTCACGCAGTTTCTGAAAAACTCTTTTAAGGTTGACCATGTGCTCTTGTAGCGAAGTGGAAAAAACGATGATGTCGTCCATGTAGACGAAACAGATTTTGTTTTGTAGATCTTTCAAGACGTTGTCCATTACTCTCTGGAAAGTTGCTGGAGCTCCTTTCAAACCAAACGGCATGCGAAGGTACTCGTAGTGGCCGTTCTCTACGTTGAAAGCTGTTTTCTTTACATCATCAGGGTACATCTCGATCTGATGGAACCCACTTGCCAAATCAAGGGTAGAAAAGTACATACATCTACCCAATTTGTCAAGGATGTCCGATATATTTGGAATCGGATATCGATCATCGATGGTTTTCTCGTTGATTTTTCTGTAGTCCACTACTATACGCCATTTCTTCTTGCCAGAGGCATCCGCCTTCTTTGGAACTATCCAAATTGGCGAGGACCAAGGTGAATCGCTTGGTCGAATAATGCCTTGACGAAGCATATCGTCAATTTGTTTTTCGACTTCCGGTTTATGAATAAACGGATAGCGATAAGATTTTGTAAACATTGGGACTTCATCGGTGGTCCTAATTTTGTGTTTCACTTGGTTCGTGAAAGTCAGCTTTGAATTTTCGCGGTGAAATATGTCTGAAAATGATAGGCACAATTTCTCAACGTGGTATCTTTCTTCAGAATTCATGTGTTGAGTTCGTATAAGCTGTGTGATGTCTGATTTGAATATATTCGAAGGGGTGTTATGATCGATTGAAGCATGGTACAATTCGAATTGGTCGGGATGAAAAGTTTTCACAGGGACAGGTTCATAAAGGTAAATCTCTTGTATTTCACCTGTATCATTCCGAATTTCGACAGGGGCATAGCCGTTTCGAGAGGTTGTCAAACCTTCGCGAATTCGGCATTCAAATAATTTTGTTTCGATAATCGTGATGTCACCGTTTGGTATTGTTACAGGAATTTTGATTGATTCGATTGTAAATGGTTCTATACGAGCATAAAAGAGTAATTTCTTTTTGCTTTCATAGTGCGCCAGAGGAAGCTCTGATTCAGGTGTTTTTAAACTTGAATTTTTCAAATCTAATTGAACATCTAAGTTTTTCAATGTATCATAACCAATCAATCCATCAAAGAAGTGATGGAATTTAAACAAATGAAAGTTTATAGTTTTCTCAGTGTGGAATTCCTGAAAGGCTGGTATTTCAGCGCAAAAATCTTTCGAAGTGGTCTGAAATATTGAGCTGATTGTAAACGGTTCTTTTCTGATAAAATCGGGAAAATAATTTTCGGCAATTTCGGGATTCAAAAAACTTTTAGTCGCTCCTGTGTCAATCAAAAGTTTCAGGGGTGGATCTGAAATTTGAATGTATGGGAGGTCCTTTCGATCGTAAATAGAATGTATTTCTATGAAATTTTTTCGTGATGGTCGATTTCCTGAAAATTTTGGTCCTGTGAGGAACTTTGATCGATTTGGGTATCGATTGGATATTGATTATCGACATATTCAGGTTGGATTTGGTCATAGTTCATATTTTCGTAAAAATCAAATTCATTGGAGGAACAGGGTTGATTTTGGTAGCAAAAATCATTTTGGGAGTAATATTCATTTTGGAAGGGTATTGATTCATCCTGATAATGGGGATTATCAAAATTGTAAAGTTCTTCTGCAATGAAATTTGGTCGATTGGGGTTTTGGTATGGTCTAGTATTGGGTTGACGAGAAGTGGTGGCTTGTGAAATGCCACTCATAGGTGTTGGCTTGGGGCGATTGAAATGGTTTTGGTTATTTGGTCTCCAAACGTTGGTTGAGCCTCTTGGATTGCCAAATACTTGACGATTTGTGAAGAATTTTTGGGGTTCTGCCGGTCTCGGCTGAATATTTATTGGGCCGCGTGGAAATGAGGGATTATGCATTTGGGGTTTGAAATTTTGAAAATTGGTGTTAGGAGTTGCGTATTGGCGAAAATTGGACAATTGATTTGGGTGATTGGGTCTTTGAGGTTGCCTAATTTTCGATTGATCACTGTTATTCGGTTTTTGGAGATGCCGAATATTATTTTCGGAAATAATATATTGCCTAGCTTCTGCCATAGTTGATGGTTTCATAGCACGAATAGTTGATCCTAAAGGTTCTTTCAGTCCAGCTAAGAATATTTTAAGAGCATGAGTATTGTAAAAGGTTTTCTTCACCGTTTTAGTCGCAACTACATTTTCATGTGTATCTACATAGTTATGAAGAGCACTTAAATTTGACATAACCCTTGTATAAAATTGTAATGATGGTTCATTGAAATTTTGTCTCAATTGATCTAAATCAAATAATAATCCATTTTCGTCTCTTTGGTCGCCAAAATGTGCGATTAGAGCATTTTTGACTGATAGCCAATCTTTATCAATGCAAATGCTATAAACTTCGCGAGCTTGACCTATCAATTTTGAATAAATTCCATAAATTATTGTAATATTTTGGACACAACTGATATTTTCGGGTGTTGGGTCCCAGTATGTAGTAATAATTGAATTAGCTGTATCTAAAAATGATGAAAGTTCCAAAGGATTGCCGTCAAATTTTGGAACAATTTCCAAAAGTTTTGATTCAAATTTTGGAACTGGCATTTTGATATTTTTACTTATTGATAGCTTCGAAAGAAGTGCTTCTAATTCTATTGATTCGCGAGAACTATTTTCGAAAATCGAATTAGGTTTCGGCGAATTTTGTTCACTAAAAATTAACTCACAATCACTGTTTTCGGGAGATGAATCAGGACTAGAGGAGAATGACATAGACAAGATACAAGGAAAAGCAACTTACATTAGTACCAATGAGATGGCTGTTCTCATTTCTTTTCTTCTTTACTTCTTTGGCTTCTGCTTGATCTGCTACCCAGAGGGACTGTCCAGAACGGAGGTTCTCTTGAATTAACAGTTGGAACTGACGGATTATTCACAACGAATATCCGTTCAAAATCCTACAACGACTGCGCCACTTTATGTTTTCCGATCACGGAACTTAGTTTTTAAAAAAATTTATTTAACTCAAAAACTTTAATTAAGAACAAATAATACAATTAGATGTTTATTGCTCGAAGTCTATGTCTATTCTGAATGTTTCTTCGTTCCCATGAACCGAAGTTGAATACAACACCGTCTCGACGTGTTCCTGGAAATCTGCATAGGCAGCAATGCTTAGTTCAGCTATTCCCACGGGAAGGCATACATAACTGAGTTCATATATACCGGGTGTTGCTTTCCACTGATATCCACCCATTTTAATGTATCCGCTGCGTTTGTCGAAATCTATTTCTTTGTTACCTAGGAACCATTTTGAAGACACACCATCATATACAGGACCGTATACTTTATCTATTTCTTTGTCATTACTCCAATGTTTTATAATGTACGGTTGAGCCATTATAGGATATTGATCAATATATTCCTGTAAAACTTGTTCATTCATGTCTGACGCAAAGCTCTTATCTTGTTCCTCTTGTGTGCCTACGCCAAAGGTATCCTCATTATCACAATCATTATCATCTGTACCTGCAACATGTTCGAGGGAATGGAATGGAGTCGTCGTTTCGATGGATTCGAATGGAGACGTTTTACGCTCTTCCACTTTCTCTTGTTTGAGTTCAGATTTCACCTCACTTTTCATTGGGGTAGTAGGAGATTGCGACGTCGGCGGCGGCATTGCTGCTATTTTCCTCAATGGGACAGATACATGTTTAAAGAATTTTTGCAACGACTCATCTTCTTCGGATCCACCCAATTTCAAAGCCAAATATTTTTTTCGAATAGCTTTTGCAATTTCATTGATTTTAGTCTTTCGAATAACATCAACTTCTTTGCTCAACGGTTTTATGATGATAACTGTGGGATACATCAATCCCTCTGTATACTTATATATTTATCGAATCCTTGACGATAACGTCCAGCATTTATATCAAAATCTTTCATAATCACAACGGTTCCATATCGATGCTGTCGCCAGCATTCTGCACACATTGCCTTGAATTCATCGAACGTCAAGTCTGGGGAAACGTGTTCATTGAATACATGTTTCAAATTCATTCCATCCTGCTTGAAAAGCACAATCATATTACAATTGTCTCGTATCAATTGTTTTGGAATTTTTGAATATGTCTGACAAAGATATGCAGCATCAATATTTCGGTGTCTACAAAAGGAGTAGTATTCTCGAATTTTCTGTTGACCATCGCATGCAACATCATCGAAAATGAATATGGAATTTGATTTGGCCTCGTGAGGGCTTATGATTTCCTCATTTTCCCTGAACGGATAATATCCCAATCCCTTGACTTTCCCCAAAATTTCTTGAACCACCTGATATTTTGGTTGGTACAAAGATTTTGAATATACGTAGGTGTTTTCGAATTTTGCTCCATTCGGGTGGAATAACAGTGTTAAGATGGCATTTGTCTTTCCACAACTACTTGGCCCACAAATAATTGCACGAAACGAATTCGGTAATAATTTACCATGCTTCCCAACCATACTGCTATCCAGGTCTCCATTCAAAAAATCTAAATTTTCAATAGGCAGTGTCTGGTCTTGTTGAACGACCTCCATGATGTGATGAAAAAACATGAGTGCGCTACGGTTATAAATAAACGAATTGAAGGTATCTTTCATCATTATCAATGTTGACTTACTCTGGTGCAGGTGTTGTCAATTCAATCATCAATAAGCTCCCGTTCGAATTGCATCTACCAGGTTATTCGTTTTGCGGGCCTGGGACCAAATTGAGGCAGAGATTACAAAGCGGAGAAACTGGCGTGAATCCTTTGGACGAAAGCTGCAGAGAGCACGATATTGCATACTCTCAATCCGACTCTCTAGAAGACCGCTATAAAGCAGATCAAGTATTGGAAAATAGAGCTTGGGAACGAGTTAAATCTTAAGACGCTAAATTTGGGGAACGGGCTGCAGCTTGGCTTGTTACTTCCACCATGAAAGCCAAACGTAAGCTAGGTATGGGCGTGTCCTTTCGCCGTAACTTGCTTCAAAAAATTATTAAAAATTGGACACACAATCCTACTAATATTAAGAAATCTAGTGCTTCGGCTTTGCGAGCTGCTAAAATGGCATTGAGTCAAGCTGGAGGACGTATGAAAATACGAGTGCCTAGAATAATTCCATTCGATGCAAAGTCTGGAGGAATTTAACCACTTATACCTATATTTGCTGCACTTTCGGCTTTGGGTGCGTTGGCAGGTGGAGCGAGCTCCATAGCAAAAACCGTAATAGACGCAAAAAATGCTAAAGAGAAACTTGAAGAAGATGAACGTCACAATAAATCTATGGAGCATTTGGGTTAGGGTTTGTACCTGCTGAAAACCCCTCGAGGATTTGGACTGTTCCTGAAAAAACAACATCAACGCAAAGGACGCGGTCTTTACCTGAAAAAGCAAAAAAACTGCTAGATAAGCTACCCCATAGAGCTTTTTTATACGATTCAGAAATTCAGAAGTGTGCTCGTTAGATGAAAATACCACATTTTCGTGGAGTCCTTATGCGTGATACGTTGCCAACTTGTGGTCCTTGGCTGCGAGAATGCACTATATTGAACTTGGATTCCCACTTGAATGCGGGCACTCATTGGGTAGCTTACAATAAAAACGACAATGTCGCACAATATTTAGATAGTTGGAAATCTCAAACCTCCATTGGAATTGGCAAAATAATTTGGGAGGGGCGTAAGAATTACATATAATAATAGTCAATATCAAAATTACAATCAGAGTAATTGCGGACATCTCTGCCTAAAGTTTCTACTTCCTAATGTCCACCGCTGAGATGCATAAATCGTTGGCTGAAATGCATAAATATAAATCATTACGAGATTTCACTGATACTCAACTGCGAGCTTTGTCAATCGAATATTTGATTGGGAACGCAGGACCTTGGGAGTTGCTGGATGTATGGCATAGGTTACCAAAGGACTACAAAAATCGATTCGCTTTGCAGATTCGTCTACCATGTTTCATTCATTATCAAAACGGGTTTGGACTGTCAACGGCATCACTAAAAGAAGCAGAGTATCATGGACCAGTTAGTGCACAATTTCAATATTATTATTGTAATGATAAATGATTTTTCATCCAAGTTGTTGTTCATTATTTGAGGCGGGTCGCTTCCGACACTATATCAGTCATGTCTATGATATTGACGTTAACGAGTCGTTCTTCAACGCTTTCCATCGATTTCAATCCGCCCATTCAATTGGATTCTGATTCAGAATACAGTTTGGATTTGCTCAGCTTCCATTTATACAACAGTATACCCAACATTGAGGAAGGTACGAAATTCTACTACTTTGAAAACAGCAGCAAAACTATCGATATCCCTGCTGGCTCTTACGAAATTGGTGATATTGAGTCTTTGATCGGCAAACTTATCGCACCTAAAACGTACAAGGAAAACCTCGAGGAATTTTTCTACCTCAAAACGAATAATAACACGCCGAAAGGCGAAATATTCTGCCTTACACACTCAATTGATTTCCGACCTGAAAACAGTTTGTCCCGCATTTTAGGGTTTTCGTCTACTCTTCTCAAACCCAACTTGCATTACGCATCAGATCTACCTGTAGATATCATTAAAGTACGTACCATACACATCGATAGCAACATTACGTTCGGAGTATTCTACAACGACGCACCGTCTCATACGATATACGAATTTGCTGTTGGTGTTGATCCTGGTTACACAATCGACGAAACACCCAACCACCTCATTTATCTACCCATTGCTCATAGAGACGAAATAAACAATATTACGCTGCGAGTGCTGGACCAGCATTCTCAACTCGTTGATTTTCGAAACGAAGAAATATTCGTTCGTTTGGAATTGAAGCGAAAGTATGGTGCTAACTATTCATAAGAATAACTCACCACCATACCCCCCCTTCAGTCTTCACCAAGACCTTCAACGTGCGTCAACTACTATCACCGGAGAATAAACTGTTTTTGGAATCTCTCGGTTATCATGTTGTCCAATCAAGTGTCCAACATTTTCCGAAAACCACAAAACGATGAATCCATACAAAAGGTGGAATGGCGGACTTACTACCCATATGTCAAGTCCTTTCGCAACAATGATGTCATTGAAATCAACATCAATCAATCTGACGCTTACGATGCTTTGTATGATAGCCTGTTTCATCAGTGGAAAAGTTGTGAAAACCAAAGGAGATGGTCGTGTAACATTCGTAAACAATGCTGGTGCTTTCATGTTTCAATCTGTTAGTTATGAACAAAGCGGTAAGGAGTTGGAGACGGTCCGTGAGGTTGGAATTGTTAGTACTGTCAGAGGCTTTCTCACCTACACTAACGAAGATATCAAGCACTTGGCCAATTCAAGTTGGACTTTTCCAAGCAACGCTGGGGTTATCAGCACCACTGATCTAACATTCAACATGCTCATACTCATCAAGCATTTTTTGAATATTTTTAACGATTATCAATGTGTTTCCTATGGCAAACATACCATCCGATTAGTACGAGCTGCAGATGATAGCAACTGCTTCAAAATAGAGGAGACCGCTGGATCGCCGGCTGGTACGACAGCAGTCAAGTTGGAAATTGAAAATATTGAACTCAAAGTTAAGAGAATCTTTCCACATGATCAAATTAAATTGCAACTCTTGAAGGCCATCCAAGCTGATACTCCTATTCTCATGCCGTTCAGAAAATGGGAACTTCATATGTTGCGTACTCTCACACAAGGTGCAAAAATTGAAATATGGGCCGTCAAGACTTCCTCGTTTATCGAAAGTCCTCCAACAATATTCGCTCATTCGAATATCACCAATATAACGCTCACTCTGAACGGTGAGAATTACCCGAAAGAAAATATGCATCTGAATTTTGCAAAGGGAAATTTTTCGCAAGCCTATTTCAACTATGCACAATTCCATCTCAGCTACAAAATTACTGATCAACATAATCCTCTGCTGAGCTCCACCGAATTTGTTGGCAAGACTCTCTTTGTCATCGATATTTCCAGAAGGGATGAGAGCATAAAAAGTTCCACTGTTGATGTGAAACTGGAAATCGAGGCAACTGAAGGATTTCCCCAAAATACTAGAGCCTATTGCATCATTGTGCACGACACTGTTATTGAGCACCTCCCACTCAGCGAAATCATTAACAAATTAAACTGAACATATGCTCGTCACTTCAGTATCAATCACAGAGTCAACATGAGAATAGCTGTTGTAGATATTCAAGGCTTTACCATCGAGCAACAATTCCATCCTAAGGAGATTGCCATTAGGATTGGAATTCAATGTAGTAGTAGTAGTTCTGCTGCTGCCAACTATACCATTTTCCTCTTTGAGTAGAGCAGATAAACGTACTGCCTGTTTCTTGAAGCAAAACGTTCATGGGTTGAGGTATTCCTCTGGCTTTGTGGAATATCATCAATTAGATTCCATCCTCAAGAAAAATTTACAGAATGTTGATATCATTTATGTACGAGGACTCCAAAAACGTGACTATCTTACAGAGAAATTTCATCAATTGAAACTACCTACACGTGTTGTGAATTTTGAGGACTATGATAATACGTCATGGATGGTTCCTACATTCGGCGGCAATGATGGTATATCACCCTGTATGCATCACATTGATAAGCAACCCCACTATAATTGCCGTCTCCGAAACGTAGATATTCTATACAAATGGTTATGTGATATGTTACCAAAATAAAAATGGTCAATAAATCTGTATTCAAACTGTTTTCTTTTATTTTTACTTTATAACCTAAGTTGGCCTCCCACCCTCAAAAATCCAATCAAAATAGACGTTTTCGCGTTCGAGAAAACAGCTAAAATTCATAACGATAAAAAACGCAAATATGTGACTACAATTAGCGTTTTTCACGTTCTAAAAAACAAATAATATTTGAAACGCTAAAACACGTAAAAATGCGACCGCAAAACGCGTTTTTTATAAGGTTAGTTTATTAGGTCGTTCTGGTTCAATCAAACTGAATATCTGTCGCTCTCTGCCTGTCTGTCTGTCAAGAATCAAAAAAATCAAACGTTGATCGTGTCGCAGGGCAAGCTCGCCGCGCTCCTACGATGATTTTTTTGTGTATGGTCACCTTTAGTGAGCCATTTTTACACTTAATAACTCTCAATTTTCACCTAGAAGCCAGTCGAATAATATTAGATTTTTGCATTATATTCAGGTCACTAGTCTAGTCTCACCCTGTATGATGTAAAGTCCCAATCTCCACCCAGTGGAACTCCACTGTACGTAGTTTTACCGATTTACCGGAAATTCCTGACTAGTTTTCAATTTTATTAATTTGTGGCCCCAAACAGTCGAGCACCCGGTATACAGAACACTTAGAGCAAGGTTTCGACACGCTAGTCTCTTGTTGGGTGGAAAGATTCCGTGGCTCCATTTGTTTTCACAAATTATTTTATTTCAATTCGATTTCTCATCAGGTTGGCCAAATCGGAAAACGGGTATAGATTCCTCGGCGAAGGAATACGTGTATTTCTTCGGCGTTCAAGAATCACGTTGGTTTATGGTTTTTCTCGGGGCTCTCCGAATATCGAACCGCCCTAGGAATCGAGATATCTGAAATTCTGACTTTCAATATCTCCCTAGATCTGGGGAGTATTTAGTGACTTTTGTCAAATACCCCCTAGAAAACGCAGGTAACGGGACTTTAACGGTCATTTGCCCAAATCCCGCGCGTTTTCGCGAGCTAGGGTTTTGTTCAGCCAAGGGCGACGCCCACTTTGGCCCTCTAGGCCAATGGGTGTCGCGGATTCAGCAGTCAGGATTGCATAAATATGCAAGCAGCGAAGCAGCAGACAGCCACTCTTTCTTGTCGAATTGCAGTGTAATAATCAATTTTGTGTTTCCGTTAAATAACTTACGTTTGTTTGGCTTTGCCTTTTGTCTCTGCAATTCATCGTTTTGGCTAGCAGTTAGAGTCAGGTTCTCGGTAATAATAATTCAGTTCACAGTAGATTCATAACGTTTTGTTTCTATCTTAAAGGGGGTTAGACTCACTTGTACGGTTTACAGGTGTTTTATTCGCGCTACGAAAGTACGTTGATAGGTAGTTTAACTCTCGAGCAATAATCAGTGTAAAGTGATCTTTTGCAACGGACACTTAGGGATTTAACTTCATCAAAGTTATTTCCCGACTTAATACCTGTACGCGACGTTGACGAAAAATCCCCATCGTATGAAAAGGGGTCAGGCACCAAAACGAGATCTCACCTGATACAATCGGCTCGATCGTAGAGTTCCACGAAGATTGTATCGTTCGAGCTTAAATTCCTCGGCCTGTCAAGACATCATTAGCTGCGACTTTGTCGTTGGCGAGCCACATTTCCTGTGGTACCTAGGGGTTTCGCGTCCTTCCCATACCTATTTCCTGCGGCTGTTCTTGGCTTCTCCACCTGAGACAGTCTGGTTAGGCTCCGTGATCCTTTTACCCAAATTTCTGTCTTGGTTTTTGTCACATCCAGTTGTAATTTTTAAAGTAAAATTTTTCAAGTTTAATTTACCTTTTTGGTGCTTCACACAATTTTTGAAGTTAGGAAATTTTATTTAGATAGTTTTTCTAAACCGTGAATCCTTCCTCCCTCGTCCATTTCCCGGCGAGGTCTTGTTAGGTGTTAGGTTAGTTAGCTATAGGGTGACCCTTCTCATCGTCACACTTGAGTTGGGTCGACGCGAGGTCGATTTTAGTGCACTTCTCCTTTGCCACACACTTGCACACGCAAGTAGCCCGACAATACATTACAGCCGTAATTGTTGTCCTTTAGAGCAATGACGAATATGAGATTGAGATCTCATATGCTCGCGGAGGAGAATACCCAAGCCGTGTTCGCCGGCGTTGGGCTTTCTCGGACACCTCCGCCGTCGGGTGACTTAGACGCCAGGCGTCTATTCCCCGAAGCGTCGCGACGCCTCGACGGAGACGTCCCCCAGGTACGTACTACCGGGGAAAATCGTGAGTTGACGATGTCAACTACCTTGTCCCCGAGAAGTGTGCTGGACCAAGGTACTTTAGAGTCGAGCTTAGACGGAGGGAGGCAGCCTTCCCCGTCGGCTCAGGTAGGGTTAGTAATCGATTCCGCGGGAGTTGTCACAACTCCACCTTTGGAAGCCCGTTTTGAGCAATTTCGACTAACCAGAAATGTATCTGTTTGCAGGTCGGAGGGCTACGAAGGAGTCCGTGCTGGCGAAGCTCGTGAGGTACGCCCCCTCGGAATGCGCCGAAGCGCTCCGGGGTCATCGGGTGTGCCCCACGCACCACAGCGGAGGCCGGATATAGATGTGCATACCCTAAGGGAACCGGGTGATGCTGAGGCCCTAGTGGAAGAACTAGGGGGTGGTGGAAGGCTCTCGGAGGGAGTTGGGAATGCTCGCATTCCCATATCTCTCCAGGGGCGGGTTCAGCGTACCTCCCAAGGGATACAATATGCACGGCCAGAACAAGCGATAAGAGCTACGAAGGCAGATTTCGTGACGGGTGTCGGCAGGGACACGGAAGTTGCCACCCGAAATCCCTGGGTGACGACGTCCTTGCCCTCCAGGCAACTAGGAGCAGAGCGGTGGGTGGCTGAAGATGGGTTCGGTGGAATCCGAAACTTTGCGGAAGCCGTCCATCCACACCTTTTTACGAGACATGGCGCCCAACGTGGGGCTGCTGAAGACAGACCGTCTTCAGGGATCTGCGGGTGTAGCCTTCCTCCTGCAAACAGACTTAGAGTTCGGGATCTCTCTCCTGAGAGACTCCCAGTGAATGAAATGGTTATGGGTGAACCGGAAACCCTTTGGCGCCCATATGGCACGTTTACCCGGTTGCCAACCGGGAATCGGCATTATAGGGAATCTGAGGATGTCCCTCGAGTTGCTCGAAACGTCGCTTCCAACCCCGGTGATGTCCACAGGAGTGGATATTACCCATCGAGGAGGCCAGTGCCCACAGTCCGGATTCAGGAGAATCCCAGAAGACCAGTGACGGGGGTCGACGACGTGCTCGTGCGACTCGCGGATTTGCTGGAGGATAGACGTCGGGGAACCCTAAACGGTGTTGATGGGGGTTTAATTAACAATAAACCACATCCCAGTTTCAGTGGGCTTCCTCACGAAGATCCAATTCAATTTATTCAATCCTCTGAGGATTATTTGGGGGGCTTTGATCCAACCGTCTGGGTGAGCGTTGCAGCTCAGTGGCTCAAGGGAGCAGCCCAGCAGTGGTATGCTCCATATCGCAACTCACGCCTAAACTGGCAGTTTTTCACAAACCGGCTCCAGGAACGGTTCGATAACGATCTGTTGGTCTCGAGCTTAGAAGCGGAGTTCTTTGGCACTGACCAGCCGAAGGGAGAGTCAATAACTTCCTTCATCCTGAGCAAGTGGAGTCTTTCACAAAGGCTCTACCCAGAGATGGACGAAGGAAGGGTTGTGCGATTAATATTGAACCGGATCAGACCGGACATTAAAGTCCATTTGCAATTGCATAGATTTGCAACTATTGAAGAGCTGACACAAAAAGCTGTTGCTGTCGAGACGCTACTTCGTAGCACCAGCCAAAGTGTACAGTCAGGGCCGAAACTTGTTTCGAACACCAACCGTCCTCATCAGGCCGACGATGTGCCACTCAAACGTCCTCAGGGACAGTTACAGGACAACAGGGGTTCGAACCATGTCAGGCCCAGTAACTTTAATAACAATGGCACTAAATTCCAGAATTATGATCAATCGAGGCGTTCTGGAGGAAACAACGCTCCTTCGAGCGGATGTTTCACTTGCGGGGGAGCTCATTGGAACAAAGATTGCCCTCAGCAAAATGATAGCAAGAACGGTCCCAAACGTCAGAGTGCGGGAACAAAACCGTTAGATCATGCCAATAAGGCACATACGGTTAATACCGTGCAGGCGAGTAAAACCTCGCGTCGTAAGACGTCACTTAAGGACGCAGACAAAATTGCAGTTTGCAAAGAAGAATCAAAAAACTCCAACAGGAGCCATCAGGGGGCTCCATCGGAGTAGGTACTCCTTCAACACCGTTTTGCGGTTCTGTGACAGTGTTGGACTGTCATAGAAATTATGCGGCATGTATTCCCAACAAGGAGGAGGAGAAGGAGTTCCAGGATGTTGAAGCTGGAGTCGTTTCAGCCGAAACGCCACCGTCATCAGGCAAACTACATTGGGCAGACCGGTCAGATTGTGAATCTGTTTGTTTCAGTGTGGTAGATGAGCGTGTGGATCGCGCCACTGGTGGTAGGCAGAAAAAAGTTCACTCGTCGGCAGACGTTAAACGTAGAGGGTTGAAAGTCATTTCAAACATGTCAAGTTCTAGTTTTGGAACGAATGGAAGGGGTTATGAATCATCTTCAGGTTCATGGAGTTGTGAGATCATCGAGGTACCCCAGGTCGTTGTTGGTGGGTCGTTCCATCCGCCACAACACAAGGTTTCGGAGTTAGTGATCGGTATACAGAAGAACCAGGAGGGGCCTGTTGTCAAAGAGAGTGCTAGGGCACTGCAAACTGGGCACAGGTCCGGTATAGGCACAAGTCGAGATGAAAAGGTGTATCCAAGGGAAGATTGCGAATCAAGGTTTCGGAACGAAAAAGTCGTCGAGAGTGACGTACTCTTTTCGGTTCCACTTCGGGGTAGTGAAGACACCGAGGGTGGTGGTCTGTCACTCACTCCCACACAGGACGCAGGTTTCGAGGTCGATGCATGCCAAGTCTCAAGGACGGTATCGAGGGGCAGAGCAGATGGGATCGCAGGTGCGAATCGCCATTCCCCGTCGGTAGATACCAGAGGCGTGGTAGGCATGTCATCTGAGAGAGTTACACGTCTTAGTCGGGGCGGAGGCGAGGTTCCTGAGGGATGCAATCGCCAAGTCCCATCGTTAGCTGCAGTTGGTGCTGCAGCACTTGATGTTAATCGCAAGTCGGAACTTCTGAGTTTCATTGAGACCGACCCGCTTAGGAAGAAGTCGGAGGTGGATCTGCTGGATCCATTGTGTCTATACCGTCGCTGTGATACTAGCTTAGCGAACAACAATGTTGAGGGACGATTGCATCAGTTGCCGCGAATCGAGGCTGAACTGATGGGTCGTCGAGTTAGGGTTTTGGTGGACAGCGGAAGTTCGCTAAATCTCCTGAAACGTAGTTTGTTGCCTGTCACCTGGAGGGTGGATAGGAAGCAAGTGACACCGTTGCAGCTTGCATGCGCCGGTCGTGGCATCACCAGTCTAGGGGAGACAATAGTCGAACTATTAATAGATGGTGTTGTTCACGAAGTTGTCGTGCAAGTGGTGGATGATCTTGTCGAGGATCTTCTGCTCGGGTGTCCCTGGCTGGCATCAAACGAGGCTATGGTCGACTTTGCACGTCGCACCATGTACGTTGGAAAGGGGCCTAGGCAAACTATTTTCTGGGCGGAGGAGGTCTATCTTCCACCAGAAAAGTTCCCTGAACCACAGGTAGCGGACGTACAGCTACCGGCGTTCTCAAGAAAGGAATTTCGGAGTCTTATCCGAGAGTTTGGAGACGTCTTTTACGAATCTCCAAGGCAACCAGTGACGAGGGCTGCTTGCCACAAAATCCGATTGAAGGAGGAGCTACCCTTCAAGCTCCGTCCGTACAAAGTTTCCGATCAGAAGAGGGCTCTTATCCAAGAGGAGGTGGATAAGATGCTCGCTGCAGGTGTCATAAGTAGGTCTCATTCTGCCTTTATTAGTCCGGTCGTTATCGTCACGAAGAAGGACGGTACGGCTCGGTTTTGTGTAGACTACAGGAAGTTGAATAGTCTGACAATACCCGAGTCGTCGGTATTGCCAGGTATTCACGAGACTATCAAAGAGCTCGGAACAGCGAGAGTGTTCACTTCTTTGGATCTGAAGTCTGGGTTTTGGCAGATACCCATGGATGAGGCTAGTAAAAAGTATACAGCTTTTGCTACGCCAGATGGAGCTTGTTATGAGTTTAACTCAATGCCGTTTGGTCTAACGAATGCACCTGGAAGTTTCCAAATCCTTATGACGGAAGTGTTGGTTGGTTATGTCGATAAATTCGTCAAAGTATATCTAGACGACATAATCGTTTACAGCGAAGATGAAAAGGAGAACCTCTACCATCTCCGCCTTGTGCTGGAGAGGTTCAGAGCACATGGCCTGTGGTGCAGTTTAAAGAAGTGCAACTTCGCTCAGCGTAGGCTGGAGTACTTGGGGCATGTGGTGACGGAAACGTCAAACGAACCAATGCCAGGTCATGTGTTAGCGGTTCAACAATTCCCGCTACCCAAGAATGTCTCTCAGGTCCGAGGATTCTTGGGCACCGTTGGTTGGTTACGGGAGTTCATCCCGAACTTAGCGGAGTTGGAGGCTCCGATAAGTGACATGCTCAAGTCGAAGAAAGGTCGAGACCTTAAGTGGAACTCTCAAGCATTGGAGGCGTTTGAGAGGATCAAGGAAGTCGTGGGCCGTCCTATGGTCTTGGCCAGGCCGGACATGACTCTCCCGTTTTTCCTGCAGACTGATGCATCTGGGGTAGGCATCGCTGCAGTCCTTTATCAAGTTGATTGTCATGGCGACAGAAGGATCGTTTCACATGCTAGTGCCAAGCTCAAGGGCGCGGAACTAAACTATCATGTGAACGAGACTGAATGTTTAGCCATTGTTTGGGGTATCAAGCGATACCGTCATTATCTCGAAGACCGTCCATTCACTCTTCGAACGGACAGCAAAGCGTTGACTTGGTTATCCAAGTTCAAGGACGCAAAAGCGAAGTTAACTCGTTGGGCCTTACTTCTACAGGAGTATTCCTTCACTGTGGAGCACGTCGCAGGTCGAGACAATCAGCTAGCTGATTTCTTGTCCCGTAATCCCTCGGGGTCTCACAGTGAAGACTTGGATGCTGATGTAGAGCGTATGGGGTTGCCACCTATGAAGGTGCAACTGTCTGAACACCAAGGTGTGGTGAGCGTCGTAGAGACGCCGGCTGAAGTGGTCATGCGACGGCAGGCCATAGATAGGGAGACGCAAAGGTTGAGGGCGCGTATCAGAACGATACAGGAGTTAGGTCCTAGGTCCAGGGACGATCTTCGTTTTATCAACAAGTTTTCAGATGTCCAAGGGGTTGTATATGTTTCTTCTGCTGGTAAACGGCTATTGTATGTGCCCGAGGCGCTCCGTGAGGACGTGTCGGCTTATTACCATGAACACCCGACCGCTGGTCATCCGGGTCAAGAGGAAACCTTACGTGCCTTGAAACGGCACTATTGGTGGCCGGCCATGGAGGACTACGTCCGGGCCTACGTGAGAGGTTGCCTAGTCTGCCAGTGCGTTAAAGCCGTACGGCATCAGGAAGCGGCACCGCAACGGCCTAGTGTGCCGAAGCGACCGTGGCAGATGCTGGCTGTTGACGTCCTGGGGCCCTATGCAGCCTCAAGGAGGGGAAACAGGTTCGTAGTAATTGCCGTCGATATGTTTTCAAAGTGGGTTGAAGCCAAGGCCACTAAGACATGCACGTCGAAAGTAATTTCTCGTTTTCTAGACGAAGAAATCTTATCTCGTTGGGGTTGTCCAGAAGTCGTCATTTCTGACAACGGCCCGCAGTTTCAGAGCAATCGTCTGCTAAAATACTACGATGCGAAGAACATTGAGGTCAAATTTTCACCTGTTTATCATCAACAGGCGAACCCTGTCGAGCGAAGGGTCCAGGAACTGAAGAAGTGCCTAAGAGCAAGGATGCTGGAAACCACTTCGGAAGGGCTTTGGGAAGAAGGTCTGGCTGCAAGTCTCTATTGCTTACGGAACCGTAAGAATAGAGCAACAGGGGAGACTCCAGCGGAGTTATTGTTAGGATATACACCTGGTCGTCCGGGAGATTGGAGGCTACCTATGTACCGAGATCCGGTACATAATAGCCCCGAAGATCGGCAAGAACGTCTTGCAAAAGCAGCCAGACGTCAGGCAGTTTATCAGAGGAATTTATTCCCTGATAAAGATCTACCGTCGCCACGGACCTACGGGGTCGGCGACCGCGTTTTAGTTAGGAATTTCATCAAAGGAAACTTCGGAGGTACACTGTCAGGACCGCATCCGATCACGAGGGTGATGGGGCGAGACAGTTACCTCGTAGATAGGAACGGCACCGAGAGGCTGGTGCACGTAGACGATATCCGTTCTTGGGTAAGCAGGACTTTGCCGGCTGGCGTCCGCCACGACGATGGTGGCCCAGGTCCGGATCAGCCAGAGTCCAACGACGCTGACCAAGAAGTGACAGGGGAAGTCACACCTAGGCCGACGACTGGGGGCGGTCCGAAGCCACCTTCGTTAATCCGGGTACGAGCTGACGCACCCAACTCAACGAATCCACGGGAAGTAACGGTCAGTTTCGATCCAAAGGACAAAGCGGTCCGGCGGACAGTGAAAAGGTTGAGGAAGAATCCACAAGGACGGAAACGCGACTCAGACTGCGCGGGGAAGAGAGGAGTATCCCGTAGGAGTCCGTTGCCGGTGGTGAACTCTGGCCTTTTGGAGATCAGAGATTCTGAACTCCCCGTCGCAAACTCACCAGTAGGGGGGCGTGCTACTACTGAAGTAGACGCTCTTACCCGTCAAGCGGTCGTTCCCGACCAAGGTCCAGCGTACGATTCAGATTCGGAAGTGGAAGCTGCTATCCGAGAGTTAGCACTTCCAGTAGGGGGGTCTCCATTATCATTGATGGTCGACCCGGGAGAGAATGTGAGACAGGAAGGCTCAGTAAGGACTGAGATTCCTAGTAAGAGTACAGGACGGCGAAGGAGATGCCGAGCTGTGGCGCTGGACTCCGACAGAGCTCCGATCCAGCGGCCACCGACAGACTCCGCCCGTCAGTATGTTTCGGTGACCGGGTCTGACGAAGATCCCGTACCAGCCCAGAGCTACAGCGAAGCTCCTAGAGTTAGTAAAGACTGTACTGAGAACGATTCCGACATGGAGGATGACGCTCCAGTAACTTTGGTGGTTCCAGCCTTGGTTCATCAGAGTGCGGAAGGTGACTATTAGGGAGTTAACGTAAAATTAGCTTTTGTCGGTTGTTTCGTTTGGAAATAACTTCGACCAAGTTAAACTCTTTAGTAGGGGGGTGTCGCAGGGCAGGCTCGCCGCGCTCCTACGATGATTTTTTTTTGTGTATGGTCACCTTTAGTGAGCCATTTTTACACTTAATAACTCTCAATTTTCACCTAGAAGCCAGTCGAATAATATTAGATTTTTGCATTATATTCAGGTCACTAGTCTAGTCTCACCCTGTATGATGTAAAGTCCCAATCTCCACCCAGTGGAACTCCACTGTACGTAGTTTTACCGATTTACCGGAAATTCCTGACTAGTTTTCAATTTTATTAATTTGTGGCCCCAAACAGTCGAGCACCCGGTATACAGAACACTAGTTATGTATGCCTTCCCGTGGGAATAGCTGAACTAAGCATTGCTGCCTATGCAGATTTCCAGGAACACGTCGAGACGGTGTTGTATTCAACTTCGGTTCATGGGAACGAAGAAACATTCAGAATAGACATAGACTTCGAGCAATAAACATCTAATTGTATTATTTGTTCTTAATTAAAGTTTTTGAGTTAAATAAATTTTTTTAAAAACTAAGTTCCGTGATCGGAAAACATAAAGTGGCGCAGTCGTTGTAGGATTTTGAACGGATATTCGTTGTGAATAATCCGTCAGTTCCAACTGTTAATTCAAGAGAACCTCCGTTTCTGGACAGTCCCTCTGGGTAGCAGATCAAGCAGAAGCCAAAGAAGTAAAGAAGAAAAGAAATGAGAACAGCCATCTCAGTGGTACTAATGTAAGTTGCTTTTCCTTGTATCTTGTCTATGTCATTCTCCTCTAGTCCTGATTCATCTCCCGAAAACAGTGATTGTGAGTTAATTTTTAGTGAACAAAATTCGCCGAAACCTAATTCGATTTTCGAAAATAGTTCTCGCGAATCAATAGAATTAGAAGCACTTCTTTCGAAGCTATCAATAAGTAGAAATATCAAAATGCCAGTTCCAAAATTTGAATCAAAACTTTTGGAAATTGTTCCAAAATTTGACGGCAATCCTTTGGAACTTTCATCATTTTTAGATACAGCTAATTCAATTATTACTACATACTGGGACCCAACACCCGAAAATATCAGTTGTGTCCAAAATATTACAATAATTTATGGAATTTATTCAAAATTGATAGGTCAAGCTCGCGAAGTTTATAGCATTTGCATTGATAAAGATTGGCTATCAGTCAAAAATGCTCTAATCGCACATTTTGGCGACCAAAGAGACGAAAATGGATTATTATTTGATTTAGATCAATTGAGACAAAATTTCAATGAACCATCATTACAATTTTATACAAGGGTTATGTCAAATTTAAGTGCTCTTCATAACTATGTAGATACACATGAAAATGTAGTTGCGACTAAAACGGTGAAGAAAACCTTTTACAATACTCATGCTCTTAAAATATTCTTAGCTGGGCTGAAAGAACCTTTAGGATCAACTATTCGTGCTATGAAACCATCAACTATGGCAGAAGCTAGGCAATATATTATTTCCGAAAATAATATTCGGCATCTCCAAAAACCGAATAACAGTGATCAATCGAAAATTAGGCAACCTCAAAGACCCAATCACCCAAATCAATTGTCCAATTTTCGCCAATACGCAACTCCTAACCCCAATTTTCAAAATTTCAAACCCCAAATGCATAATCCCTCATTTCCACGCGGCCCAATAAATATTCAGCCGAGACCGGCAGAACCCCAAAAATTCTTCACAAATCGTCAAGTATTTGGCAATCCAAAAGGCTCAACCAACGTTTGGAGACCAAATAACCAAAACAATTTCAATCGCCCCAAGCCAACACCTATGAGTGGCATTAAACAAGCCACCACTTCTCGTCAACCCAATACTAGACCATACCAAAACCCCAATCGACCAAATTTCATTGCAGAAGAACTTTACAATTTTGATAATCCCCATTACCAGGAAGAATCAATACCCTTCCAAAATGAATATTACTCTCAAAATGATTTTTGCTACCAAAATCAACCCTGTTCCTCCAATGAATTTGATTTTTACGAAAATATGAACTATGACCAAATCCAACCTGAATATGTCAATAATCAATATCCAATCGATACCCAAATCGATCAAAGTTCCTCACAGGACCAAAATTTTCAGGAAATCGACCATCACGAAAAAATTTCATAGAAATACATTCTATTTACGATCGAAAGGACCTCCCATACATTCAAATTTCAGATCCACCCCTGAAACTTTTGATTGACACAGGAGCGACTAAAAGCTTTTTGAATCCCGAAATTGCCGAAAATTATTTTCCCGATTTTATCAGAAAAGAACCGTTTACAATCAGCTCAATATTTCAGACCACTTCGAAAGATTTTTGCGCTGAAATACCAGCCTTTCAGGAATTCCACACTGAGAAAACTATAAAATTTCATTTGTTTAAATTCCATCACTTCTTTGATGGATTGATTGGTTATGATACATTGAAAAACTTAGATGTTCAATTAGATTTGAAAAATTCAAGTTTAAAAACACCTGAATCAGAGCTTCCTCTGGCGCACTATGAAAGCAAAAAGAAATTACTCTTTTATGCTCGTATAGAACCATTTACAATCGAATCAATCAAAATTCCTGTAACAATACCAAACGGTGACATCACGATTATCGAAACAAAATTATTTGAATGCCGAATTCGCGAAGGTTTGACAACCTCTCGAAACGGCTATGCCCCTGTCGAAATTCGGAATGATACAGGTGAAATACAAGAGATTTACCTTTATGAACCTGTCCCTGTGAAAACTTTTCATCCCGACCAATTCGAATTGTACCATGCTTCAATCGATCATAACACCCCTTCGAATATATTCAAATCAGACATCACACAGCTTATACGAACTCAACACATGAATTCTGAAGAAAGACACCACTTTGAGAAATTGTGCCTATCATTTTCAGACATATTTCACCGCGAAAATTCAAAGCTGACTTTCACGAACCAAGTGAAACACAAAATTAGGACCACCGATGAAGTCCCAATTTTTACAAAATCTTATCGCTATCCGTTTATTCATAAACCGGAAGTCGAAAAACAAATTGACGATATGCTTCGTCAAGGCATTATTCGACCAAGCGATTCACCTTGGTCCTCGCCAATTTGGATAGTTCCAAAGAAGGCGGATGCCTCTGGCAAGAAGAAATGGCGTATAGTAGTAGACTACAGAAAAATCAACGAGAAAACCATCGATGATCGATATCCGATTCCAAATATATCGGACATCCTTGACAAATTGGGTAGATGTATGTACTTTTCTACCCTTGATTTGGCAAGTGGGTTCCATCAGATCGAGATGTACCCTGATGATGTAAAGAAAACAGCTTTCAACGTAGAGAACGGCCACTACGAGTACCTTCGCATGCCGTTTGGTTTGAAAGGAGCTCCAGCAACTTTCCAGAGAGTAATGGACAACGTCTTGAAAGATCTACAAAACAAAATCTGTTTCGTCTACATGGACGACATCATCGTTTTTTCCACTTCGCTACAAGAGCACATGGTCAACCTTAAAAGAGTTTTTCAGAAACTGCGCGAGAGCAATCTGAAAGTCCAACTCGACAAATCAGAATTCCTGAAAAAGGAAGTTTCCTTTCTGGGACATCTGATAACAACAGAGGGAATAAAACCAAATCCCGATAAGGTCAAGGCCATCATGAATTATCCGATACCCAAAACGACAAAAGAAATAAAAGGATTTCTTGGTCTTCTGGGCTACTATCGAAAATTCATAAATAACTTTGCCAAAATCACCAAACCCTTTACAAGTCGACTGAAGAAAGGAGCAAAAATCGATATAACTGACCCCACCTACATCAAGACATTTGAGGACTGCAAAACCTTACTATCGAACGACCCGATTTTGCAGTACCCCGATTTTACAAAAGAGTTCAATTTGACCACGGACGCCAGTAACGTAGCGTTAGGTGCTATATTGTCCCAGGGCCCCCCAGGACATGATAAACCAATCGCCTACGCATCACGAACCCTCTCCAATGCCGAACAAAATTATTCGACTATCGAGAAGGAACTTTTTGCAATCGTCTGGGCAACCAAATATTTTAGGCCCTATCTTTTCGGCCGAAAATTCAAAATTTTTACGGATCACAAACCCCTTCAGTGGTTGATGTCTTTGAAAGAACCCAATTCACGATTGGTTCGCTGGAGACTGAAACTTGAAGAGTTTGATTACCAAATTATTTACAAAAAAGGGAAAATCAATACGAACGCTGATGCCCTTTCTAGAATCGAACTCTACCCTAATGAAACTGTCAGACAGACTAATGAACTCCCCATATTGAGACATATGCAGGAATTTAACGAAAACCCTGTCCTAGACAATGAAAGACCATCCACAAGCAGAGACCCAGAAAATAACACACCTGAAAATATTCAAAATCAGGATAACGAATCGAACGCAGGACAAATTGACCCCAATGACAATGACGAAAATGAAACTGTTCACACAAGTGCAGAAGACCCAATATTGAACATCCACATCACAGACAAACCAATCAATAACTTTTTGTGCCAATTAATGATATTTAAAGTTGATCGAAACCCTCGAATGGAAACCAAAAAACTATTTAAGAATTCAGTATGTCGTACCCGATGGTATCTATATGTTACCAACGAATCATTTCAAGCCCAAATTATTGAACATCTGAAAGAATTTGGTGTTCCAAAACGTACCTACGTCTTTTACTTCCAAAATGATACCGAAGACGTACTCTATAAAGATATGTGCAGGTTCATACCACAAACATTCAAAAATTCCTCCTTTAAGCTTTTCAAATCCAATAAACTCCTCTTCGATGTGACGAACGAAGATCGCCAACAAAATCTCATCAAATCCCAACATGAAGGTGTTACCAACCATCGAGGCATTCACGAAACCATTGCCGAACTCAAAACCAAATATTATTGGCCCAAGTTACACGATGACGTAAGAACATTTATCAATAATTGTCCAATATGTCAACAATCTAAGTACGAACGTCACCCACCTTTGATCAAACTACAGTTAACGCCTACTCCCAAAAAACCATTCGAAACTATACACGTTGATACCTTCAAATTTGGCAGTACTATATCTTTAACAATCTGTGACAGCTTTACCAGATTTGGACAAGCGTACATCATTCCCAGTCTTTCCGCACTACACGTATATCAATCACTTTTGCAGTTCGTTTCAACCTTCAAAGTCCCCGAAAATATCGTCTCTGATAATGGTACCGAATTCTCCCAAAACCTTCTAAAAGAATTCGCGAAACTGCATAGAATCAATTGGCATTATACACTTCCATATAATCCAAATTCCAATGCCATTGTAGAAAGGTTCCACTCCACTCTCATAGAACACATGAGAACACTCAACCTCTCGAAACCAAATCTGAACCCCTTTGAAAAATTGACATTCGCCGTCCTTGCATATAATAATAGTCTTCATTCAACAACAAAATTAAAACCAATAGATCTAGTGTTTGGACATCTAGAACTAAAAGATCCAATCGATATTGATTCCGAATTCGAACCAATCAATACCACATTGAACGAACACAAAGAATCTATTTCCCAAATATATAGAAAAATTCACGAGGACACGTCAAAACAAAAATCAAAAATAATTTCAAAACGTAACGAAAATCGAAAAGACCCTCCAAATTTTGAACCCGGAACCATTGGATATATGAAAACACCCGAAAGACAGTCGAAAACGGCTCCCCTCTACAAACCCGAACACATTCTCAAAAGCACTGACCTAACTGTGACAACCCCACAAAATACATACCACAAACAATCTTTCAAACCACCAAGAAAAATGACAGACCAAAATCTGTTACAGGTCGATGATACTTCATCAGACAGCGACTCAGAAGGTTCAAATCCAGAACCTCCAGACGAATCCAGGGATCCTTCCCTTTAAAATGGGAACCGCACGAATCAAAGTAGCTTCCCATACTTTCCTACATTATATTCAACTTAGTCCATTAGAAAACCAAATAAACTCAATAACCAATCAATATAAGCTATTAGAAGCCACAATAAATAATACAACCCCTTTCAATAGAATTGCCCTATTTAACGCATATAAACACCTCGAATACGAAGTCAAAAATGTTAACCACAAATTCAGATCCTTGTTTCCCCATAAACGCACAAAACGAGCCCTCATTGCTCCTCTTGGCTCCCTCGTAAAATTCATAAGCGGAAATCTAGACGAGCAAGATGCGAAAGAAATATATCACAGCCTAGCCGAACTCGAATCAAACCAAAATCGAATTATCAAAAAAAACCAATAAACAAATTTCAATTACTTCAAAATTGATGGAAAATATTAACGAAACAATGACTTCAGTTTCAGATAATCAAAAACTGATAGGAGATAAAATCAATGAGTTGAGAATTGCACTTAACGAGACAAAATTCAACTATGCACATTTTTTGGAAATTCATGAAATATTGAATCAAATAAAAATCAATCTCGATTCTCTACTAGATTTTCTAACAGAAACAGAAAATGCTATGGGATTTGCGAACTTGAAAACATTACATCGCAGTATCGCCTCTCCAGACGATCTAAAAACAATAATAGATGAACTCTACTTATCACATAGTCATTCTCAATTACTTTTGATAATAAGGAATACCTCAAATATTATAGTGTTGTTGAAACCAAAGTTTTCGCCATCGAGGACAAAATTATATTTTCATTAGATTTTCCATTGGTTCACACTGAAACTTTCGATCACTATCACCTTTATTCAATTCCAAATCAAAACCAATCAATTATTACCCCACCTGCCTCCTACCTAACACTAAGCAACGAAATATACCAGTACCAGAACGAAGAGTGCGTTGACCTACAACCAAATTTCCTGTGCGAGAAGAATCACCTTCTGCCCATCCAGGACAACCCAGACTGTGTGACGTCACTACTTTCCTCCAATGCCTTTGCTGATAAATGCCATCAAATTCCAGTCAAAATCAATCAGGAAATAATCGAGGAAATCAATGATGCCCACTACATAGGCATCTTTCCGAACAAGAGAAAATTCCAGACAAACTGTGTGGAAAACGATGTCGCTGTGCTGAAAGGTGTATACCTCTTCATTGTCCCACCAAAATGCTCCCTGAGGACTTCCAAATACACCTACCGGAACGAGAAAGGATCAACTGTAGGACACCCCCTCACATTGGAAGAAATCAAGGACATTCATATTCCAATCCTGCAAGTCGAGAAACTCAACTTGGAGAAAGTTTCCCTTGACAAACTGCACGAGCTCCAACTAGACGAAATTCGGGAAGACCCATTGGACCTCATCAATCTTCGCCCGGATTACTCCAGATGGTCCCTATGGAGCGTCGCGACGCTAACCGCCTTCGTCGTGGTATATCTTGTGGTGACCCGGAAACAAGATATCCTTCGCCTACTCAGCCCCAACAAACCACCAAACAACCAGGCCATCAACGAAACTCAAGTGGTTCCACCCTCGAGTTCCTTCTAAGGGATGGAGGAGTTATGTATGCCTTCCCGTGGGAATAGCTGAACTAAGCATTGCTGCCTATGCAGATTTCCAGGAACACGTCGAGACGGTGTTGTATTCAACTTCGGTTCATGGGAACGAAGAAACATTCAGAATAGACATAGACTTCGAGCAATAAACATCTAATTGTATTATTTGTTCTTAATTAAAGTTTTTGAGTTAAATAAATTTTTTTAAAAACTAAGTTCCGTGATCGGAAAACATAAAGCACTTAGAGCAAGGTTTCGACACGCTAGTCTCTTGTTGGGTGGAAAGATTCCGTGGCTCCATTTGTTTTCACAAATTATTTTATTTCAATTCGATTTCTCATCAGGTTGGCCAAATCGGAAAACGGGTATAGATTCCTCGGCGAAGGAATACGTGTATTTCTTCGGCGTTCAAGAATCACGTTGGTTTATGGTTTTTCTCGGGGCTCTCCGAATATCGAACCGCCCTAGGAATCGAGATATCTGAAATTCTGACTTTCAATATCTCCCTAGATCTGGGGAGTATTTAGTGACTTTTGTCAAATACCCCCTAGAAAACGCAGGTAACGGGACTTTAACGGTCATTTGCCCAAATCCCGCGCGTTTTCGCGAGCTAGGGTTTTGTTCAGCCAAGGGCGACGCCCACTTTGGCCCTCTAGGCCAATGGGTGTCGCGGATTCAGCAGTCAGGATTGCATAAATATGCAAGCAGCGAAGCAGCAGACAGCCACTCTTTCTTGTCGAATTGCAGTGTAATAATCAATTTTGTGTTTCCGTTAAATAACTTACGTTTGTTTGGCTTTGCCTTTTGTCTCTGCAATTCATCGTTTTGGCTAGCAGTTAGAGTCAGGTTCTCGGTAATAATAATTCAGTTCACAGTAGATTCATAACGTTTTGTTTCTATCTTAAAGGGGGTTAGACTCACTTGTACGGTTTACAGGTGTTTTATTCGCGCTACGAAAGTACGTTGATAGGTAGTTTAACTCTCGAGCAATAATCAGTGTAAAGTGATCTTTTGCAACGGACACTTAGGGATTTAACTTCATCAAAGTTATTTCCCGACTTAATACCTGTACGCGACGTTGACGAAAAATCCCCATCGTATGAAAAGGGGTCAGGCACCAAAACGAGATCTCACCTGATACAATCGGCTCGATCGTAGAGTTCCACGAAGATTGTATCGTTCGAGCTTAAATTCCTCGGCCTGTCAAGACATCATTAGCTGCGACTTTGTCGTTGGCGAGCCACATTTCCTGTGGTACCTAGGGGTTTCGCGTCCTTCCCATACCTATTTCCTGCGGCTGTTCTTGGCTTCTCCACCTGAGACAGTCTGGTTAGGCTCCGTGATCCTTTTACCCAAATTTCTGTCTTGGTTTTTGTCACATCCAGTTGTAATTTTTAAAGTAAAATTTTTCAAGTTTAATTTACCTTTTTGGTGCTTCACACAATTTTTGAAGTTAGGAAATTTTATTTAGATAGTTTTTCTAAACCGTGAATCCTTCCTCCCTCGTCCATTTCCCGGCGAGGTCTTGTTAGGTGTTAGGTTAGTTAGCTATAGGGTGACCCTTCTCATCGTCACACTTGAGTTGGGTCGACGCGAGGTCGATTTTAGTGCACTTCTCCTTTGCCACACACTTGCACACGCAAGTAGCCCGACAATACATTACAGCCGTAATTGTTGTCCTTTAGAGCAATGACGAATATGAGATTGAGATCTCATATGCTCGCGGAGGAGAATACCCAAGCCGTGTTCGCCGGCGTTGGGCTTTCTCGGACACCTCCGCCGTCGGGTGACTTAGACGCCAGGCGTCTATTCCCCGAAGCGTCGCGACGCCTCGACGGAGACGTCCCCCAGGTACGTACTACCGGGGAAAATCGTGAGTTGACGATGTCAACTACCTTGTCCCCGAGAAGTGTGCTGGACCAAGGTACTTTAGAGTCGAGCTTAGACGGAGGGAGGCAGCCTTCCCCGTCGGCTCAGGTAGGGTTAGTAATCGATTCCGCGGGAGTTGTCACAACTCCACCTTTGGAAGCCCGTTTTGAGCAATTTCGACTAACCAGAAATGTATCTGTTTGCAGGTCGGAGGGCTACGAAGGAGTCCGTGCTGGCGAAGCTCGTGAGGTACGCCCCCTCGGAATGCGCCGAAGCGCTCCGGGGTCATCGGGTGTGCCCCACGCACCACAGCGGAGGCCGGATATAGATGTGCATACCCTAAGGGAACCGGGTGATGCTGAGGCCCTAGTGGAAGAACTAGGGGGTGGTGGAAGGCTCTCGGAGGGAGTTGGGAATGCTCGCATTCCCATATCTCTCCAGGGGCGGGTTCAGCGTACCTCCCAAGGGATACAATATGCACGGCCAGAACAAGCGATAAGAGCTACGAAGGCAGATTTCGTGACGGGTGTCGGCAGGGACACGGAAGTTGCCACCCGAAATCCCTGGGTGACGACGTCCTTGCCCTCCAGGCAACTAGGAGCAGAGCGGTGGGTGGCTGAAGATGGGTTCGGTGGAATCCGAAACTTTGCGGAAGCCGTCCATCCACACCTTTTTACGAGACAATCGACACGTGTCAACGAATACAGTCGGACGGAAGACTGAACGGTTCAATGGGTATCGCACATTGAAGGTGACGACCTCCGTTAAGCTGACATGTTTTTTCTCTTAAATATTGTTATTTGAGACACCCGGTATATCATTTGTCAGCCACCATGTTTTTTTTTTTATTAAATACTGTATTTTGAGCAACCTGGTATAACATTTGACAGCCGCCATGTTTTTTTCTCTTAAATCCTGTATTTTGAGTCTGAATATGTCATCCACAATAATTATTCTTATTATATATATTATAAGCGCGCGGTAGTGGAGAATTGTTATCAATCTAAGGGATCTATCGCCGCGACTCGATGAACGCCAAACACAGCGACGCACCGAAATTTAGCAGCGCGCGGTACTGGAGAATTGTTATCAATTTAAGGGATCTCTCTCGACTACGTCACACGATAAACGCAGACCAGCGACGTACCGATAGTCCAAAGTTCAAGGTGGATTCATAAGCCTATAGTTCACCTACTCATGTTGTTTTATCATTGAAATATTTTTAGATTTAAGATTTGTGTTGTTGTTGAACACTCTGTGTTCCTGTGTTTCCCGTATTATACTCAGCTGTACACCCATACCCAAATAGTGCATAAAAGCCACTACGGGTTCTTCCCTCAACAAAAATAGCTTTGGCGATGCCGGCTTCAGAATTCGTTCCCTCTTCGGTGGTTTACACTGGTATAGCTGGGACTTGTGATTTTATTGTGATGATATTTGTGTATGTAAATTTTACCTATATATACAAAAAACCCTCATCTTCTAAACGCTACTGTGGCGGGATTTACTCTTGCCTACAGGTGAATAAATTCAAACATTTTTCCTCAAATTTCTGAATTTGACAAACAAAAATCAGGGATTCGTACATTATGGCCTCGCAGAGCCTTCCCTGTCACAGAGAAGACTCTGAAAACATAACGCGTTTAGCTGAAGATGACGAACTCACTGGAGCTAGCCGGTTCGAGCTTGAATTTAATTCAAGAATACCTAAACAGCTAATAAGACAGAGCTAGGGTTTTGTTCAGCCAAGGGCGACGCCCACTTTGTCCCACTAGGCCAATGGGAGACGCGGATTCTGCAGCCAGGACAGCATAAATATGCGAGCAGCGGAGCAGCAGATAGCCACTCTTTCTTGTTGAATCAATTTCGCGTATCCGTTAAATAACTTACTTTTATTTGGTATTGCCTTTTGTCGCTGCAATTCATCGTTTGGGCTAGCAGATAGAGTCAGGTTCTCGGTAATAATAAATCATTTCAGTGTAGATTCATAACGTTTTGTTTCTGTCTTAAAAGGGTCACGAGAGAGTCCGTGCTGGCGAAGCTCGTGAGTTACACTCCCTTGGAGTGCGCCGAAGCGCTCCTTGGTCATTGGGTGTGCCTCACGCACCACAGCCTAGGCCACGACGGGGATTGCATACCCTAAGGGAACCGGGTGATGCTGAGGCCCTAGCGGAAGTGCTAGGGGGTGGTGGAAGGCTCTCGGAGGGAGTTAGGGACATTCGTGTTCCTATATCTCTCCAGGGGCGGGTTCAGCGTACCCACTACTCAGGTACTGGGGTCAACGGACAGCCGCCTACACATGCAGAAAGAGCTATTCAGGCAGATCTCCTTAACGGTGTCGGCAGGGACACGGAGGCCGCCACCCGAAATTCCTGGGTGACGACGTCTTTGCCCTCCAGACCACCTGGAGCAGAGCGGTGCAAGACTGAAGATGATTTCGGGGAAACTCGAAACTTTGCTAAAGCCGACCACCCACACCGATTATCGAGACATTTGTGTCGCGGGGATGCTTATTCGGAAGTTATCCTTGTGCCACTAGCACAGGTGTACAGGAATTTGTCCCTTCTATTCATTCTCCTAGCACAGATTTTTGTAAATATGTTGTAGTTTTGGATAGGGAAGCAGTGCCTCATGATGCATAATGGTCAGGGTACCGTTATGTGTAGGTTAGTTTAGTGTTAGAGTGGGCACTAAGAGAGCACTGCACAAAAGTGGCCTTATTCAAACGCGTGAGGGAACTGTGTATCTCAAAAAGGTAATGGCACTCGTTCCTGTATCGCTAATCTGGCCGAGGTGCGGGATACGTTCGACCTTCCCAACCTGACACCATAAGTTACCTGTAGATTAATAGATTTTTGAGTCAAGAATTATTCGAAGAATTTCTCATTTTCAGCCAGAAAAGGAAAAATTTTGAATAAGACCAACTTCTATTAATCATAAGAGGCATATTTATACGTAATTTAATCATTTTCGGGCATATCATGTTTTGTTTCAGAGTAGCAGTGACCTACGAGGTTGCTCCTGTCGTGTCCTGAGCAAAACTAAGCCAAATCATCATGCACCCCCTAAGGTTGAGACCCGAAAGAGACCATGCCCCAGTACGTTAAATGTACTCGAACACAATCTTCCCCTTCCTTCCACCCCCGATCTTGGAGCGGTCCTCATCCTGTTGATTGGCGGCCAGCAGAAAGAAATCTGACCGTTTGATATGAAGAGCTCGGCCTTTCAGCGACCTGATGTTCTCTTATATCTGACATGAGTTTAAAACAATGACGTTACTTATGTGCATGATGCCCCCCCAAAACTGGCTGAAGGCCCTAGTGGTTCGCCTGGCTGAGGGCCAGGCGATCTTGAGAATTTACTATAGTGTGTCCTGTCCTGTTCCGGAGACCTCAAACATAAAATAAAAATTAGTCGGGTATTTGCTGCTGTCGAAGTTGGCGAAGGTTTCGCCGTATGGCTCGCTTTCGCCAGACTTCTTCAGATGTGTCGTTGTCTCCCTGATTGACAGGGCGTCTGTACTTGTCTCTGTCTCTGTCGTCTTGTTCACGTCTGAGTTCGTGTAGTTCTGTCATGAGTTGATTCGTGTGGGTTTCTACTCTTTCGAGTGTGGTCCCCGCGTGGTTGCGAATCAGTCTGTCTATGTAGTCTTCGTGTATGTCGAGGTCTCGGCATATGAACCTGTTTGGCATATACCACGGTGCGTTCGTAGCTATCCTGAGGCAAACGTTGAAGAAAGACTGGAGTTCCTGCCTATAAGAGTTCGCGCATTGACCCCATGCGGTCGATGCGTCAAGCATTATAGGCAGAAGTATTGTCTTGATTAGGCGAAGTTTTAACTCGAGAGCCGAGTTACTCCTACGTCCAATGAGAGGGTTCAGGTTCCGCCTTGCGGCTTTCGCTATTCCTAATCTGTGGGTGATGTGCCGCCGAAACGTGAGTTTCTTGTCTAGGGTTACTCCTAGATAGACGGCTTCGTCTACCCTTGGGATCCTGTCATTGTTCATAAAAACATGGCCCTCGGGTATGCTGCGCCTTCTCGTGAACAATATAGCCTTGCTTTTGTCGGGGTTGATCCCGATTTTCCACTTGTTGATCCACGGTTTCAGTTTGTTGATCTGGTTCTGAAGCTTCTGAGTTATTCTACACTCGTACATGGACTCGGCAAAGATGACTGTGTCGTCTGCGTAGAGTGCGAGTTTCGTCATGGGGTTGTCTGCTATCGGCATGGCGGTGTAGATGGAGAACAGGTGCGGTGACAGCACTGCTCCTTGTGGGACCCCTGCTTCTAATCTACTTCTGGCGAAGAGGACGTTTCCGACTCTGCATCGGCACTGTCGCCCTCTTAGGAAGGAGTTGATCAGCTCAACCATCGGCGTAGTATAACCTGCGTCCACTAGCATTGTAATCATCCCGAATGTCCTTTCCTTGAATGGTTCCAGCTGTTTATAGCTGCGTCCACGATCCGGGTGACTTGAAGTTATGTCGAGTGTCCGTGTCTGAAACCGAATTGTTCGTTCGGTAGGACGTTCAATTCTTCAGTTATCGACTCGAGTGTCTTCTGGATTACTCTCTCAGCGACCTTACTCATTGCTGGCGTAAGGCTGATGGGCCGGTGGTTCTGCGGAAACGTGTGGTTCTTGTGTGGTTTCGGGATCATGATAACTACTGCCTCTTTCCAACTGGTTGGGAAGTGTCTATGTCTGAGTATGGCGTTGATGATGTTTGTCAGAGCACCTATGCCTTTTCCCGGGAAGGATTTGAGTGCCCTGACTGGTATGTTGTCTGGGCCTGGTGCTTTCCTTGTCTTGGCGTGCTTGAGTATGCTTTTGATTTCTTCTGGAGATGTGGGTTCCAGAAGGGTGTCTGAGTCGTCAGCACGTCTGAGTTGTGTGATTGTTCGTCGTACACGTGTTTCGGTCTCTTCGACTTCGTCGGTGAGATCAACATAGTTCTCACGGCATTGCCGTTCGAAGGAATCAGCAAAAGCTTCGGCCTTCTCGGCGTCCGTGAAGACGATGCCCACGTCGCCGTGGAGAGGGGGGCAGGGTTTTCTCCGGCCTTGCTGGAGTACCTTCTGCATTCTCCATAGTAAGTTGTCTTCCGTGTTGAGTTCGTCTAGACGGTCTGCCCACTGACGCTCTCTGAATAGTTTCAGTTCGTTTCGTAGTAATCGGGCTGCGATGTTGAACTGTCGCTTGTCGTTGGGCGTCAGTGTCCGCTGGTAGCGTCTTTTCAACTTTCTCGTATGCCTAACCAATTCCTTGATTTCGGCAGGAAGTACTCCTTGGAAGTCGAAGCGTGTGGTGGGGGTGTCTTTCGAGCACCTGTCAATGGTTGTAAGTATTGTCTGCGTGAGTTCTTCTACTGCTTCCTCAAGTTGAGGAATCGTGTCTATCCTGGGGATGTTTATTGAGTCGTGAATCTCCCTCGAGAAGCGACTCCGTCAGTTTGCCATTTGGTTGTTTGCTTAACCTCGGCTTCATCCTCTCCTATTGTTAGTAAGATTGGATTGTGATCTGATGACCCTTCGTCGAGTACGGATATATGCACCAGCGTTGGAATGCTTTGTATTAAGGCCATGTCAAGTATGTCCGGGTGTTGGTGTTCTTCCCCAGGATAGTGTGTGGGTTAGTAGGGTAACTATGGGCTTACGAATCCACCTTGAACTTTGGACTCTCGGTTCGTCGCTGGTCTGCGTTCATCGTGTGACGTAGTCGAGAGAGATCCCTTAGATTGATAACAATTGTCCAGTAGAGCGCGCGCTGCTAAATTTCGGTGCGTCGCTGTGTTTGGCGTCGTCGTCGTTCATCGAGTCGCGATAGATCCCTTAGATTGATAACAATTTTCCACTACCGCGCGCTTATACTATATTTAATAAGAATAATAATTGTGGATGACATATTTAGACTCAAAATACAGTATTTAAGAGAAAAAAAAAACATAGCGGCTGTAAAATGTTATACCAGGTGGCTCAAAATACAGTATTTAATAGAAAAAAAAAATGGCGGCTGTCAAATGATATACCGGGTGTCTCAAATAACAATATTTAAGAGAAAAAACATGTCAGCTCAACGGAGGTCGTGACGTTCAATGTGCGATACCCATTGGAGTATTCAGAGACAAAGTTATGTTTACTAAGTACACAATTTAATGTGCTATACCCATTTACGTTATTGTTTTCGTTTTTCATCACCATCATCAGGTGGGAGGGGGGAAGATAACACTATTTTTGGAAAGTATGTGTGTGTCATTGGGTAGTTGAAATAATCTGTAATAAAATGGCATCTAAAGAATACGGATGGAAGGTGGAGCAGTTTTGTAGACGTATTCAAGAACTAAAGTCAGATATTCAATTTTTCGAAGAAAAGGAGAACGTTTTGAAGCAGTTGAATAATTTGGACATTCAAGACAAAGTGTTCAATCGAAAATTGCCGCAAACGAGATATCCGTTAAGAAGAATCCAGCCTCACGCATTGTAGAATATGTCTCTGCGATTGAAAACAAATTTTATACTTTTGACAGCAATATTGAATAATGTTTTATACGTCAACGTACCAAAAAGAGTGAAATACATGGCAATATGCGTGAAGCAAGAAGATTTCGATCGGGGTTGCAATAGAACTCAATGGAAAACAATGCATTTAACATCAGTCAATGGAGGACAATTGGCAGTATTTGTTAGCCATGTTCCGAAGAATATAGCGTTCAAGTACAAGCTGAAACTGATATTTGACGATCTTCGAGAAATAGACACGAAAACTGAGGAATTTGTTCCAGCAGGGCGTGAGAAAAACAAATCCAAAATGGAATTTCATCTTTACAGAATCCTCATCATAGTATCTACGATATTAGCATGTATATTGATCAGAATTGTGAAGGAAATAATTGTAGTGGTTAATAGAAATGGCATTACTTTTTTTAAATAAAAAATGTAAAATTGAATTCTAAATTGTATTTATCGAAGAGTTGAAAAATATTTCATTATAGATATAAATACCACATTCAAAGGAAATAGTTGAAACTGATAAAGAGTTTCTGAACCACATTCGAAGGAAATCGTTAGAACTGATAATGATTAATTCGATGCCACAATACCAACTACACCGGAAATTCACACTCGTTATCAAATCCGCGATTAAAATGTTTTTCCGTTACTTGAATTATATCGGATTGTTCTATGAAAAATACGTCCTTATCTCGCATTTTATAAAACCGAAGTGCACACAAATTTGCGTATCATTTTGTTCGTCGAAAGCACCAGTTAAAGTTGTACCTGTGTCGTGCATCAAATAAGTGGAAAGTAAGTACTTTTTTATTTGCTTTTCGGTTTGATTGTGATATCTGAAATTTTTGAAAGTCATTTAACGTTTTTCATAAGATTTTTTGGAAAAGTCGTTTAGCGTTTTTCGTAAGATTTTTCTGCTTCACAAACGTTTTGAAAATTTCAGTTGAAAATAGTTCTTTTTCACGTGTGATTCCACAATTTTTTCTTACGATCTAATATATTTTTTTGGAAAAGTCATTTTGTGTTTTTCTGCTCCGCAAACGTTTTGATAATTCTGTTGAAACGAGTTCTTTTTTAACTCTTTTTACAATGGAGAATGTTTTTTTTTTATTTTAGATCTATCGAAAGTTAATTCAGTGTGTCTTCTCAACAGAAAACCAATAAAGAAGTTAGCTGACCTCCCAAGAAACACTCCTCAAAAAATATCATCAGCTAGAGTAACCAAGAGCAAATTTGGCGAGGCTGTGCTCCTAGAGTTGGCCGATTGTATCATTTTTCTACCAACCCGTGTTACCGAAGTAATCAAGCCTAACATTCAATATTTCTGCGAGGGAAAATACTCCATCATTTGCAGAGAGTCCCAAGATTTAGGGAAGCCAAACCTCGCTCAGCAGTTCGAATTCATAGAAAATTAGCGACCACGGAAAAAAAGACCTATTGTAAGTTATACTGTTGTATTATATTATATTACAATGGTTGATTTCTCGAAAACTATGCCGAAAATTAACGAATACATCAAAATTATCAGAGATAACTACTCTAGTGCTCTTGCCAAACAAGTTTCGAATTTCATTAATCAACATATTAGGAAGTGTAATTCAGCGATGAAAAAAATGAAAATTATTTCAAAAATTGGGGAATTAAAACGATTCAGATCACTTATCAAAATTATGGGGTGTTCAAAAATAGGTTCAGGATTGAAGCGAAGCAGTAGAGTGAAATGGCAAAATGTTGAGGCTATTTTCGATTGTAGAGTTGAAACAGGAGTAATTATCAATTTATCGCATAAAGACGCGAAAATTTTTTTGGAAGATGCTTTTTTTCCACTCCGATCAAAAATATCTAAAACTTTGAAGCGAATGAAATGTCTGAAAGTAAATACAACATTATTGGGGGATTTTGTAAAAAAATCGAATGATGGTGAAATAGTTGATAGGAAATATTTTAATACTCCCAATGCCGTCATAGACCAAGGTACTAACTTAGCTGTTTGGTATAATAAAAATGTTGTAGCTATTATCCTAAATAAATTGAGCGAGTTTGAAGAAAAAGAAAGCGGATGGGCTTTAAGTGAAGTTGTATTGTTGGAAGTAGCAATAAATAAATTCGAAATTGGAAACAACGGCACATCCTTCATTAGTCTACCTAACCAAATTGCTAAGAAACAAGCTTGCGTTAACGTTCAGAATAATGATGAAATGTGCTTCTATTGGAGTGTTGTTAGCGCATTAAATCCTGTAGCAAAACATACAGAAAGGCTGTCAAAATATCCACATTATTCTACAGTTTTGAATACTGTAGGGCTAGACGCTCCAATGAAGTTACAACAAATTTCAAAATTTGAAAAACTAAACAGTATTTCAGTAAACGTTTATGCTTTAGAATTGAATAAAATTAACGAAAAATCATTTTATGTAGTAGTGCCAGCAAGACTGACGAACAACAAATTACAAAGACATGTTAAATTATTACTCATTCAGGATAAATATTTTCCAAAATTAAACGACTATGACGCCCCACCTGTTGACAATGAAAATATTGATATAAAGTACCATTATGTTTGGATAAGAGATATGTCTAGACTGATAGGAACTCAAGTAAGCAAGTCTCATCGTAAAAAATTTTTGTGCGATCGGTGTCTCAATTATTTCAATTGCCAGCAGAAATTGAAAGACCATGAAGCACTTTGCAAAAATTCAAATAATTGTAAAATTTCTTTTCCATCATACGATTACGTTGAATTCCGTAATCATGTTTATAAACAACAATGTCCTTTCATCATTTACGCGGATTTTGAATCAGTTTTGGAAAAATGTAACAAGAAAATTTCTCAAAAGACGAAAAAATATGAAAAACATAAAACATTTAGTGCGGGCTACTACCTCAAATGTTCTTTCAATGACAGCTTTTCACAGTTCAAAACCTGTCGAGGTGAGGATTGCATACAATGGTTCACAGATGAAATGGCTAACATTGCCAAATTTGTAGAATCAAAAATCAAAAATATTGTGCCAATGACATGCAATCCTGATATTGTTAATGCTAGAGTGTGCAATATTTGCGAAAAACCCTTCAGTAAAGAAGATATCATTGTACGTGATCATGACCATTTTACAGGTAAATTCAGAAACTTCGCTCACCAAGCTTGTAACTTGAATTTTCGAAAATTGTTTATTGTACCCATTGCTTTCCACAATCTCTCAGGCTATGACAGCCACTTCATTATCAAAGATATTGCTAAAAAGGGAAACGTTAGCATACTTCCTTCAAATAAAGAAAGGTACATTTCTTTTACTCAATTCGATGCCGATACCTCAATCAAATTCCGTTTCATAGATTCTTTTCGTTTTTTGGATGCCAGCTTAGATGAGCTAGTTTCCACGTTGAAAGTTGATGATTTAAAAATATCGAAGAAAGAATTTCAACAATATGACGATGAGAAGTTCACCCTTCTCACTAAGAAGGGTGTATTTCCCTACGATTATGTCGATAATGTGAGAAAACTAGAGGAAACTGTGCTTCCATCACAGGAACATTTCTATAATAAATTGAATGAGGAAAATATTTCTGAAGAGAAGTATGCTCACGCTTTACATATTTGGGAAACTTTCCAAATTCAAAATTTGGGGTCGTACTCAGACTTATACCTCAAGACCGATATTCTGTTGTTGGCCGATGTATTTGAAAACTTTCGAAAAAACTGTATAGCAACTTATGACTTGGATCCAGCATGGTTCAACACTATGCCCGGATTCACGTGGGATGCTATGTTGAAATATACTAAATGCAAATTACAAATTTTGAAAGATATCGATATGATAATGTTCATAGAAAGGGGTATAAGAGGTTGAATTTCAGTTTGGTCAAACAGATTTAGTGAAGCCAATAACAGGTATATGGATGTCTACGATCCCAATAAACCTTCGAAATATATTTTATATTAGGACGTCAACAACCTTTATGGCTGGGCGATGTCAGAGTTTTTACCTTACGACGGCTTTCAGTGGGTAGATAATTTCAATTTGGATATAACTGATATCCCAGACGACGCATCAGAAGGATATATCTTAGAGGTAGACTTGGAATATCCTGAGAGATTGCACGATTCCCATAAAGATTTCCCTTTTTGTCCTGAACACCACTCTCCCCCAAATGCAAAACAAAAGAAATTAATGGGTACTCTATACAATAAATCCAAATATATTTTGCACTATCGGAATTTGAAACAGGCATTGCGAAACGGTTTGACTCTAACGAGAATTCACAGGGTGTTGAAATTTCAACAGTCTGCGTGGCTGCGACCATACATCGAGTTGAATACTCGTCTAAGGGCTGCAGCTACCAGTACCTTTGAAAAAAATCTCTTCAAATTAGCAAACAATGCAGTTTTTGGTAAAACGATGGAAAACATCCGGTAGCACAGGGTAGTTAAACTTGTCAAATCTTGGAACGGGCGTTATGGTGCCAAAAATTTGATTTCAAGCCCTAGGTTTCAGAGTAGAACCGTTTTTGATGCAGACTTGATGGCTATTGAACTGAAAAAGGCTGAACTAACATTCAATAAACCTATGTATGTTGGAATGGCTATCCTAGATATTTCAAAAACGTGTATGTTTGATTTTCATTATGATTTTATGATACCCATCATGGGAGATGGATGTAAGCTGCTGTATACTGATACAGACAGCTTCATTTATGAATTAACTTGTGATAACGTCTATTCCGAAATAATAAAAAATCATCCTTCAAAATTCGATACCTCTGATTACTCTCAAAATAATGAATATAACATCTCCCTTCTAAACAAAAAAGTACCAGGTCTAATGAAGGACGAAGCTAATGGTAAAATAATAACACATTTTGTAGGTTTAAGATCCAAAATGTATACATACAAAGTCCAGGGTGGGAAAGTAACAAAAAAATCAAAGGGGGTGAAATACGGTGTGGTAAAAAATAAAATTCAATTCGAAGATTATGTCAATTGTCTTGAAAATTTTAAAGAAAAAATCGTCACTCAAAACATCATTCGCTCATTTTCTCACAACGTTTTCAGTATCGAGCAGACTAAAGTCGCCCTGAGTCCTTATGATGATAAGCGTCAACTGATTCCTCAGTCATTCGATACTTTACCATGGGGGTATCGAGCATAGTTTTCGAGAATTCAACCATTGGATTATATATTTACAACTGTATAACAGGTCTAAAATTTCCTAAAAAGTTTACAGATTCAACATGGCTAATAGGTGCGTTACACCAGGAATTGAAGGAACACTATCCACTCCGCCAAGTCTACAAGAATTGTCTGCAAACGCCATTGCAATTCATTTTACTCCCAAAAATCGTGTTACGTTTGATAATAAACTTCATATTGAAATTTGGCATTCCAAAAATATGCCAAGTACTTGCCATTTCATTATTCCAAAAGAATTCAAAGAATTACTTAATATAAATTGTATTAGAGAACTGAAAAAACAAATGAGGAAAAATTTCAATTTTACTGATTCAGATTGGCATAATTTTTTGAAATTCAAATTTGTAGCTGGTACAAAGTATAGATGAAAATTTGAGTATTTATATGTAATAAAAAATATATTTCAAAAGTTTATTCCAATTATGTATAAATCCGTAAACATTTTCCTGTTGACGCACTGCCATTTTTTATGTAATAAAAAATATATTTTGAAATTTGCTTTCATTTATGAACGATAACTACTGCTTTCAACGAACAAAATGATCATGTAATTATATATTCTGTGTAATAAAAAAAGAAAAAAATGCTTTTATTTAAACATAATTCATAAAAAGAAATCATTCTAGAAAGGAAGGTTTTCAATCAAAATCTCCAAATTCCACTCTGAAATTATTTGTATTTGAAGTAGGTATTTCCAGCATTTGCTGTAAATACCTACTTCAAGTATGGAGAATTTCATAGTGGAAGTTGGAAATTCTGATTGGAATACCTGCAACATCTAAAATAAATGACTTTTTCCAACACATGCTGGAAATACTTACTTACGCTTCGTTTTCGTGAAAGCGCAGCGTTTAAAATATTACAATGAATTATTTTAGATATCCATGTACCTGCAACATCTGAAATAAGTATCTTTTCCCAGCATATGCTTGAAATTCATATATTTGAAGTAGGTATTTCCAGAATATGTTGGAAAAAGCTGCTACATACATACATATCTGAATAAAATATGCATTGTATATTTTTCAAAATTATTTCAATAATCGTTAAACAAAAAGATTCATTTTATATAGAGAATTGAAAAAGTGCCTCAAAATTTGTTTTTTTGAAAAATTAGAATATGAAGTATTTTCTATGGAGGACAGTGAACCCAGGCTTTGTATAGTGTTGAGCAAAAAAAAGGTAAGTTGAAAATGTTTTTATGTTTGAGTGTCTGCAAAGTAATAAAAATTTAAACTTGAAATTAAACACACAGAATTCATTATTCTCATTTATAACATAAATCATTAACAAATTTTTGTTTACAATTTTTGATTTCACTATAAGTGTAGGCGTTGGGCTGTCGCCCGGTTTAGCGAAGATAGCGAGCAAACTCACACTTGCCCCAAATTCACACTCACCCGAGCTTACCTTACTTGAAGTAGGTATTTCCAGAATATGCTGGAAAAAGTCATTTATTTCAGATGTTGCTGCTACATGCATATCTGAATAAAATGAGCTTGAATAAAATATGCATTGTATATTTTTCAATTTTTTTTTTTTTATTTAAAATATGTATTGTATAAATTTTATCTAATATGCCAAAATAAGATTCAGTGCAACTCCCTCAGCGAATTCTGCAAAACCACGAAATCGTTCTCGAAGGAAATTGTTGAAACTGATAACGAGAACGAATTTCCGGTGTAGTTGGTATTGTGGTCTCAAGAAAATCAGAAATGATTGGAAATCTAAGCAAATCTTCAAATAAATAAAACAAATTACCATTTAATTTTTATTGCATAAATCATACACAATTTTTTGCTTATTATAAAATAAGTATTCACGTAAAGCATTAGCCAACATACTATCTAAACATGAAGCTTGACAAAAACCTTCTATAATTTCTTCCAAACTTAAATTAGTTTTATTGTCACGTAACCATGATTGAATAATATCAAAAACACCTCGATAATAGTCACAAAAGTTCATAGCATCCAGCATAGCGATACGGTCAGACAGCACCCCCAAGTGTGTATTGAGAATATCGTTCACATCTTGTTCAGACAACTCCATGTTCGTGATATCCTTGGAAATGGAAATTTGTTTGGTATTACTTTCGATGTACTGTGTGATGTAAATGTAATCCCCGCAACGTGTTGTGATTGGATCATACTCATCTACATACTCATCGATTTGTGATTCAAAGAAATTTTCCTTTATTTCTTGCAGGATGTCAATGAGGGTTACCCATTCAAAAGAAGCAAAATTGATAGATCGAATGGAGAACTGCTGCTTCAAAACGATGCATGAGCTAAAATCCCTGGAGGGACTTATACCACATCGAATTTCGTAGGATGGCATAGGGAAGACCATCAACATCAACTGATGTTCGTTCCGAGCTGCCATTTCGTATCGCCCCAATGCTCTGTCGATGGCATTTAGAGTTTTTTTATAATCTCCATCACTATCGCACATTACTTCAACTTCACTGACGTAACCACTATCTTGAGACATTTTCGTTTTCAAACTGAATATTCGTCTGTGCTTGCATACGCTTTTATAGCTTCAGATCACGTGATCAATTTTAAAATTGTTGTTGCATGTTTGTTAACTATGAAAAAAATATTTGAAAGACCCCTCGAAATTATATGATTTGTGTTTGTTTCCCATGAGATTCTATACAAAATCAACGTTTTCGATCCAACTGTTATGTTTGTTATGCAAACCGAGCCATTTAACGTACATTTTTTTGCCTTTCTTCCTCAGAACTTTTTCCACGAGATATATATCTGGATTTGCAGTTTTTTGTAATTCCTCTGCATAAAAAGCACCCTTGATAGGAGCACCCTGCATATCTTCCAGCATGAAGGTAGCAGGGTTGGTGATATTGACTTTGATGATTTTGAATAATTCCGTAGTCCAATTGGGTGTGTAACCTTTTTCGAAAACGTGCTTTGCCTTACTAATTCGCACAACATCGCCGACTTTGAATTTTCTCGGTCCAGCTATTTTCAAGTGGCTGTATGTTGATTTGAGAATTTCTTTTTCGTTGGTTTTATCAATTTCCGAAGGTTTCATACCCGTCTTTGAATGGCGCGTATCATTGTAAGATTTTGTGATTTCAGGTAATATATTCAACCATTTGTAGGTGCCATTCAAACTGAAATACTTGTACAATCTTTCCTTCAAAGTTCTTATAATCCGTTCGGCCATAGAGGCTTTGAGGATGCTGTACGTATTGTAGTGATTTATCTCATGTTTTTTCATCAAACTCTGGAATTTACTGTTGTAAAATTCCGTTCCCTGATCGGTTTGTAGATTTTTTGGGCATCGTTTCGTGTGTGTTAAAATATCTGCAAACGTTTTGGTAATTTCCTCCCCCGTTTTCGTTTTCAGCGGACGAGTCCACACGAATTTCGAGAAACAATCTATAACGACTAGAATGAGTTTGAAATTACGATTTTGATGGGCGTAAGGTCTCATTTCGGCCAAGTCCATTTGCCATAAATCATCTAAGCCTTTAATAATGGTGCGACGTCGAGGATAATTTTTTCTAATTGGATTGTGCAGTTCACGGACAAGTTGAATCTTGTCTCTGGAAGCCATCACGCACATATGTGATGGTGAAACTGTGAAACGTACTATTTTATCATGGTGATGTATACACTACATTTTGTCTTTTAGTAATTTCCTCGACAGCAGATTTTACACTCGCTATATCTGAATTTATTTTGGTGATTTGCTGTAAAATATCAATTCGAAACTGGTTTAACTCATTCTTGGTTAGCAGCATTTCCTTGTGCTTAATATCCCATTTTAAATTGTGTGCATGAATCGAATCGGTTATTTCAGAAATTTTTTTCAACAAATCTCCACGAATATTTTCAATATCAGTTTTGTATTGTAGGTTGAATTTTTCGAAAAATGACCTTGTTTCATTATAGCGTACCTCACTTAGTTGCGTTATTTCAATAAAATTATTTGCAAGTGTTCGTGTTTTCTTTTCCAGATAATTTTTTGTTGCAATCAATTCATTTTCAATTTCATGTTGCATCTTTGCCATTTTGTTACTCAGTTGAACTATTTCCGAATGGTGTTGTTCACCTTGATGTTGTATAGTTGCAGCAATTCTTCTATCGATTTCATCCACATATTGTTTATTGGCAGCATCAGTATTTTTGGTGGGCCTCTTTACATTACTCAATTTCAAATTATCAAAATCGATGTTACCATCTGGAGTGTGCAGCAAGCCGCCGCCTCCAGAGGGCGTAGGTAATTTTCGCTTTCTATCACTGGTGTTACTGTCGCTACGTCCGAACTTATCGATAACCATTTTGTAAATGTGAATGTATGCATAGATGATTGTCATCTTATAGAATTATATTTGCCTCTTTGAGTTCACTCAAAATGACAATAATCTCATTGTCATGCGAAGTATTTCCAGCATCCCGAGAGGCTATCAATAATTTGAGGCGTTCGCATAGTTCGTTTGGGTCATCCCAATAAACAAACTCCATAGGTTTGGTATTGAATGTCATTGCAATAGGTATATTTTTAAGTAAACCGCTACCTTTTGCTGCAGGGTTGGATGTTTTAGGTAAACCGGTACGTGTCGATATTTTACGTTGATTTGCTGGGGGAAACATCGGTTTAATTATTTCGTTATATTTGTATCTTTTACTACCTTTCGGATAGCCTAGGGAGTTTTTGTGAATGTTCGACAAATCTACAATTGATTTGTATGCCTGCATATCTTCATTATTATAGTTTTCAGGTGTGTTCAAAAATATGAGTTCATATATACCGGGTGTTGCTCTCCACTGATATCCACCCATTATAATGTATCCGCTGCGTTTGTCGAAATCTATTTCTTTGTTACCTAGGAACCATTTTGAAGATACACCATCATATACAGGACCGTATACTTTATCTATTTCTTTGTCATTACTCCAATGTTTTATAATGTACTGTTGAGCCATTATAGGATATTGATCGATATATTCCTGTAAAACTTGTTCATTCATGTCTGACACAAAGCTCTTATCTTGTTCCTCTTGTGTGCCTACGCTAAAGATATCCTCATCATCAGCATCATTATCATCTGTACTTGCAACATGTTCGAGGGATTGGAATGGAGTCATCGTTTCGATGGATTCAAATGGAGACGTTTTACGCTCTTCCACTTTCTCTTGTTTGAGTTCAAATTTTACCTCACTTTTCATTGGGGTAGTAGGAGATTGCGACATCGGCGGCGGCATTGCTGCTATTTTCCTCAATGGGACAGATACAGGTTTAAAGAATTTTTGCAATGACTCATCTTCTTCGGATCTACCCAATTTCAAAGCCAAATATTTTTTTCGAAAAGCTTTTGCAATTTCATTGATTTTAGTCTTTCGAATAACATCAACTTCTTTGCTCAACGGTTTCATGATGATAACTGTGAGATATATCAATCTCTCTGTATACTTATATATTTATCGAATCCTTGACGATAACGTCCAGCATTTATATCAAAATCTTCCATAATCACAACGGTTCCATATCGATGCTGTCGCCAACATTCTGCACACATTGCCTTGAATTCTTCGAACGTCATGTCTGGGGAAACGTGTTCATCGAATACATGTTTCAAATTCATTTCATCCTGCTTGAAAAGCACAATCATATTACAATTGTCTCGTATCAATTGTTTTGGAATTTTTGAATATGTCTGACAAAGATATGCAGCATCAATATTTCGGTGTCTACAAAAGGAGTAGTATTCTCGAATTTTCTGTTGACCATCGCATGCAACATCATCGAAAATGAATATGGAATTTGATTTGGCCTCGTGAGGGCTTATGATTTCCTTATTTTCCCTGAACGGATAATATCCCAATCCCTTGACTTTCCCCAAAATTTCTTGAACCACCTGATATTTGGGCTGGTACAAAGATTTTGAATATACGTAGATGTTTTCGAATTTTGCTCCATTCGGGTGGAATAACAGTGTTAAGATGACATTTGTCTTTCCACAACCACTTGGTCCGCAAATAATTGCACGAAACGAATTCGGTAATAATTTACCATGCTTCCCAGCCATACTGCTATCGGGGCCTACATTCAAAAAATCTAAATTTTCAATAGGCAGTGTCTTGTCTTGTTGAACGACCTCCATGATGTGATGTAAAAACATGAGTGCGCCACGGTTATAAATAAACGCATTGAAGGTATCTTTCATCATTATCAATGTTGACTTACTCTGGTGCAGGTGTTGTCAATTCAATCATCAATAAGCTCCCATTCGAATTGCATCTACCAGGTTATTCGTTTTGCGGGACCAAATTGAGGCAGAGATTACAACGCGGAGAAACTGGCGTGAATCCTTTGGACGAAAGCTGCAGAGAGCACGATATTGCATATTCTCAATCCGACTCTCTGGAAGACCGTCATAAAGCAGATCAAGTGTTGAAAAATAGAGCTTGGGAACGAGTTAAATCTAAAGACGCTAAATTTGGGGAACGATCTGCAGCTTGGCTTGTTACTTCCACCATGAAAGCCAAACGTAAGCTTGGTATGGGTGTGTCCTTTCGCCGTAACTTGCTTCAAAAAATTATTAAAAATTGGAAACACAATCCTACTAATATTAAGAAATCTAGTGCTTCGGCTTTGCGAGCTGCTAAAATGGCATTGAGTCAAGCTGGAGGACGTAAGAAAATACGAGTGCCTAGAATAATTCCATTCGATGCAAAGTCCGGAGGAATTTTACCACTTATACCTATATTTGCTGCACTTTCGGCTTTGGGTACGATGGCAGGCGGAGCGAGCGCCATCGCAAAAACCGTGATAGACACAAAAAATGCTAAAAAGAAGCTGGAAGAAGATCAGCGTCACAATAAAGCCATGGAACTGTCGCAGGGCAGGCTCGCCGCGCTCCTACGATGATTTTTTTTGTGTATGGTCACCTTTAGTGAGCCATTTTTACACTTAATAACTCTCAATTTACACCTAGAAGCCAGTCGAATAATATTAGATTTTTGCATTATATTCAGGTCCCTAGTCTAGTCTCACCCTGTATGATGTAAAGTCCCAATCTCCACCCAGTGGAACTCCACTGTACGTAGTTTTACCGATTTACCGGAAATTCCTGACTAGTTTTCAATTTTATTAATTTGTGGCCCCAAACAGTCGAGCACCCGGTATACAGAACACTTAGAGCAAGGTTTCGACACGCTAGTCTCTTGTTGGGTGGAAAGATTCCGTGGCTCCATTTGTTTTCACAAATTATTTTATTTCAATTCGATTTCTCATCAGGTTGGCCAAATCGGAAAACGGGTATAGATTCCTCGGCGAAGGAATACGTGTATTTCTTCGGCGTTCAAGAATCACGTTGGGTTATGGTTTTTCTCGGGGCTCTCCGAATATCGGACCGCCCTAGGAATCGAGATATCTGAAATTCTGACTTTCAATATCTCCCTAGATCTGGGGAGTATTTAGTGACTTTTGTCAAATACTCCCTAGAAAACGCAGGTAACGGGACTTTAACGGTCATTTGCCCAAATCCCGCGCGTTTTCGCGAGCTAGGGTTTTGTTCAGCCAAGGGCGACGCCCACTTTGGCCCTCTAGGCCAATGGGTGTCGCGGATTCAGCAGTCAGGATTGCATAAATATGCAAGCAGCGAAGCAGCAGACAGCCACTCTTTCTTGTCGAATTGCAGTGTAATAATCAACTTTGTGTTTCCGTTAAATAACTTACGTTTGTTTGGCTTTGCCTTTTGTCTCTGCAATTCATCGTTTTGGCTAGCAGTTAGAGTCAGGTTCTCGGTAATAATAATTCAGTTCACCGTAGATTCATAACGTTTTGTTTCTATCTTAAAGGGGGTTAGACTCACTTGTACGGATTACAGGTGTTTTATTCGCGCTACGAAAGTACGTTGATAGGCAGTTTAACTCTCGAGCAATAATCAGTGTAAAGTGATCTTTTGCAACGGACACTTAGGGATTTAACTTCATCTAAGTTATTTCCCGACTTAATACCTGTACGCGACGTTGACGAAAAATCCCCATCGTATGAAAAGGGGTCAGGCACCAAAACGAGATCTCACCTGATACAATCGGCTCGATCGTAGAGTTCCACGAAGATTGTATCGTTCGAGCTTAAATTCCTCGGCCTGTCAAGACATCATTAGCTGCGACTTTGTCGTTGGCGAGCCACATTTCCTGTGGTACCTAGGGGTTTCGCGTCCTTCCCATACCTATTTCCTGCGGCTGTTCTCGGCTTTTCCACCTGAGACAGTCTGGTTAGGCTCCGTGATCCTTTACCCAAATCTCTGTCTTGGTTTTTGTCACATCCAGTTGTAATTTTTAAAGTAAAATTTTTCAAGTTTAATTTTCCTTTTTGGTGCTTCACACAATTTTTGAAGTTAGGAAATTTTATTTAGATAGTTTTTCTAAACCGTGAATCCTTCCTCCCTCGTCCATTTCCCGGCGAGGTCTTGTTAGGTGTTAGGTTAGTTAGCTATAGGGTGACCCTTCTCATCGTCACACTTGAGTTGGGTCGACGCGAGGTCGATTTTAGTGCACTTCTCCTTTGCCACACACTTGCACACGCAAGTAGCCCGACAATACATTACAGCCGTAATTGTTGTCCTTTAGAGCAATGACGAATATGAGATTGAGATCTCATATGCTCGCGGAGGAGAATACCCAAGCCGTGTTCGCCGGCGTTGGGCTTTCTCGGACACCTCCGCCGTCGGGTGACTTAGACGCCAGGCGTCTATTCCCCGAAGCGTCGCGACGCCTCGACGGAGACGTCCCCCAGGTACGTACTACCGGGGAAAATCGTGAGTTGACGATGTCAACTACCTTGTCCCCGAGAAGTGTGCTGGACCAAGGTACTTTAGAGTCGAGCTTAGACGGAGGGAGGCAGCCTTCCCCGTCGGCTCAGGTAGGGTTAGTAATCGATTCCGCGGGAGTTGTCACAACTCCACCTTTGGAAGCCCGTTTTGAGCAATTCCGTTTAACCAGAAATGTATCTGTTTGCAGGTCGGAGGGCTACGAAGGAGTCCGTGCTGGCGAAGCTCGTGAGGTACGCCCCCTCGGAATGCGCCGAAGCGCTCCGGGGTCATCGGGTGTGCCCCACGCACCACAGCGGAGGCCGGATATAGATGTGCATACCCTAAGGGAACCGGGTGATGCTGAGGCCCTAGTGGAAGAACTAGGGGGTGGTGGAAGGCTCTCGGAGGGAGTTGGGAATGCTCGCATTCCCATATCTCTCCAGGGGCGGGTTCAGCGTACCTCCCAAGGGATACAATATGCACGGCCAGAACAAGCGATAAGAGCTACGAAGGCAGATTTCGAATCAGGTGTCGGCTGGGACACGGAAGTTGCCACCCGAAATCCCTGGGTGACGACGTCCTTGCCCTCCAGGTCACTTGGAGCAGAGCGGTGGGCGGCTGAAGGGGGTTTCGGAGAAATCCGAAACTTTGCGGAAGCCGTCCATCCACACCTTTTTACGAGACATGGCGCCCAACGTGGGGCTGCTGAAGACAGACCGTCTTCAGGGATCTGCGGGTGTAGCCTTCCTCCTGCAAACAGACTTAGAGTTCGGGATCTCTCTCCTGAGAGACTCCCAGTGAATGAAATGGTTATGGGTGAACCGGAAACCCTTTGGCGCCCATATGGCACGTTTACCCGGTTGCCAACCGGGAATCGGCATTATAGGGAATCTGAGGATGTCCCTCGAGTTGCTCGAAACGTCGCTTCCAACCCCGGTGATGTCCACAGGAGTGGATATTACCCATCGAGGAGGCCAGTGCCCACAGTCCGGATTCAGGAGAATCCCAGAAGACCAGTGACGGGGGTCGACGACGTGCTCGTGCGACTCGCGGATTTGCTGGAGGATAGACGTCGGGGAACCCTAAACGGTGTTGATGGGGGTTTAATTAACAACAAACCACATCCCAGTTTCAGTGGGCTTCCTCACGAAGATCCAATTCAATTTATCCAATCCTCTGAGGATTATTTGGGGGGCTTTGATCCAACCGTCTGGGTGAGCGTTGCAGCTCAGTGGCTCAAGGGAGCAGCCCAGCAGTGGTATGCTCCATATCGCAACTCACGCCTAAACTGGCAGTTTTTCACAAACCGGCTCCAGGAACGGTTCGATAACGATCTGTTGGTCTCGAGCTTAGAAGCGGAGTTCTTTGGCACTGACCAGCCGAAGGGAGAGTTAATAACTTCCTTCATCCTGAACAAGTGGAGTCTTTCACAGAGGCTCTACCCAGAGATGGACGAAGGAAGGGTTGTGCGATTAATATTGAACCGGATCAGACCGGATATCAAAGTCCATTTGCAATTGCATAGATTTGCAACTATTGAAGAGCTGACACAAAAAGCTGTTGCTGTCGAGACGCTACTTCGTAGCACCAGCCAAAGTGTACAGTCGGGGCCGAAACTTGTTTCGAACACCAACCGTCCTCATCAGGCCGACGATGTGCCACCTAAACGTCCTCAGGGACAGCTACAGGACAACAGGGGTTCGAACCATGTTAGGTCCAATAACTTTAACAACAATGGCACTAAATTCCAGAATTATGATCAATCGAGGCGTTCTGGAGGAAACAACGCTCCTTCGAGCGGATGTTTCACTTGCGGGGGAGCTCACTGGAACAAAGATTGCCCTCAGCAAAATGACAACAAGAACGGTCCCAAACGTCAGAGTGCGGGAACAAAACCGTTAGATCAGGCCAGTAAGGCACATACGGTCAATACCGTACAGGCGAGTAAAATCTCGCGTCGTAAGACGTCAGCTAAGGACGCAGACAAAATCACAGTTTGCGAAGTTTCAAAAAACTCCAACAGGAGCCATCAGGGGGCTCCATCGGAGTAGGTACTCCTTCAACACCGTTTTGCGGTTCTGTGACAGTGTTGGACTGTCATAGAAATTATGCGGCATGTATTCCCAACAAGGAGGAGGAGAAGGAGTTCCAGGATGTTGAAGCTGGAGTCGTTTCAGCCGAAACGCCACCGTCATCAGGCAAACTACATTGGGCAGACCGGTCAGACTGTGAATCCGTTTGTTTCAGTGTGGTAGATGAGCGTGTGGATCGCGCCACTGGTGGTAGGCGGAAAAAAGTTCAATCGTCGGCAGACGTTAAACGTAGAGGGTTGAAAGTCATTTCAAACATGTCAAGTTCTAGTTTTGGAACGAATGGAAGGGGTTATGAATCATCTTCAGGTTCATGGAGTTGTGAGATCATCGAGGTACCCCAGGTCGTTGTTGGTGGGTCGTTCCATCCGCCACAACACAAGGTTTCGGAGTTAGTGATCGGTATACAGAAGGACCAGGAGGAGCCTGTTGTCAAAGAGAGTGCTAGGGCACTGCAAACTGGGCACAGGTCCGGTATAGGCACAAGTCGAGATGAAAAGGTGTATCCAAGGGAAGATTGCGAATCAAGGTTTCGGAACGAAAAAGTCGTCGAGAGTGACGTACTCTTTTCGGTTCCACTTCGGGGTAGTGAAGACACCGAGGGTGGTGGGCTGTCACTCACTCCCACACAGGACGCAAGTTTCGAGGTCGATGCATGCCAAGTCTCAAGGACGGTATCGAGGGGCAGAGCAGATGGGATCGCAGGTGCGAATTGCCATTCCCCGTTGGTAGATACCAGAGGCGTGGTAGGCATGTCATCTGAGAGAGTTACACGTCTTAGTCGGGGCGGAGGCGAGGTTCCTGAGGGATGCAATCGCCAAGTCCCATCGTTGGCTGCAGTTGGTGCTGCAGTACTTGATGTCAATCGCAAGTCGGAACTTCTGAGTTTCATTGAGACCGACCCGCTTAGGAAGAAGTCGGAGGTGGATCTGCTGGATCCATTGTGTCTATATCGTCGCTGTGATACTAGCTTAGCGAACAACAATGTTGAGGGACGATTGCATCAGTTGCCGCGAATCGAGGCTGAACTGATGGGTCGTCGAGTTAGGGTTTTGGTGGACAGCGGAAGTTCGCTAAATCTCCTGAAACGTAGTTTGTTGCCTGTCACCTGGAGGGTGGATAGGAAGCAAGTGACACCGTTGCAGCTTGCATGCGCCGGTCGTGGCATCACCAGTCTAGGGGAGACAATAGTCGAACTGTTAATAGATGGTGTTGTTCACGAAGTTGTCGTGCAAGTGGTGGATGATCTTGTCGAGGATCTTCTGCTCGGGTGTCCCTGGCTGGCATCAAACGAGGCTATGGTCGACTTTGCACGTCGCACCATGTACGTTGGAAAGGGGCCTAGGCAAACTATTTTCTGGGCGGAGGAGGTCTATCTTCCACCAGAAAAGTTCCCTGAACCACAGGTAGCGGACGAACAGCTACCGGCGTTCTCGAGAAAGGAATTTCGGAGTCTTATCCGAGAGTTTGGAGACGTCTTTTACGAATCTCCAAGGCAACCAGTGACGAGGGCTGCTTGCCATAAAATCCGATTGAAGGAGGAGCTACCCTTCAAGCTCCGTCCGTACAAAGTTTCCGATCAGAAGAGGGCTCTTATCCAAGAGGAGGTGGATAAGATGCTCGCTGCAGGTGTCATAAGTAGGTCCCATTCTGCCTTTATTAGTCCGGTCGTTATCGTCACGAAGAAGGACGGTACGGCTCGGTTTTGTGTCGACTACAGGAAGTTGAATAGTCTGACAATACCCGAGTCGTCGGTATTGCCAGGTATTCACGAGACCATCAAAGAGCTCGGAACAGCGAGAGTGTTCACTTCTTTGGATCTGAAGTCTGGGTTTTGGCAGATACCCATGGATGAGGCTAGTAAAAAGTATACAGCTTTTGCTACGCCTGATGGAGCTTGTTATGAGTTTAACTCAATGCCGTTTGGTCTTACGAATGCACCTGGAAGTTTCCAAATCCTTATGACGGAAGTGTTGGTTGGTTATGTCGATAAATTCGTCAAAGTATATCTAGACGACATAATCGTTTACAGCGAAGATGAAAAGGAGAACCTCTACCATCTCCGCCTTGTGCTGGAGAGGTTCAGAGCACATGGCCTGTGGTGCAGTTTAAAGAAGTGCAACTTCGCTCAGCGTAGGCTGGAGTACTTGGGGTATGTGGTGACGGAAACGTCAAACGAACCAATGCCAGGTCATGTGTTAGCGGTTCAACAATTCCCGCTACCCAAGAATGTCTCTCAGGTCCGAGGATTCTTGGGCACCGTTGGTTGGCTACGGGAGTTCATCCCGAACTTAGCGGAGTTGGAGGCTCCGATAAGTGACATGCTCAAGTCGAAGAAAGGTCGAGACCTTAAGTGGAACTCTCAAGCATTGGAGGCGTTTGAGAGGATCAAGGAAGTCGTGGGCCGTCCTATGGTCTTGGCCAGGCCGGACATGACTCTCCCGTTTTTCCTGCAGACCGATGCATCTGGGGTAGGCATCGCTGCAGTCCTTTATCAAGTTGATTGTCACGGCGACAGAAGGATCGTTTCACATGCTAGTGCCAAGCTCAAGGGCGCGGAACTAAACTATCATGTGAACGAGACTGAATGTTTAGCCATTGTTTGGGGTATCAAGCGATACCGTCATTATCTCGAAGACCGTCCATTCACTCTTCGAACGGACAGCAAAGCGTTGACTTGGTTATCCAAGTTCAAGGACGCAAAAGCGAAGTTAACTCGTTGGGCCTTACTTTTACAGGAGTATTCCTTCACTGTGGAGCACGTCGCAGGTCGAGACAATCAGCTAGCTGATTTCTTGTCCCGTAATCCCTCGGGGTCTCACAGTGAAGACTTGGATGCTGATGTAGAGCGTATGGGGTTGCCACCTATGAAGGTGCAACTGTCTGAACACCAAGGTGTGGTGAGCGTCGTAGAGACGCCGGCTGAAGTGGTCGTGCGGCGGCAGGCCATAGATAGGGAGACGCAAAGGTTGAGGGCGCGTATCAGAACGATACAGGAGTTAGGTCCTATGTCCAGGGACGATCTTCGTTTTATCAACAAGTTTTCGGATGTCCAAGGGGTTGTATATGTTTCTTCTGCTGGTAAACGGCTATTGTATGTGCCCGAGGCGCTCCGTGAGGACGTGTCGGCTTATTACCATGAACACCCGACCGCTGGTCATCCTGGTCAAGAGGAAACCTTACGTGCCTTGAAACGGCACTATTGGTGGCCGGCCATGGAGGACTACGTCCGGGCCTACGTGAGAGGTTGCCTAGTCTGCCAGTGCGTTAAAGCCGTACGGCATCAGGAAGCGGCACCGCAACGGCCTAGTGTGCCGAAGCGACCGTGGCAGATGCTGGCTGTTGACGTCCTGGGGCCCTATGCAGCCTCAAGGAGGGGAAACAGGTTCGTGGTAATTGCCGTCGATATGTTTTCAAAGTGGGTTGAAGCCAAGGCCACTAAGACATGCACGTCGAAAGTAATTTCTCGTTTTCTAGACGAAGAAATCTTATCTCGTTGGGGTTGTCCAGAAGTCGTCATTTCTGACAACGGCCCGCAGTTTCAGAGCAATCGTCTGCTAAAATACTACGATGCGAAGAACATTGAGGTCAAATTTTCACCTGTTTATCATCAACAGGCGAACCCTGTCGAGCGAAGGGTCCAGGAACTGAAGAAGTGCCTAAGAGCAAGGATGCTGGAAACCACTTCGGAAGGGCTTTGGGAAGAAGGTCTGGCTGCAAGTCTCTATTGCTTACGGAACCGTAAGAATAGAGCAACAGGGGAGACTCCAGCGGAGTTATTGTTAGGATATACACCTGGTCGTCCAGGAGATTGGAGGCTACCTATGTACCGAGATCCGGTACATAATAGCCCCGAAGATCGGCAAGAACGTCTTGCAAAAGCAGCCAGACGTCAGGCAGTTTATCAGAGGAATTTATTCCCTGATAAAGATCTACCGTCGCCACGGACCTACGGGGTCGGCGACCGCGTTTTAGTTAGGAATTTCGTCAAAGGAAACTTCGGAGGTACACTGTCAGGACCGCATCCCATCACGAGGGTGATGGGGCGAGACAGTTACCTCGTAGATAGGAACGGCACCGAGAGGCTGGTGCACGTAGACGATATCCGTTCTTGGGTAAGCAGGACTTTGCCGGCTGGCGTCCGCCACGACGATGGTGGCCCAGGTCCGGATCAGCCAGAGTCCAACGACGCTGACCAAGAAGTGACAGGGGAAGTCACACCTAGGCCGACGACTGGGGGCGGTCCGAAGCCACCTTCGTTAATTCGGGTACGAGCTGACGCACCCAACTCAACGAATCCACGGGAAGTAACGGTCAGTTTCGATCCAAAGGACAAAGCGGTCCGGCGGACAGTGAAAAGGTTGAGGAGGAATCCACAAGGACGGAAACGCGACTCAGACTGCGCGGAGAAGAGAGGAGTATCCCGTAGGAGTCCGTTGCCGGTGGTGAACTCTGGCCTTTTGGAGATCAGAGATTCTGAACTCCCCGTCGCAAACTCACCAGTAGGGGGGCGTGCTACTACTGAAGTAGACGCTCTTACCCGTCAAGCGGTCGTTCCCGACCAAGGTCCAGCGTACGATTCAGATTCGGAAGTGGAAGCTGCTATCCGAGAGTTAGCACTTCCAGTAGGGGGGTCTCCATTATCATTGATGGTCGACCCGGGAGAGAATGTGAGACAGGAAGGCTCAGTAAGGACTGAGATTCCTAGTAAGAGTACAGGACGGCGAAGGAGATGCCGAGCTGTGGCGCTGGACTCCGACAGAGCTCCGATCCAGCGGCCACCGACAGACTCCGCCCGTCAGTATGTTTCGGTGACCGGGTCTGACGAAGATCCCGTACCAGCCCAGAGCTACAGCGAAGCTCCTAGAGTTAGTAAAGACTGTACTGAGAACGATTCCGACATGGAGGATGACGCTCCAGTAACTTTGGTGGTTCCAGCCTTGGTTCATCAGAGTGCGGAAGGTGACTATTAGGGAGTTAACGTAAATTTAGCTTTTGTCGGTTGTTTCGTTTGGAAATAACTTCGACCAAGTTAAACTCTTTAGTAGGGGGGTGTCGCAGGGCAGGCTCGCCGCGCTCCTACGATGATTTTTTTTGTGTATGGTCACCTTTAGTGAGCCATTTTTACACTTAATAACTCTCAATTTACACCTAGAAGCCAGTCGAATAATATTAGATTTTTGCATTATATTCAGGTCCCTAGTCTAGTCTCACCCTGTATGATGTAAAGTCCCAATCTCCACCCAGTGGAACTCCACTGTACGTAGTTTTACCGATTTACCGGAAATTCCTGACTAGTTTTCAATTTTATTAATTTGTGGCCCCAAACAGTCGAGCACCCGGTATACAGAACACTTAGAGCAAGGTTTCGACACGCTAGTCTCTTGTTGGGTGGAAAGATTCCGTGGCTCCATTTGTTTTCACAAATTATTTTATTTCAATTCGATTTCTCATCAGGTTGGCCAAATCGGAAAACGGGTATAGATTCCTCGGCGAAGGAATACGTGTATTTCTTCGGCGTTCAAGAATCACGTTGGGTTATGGTTTTTCTCGGGGCTCTCCGAATATCGGACCGCCCTAGGAATCGAGATATCTGAAATTCTGACTTTCAATATCTCCCTAGATCTGGGGAGTATTTAGTGACTTTTGTCAAATACTCCCTAGAAAACGCAGGTAACGGGACTTTAACGGTCATTTGCCCAAATCCCGCGCGTTTTCGCGAGCTAGGGTTTTGTTCAGCCAAGGGCGACGCCCACTTTGGCCCTCTAGGCCAATGGGTGTCGCGGATTCAGCAGTCAGGATTGCATAAATATGCAAGCAGCGAAGCAGCAGACAGCCACTCTTTCTTGTCGAATTGCAGTGTAATAATCAACTTTGTGTTTCCGTTAAATAACTTACGTTTGTTTGGCTTTGCCTTTTGTCTCTGCAATTCATCGTTTTGGCTAGCAGTTAGAGTCAGGTTCTCGGTAATAATAATTCAGTTCACAGTAGATTCATAACGTTTTGTTTCTATCTTAAAGGGGGTTAGACTCACTTGTACGGTTTACAGGTGTTTTATTCGCGCTACGAAAGTACGTTGATAGGCAGTTTAACTCTCGAGCAATAATCAGTGTAAAGTGATCTTTTGCAACGGACACTTAGGGATTTAACTTCATCAAAGTTATTTCCCGACTTAATACCTGTACGCGACGTTGACGAAAAATCCCCATCGTATGAAAAGGGGTCAGGCACCAAAACGAGATCTCACCTGATACAATCGGCTCGATCGTAGAGTTCCACGAAGATTGTATCGTTCGAGCTTAAATTCCTCGGCCTGTCAAGACATCATTAGCTGCGACTTTGTCGTTGGCGAGCCACATTTCCTGTGGTACCTAGGGGTTTCGCGTCCTTCCCATACCTATTTCCTGCGGCTGTTCTCGGCTTTTCCACCTGAGACAGTCTGGTTAGGCTCCGTGATCCTTTACCCAAATCTCTGTCTTGGTTTTTGTCACATCCAGTTGTAATTTTTAAAGTAAAATTTTTCAAGTTTAATTTTCCTTTTTGGTGCTTCACACAATTTTTGAAGTTAGGAAATTTTATTTAGATAGTTTTTCTAAACCGTGAATCCTTCCTCCCTCGTCCATTTCCCGGCGAGGTCTTGTTAGGTGTTAGGTTAGTTAGCTATAGGGTGACCCTTCTCATCGTCACACTTGAGTTGGGTCGACGCGAGGTCGATTTTAGTGCACTTCTCCTTTGCCACACACTTGCACACGCAAGTAGCCCGACAATACATTACAGCCGTAATTGTTGTCCTTTAGAGCAATGACGAATATGAGATTGAGATCTCATATGCTCGCGGAGGAGAATACCCAAGCCGTGTTCGCCGGCGTTGGGCTTTCTCGGACACCTCCGCCGTCGGGTGACTTAGACGCCAGGCGTCTATTCCCCGAAGCGTCGCGACGCCTCGACGGAGACGTCCCCCAGGTACGTACTACCGGGGAAAATCGTGAGTTGACGATGTCAACTACCTTGTCCCCGAGAAGTGTGCTGGACCAAGGTACTTTAGAGTCGAGCTTAGACGGAGGGAGGCAGCCTTCCCCGTCGGCTCAGGTAGGGTTAGTAATCGATTCCGCGGGAGTTGTCACAACTCCACCTTTGGAAGCCCGTTTTGAGCAATTCCGTTTAACCAGAAATGTATCTGTTTGCAGGTCGGAGGGCTACGAAGGAGTCCGTGCTGGCGAAGCTCGTGAGGTACGCCCCCTCGGAATGCGCCGAAGCGCTCCGGGGTCATCGGGTGTGCCCCACGCACCACAGCGGAGGCCGGATATAGATGTGCATACCCTAAGGGAACCGGGTGATGCTGAGGCCCTAGTGGAAGAACTAGGGGGTGGTGGAAGGCTCTCGGAGGGAGTTGGGAATGCTCGCATTCCCATATCTCTCCAGGGGCGGGTTCAGCGTACCTCCCAAGGGATACAATATGCACGGCCAGAACAAGCGATAAGAGCTACGAAGGCAGATTTCGAATCAGGTGTCGGCTGGGACACGGAAGTTGCCACCCGAAATCCCTGGGTGACGACGTCCTTGCCCTCCAGGTCACTTGGAGCAGAGCGGTGGGCGGCTGAAGGGGGTTTCGGAGAAATCCGAAACTTTGCGGAAGCCGTCCATCCACACCTTTTTACGAGACAGAACATTTAGGATCGGGTCTGTACCTGCGCAAAACCCCTCGAGGATTTGGACTGTTCCTGAAAAAACAACAACGCAAAGGACGAGGTCTTTATTTGAAGAAACAAAAAAACTGCTAGATAAGCTACCCCATAGAGCATTATACCGCATTTTCGTGGAGTCTTTATGCGTGATACGTTGCCAACTTGTGGTCCTTGGCTGCGAGAATGCGCTGTATTGAACTTGGATTCTCACTTGAATGCGGGCACTCATTGGGTAGCTTACAATAAAAACGGCAATGCCGCACAATATTTCGATAGTTTCGGCAATCTCAAACCTCCAATGGAATTGGCAAGATATTTTGGGAGGGGTGTAAGAATTACATATAACAATAGTCAATATCAAAATTGCAATCAGAGTAACTGTGGACATCTTTGCCTAAAGTTTCTACTTCATAATGTCCACCGCTGAGATGTATAAATCGCTGGCTGAAATGCATAAATATAAATCTTTGAGAGATTTCACCGATGCTGAACTGCGAGCTTTGTCAATCGAATATTTGATTGGGAACGCAGGACCTTGGGAGTTGTTGGATGTATGGCATAGGTTACCAAAGGACTACAAAAATCGATTCGCTTTGCAGATTCGTCTACCATGTTTCATTCATTATCAAAATGAGTTTGGACTGTCAACGGCATCACCAAAAGAAGCAGAGTATCATGGACCAGTTAGTGCACAATTTCAATGTTATTATTGTAATAATAAATGATTTTTCATCCAAGTTGTTGTTCATTATTTAAGGCGGGTCGCTTCCGACACTATATCAGTCATGTCTATGATATTGACGTTAAAGAGTCGTTCTTCAACGCTTTCCATCGATTTCAATCCGCCCATTCAATTGGATTCTGATTCAGAATACAGTTTGGCTTTGCTCAGCTTCCATTCGTACAACAGTATACCCAACATTGAAGAAGGTACAAAATTCTACTACTTTGAAAACGGCGGCAAAACTAAACTGAGTATCGATATCCCTACTGGCTCTTACGAAATTGGTGATATTGAGGCTTTGATCAGCAAACACATCACACCCAAAACGTACAAGGAAAACCCTCAGGAATTTTTCTACCTCAAACCGAATAATAACACGCTGAAAAGCGAAATATTCTGCCTTAAACACTCAATTGATTTCCGACCTGAAAACAGTTTGGCCCGCATTTTAGGGTTTTCGTCTATTCTTCTCAAACCCAACTTGCATTACGCATCAGATCTACCTGTAGATATCATTAAAGTACGTACCATACACATAGATAGCAACATTACGTTCGGAGCATTCTACAACGACGCACCGTCTCATACGATATACGAATTTGCTGTTGGCGTTGATCCTGGTTACGCAATCGACGAAACACCCAACCACCTCATTCATCTACCCATTGCTCATAGAGACGAAATAAACAATATTACGCTGCGAGTGCTGGACCAGCATTCTCAACTCGTTGATTTTCGAAACGAAGAAATAATCGTTCGTTTGGAATTGAAGCGAAAGTATGGTGCTAACTATTCATAAGAATAACTCACCACCATACCCCCTTCAGTCTTCACCAAGACCTTCAACGTGCGCCAACTACTATCACCGGAGAATAAACTGTTTTTGGAATCTCTCGGTTATCATGTTGTCCAATCAAGTGTTCAACATTTTCCGAAAACCACAAAACGATGAATCCATACAAAAGGTGGAATGGCGGACTTACTACCCATATGTCAAGTCCTTTCGCAACAATGATGTCATTGAAATCAACATCAATCAATCTGACGCTTACGATGCTTTGTATGATAGTCTGTTATTCATCAGTGGAAAAGTTGTGAAAACCAAAGGAGATGGTCGTGTAACATTCGTAAACAATGCTGGTGCTTTCATGTTTCAATCTGTTAGTTATGAACAAAGCGGTAAGGAGTTGGAGACGGTCCGTGAAGTTGGAATTGTTAGTACTGTCAGGGGCTTTCTCACCTACACTGACGAAGATATCAAGCACTTGGCCAATTCAAGTTGGACTTTTCTCAGCAACGCTGGGGTTATCAGCACCACTGATCTAACATTCAACATGCTCATACCCATCAGGCTTTTTTTGAATATTTTCAACGATTATCAATGTGTTTCCTATGACAAACATACCATCCGATTAGTACGAGCTGCAGATGATAGCAACTGCTTCAAAATAGAGGAGACCGCTGGATCGCCGGCTGGTACGACAGCAGTCAAGTTGGAAATTGAAAATATTGAACTCAAAGTTAAGAGAATCTTTCCACATGATCAAATTAAATTACAACTCTTGAAGGCCATCCAAGCTGATACTCCTATTCTCATGCCGTTCAGAAAATGGGAACTTCATATGTTGCCTGCTCTCACACAAGGTGCAAAAAGTGAAATATGGGCCGTCAAGACTTCCTCGTTTCTCGAAAGTCCTCGCTATGTGATTGTATGTTTCCAAAAAGACCGTGATTACACCAAATTCAACAATGATCCAACAATATTCGCTCATTCGAATATCACCAATATAACGCTCACTCTGAACGGTGAAAATTACCCGAAAGAAAATATGCATCTGAATTTTGCAAAGGGTAATTTTTCGCAAGCCTATTTCAACTATGCACAATTCGGTCTCAGCTACAAAATTACTAATCAACATAATCCTCTGCTGAGCTCCACCGAATTTGTTGGCAAGACTCTCTTTGTCATCGATTGTTCCAGAAGGGATGAGAGCATAAAAAGTTCCACTGTTGATGTGAAACTCGAAATCGAGGCATCTGAAGGATTTCCCCAAAATACTAGAGCCTATTGCATCATTGTGCACGACACTGTTATTGAGCACCTCCCACTCAGCGAAATCATTAACAAATTAAACTGAACATATGCTTGTCACTTCAGTATCAATCACAGAGTCAACATGAAAATAGCTGTTGTAGATATTCAAGGCTTTACCATCGAGCAACAATTCCATCCTAAGGAGATTGCCATTAGGATTGGAATTCAATGTAGTAATTTTCTTCTGCTGCCAACTATACCATTTTCCTCTTTGAGTAGAGCAGATAAACGTACTGCCTGTTTCTTGGAGCGAAACGTTCATGGATTGAGGTATTCCTCTGGCTTTGTGGAATATCATCAATTAGATTCCATCCTCAAGAAAAATTTACAGAATGTTGATATCATTTATGTTCGAGTACTGCAAAAACGTGACTATCTTACAGAGAAATTTCATCAATTGAACCTACCTACACGTGTTGTGAATTTGAAGAACTATGATAATACGTCATGGATGGTTCCCACATTCGGCGACAATGATGGTATATCACCCTGTATGCATCACATTGATGAGCAACCCCACTATAATTGCAGTCTCCGAAACGTAGATATTCTATACAAATGGCTATGTGATATGTTACCAAAATAAAAATACTCAATAAATTTGTATTCAAACTGTTTTCTTTTATTTTTACTTTATAACCTAAGTTGGTGGTCTGCCTCCCCTCAAAAATCCAATCAAAATAGACGTTTTTCGCGTTCGAAAAAACAGCTAAAATTCATAACGCTTAAACACGCAAAAATGTGACTACAATAAGCGTTTTTCGCGTTCTAAAAAACAACTAAAATTTTAAACGCTAAAACACGTAAAAATGCGACCGCAAAAAAACGTTTTTTTTTATAAGGTTAGTTCATTCGTTCGTTCTGGTTCAATCAAACTGAATATCTGTCACTCTTTGCCTGCCTGTCTGTCTGTCAAGAATCGAAAATATCAAACGTTGATCGTGTCGCAGGGCAGGCTCGCCGCGCTCCTACGATGATTTTTTTTGTGTATGGTCACCTTTAGTGAGCCATTTTTACACTTAATAACTCTCAATTTTCACCTAGAAGCCAGTCGAATAATATTAGATTTTTGCATTATATTCAGGTCACTAGTCTAGTCTCACCCTGTATGATGTAAAGTCCCAATCTCCACCCAGTGGAACTCCACTGTACGTAGTTTTACCGATTTACCGGAAATTCCTGACTAGTTTTCAATTTTATTAATTTGTGGCCCCAAACAGTCGAGCACCCGGTATACAGAACACTTAGAGCAAGGTTTCGACACGCTAGTCTCTTGTTGGGTGGAAAGATTCCGTGGCTCCATTTGTTTTCACAAATTATTTTATTTCAATTCGATTTCTCATCAGGTTGGCCAAATCGGAAAACGGGTATAGATTCCTCGGCGAAGGAATACGTGTATTTCTTCGGCGTTCAAGAATCACGTTGGTTTATGGTTTTTCTCGGGGCTCTCCGAATATCGGACCGCCCTAGGAATCGAGATATCTGAAATTCTGACTTTCAATATCTCCCTAGATCTGGGGAGTATTTAGTGACTTTTGTCAAATACTCCCTAGAAAACGCAGGTAACGGGACTTTAACGGTCATTTGCCCAAATCCCGCGCGTTTTCGCGAGCTAGGGTTTTGTTCAGCCAAGGGCGACGCCCACTTTGGCCCTCTAGGCCAATGGGTGTCGCGGATTCAGCAGTCAGGATTGCATAAATATGCAAGCAGCGAAGCAGCAGACAGCCACTCTTTCTTGTCGAATTGCAGTGTAATAATCAATTTCGTGTTTCCGTTAAATAACTTACGTTTGTTTGGCTTTGCCTTTTGTCTCTGCAATTCATCGTTTTGGCTAGCAGTTAGAGTCAGGTTCTCGGTAATAATAATTCAGTTCACAGTAGATTCATAACGTTTTGTTTCTATCTTAAAAGGGGTTAGACTCACTTGTACGGATTACAGGTGTTTTATTCGCGCTACGAAAGTACGTTGATAGGCAGTTTAACTCTCGAGCAATAATCAGTGTAAAGTGATCTTTTGCAACGGACACTTAGGGATTTAACTTCATCTAAGTTATTTCCCGACTTAATACCTGTACGCGACGTTGACGAAAAATCCCCATCGTATGAAAAGGGGTCAGGCACCAAAACGAGATCTCACCTGATACAATCGGCTCGATCGTAGAGTTCCACGAAGATTGTATCGTTCGAGCTTAAATTCCTCGGCCTGTCAAGACATCATTAGCTGCGACTTTGTCGTTGGCGAGCCACATTTCCTGTGGTACCTAGGGGTTTCGCGTCCTTCCCATACCTATTTCCTGCGGCTGCTCTCGGCTTTTCCACCTGAGACAGTCTGGTTAGGCTCCGTGATCCTTTTACCCAAATCTCTGTCTTGGTTTTTGTCACATCCAGTTGTAATTTTTGAAGTAAAAATTTTTCAAGTTTAATTAATAGTTTTTCTAAACCGTGAATCCTTCCTCCCTCGTCCATTTCCCGGCGAGGTCTTGTTAGGTGTTAGGTTAGTTAGCTATAGGGTGACCCTTCTCATCGTCACACTTGAGTTGGGTCGACGCGAGGTCGATTTTAGTGCACTTCTCCTTTGCCACACACTTGCACACGCAAGTAGCCCGACAATACATTACAGCCGTAATTGTTTGTCCTTTAGAGCAATGACGAATATGAGATTGAGATCTCATATGCTCGCGGAGGAGAATACCCAAGCCGTGTTCGCCGGCGTTGGGCTTTCTCGGACACCTCCGCCGTCGGGTGACTTAGACGCCAGGCGTCTATTCCCCGAAGCGTCGCGACGCCTCGACGGAGACGTCCCCCAGGTACGTACTACCGGGGAAAACCGTGAGTTGACGATGTCAACTACCTTGTCTACGAGAAGTGTGCTGGACCAAGGTACTTTAGAGTCGAGCTTAGACGGAGGGAGGCAGCCTTCCCCGTCGGCTCAGTTAGAATTAGAAGTTGATACCGCGGGAGTTGTCACAACTCCACCTCTGGAAGCTCGTTTTGAACGTTTTCATTTAACCAGAAATGTATCTGTTCGCAGGTCGGAGGGTTACAGAGGAGTCCATGCTGGCGAAGCTCGCGAGGTACGCCCCCTCGGAATGCGCCGAAGCGCTCCGAGGTCATTGGGTGTGCCCCACGCACAACAGCTGAGGCCACGAGAAGCAGATGTGCATACCCTAAGGGAACCGGGTGATGCTGAGGCCCTAGTGGATGAACTAGGGGGTGGTGGAAGGCTCTCGGAGGGAGTTGGGGATGCTAGCATTCCCATATCTCTCCAGGGGCGGGTTCAGCGTACCTCCCAAGGGAACACAAATGCACAGCCAGTATATGCAAATAGAGCTAGTAAGGCAGATTTCGTAACGGGTGTCGGCAGGGACACGGAAGTTGCCACCCGAAATCCCTGGGTGACGACGTCCTTGCCCTCCAGGCGACATGGAGCAGAGCGGAGGGTGGCTGAGGATGGTTTCGGAGAAATCCGAAACTTTGCTAAGGCCGTCCCCCCACACCGTGGAACGAGACAATCGACATGTGTCAACGAATACAGTCGGACGGAAGACTGAACGGATCAATGGGTATCGCACATTGAACGTTACGACCTCCGTTAAGCTGACATGTTTTTTCTCTTAAATATTGTTATTTGAGACACCCGGTATATCATTTGACAGCCGCCATTTTTTTTTCTATTAAATACTGTATTTTGAGCCACCTGGTATAACATTTTACAGCCGCCATGTTTTTTTTTCTCTTAAATACTGTATTTTGAGTCTAAATATGTCATCCACAATTATTATTCTTATTAAATATATTATAAGCGCGCGGTAGTGGAAAATTGTTATCATAAGGGATCTATCGCGACTCGATGAACGACGACGACGCCAAACACAGCGACGCACCGAAATTTAGCAGCGCGCGCTCTACTGGACAATTGTTATCAATCTAAGGGATCTCTCTCGACTACGTCACACGATGAACGCAGACCAGCGACGAACCGAGAGTCCAAAGTTCAAGGTGGATTCGTAAGCCCATAGTTACCCTACTTGGGTTCGTGTGTTGCTGTGATTGTGCCGTCGTCGAAGTCTGGTAGTAGATTTTCTGAGAGATCTCTGCCGCGGGCGTTTTCACCCCGGCAGTTCCATTTCCTTGATTTCGCGTTGAAGTCCCCTATCGATACTGTAGGGTAGTGGTCTGAACAGTTTCTCTAAGTCCGTTCTTCGGAGGTTTGGTCCTGGTGGGGCGTATACGGAGGAGATTCTCAGGTCCGCGTCGTTTACTCTGACTTTGACAGCCACCGCCTCTCCGAGTGACAGTTCCGGTAGTGTGTCCTCGTTGTGCTGCAGGTCCGATTTTACTAGGAGGAGTGAGCCGCCCGAACGAACTCGCTGTCGTCTCAGTGTTCTTGGTGGGGCCCCACTGTGAGGGGGCTGTGTGCTGTTGTGGCTGTGGTCCGCTTTGTCTTGGTGTCCTTTGTGCGCTTGGCCTGTGTTGCTGCTTGGTGGGGGGTGCCTGCTGTGTTGTCTGTCTGGGGGTTGTCCTGGGTTTCGATACCCATTGGGATTAGAACCTTCAGTCTTCCGTACGACTGTTTTAACCATCTTGGTGTATTTGAAATAACACACTTCACTTTAAAAAAATGTCATAGTTCGATCAGCAGTCAAGCAGAGCAGACGTATACTCAGGTAGCCGGAGGCTCTCTTACTGTAGATAGGCGATTTAGTGCGACAACACGTGTAGTGAAGTTAAATTTCAGCGATAAGTGCGACAAGTGTCAAAGGACAAACCATAAGTCCCCTATTTTAAACTCCTGGCCATGGCCAGGGCTCTTCTCAGAGCCAATACAAAAGAATTCATGCTGAAAATAGGGACGGTGGAACCGTAAAGACAAAGTCATAAGTGCCAGACAGCATGAGCAAGGACAGGTCATCCGAAAGGAGCGAGTCCCTGCCCAGAGAAGGAAGGAGCGAATCCCTGCACAGAAAAGGTGCCAAAAAGTTGCTCAAGCAACAAATGAGGGAACAAGCCGATCAAATTAATCGGCAAACAATCCTTCTGGCGAAACAGTCGAAAGAGAACGCCAAGCTGTCAGAACAGCTAGCGAAAGCCCTCGCGGCAATCGCCAAGCTAACGGCAGTCCTCCCCTCCCAAGAAAAGCCAGCGGCGAAGACCCCCGTGAGACGCCTCGCGAAGGACCAGCCCCAGCCGACCCAGACTAAAGTGATAGCCCCAGAAAAGACCACCGAGGAAACGAAGGATACTCAGGAGGTCCCACCCGTAGCCCCGGCCGAGCAAACCCTTCAAGAGGCCCCAAACAAGAAGAGACAACACACCGACTCCTCCGAGCAAGAAGAAGACGAACCCGAGTTCACTGAAGTCAACCGGCAAAAACGAAAAAAGGCAAAGCCTGTAGCGCCAACCCACCCGGCCCGCATTACCGGAACCCGAAGGGAAAAACCCCAGATAGAGGCCCGTCCAGGTACAAATACAGCCACTACCTCTACTCAGGTAGCCACAAACGCAAGCGACAACAACAAGAAACCACCGGTTCTCATAATAAGAGAAAAGGCGAAGTGGCTGAACATCTCAACTGTGTTCTAAGACAGACGAATCGGTTTTACAAAGGCCCAATCACGGCAAGACGGAATTCACGTGTCTTGCAACACAGAAGCCGACTGGAGGGCGGCAACAACGACACTGGACCGTATGAACGTAGAGTTCTTCACGTTCCAGCTGAAGGAAGAGATTCCGATACACGCGGTAACACGCGGAATACCGGAAACAGTCGGCGCCGAGAACGTGAAACTCGACCTGACGGACAGGAACTTCGAGGTCATCGAGGGCTACCGGATGACCTCGCGGAGGACAAAAGCAGCCTTACCATTGTTCCTGGGGAAAGTGCCAAGGACACAACAGGACATCTACAACCTAAAGGAGTGCTGCGACCTCATGGTGAAAGTAGAGGCACAAAGAGCACAGAAGAATAAGGTGTCGCAATGCCACAAGTGCCAGTGGTTTCGGCACGCGCAGAAGTGCTGCCACTCACTGGCCAGATGCGTAAAGTGTGGCGGCGGACACGCCACCCACGAGTGTCAGAAGGCAACAAACCCCACAAACTACAGAGGATGCCCCAGGTTCCCGAAACCCAGGACAACCCCCAGACAGACAACACAGCAGGCACCCCCCACCAGGCAGCAACAGAGGCCAAGCGCACAAAGGACACCAAGACAAAGCGGACCACAGCCACAACAGCACACAGTGGGGCCCAACCAATAACACTGAGACGTCGCAAACACAAATATTGCAGACACTGGCGAAGGCACCCCAGAGGTCCTCACACAACCATTGGCGGTGATCAACGCCATGGCCAACAACAAAGGACAGTAATGCCAGCACGAATACCGAAGGTACTGCAGATCTGTTCTTGGAACATAAATGGCGCAGCCAACAGAAAGCTCGAGCTCCTTGAGCTGATCTCCAGGATCCCGGCAGACGTGGTGGCACTACAGGAAACCAGACTGAGAAACAACATAAACTACAACATTCCAGGATACACATGCTTCAGGAATGACAGAGCAGGACAGCAAGTTCGTTCGGGCGGATCGCTCCTCCTAGTAAAATCGGACCTGCAGCACAACGAGGACACACTACCGGAACTCTCACTCGGGGAGTCGGTGGCTGTCAAAGTGAGAGTAAACGACGCGAACCTGAGAATCTCCTCCGTATACGCCCCACCAAGACCAAACCTCCGAAGAACGGACTAAGAGAAACAGTTCCCAGACCACCACCCTACAGTATCGATAGGGGACTTCAACGCGAAGTCAAGGGAATGGAACTGCAGGGGTGAAAACGCCCGCGGCAGAGATCTCTCAGAAAATCTACTACCAGACTTCGACGACGGCACAATCACAGCAACACACGAACCCACACACTATCCTGGGGGAGAACACCAACACCCGGACATACTTGACATGGCCTTAATACAAAGCATTCCAACGCTGGTGCATATATCCGTACTCGACGAAGGGTCATCAGATCACAATCCAATCTTACTAACAATAGGAGAGAATGAAGCCGAGGTTAAGCAAACAACCAAACGGCAAACTGACGGAGTCGCTTCTAGAGGGAGATTCACGACTCAATCAACATCCCCAGGATATACACGATTCCTCAACTTGAGGAAGCAGTAGAAGAACTCACGCAGACACCATTTACTTACAACCATTGACAGGTGCTCGAAAGACACCCCCACCACACGCTTCGACTTCCAAGGAGTACTTCCTGTCGAAATCAAGGAATTGGTTAGGCATACGAGAAGGTTAAAAAGACGCTACCAGCGGACACTGACGCCCAACGACAAGCGACAGTTCAACATCGCAGCCCGATTACTACGAAACGAACTGAAACTATTCAGAGAGCGACAGTGGGCTGACCGTCTAGAAGAACTCAACACGGAAGACAACTTACTATGGAGAATGCAGAAGGTACTCCGGCAAGGCCGGAGAAAACCCTGCTTCTCTCTCCACGGCGAGATGGGCATCGTCATCACGGACGCCGAGAAGGCCGAATCTTTTGCTGATTCCTTCGAACGGCAATGCCGTGAGAACTATGTTGATCTCACCAACGAAGTCGAAGAGACCGAAACACGTGTACAACGAACAATCACACAACTCAGACGTTCTGACGACTCAGATACTCTTCTGGAACCCACATCTCCAGAAGAAATCGAAAACATACTCAAGCACGTCAAGACAAGGAAAGCACCAGGCCCAGACAACATACCAGTAAGGGAACTCAAAGCCTTACCGAGAAAAGGCATAGGTGCTCTGACAAACATCATCAACGCCATACTCAGACATAGACACTTCCCAACCAGCTGGAAAGAGGCAATAGCTATCATGATCCCGAAACCACACAAGAACCGCACGTTTCCGCAGAACCACCGGCCCATCAGCCTTACGCCAGCAATGAGTAAGGTCGCTGAGAGAGTAATCCAGAAGAGACTCGAGTCGATGACTGAAGAATTGAACGTCCTACCGAACGAACAATTCGGTTTCAGGCACGGACACTCGACATAACTTCAAGTCACCCGGATCGTGGACGCAGCTATAAACAGCTGGAACCATTCAAGGAAAGGACACTTCGCAGGAGCAGTCTTCTTAAATGTAGCCCAGGCCTTCGACAGGGTCTGGCACGACGGGATGATTACAAAGCTAGTGGACGCAGGTTATACTACGCCGATGGTTGAGCTGATCAACTCCTTCCTAAGAGGGCGACAGTGCCGATGCAGAGTCGGAAATGTCCTCTTCGCCAGAAGGAGATTAGAAGCAGTGGTCCCACAAGGAGCAGTGCTGTCACCGCACCTGTTCTCCATCTACACCGCCGACATGCCGATGGCAGACAACCCCATGACGAAACTCGCACTCTACGCAGACGACACAGCCATCTTTGCCGAGTCCATGTACGAGGGTGGAATAACTCAGAAGCTTCAGAACCAGATCAACAAACTGGAACCGTGGTTCAACAAGTGGAAAATCGGGATCAACCCCGACAAAAGCAAGGCTATATTGTTCACGAGAAGAAGCAGCATACCCGAGGGCCATGTTTTTATGAACAATGACAGGATCCCATGAGTAGACGAAGCCGTCTATCTAGGAGTAACACTAGACAAGAAACTCACGTTTTGGCGGCACATCACCCACAGATTAGGAATAGCGAAAGCCGCAAGGCGGAACCTATACCCCCTCATTGGACGTAGGAGTAACTGGTTCTCGAGTTAAAACTTCGCCTAATCAAGCCAATACTGCCTATAATGCTTTACGCATCGACCGCATGGGGTCAATGCGCGAACTCTTATAGGCAGGAACTTCAGTCTTTCTTCAACGTTTGCCTCAGGATAGCTACGAACGCACCGTGGTATATGCCAAACAGGTTCATATGCCGAGACCTCGACATACACGAAGACTACATAGACAGACTGATTCGCAACCACGCGGGGACCACACTCGAAAGAGTAGAAACCCACACGAATCAACTCATGACAGAACTACACGAACTCAGACATGAACAAGGCGACAGAGACAAATACAGACGCCCTGTCAACCAGGGAGACAACGACACACCTGGAGAAGTCCGGCGAAAGCGAGCCATACGGCGAAATCTTCGCCAACTTCGACAGCAGCAAATACCCGACTAATTCTTATTTTATGTTTCAGGTCTCCGGAACAGGACAGGACACACTATAGTAAATTCTCAAGATCGCCTGGCCCTCAGCTAGGCGAACCACTAGGGCCTTCAGCCAGTTTTGGGGGGGCATCATGCACATAAGGAACGTCATTGTTTTAAACTCATTTCAGATATAAGAGAACTTCAGGTCGCTGAAAGGCCGAGCTCTCCATATCAAACGGTCAGATTTCTTTCTGCTGACCGCCAATCAACAGGATGAGGACCGCTCCAAGAGCGGGGGTGGAAGGAAGGGGGAGATTGTGTTCGAGTACATTTAACGTACTGGGGCATGGTCTCTTTCGGGTCTCAACCTTACATGATGACTCAAAAAATATGCCAACGTGCCATCAACATTTTGAAGTTATTCGTTTGGTTGGTGATGCCTTTCTCACGAACTTGCTCACTTTTCTCGACATAAGACATTTTTTAATTGAAACCTGAATGTGCCAGAGTAATGGCTGCCTGAGAGTGGTTTTTCAAGTTCTTCATAGGTGGCGCAGCGAGGTATTTACTATTGGTCGCTGCTTCATCTGTGAGGAATTGATAGTTCAATGATGATGGATTACGATCACAGCCATTTGTGTACAAGACAATAATGATGAGGTGGGTCATAATCATGCTGACTGCTTTCTTACCATTACTAGTAGCAAATTCAACTTTTCTACAACGGTATTTGGAAACATATGGGTATATTGATAATAGTTCGCTGACAGATTTTTCAACAGCTGTTAGTAATTTCCAAGAACGTATAATTTACATGTAGATGGAACTTTGAATACTGAAACAATGGAGCTTATTACGAGTCCCAGATGTCAACATGGCGAAACCGAGTATACAGTTTCAACAAAATGGAATAAAACTCATCTGCGGTGGTACCTATCTCGCTATCCACTCAACAAAAATCATAATGAATACCTTGTAGTATTGAAAAAAACTTTTGAAATGTGGCAGAATGCATCAATTTTAACATTTGAGATGGTAACGAAACCTAATTCACATATCACGATAATATTCCTTAAAAGTTATCATCAACATCGAAGGACTTGATGGGTATTTCATATTGTCCTTTGCCTTTTGATAGTCCTGGTACAGTCTTAGTTCATGCTTTCTTTCCAGAAGCACATAAAAACTCTAGTATAGAAATTCATATTGACGATGAAGAAAAATGGTATACAGGATATAATGAAACGCCTTACCTATGTACGAATTTATTGATGACAGCCGTTCATGAAATTGGACATTCTTTAGGTTTGGGTCATTGCGATACGGAGGACCCAATTATGTTTCCATGGTATCAATAAAAAATGCGACCCATCCATCAAGATGACATTATTGGACTTGAGGTACTATATGGTCGAAAGTACCGAATTGTTGCTATACCTAAGTATATACCGCCAGATTCAACTTCTACTCAAATATGTACCATTTCCCTCAAAACTACGCTCCCAATTCATACTACAAGCAAGCAACACCTTCATAATTCACCTAAATTCAATAAAATTTATGTGAAATTGAAGCTCCACCAGATATAATATTTTTGGCGTACGCTCCAGGCTTTCCAAGCTATCGATTGTATGTTATTGTGAAGGATATGATATGGAAGTTTGGTATTAGCGATAAAAAGAGGAAAATTACTGAACCTGAAAAACTACAGAATTATCTACCGAAGGAATTAAGATCCTATGGTGTAGATTACGTTTTCCAAACTGCTAATGGTAATTTATTGGTTGTCAGCAATAATAAAGTATATTCAAGTTTATTTCCGACCTTACAAATCGATAAAGATGTAGAAATCCCCCTTCTACCTCCAAACGCTAAAATAAATGCACTTTTTCAAACACATGCAGGAAAATATTTTATCTTTTATGATAATAATTCCTTCATTGAATTTGATGAAGTGAATATTAATGCAGCGGGAATTATCACTAGGGGTCGTATTGAAGATGCTTTCCCAGACATTCCCAATGACATCAATTCAGCGTTTCGCTATATAGATGGCCATATGTATTTTTTCAAGGGAAATACATACTTCAAGTACAATGAGTTCCAAACAAAACTTATTGAAGTAGGAGACTTCAATTGGAACATGTTTGATATTGCTTGCCCCAACAATAAGCTTTTGGATGATCTTAGAAATTTATTGATGAACCTGAAATCTTTTTATGAATAATTTGATAAAATATGCCGACGCTGTAACACCCTTACTTTAGAATAACACAAAATATGCTGAATAAATTATGAAAATATGTCTCACTTTTATTATAACCTACCTGAATTTGATTTCCAATGTTATAATTTACTATTCTCCACGATCATCACAGAATTAGCTAATTCTGAAATCAAATTTGCCCCCATGCAATTCAAATGTATTTACATTCTCTCTCTTGTAATATTCTCACACTGGTTAGCAATAATAACATTAGCCTTGACGCAGTTGATTGTCACCGTAGTGGCAAATTTCAGTAGTGTCAAAATTATTGCTGTCACGTTTTCATTCGAAAATATAAAAATTATCATGAATTTATCCAGTGATTCAGAATCAGAGTGTGAAAATACAACACCTGAAATTACTAAGAGTACAAATAATATAAGTACTGGAAAGTTTACTACCAAAACACCCGAATAATTGAGACTCGTAGTATTAATATTATATTTATCAAACATATTTTAATGAGAGGCCTGATGGCTCAGATGGTATAGCATTGGCATAGTAGACGAGAAGTCGTGGGTTTAAGCCACCGACAATGCAATTTTTTTAATTCAATAGTTCATTCTTAATGCAAAAAATTAGTTCTGGTTAGTCCAGGATTAGTCCTTTCTGATAAACAGTGTTTTTTATCTTTCGTTCGTTTCCATTTAAAAATATTTCAAAATGTTTGATCGTGGAGAAAGTACAGTCTGCTACTAGGTTAGAATGAGAATTCGTGATGCTCGTGGTTCCTCCCGCTCGCCTTCGGCTCACTCTCGGAACTTTCCACTCTCATCAAATTTTCATTCTAACCTTGTTACAGAATATACTATTACTGAATCACAAAACTACACACAACAGTAATGTTGCTGGTATTTATTTACCTCGGCATTGGTGATACTTTGGATAAACTTGTTTTGGGCCCCACAATCAACAGGACGTGATAAGACGTTGCAACAGGAAATACGTCACGTATATTTAAAAATGTTATTTCAAGTCTGTGGTATGCTCCAAAGATCCATTACATAGGCAATTTTCCTTTCTAGCTTAAATGAAAATTTAACATGTAAAACTTTTGTGTCTTGTGTATGAAACGTGAAAAGTAAACCTTGCATAAAATGAAAAACTCTATCATTACAATCATTGATCATTTTATTATTTGAATACACTTATTAATATTTGTAATGGTAGAATTAGAGAAACTGAAATAAGGTACAGAAAAAGGCCATGTGTACACGGCTGTCAATAATGGTTGATTTTGAAAAGTCATGCATTAATGACAAGTTGTGTATTATAATAATCATAATATAATAATAATACTCCCTCATAAACACTCATAGAGTGTACCCAAAGGCGTAACCTGTGCAAGTAGAGAACGGCGATTATTATTATTTACAAAAATGTGATCAAAATAGACGTTTTTCCCGTTGGAAAAAACAACTGAAATTTGAAACGCTAAAACATGCAAAAATGCGACTAAAATAGACGTTTTATAAGGTTAGTTCAGTAGTTCGTTCTGCTTCGATCAAACTGACTATTTATCACTCTGCCTGTCTGTCAATCTGTCTGTCTCCTATCACCGAAAAAGAAACAGGGTCAAACTGGCACATACTGGGTATCGCACCTTAAAAATGACGGACCCCATCAGTGGTTGATTTCTTCTCTTCATATTTTTTTGATGATATACTTCAATATGTCCTACAATAGCCTATAGGTTTTGAGAAGGATCGGAAAATGCTAACAAGGTTTTCTGAATTTCCTTCCAATGTCATAATTTGAACGTTCAATCTTCGGGTAAACCGTCGAACGGAACTGAAATTTTAAAGTTGCAATCGATAGAGCTTATATCATCCCTATTTGAAAATAAAAAACGATTAATTTCGTAAAAAGTTGCTGAAGACCCCTATTACCGGGGTGTTCGAATCTCCGACATATTCGAAACCGGATGATGATCAACGAGGCTGAGTTGTGGAAGTTAGTGTTTACATCAAAATTATCATTTGCAAAAAATTCAGTCATGTTCACTTTGAGGCATTGCATCTCCCTCAAAATTTTGTAAATTCTAGATTTAAAAATAAAATATGCATCACTCAAAAATTTTCGCACTTCTTTGTGCGCCAAAATGATTACACACGTCCTCACTCTATCATTGAAAACTGCTTTTTGCTTTATCACATCAAGTAATTTATCAATTTGCGATAAAGTTTTTGAAAACACCAGTTTTTTAACTATAAACTCACCAAATTTACGCTTCTGAATGACGGTTTTTTTTTCTCTCAAATGATATGATTTTTTCTGAAATTATGCGTTTTGGGCCACCCTGTATACTAAATCTAACGAGCAACCGCCATTTTTTTTTCTCTTAATGATACGTTTTGAGACACCCAAAAAATCCAATATATTGGATTTATTTTCAATAAATTGGATTTTTTTTTTCAATATATTGGATTTCTCATCAATATATTAAGTTTTTTTTTAATATATTGGATTTGTTGAATTACCAGTTATTTCAACCGTGCGAGGGTAGTTTTCATTTATGGTTCTCTCTTCGAGATTTATAAAAACTGATAGCAATCTTGTAAGAACTACTTAATTCGAAAATATCACAAAACCGAATTTTGAATATGACAGAAATGCGAACTTTTCAAGTGGAGTAATCCATATACAGGGTGAATCTACAGTATTCCCTTGGTTGATTGCCCCATTGTGAATCACTATTTCACTATTGTGATGGACATAACAATGTTAACAATTTTTAACAACAATTCCTCATATTTGTTTGCCAAAGGGACCACCTATAACTAATTTTCAAAATTGTTTCCATTCAGATAGGGTGCATTATTGAAGCGTGGATTACCAGAGTTTAATTTTTCAATAAACATTAAACTATATCCACCAGATATCTGTGCAACGTTTCTCCAAGACGACCCAATTGCAAATGCTTATATTACTCTAACGGCCGAGCTACGCAAGTCCTGATAAGAAGTGTCCACCCCTCAGACTAGTTTCGAGGTTCTTGCATTTCATCAGTAACAAGGTAGTCCTACAGCCGAAGCTACATCATTCATGCTAGGTCATGTACACAACAACAAGCAATGTCGACAGCTTGTGCATGGTAAATACGAGCAGCCCCTCATTTTTGGCAGAGGTACAAAGCTTAGAAGCATTCCTCCGAAATGAACTCTCTGGGTAGAGAGTGCTGCGAAGGAAATCGAACAAAATTCAGTCAAGGTGAAGGTATACCCTCCTTTCTATAAATCCTGCTAAGCAGGATATGAAGCAAATATCTGAAAGAAAACAACTGGGAATAGTGATTTAACAGCATGGAAAAATTGACCAAGGGAACACTGTTGACTCATCCTGTATATGGGGTATTCCATTTGAAAAGTATGCATTCCTGTCTTATCTTAAATTCTGAATTGTGATATATTCAAAATATGGCTATCAATTTTGCCACGGCGGTTTTCTCTCAGTTTTAAAAAGAGAAGTATAAATGAAGTCTACCCTCGTTCCGTTGAAATAACTCCGAGTAATTCAAAAATCCAATATATTGCATTTATTTCCAATATATTGAAAATAAATACAATATATTGGATTTATTTCAGAGAAATAATTTTATTTTATTTGTGTGACCCCTAGACGCTTTCGTAGGTTTCTACGCTTTATAATGAAACTAGAAAGATATATAAAAAAAATCGAGAAAAAATAATGCTGGAAGTGATGCTATTTGAGTGTTTCAAATGATCCCGATTTATTTTTTACTTTATCTTTTATCTTATGTAGAATGGGCACACATGAATCTGAATCGGCCTTAAAAGGCAGTGAAAAATACATAGGGATTATTTGAAAAACTTAAATAGCATTACTCCAGCATTGACAAAATGATTACAGAACCAAATAAAATATGTTATTGTGATAAAAACGCCAGTAAAAGGCGTTTAAAAACCCGTGCCTCAGAAACCATTCATGGGCACGTATGTATCTGAATCGGTCTTAAAGTAAGCAATAACTAACAAATTGAAAATCTTGTCAAAATCGTCAAACAAAGCAAAAAATCATCACCAAAAACTCAAGAATGGTTAAAATAATTGTTTATTTATATAGTTATGTGATTCTGTCACTGTGTTCTGTCACTGTATTTTGTGGACAAAATCACTCGTTCTCTTTCTGAGCGTTAGCCTCCTTGTCACTATAGAATTCTATAATTTATTACTACAGTCGCTTCATTTTTTATTCCGTGTGACTGTATGAAAATTTCGCTTTCACATCGCTTCGCGCTCGGGAAAGATCGTAGTTATTGATCACATTCTAAAATCATCGAAGAATTTTGGTAATTTTCGATATTATCATGTTGGCTTTCTAGACATTTGTAGCCATTTTTGAGTATTTTATAACCATAAAATATAAGTCAACATTTTTTCTAAAAAATATTGATGAAAACAGTATAATATCGTATAAATGGAAGAGATAAAAGATAACTTCAGTGAACGTCGAATCTCTGGAACTTGTTTGCTCATAACCTTCAGATGGATTTATTGAAGAATATCATTTTCATACCCCTTTATTACATTGATGAAGTATAGTAGTAACCTACAACCAAACCCTTTAAAAGATGAGCCACTGTAATTGACAGTATGTATTACAGGATAATATGTCGAAGAATGATTCGTATCATCATCAACAATACCCAATATAGGAAAGATATATTACACCATCCCACCTGTATACCCCGGACCTCTACCTACGAGTTTAATAATAGATCTTGTCGCAGTAACAAGTGAAAAGAGAACATCAGAACATACCAGTTTGAGATTTAGTTGAACATCAGTTTGTAATGTACATAAATTTTTTTAACTTTGCATGTAATATTGTTTTAATGAAGATACTACAAATGGAATATTGTTATTTGTAGAGAGTACACCTTCATACTAAGTTTTTATTATATTCATAATAATGTAGATTTGCAAAATCTCTCACGATTGAGAAAAGCTAGGTAGGCACCTATATTAACCTGCTAATAATAAACACTAGATAATTTTTTCAAACTATTTTGTCGCTGTATGATTTCCATTAGCAGTAATCTAGTTTTGATCCCTTGTTCAGATAGGTATTTATTATAATTTTTCATATTGGAATGGAGAATGCACAAGATGTATCGATGAACTCTTGGTTATAATTTCTCTAGTATTTATTATACCCTTCCTCATGACCATGACCAATTATTCTTGCTGTTCCGTCACAAGTCACAACTAGAAACATGAGACTGGCCAACAGTTATTATATTTACTGAAATACTTCATAATACATGAATAGACTCAATTCATTGATTGCTTGATCAATTGGTAATTTTAGTGTTCATTGAATTCATGTTATAAGTCATCGTTGATTCAAGCTTGAATATTTCATCACTTTCATCTGCTGTGATAATTTTTTATTTTAAAGTACGTATTTGTTTATGTAGGTAGGTATTTGGTTTGGTCAATTCTTTTAGATACGAGTTTGTATTATTTGAAAGTTTTACGGTTTTACGGTAAAACTTTTAACGATTACTAGATTGAATAAAAGCGAATACGTAAACGGAAAAATTTATCGAATCACTTCGAATAAGCATATACTATTATTTGCTTCAATGTTTTTCATCAAAAATCGATTTCGCTTTATAAAAAGTTAGCCGACAGAGACATTTATCAACGTCAGTCAATCGAATTTCGAAATTTTCGGGATAAACCACATGAAATATCACTCTCCCTTTTCTAAACGATAATTTCCTTGTGTTTTCGACACCTCCTTAGGTCTCGCTTCAAAAAGCGAGAATCGTCCGAAGCAAGTGTAGAAAAAGTACACACGGAATACCACTTTCGTCAACTGTAGCTATTAATTGTAGAATTCTATTGTAAAAGAGTCAAGCAAAGAGTCAGCAAAACTGTAGCTAACTATACACACGGAATACCGTTTACGTCAAATCGTAGCGATATGTAGAATATTATGGTACACAGAATCCCACTGCTGGGTTTTCTGTGAATTTCGTTGTTATTACTCCACTTCGTTCGGCAGATCCGAGGGTGCAGCAGGTGCAGCAGGTGAATCTGGAATAATAGGGTGTCTTAGATTGTCGAAATGTACTCTTCTTGTTTGATTTTCGGAATTCGATATGATAGAGGTGTTGTCTTCATTAATTTGGATAATTTTGCTTGGTCCTAAATAGCGGTTTTTTGATTTGTTTTTTTCCTTTTCTGGGTTCTTCTCAATCACTTGATTTCCAACTTTAAAAACGTTTTGGTGTGTTTGTTTCTGGTTTCGATTCGTTATGGTCCTGGTCTTTTCATTTTGTAGTTTTTCTTTGACTTTCTCATAGGTGAAATATATTTTTTCCGATGATCTTCGACATATTATCCGTAGTATTGTTGATCGTAGAATATATCATATGGGTTCCTTGAAGCGGTATGTCCATATTAAAGTTCCAAAAGGGTATATTCTGTTGCTAAATGTATAGAGTTGTTGTATCCAATAACGGCATTCCCAACGTCTTCTCAATGTTACGTTCTTCCATTTGTACTTGATGAAAGCCTGAAGCAAGATCAAGGGTCGTGAAATATTGGCTTCTCCCAAGTTTGTCCAGTATTTCCGTGATATTGTGAAGTGGAATTTGTCGTCCACCGTTTTCTGATTGAGCTTCCTATAATCGATGACTAGTCTCCATTTCTTTTTCCCAGATGCGTCCATTTTCTTCGGCACTACCCATATAGGTGAGCTCCATGGTGACGTAGATGGTCGTATGATTCCTTGTTGAAACATAGACTGAATTTGGGTTCGGACTTCATGCTGATGTATTTGAGGGTATCTGTAAGATTTGGTGAATATTGGGGTATCGTCTGTCAATTTTATATTGTGTCTGATTTGGTTATTGAAAGTGAGAGGAATTTGTTCGCAGTGAAATATATCCTTATAGTCACGGCAGAGATGTTGGATCGCTAATTTTTCTTCAGGATTCATGTGTTCCAATCGTATGTACTTCAAGTTTTTATTTCGAAGAGTTTCATAGTGGTTTTCATTTATTTGTACTCCTGGTTCATCAAATGCTTCTATTGGCTCGATTTCGATGGGTTCGAATAGATCGAAAGAGAGTTTTTGATCAGTTGGGTTGATCAATGTCGTGAAAGCCTTTTGCTTTTTGACTAACACGTACGCTGCTGGCATCTCCAATTCTTGAAATTTTCTGAAAGGTATCACTCCTTTATTTAAGGTTTTATTGATGGGTATTTCCACAATGTGTTCTGTTCTTGGCCATAATTCAAGATAGAATACCGATTTTTTTGATTGCGTAGATCGCCTTGGGTTAGCTTGATCTTTATCGAATTTGAGTGGGATGATCGCTTCCTTCCTGACCAGGGCGTTCTTGTCCTGGTCAACAGTTGCTCCAATATTTCGAAGTAAATCGATTCCAAGTAGTCCAACATATTTGGGGTTGAAATCGAATATATAAAATTTTTGGTAGATATCCTGCCTTTTAAAAATTTTTGGTAGTGGTATAGTTATACTATATTTGTTCGTAGAGGTGTTGTGGGCAGACTGTATTTGAATAGGATCTTGCTGAACGTGGTGTGGGTAAAACGTATTTGCAACGTCTGGGCTAAAGAGTGTTTTTGTGGATCCGGTATCGATCATGAATTTTGTTATAGTTTCTGGTATAATAATATATGGAAGTTTGGAAAACATTGTTGCATTGATAATTACTACGTTGTCTGATTGTTCTATGGGGTAATCTGAAAATTTTGATCTTCATGCGATTCGTTGTCATATTCATTTTGGGGTTGTGTTGTTTCAGTTGAATATCCTGGATAGTAGTTTTCTTTGATCTGATCGGTTGGATAATATTGATCGTATTGATAATCTTGATATTCCGCTGATTGGTCTCCATCTTCTTTCCAGAATAGTCCTTCTGCTATGAAATAGGGTTTAGGTTTCGGCTGCGTATTTTTTGAAAAACTTCCCGAAGATGTGTCTATTGGGGTTGGTCTAGAGAGTGGGAAATATGGATTTGATTGAAAAATATTTTATTGTGATGGTCGAAGTTGTTGGTTGCCTTGAGATTGGGTAAAATTCCAATTAGGTTGCCTTAAAGGTGGTTTCTGAAACGTTAGCTGATTCGCAGGAACGAATGGTCTCATTGGTCTGGGTACAAAATTTTGGTGGTTTTGTGGGGGTGCTTGCATGGGTCTGACTGTTTGGTTTCTTGATTTGGTTATTGAAATTTGGTGGAGATGTTTTAGGTTCTCTTCTCTGTTGCTGAATCAGATTGTTCGTTCTGTTTCTCGCATATGAAATATTTTCTTAACATAAAACTTGTGCAAGTGCTGTTTCTATATTTGCGGGTCCTCTTGAACGAATTATTGATCCAACTGGTTCCTTCAGTCCGGTGAGGAACGCTTTCAATGTGAGGTTATCGTATAAAGTGGTTTTGACTGCTCTCACTGGTGCATTGGGTTCGTTGCATGCGAGTTTTGAAAGAAGTAAGCTTCTTACGTTTTGACATCTAGATCCATATAGTTGGGGTGATTCGTTCATTTCTTGTATCAAGAGCATGAGATCTCTGAGTAATGAATTTTCGTCGCGTTTTTCAGCAAAGATTCTTTGGAGTAAGGTCCGAAGTCCATCCCATGCCTTGACTTCTCTTGCTCCTGTAATAGTTTTGGCTCTCCCTGTAAGCTTGTTCTTGATACAAGTTACCAAAAATTTATTGATGAATGCAAGTGGTTCCAATGGTTTAGAGAACTGATTGACTATGAGGTCACAAGCTTCGATGAAATCGGCGAGTTTTGCAGGTTCGATAGCTAGTTTGAAATGAGGTCGTTATTTCGTTGGTTTCCTCCTCTAGACTACTTTTACTTGCGTTGTTTTCAAGATTTATATTTGAAATGAGAGTGGTGAGTTGGTCAATATCAGACATAAAATTGCGAAGAAACAAGGGAATAATGATAATAGGAAAATTAGGAATTGATCAATCACTTACAATAAAATAAATATGATCTTCATTGGTACAAATAGACTGGTAGATCCTTGATTGGCACTGGTAATCCAATAATTTGGCACTGACGATCCAATAATTTGGTACCGATAATCCAATAATGGCACTGATAATCCAATAATGTGTATATTTCAATTCACTTATTTTGCAATAGTTCAATTAAAGTTCAATAGTTCTTATAAATAGTTGGAAATAACTCCGACGATTTTGTTCGAAATCTTCCGATTCACGAAATAGCACTGGGTAAGCGTCGATATTAGATCGCCAAGAGCCGGTGCTATCCTACAACGACTGCACCAATTGAGTTTGGGAGCCTCCGAACTTAATTTTAAAAAAACAAAGATTACTTTCAAAAACTCGAAAACCAAATGTCAAAACGTTTTGACACTTGATAACGATCGGAGATACCAACCCGATTGAAACGTCGTGCTCATAAAAAAACTCCAGACAATGGAAGTCCGTAGTGAAAGTAATCAATATTCAGACTACTGCACTCAATGAAAGCCATAACCAAACTGAACTGGAACTATCAACTCATCACAATAGAATGAGCCACATCGTTGCATCATCCTCTGACTCAGTAGTTCGATTCCTCGATATCTGTTTTAGGTTTCCACAGTAGGCTTTATTCAAATTAGCACAAGTTTAGTCCACTTGTGTTTCTCAATTTAATTTGGCATCTAGGTAAGTATCTACAAAAATTCGAAATTCAAACAACTAGACTTGGTGGCTGTCAGGGTTATTATTATAGAAAGGGGTTATGAAACAAGTAGGCATTTGAACAAGGGGTGACTGAAGAAAGGGAGAGAATACGTCATTGGAGGGAAACTAAGTTGTCAACCTTGAAATTGATAATTCGGGTTATATTTGATGAAATTTTGATAAACATGAAGTAATATCTCTCAATCACACGCAGATTTTTCAATATACACGCACCAATTGGTTTCGGATTTAATGTAACCATTTCAATTCAAATTTGGCGTCTTGCCTCCGATGACGAAACAAGATGCCGGACAAAATCGATGACCTTTAGTAACCCCCCAATCCTAAGAATCCTGGTGGCTATAAGAAAATTTTGAGAACTACAGGTACTCATGTAGATGCGCGAGAGAGGTTGAATCTGTCTCAGACGTCTAAATACGAAACTTGCCCTTTTTTGTAAAAAAAATTAAGCCATTTTCACAAAAAACTGTACCTTCTCATTGTCTCGCTCTCAGCCATTTATTCCAATATGAAAAACTGAATAAATATTCATTTTATACATATATCGATAATTATTAATAGAAAAAATGGTAACAATAATAATGATAATTATAATATTAACGATACTTTTCAAAATTTAAGTAGTTTCCATTTGTTTTAACAAGTATTTGGGATATACTTTGTGAGTGTGTGTTTGCATAAATATTTCAATCGAGATCACAATTCTCATCTCGAGACCCTATACAGTGATAGAATGGAGGCGGTATTTCAAATAGACGTCCTATTTAGTTGTATAAATACAAAGTTGTAATGAAACGAATCGCTTGATTTAAATGTGAATATCGAATCTGTTAAGAAACCCTGATGAAGATTTCGGAACAAATTATCCAAGCTATTAACATTGTTCACCATATGTTCATGATCTGTGAGATGCTGTGCAATGTGTGACGTTGCATTGCTATTCAGAAGGCTTTGTAACATGTATAGCATAGATGTAATCCATTGTCCGGATTACAATATTAATTCAACCAAACGCAATGCACATCTTCACAAAAATGCATAGACCAGCCATGAAGTTTTCTTGTATACTCCAAAAGTTTCAAATTGTGAAAAGATCGTTTGTCCTGGGCCAGCTCTCTTGGAAACTTACATTTTTGACAGCATTTTAAAAGTGTTTTCCGTGGGTGGTCACGGAAAAGGTGAAGTATCAATGAATTCAACTAGGGATGATTACGTATCTCTGATGATTTGTTGACAGCTCGAATTGTGCAATGTGTCTGCCATGTCCCCAGGGCAGAATATCATGAGAGTCATCAAACAAACGTATGTCATCATGTCGGCTCAGAGCAAATTTTGTTTGTTCGACAGTGAAAACGTTGTGAGTGAAGCAGCGAATACAGTGCTGCAAAGTTACCTTTTCTGATTTACTTTTCAAACACTCAACATAGTCTTCAAAGGTAATTTTATTTTAGACAACGCTGTATTTCACACCTTTGAATTTTCAGACACATTTCTCATCCTGTAGTTTAAACTCGACAGCTTTGAACGGCAGAATTTGACTGTTTGCTTCATCATTTATCAAGCTGGGTTTTCTTTTGTTTGACATGATTGCCTCAAGGGTTTTCTTTCGGGTAGTTTCTCGTGTCGAATTTTTCAATGTTTAATTTGATTCAATGTTGTCTGATTTGATTCCATAAATCTGAGAGTCTATAACCGTGTACATCAACTTGCACTGATATTTTTCCACCAAGAATCCGTGATGAAAATTGTGCAAGTTCACCTTGGAAATATCATGTATCAACATTCCAAACCTATCTTTGTTATCTCGATAGCGACGAGGTCCTCATCGAAAATGGTGCGATTCTGAAAATTTGGGAAGGGCATTGAATTTTTTTTGACATATCGCCCCTCCCAAAAACTGCATTATTCGCTTGTTTGTATTCATTTTTGCCAAAAGTAGGATCTGCTTCAGCGCGAAGTTTCGTATTTAATTTGAAGTAGGGTTTGGGAATTGTCCTGAGAACAAGTCCATATATCTACGTTTGTTTCAATACCAATACCAATGTCTGTTTCCTCGTACAAGTCAGGGTATTCGCCAAATATATTGAGGTTGGACGTTTGTTCTACGCATATTCGAATTCTGCCTTAGTTATGTGACAATCGTTCAATCTGTCGTAAAAATTATAAGATCCCGACAAAATACCAACTTTTTTACCAGATTGATGAAATCGTATATAAATACGCCCTTTCGAGTGAGTAATTCGGTCCTGGTTTACAAATCTTGCTCCGTCAAAGTTTGAACCAAATGTTCCCTACTCATGCCCATAAAACGAAAAGAATCAATGAAACGAAAATAATTAATGAAACGGAATGTAATGTCAGTGTTAGCGTCATACTAGGTAGAAGAAATGTATTTTTCTTCATTTGCAGAACAGACTGCTATATCTCGAATAATACAGTGCTTCTCAAAAGTCCCCTCCCCCCTTCTTATCCTTGGAACGATTATACATAAACAAGTGAAATTTGAAAACGGAATATTGAAGGTTGTAAACTTCCCTACTAGTGATGATAGATGACGAAATCGTCAAGATGACGTCACAAAGCCATTGTGACCAATAGTTTTAAATGGAACCCTGCACTACGGCAAGCGACACCTCTTTTCAAAGGTATCGAAAAAACCTATTCAATGATACTAATTTTGTTTGTGTTTATAGCAGTTTTAATGGCTCATTAGTAAACATTAAAATTTAAATTCCATTGGGTATGATATTAATTACAGATTTAAGAATCAGTATCTACTTAATCAGTTTACAACCTTTAATATTCAGTTTCCAAATTTCGCCTTGTTTATGTATAATCGTTCCAAAGTTAAGAGGGGGAGAGGGGACTTCTGAGAAACACTGTATAATGGCTTTCGTATCCGGATGAGTTGCGTAAAACAAGCACTATGCAAGATTTTTTGTATCGCATATTGCACTGTGCATACACCCATCCACGGAAGGTACCAGTGGAGTGATTAGGATCTTCAACAAGTCTATCGTTAGCTTTTCAACGGTTTTCGGATAGAAACATAGAACGTTCACATCATCAGATGATGCGAACGATATCCAAGTTTTGACTTCCACAAATTTGGATATGTCCCTCGTTCGCTGCGTCATCCTATCCATAGAATCAAGACTTCAACAGCTATCAAAAAGTTGCATAGTATATGCAAGCGATTCCAAACTCCAACTGAAAATCCTCATAAATTATAGATTTATTTGTATACAAAGTCCCAAAATTCCACATAATCGTAGGGTATGAAGGAAATTTCACGGGTGTTGGATTTTTGGCAATTTCTATGACTCTCTAGTTTCTTCTCACTTCTGAAATAATTTATCATACATGCATTTACATAGTTGTGCACTCAGCAGCCGGGATAATCTTTGATCCAACAAAAGTGAGTGTATGTCACTATCATCATCCCCGGCACACCGCTTCGTAATCATTCTATTTTAGGTGATATTGATTTTAAATCAAAAGTTAATTCACATGATGATTCAATTTTGTTTTGTTTTGGATCAATTACAATAAAAATGTTGTTTAATTGTTGAAATTTTGTAATTTACCAAAATGTTATTGGATATTCGATATCCTTCAAGTCAGTACATTTGAATAAAGCGGATAAAATGACGTTTTAACAATATTCATTTGGGCCAGATAAAAAGTCGACGCGATTGTCAAATCAAAACAAGCATCATAACAATTCCTTACATTGATGTGAACTCGTTTTTGGCAACTCGATGAAGAAGAGCCGTTCCTAACACCGGATTTGTTCGAAGTATTCTCTAAACTTCTGGAGAGTCTATCCACTCTTTTTATAGCATTTCAAGTGCTCAACTTTTTGAAATAAATTGTTTGTTCATAATTCAAGTTAATTAATGAATTCTACACAAAATTTTGTATCAACTTTAATAATTATTTTTTGTTGTTGTTTGAATACATTTTGTCCAATAACTTCAAATTTATCCCCACTTTACCCCTTGACGATAATTTTTACTTTTTTCCAATTTTTTTATGGAATTTCGAATAACTTTCATATATCTCGCTAATATTTGGAGTATGTGTAAAGCCCCAATAATATACCTTGGCTGATATGGCACTGTTCAGAAGACGAGCAGTCGTTTTGCACTGTGCCAACCAAGTTTTTTCATTATTTTGCAGTGAAACGATTCTACATAATTTTCTCCTCCTTTTGCAAAGTTTCAATCAATTCAGCAGCTTGGCAATAACATCAGAACTCATGTTTTTTCTTTGTTAAAATAATTATCCAAAAACAAACACATCAAAATATCCAAAAATGAATGACATAGATCAGGAGATGGTGACACAAAATATTTGGTCATTTGTACCAGTATAGCGGTTCTTCAGGGGTCTAACTACGAAATGACAAAGAAGAAAATGATGGTCATAGTGCTGGTACCGGCGGCCCAATCACGTGGACGTTAATCGAATGTGTCGGATAAATAACGAGTGTCGAACGATTTGTTCCACAAAGATGCTTGTATTTTCCGATAGTCGATAAAAAAAAAGTAGCGGTAGCGTAATGCCATACTTCTCCGGTGTGACTTACAGCCCGCCATACCGACACGAATACATTAATTTAAAAACAAACGATTCAACCATTTGTACCAGGCTAATTTTTGCGCAGCTACTCTTTGTCGAGTAGCCATTCACGGAAATCACCTTGCCATACGTTCCCGGCGGTTCCCAATGCCCACCATACCACCGCAAGGGTGTAATTTAAATTTTTTTTTGCCAAACGATTTGTACCAGTATTGCAATTGGATTTTTGGAAAGTTTTTCATAAAATGTGACCGTGTTGCTCCACGCTGTATAAATATGAAATATGTCCTCAAAAAAGTTTGCATCACATGAGAAAAACTGTGAATAATGATTTATTTATAAATTCGAGTTGGGCTTCAAGTCGGGTTTGGAAAAACATGAAAGATAGCCTACTTGGACGGGGTTAAATGACTTTCGCTATCTGTCAAAAGTTATTTTGTTTAAGGCAATCACTCAAAAGCGGCCTAATTGTTAGGATTGGAAAAAAATTGAAAAAAGTTGGTTTCATTCTAATTGTACACACCTGGGCCAAATTTGAAAGTTCAATTGCAATATTCAATTTCTGAAATTTTTTATGCTCGCAATATTTCTGATGTATTGAAAAATTATTGCTCTTATTACTAGCCTGATCATACCACCAAGAGAGTCACGTAACCCTATCCGTTTATGCTGTTTTTCATCTTATACCATGGCTCAACCCCCTAGTCGAATTTCAGGATGTAATCATTATAAGTTCTTTCCATATGATGCTGAATTAAGTAACAAAAAATATGTGTATCGCACTTCAAAACAAAAAAATATTCAGTTCTAGAATATAATAAAATTTTGTCTCATACTCTATATGTATAAAATTGCAAACTACTACCAAAATATGTTTTGTAATTCGTGCTGTATATATAATATATATATGGGTGAGTCAACCTGAACGCCTCGGATTCTCATGGCCTATTTACTTTGTTTTTCAGTAAACGGTCTGAGAAATTATATTTATGTCGACTTGAACTACATATTCAAAATACTCATTTTTATACGGTTCCACGTCCGAATAACATAGATACAAAAGATCACGTCATAATATCACATACATAAATAACACATACAAAAATAACATTAAAAAAATATATCATAGTACAATAATGTCATGTTAAAGAAACCAGACCATATTTGATTCATTTCCATTCATTCATTTAAGTTTCAACCTATCCTGTAGAATGTTCATCGTCGACGACCAAAAAAGACGATTTTTTATATTTTTATGACTCGATTGCTCCTGAACGAACTAACTTGGTGACAGATTCGCCTTTTTGCAAGGCTGGAAAATCTGTTGTTCTACCCCTCTGTATTGTCAAATGGATCAAATATGGTCTAGTTCCTTTAACATGACACACAGTTGAAATTTCAATTGACAATACTGAGATGCAACCATAGGATACTCCCAGCGAAGAAGAGCAAATGCTGCTGGACTTTGAGGAGGCAAGCACTCCAAATCCTCTGCAGCATTGGCTACCCCCGTTAAATTTGCCCTGGTGAACATCCATCACGCTATGGGAGCATCAGCCTGAGATCACCTGAGCATAAAGAAATGACCCTATTTACCTTCTTAGACATAGAGGGGACATTCGACAACACCTCTCACGAAGTAATAAATAGGGCCCTAACGAACAAGGGAGTGGACAGAACCACATCCAGATGGATGTGCCAAATGCTAGCTACAAGAACTACTGAAACGAAAGTGGGCGATATCTGCTTTTGGATCAGCAGAAACACCTCTGATGTGGAGTCTCGTAGTAGACGAACTACTCGGAACACTAACCGGGAACGGAGTCACTTGCTTTGGATATGCTTTTTTTTTTTTTTTTTTTTTTTTTTTTTTTTTTTTTTTTTTTTTTTTTTTTTTTTTTCAGTGGGGTGGAAATCCTCATGGACTCTGATCGCTCGGTGTCCATCGCGTATCAGTAGTGTCAGACTCTTACTGACTAAAACCACCCCAGGTGTGCTGCACTTGCCAAGCCGTTAGGCCATAAAGCTGCACCTACATCCCATTCCAACGTCCACGTCACGATATCCCTCGCTCCTCCGCCCCGCCACACCCCCCCACCACCGTTGGGTCGTGACCCACCGAATACCGGGCGGGCAATCAGCGGGGAAGATCCTTCCTTCTTTATTCCGCTCATCCTCCACATTCAAACAGCGCCCTCCCTGGTCGGCAGTCTTATTCTATCCGAGCGCCTGCTCTCCCGATTTACTTTCGACGCTCGTTTATCCCGAAGCCAGGCCACTATTACCGTCGCATTGACACTATGTTGGTTCTCATACTTCTTCATCCTCGACCACAGCCCCCGCCCATTCATTCAATATCCTTACCCATTCATCCTTCACACCATTTGTATCCCTTAGCTGTAACGCTCCAAGTCTATCCTCCTCTTCCTCGATCCTCCTTCTCCATTCTACCCTTTCTCTCCGCATGCAATCGTTCCTGATGTGCTCCGCCGTGTCAGTCCCGCCAGTTCCACACTGGCATGGGGTCTCTTGTGCAATTCCGAACCTTGCCAGGTAACCCCGAAAGTTCCCATGCCCTGTGACCAGTTGCACTGCCTTCCTTGCTAATGGTATACACCCCATCCCTACCCTGTTGCACATACCATGTACGCTTCTGCCGGTCCTGCCGCTGTCCCATTCACCCTGCCATTTTTCCATCACCATTCTCCTAATCCTTTCCCTCTCCTCCATTCTGCTATGTCCCAAGTCTATTTGCCATGTGATCTCTTGCAGTTCCGCACCTCTTCTACTCTCTTCATCTGCTCTTCTGTTACCCTCATTCTCCCTAACATGCCCTTTCCTCCACTCAATTTCCGTCACCAATCCCGCTACCCTTCTGTTTTCAAGCATTCTCCTAATACGAGCTGCCCTTTTGCTCTTCGTCCTCGCATTCCTAATGGTCTCCACTGCTCCAGGCGAGTCACTTATTATTCTTATGTCCATCTCTCCACCCATCAGTACCCCTTTACCTATAGCCACCATTTCGGCTTCCTGTACGTTTCCCAGCTCACTGATTCTTTCCCGACCCATTCTCCACTCGCTCCCCTCCTTATGCGCCCATCCTATACCCACTCGTCCATCCTCTCTCTTAACCGCGTCCACAAATACCTCTTTTAGCCCTTCTCGGTTCTCCAGAATTGTTCCGATCATCCATGGGTATATTCTGTCGCACCCGTTTATCCGTCCTCTTACTTTTTCTTTTCCGTGCGCCTTCCATTCTTCATACCTCGTTGCTGCCTCTATGTATAGAGGCGCTATCCCAGTCAGCACGCATAACGCGGCTGACGGCGCCGTTCTATATGCCCCGCTGGCCGATAGCGTAAACGGTCTCTGTATCGCCCCCAATTGTCTGATCACCCTAGAGTCCTTCGCTCTTGCTCCCCACACTTGGACGCCATACATCACCGCCGGCTTAACCACTCTTTCGAAAATCAGTCTGACACATCCTCTCCTTAGCCTTACGTCACGGCCCGTCCATCTTCTTAGTTTTCCTACAACTATAGCCGTTCTCCTTCTTACCTCCTTAAGATGATCAATGTACAGTAGGCCCTTGTCTACTATCATGCCCAAGTATGTGATGTTACCGCCGCACTCAATCCGTTGCTCTCTCACCCTAACCACCGGTTCCTTGTCCAGTTTCCTGGCCGGGACAAACATGCATTCGGTCTTGTTTTCGTTATACCTCAGCCACATTTCATCCTCCCATTCTTGACATTCTTTCCACACCTCCTTCCACATCCTTTCTATTTTCTTTACCGACGGGCCAACCACCACTATCAGTTGGTCGTCGGCGTAGGCCTGGGCCCACACCTTCGTCCCACCACTTACTCTGTGCGCTGCTGGCACCCCTTCATTTATCCTGTCATATTCCTTTTCGTTTACTGCCCTCATCCTCTCGAACCACGCTTCCATGACCATTAGCCATAGCGTGGGTCCCAGGCTGGATCCCTGCGGGCACCCCCTGTCCACGATCGCTTCCACGCCTCCACTCTTGACTCTTCTTTCGCCTACAAATTCCATGCACACCTTGCCAATGTTCTCCGGTAGCCCCATCTTCCTCATATTCCATCCTATCGCAGGTCCCCATGCCGTGTTGAAAGCGTTCGACAAATCCAGCGCCATCACCATGCTATGCATACCCTCGTTCTTACTTCTCTTTATTCTCTCCACCATATTCTCAACAGCAGTCGATGTGTCCAATCCCGCCCTGAAGCCAAATTGGCAGGGCGAGAACTTCTGTCCTCTTTCACACCACACCTGTACTCTTCCGCTGAGAAGCCGGTCGAAAGTTCGCCCTAACGCGGTCAGCAAGCTGATCGGCCTTAGGCTACTATCCTTCTTAGGAATCCACACAACCTTCATCACCTTCCATACTGCAGGGAAATACCTCAGCCTAAGGCATGCGTTGAGTATATCCGTAAGATCTTCGCTTATTAGGTTCGCCACGTGTTTCATCACCTCATTAGGTATGCCGTCTGTTCCCGTCGCTTTGTTGTCTTTTAATCCTTCCATTACCTCTTGTACCTCCCTCACCGTGAAGTTGGGCTGCTCCGGTCCCCATCCTTCATCTCCGTCCTCCCTAATGCAGCGTCTACCCATGGTGTCTTTTCCCCTGTCATCGTTCGGGAAGTACTTGTCCAGCAGGTATCTGCTGGTTTCGTGCTTTCCCTCGGTGTATGTGCCATCCTCCCTCTTAGCCGTGCCCGGTATTTCCTCTGCCCTTTCTTTCCTCAGGAGCCCAAACACTCTGTTCCACGGTTTCTCCGATTGCAACCTCTCGACCCTTTCTTTCAGCCACTCGATTCTTGCCCTTGCAATCCCCCTCTTGTACTCATTCCTCTCTCTCCTAAATATTCCCTGTTTTCTGATTCTTTCATCCTCTATTCTTTCTGCCTGGTACTCCCTCCTGAGTTTCCTCACTCTTCTTCTCATCCTACCCAACTCATCATTCCACCATTCTCTCTCCTCTTGCTCCTCTTTTGTACTCCTGGGTATTGCCTTGCGACACGCCCGAACAATCAAGGACTGGAGTTTTCCCGCTTCTGCTTCTACCTCCTCACTGCTATCTATTTTCCCCATATCATATGTCGAGACTATCTCCTCCACCACGGCCCAATTTGTCCTTCCCACATTCAAAAAGGTCCTTTTTCGCGTTGTCGGCTCTCCGGCTATTAAGAAACGTATCACTCGATGATCGCTCAGTGACTCATCCTCGCTTACCTCCCAGTCTCTCACCCAGCTCTTGCTGCAAATGGTTAGGTCAATCCAGCTCTCGCCTCTTCCACTAGAGAACGTCGCCAGGCTGTTCGCATCATTCTCAATCTGATAACCCTTCTCCACTATCCAGTCCAGTATATCCTCTCCTCTTTCATCCGTCACCATTCCTCCCCATGCGACATGCTTGGCGTTGAAGTCCCCTAGGATGATCTTCCCGCCTGCCCATTTATCAAAATTCCTTCTCACCTTTTTCCATTCATCATTCCTCCTCCTTCCAGGTTCCTCATACACATTCATTATCTTGACATCCTGCCCATCTTGCATCCTTAATATCACTCCGACCCCATTTATGCTCCTCACTGCCATGAGGGCAGAGCTGTCTATCTTTGTCCTTATCCATGTTCTGACCTTGGTACCTTTACCCCCGTCATGTTTATGCCACCCTTCCCAGTTCCCCTCTCTCTGCCACGGTTCCTGTAAACATACTATATACGCCCCTTTTTCCTCTGCCATACCTCTTATGAGGTGTGTGGCCTCCCTGCCCCGTCCTGCGTTGAATTGCAGGACTTTAATACTCTGTCCGCCTTCTGCTAAGCTCTACCCTCCTCATATATACCGGGCATTTCGGGTCTATCGCCGGATGTCTTCTTTCACTTACCCCCGCCCTTTTGCAGTTTATGCAGTCAAGTGGCCGGATACCCAAGCACTCCTTGCCTTCGTGTCTACCTCCACATTTATTACATACCGCCGTCTCCGTGCAGTGTTTAGCAGTATGTCCATAATGGCAGCATTTGTAGCATACTGCTACACTCGCATGTTCTTCCACAAATATTCTCGTTAAATCAATAAATATAACTCCCACAGTCATCATCTTCCTAAACAGTTTCGCTCCTACTTCCACCACTATGTTCTCCTTCCAACTATTCGTCCTACATTCTCTCCTGCTTCTCACAATCATCCCCTCCCAGTCCTCATCATTCGTCTCATTATTCAAATCCAAGTTTTGTTCCCTTATCAGCCTCGGTAGCTCTTCATCCTTATATCCCTTTTCCACCCCTGTAAGAAGTAGCGACGGTTTCCTTCCCTTAATTTCCTTAACTCTCACCCTGTCATCATTTTCTATCGCCCTTTTCACTCTCTCCCTTTCTTCCACGCCCTTACTTTCCAAATATAGCGTACCTCCCTTCACTTTCGTCAGGCCCAGCACGTCATCCGCACATCCTTCCTTCTCCAGACATTCCTTGATGATCCTAGCGGCCGTCCTCTTCGCTTCCTCGGTCACACCCTCTACCTTGATTTCTTGTATCCGCGTTGGCGTTGTCCATCCTTCACTTGGTTTTGGCCTCTCTCCTCGCATGGGTATGCTGGTCATATCAGCGTAGGTTCTAGGTCCATTGTCGCCCCTTCCCCTCCTTTTTCTACGCCTAGTCTGCTGGAACTGTCCTCCCTGTTCAGAATCAGTTTCCATCTCCGTATCGAAACCCTCCTCGTTAGCCGTCGACACTGGTGCCTCCATTTCCTTTCTTCCTTCCCTCACTCGGCTCCCAGTCGACTCGCCCCCTCTTCTAATCTCCTCCGCTTTCTTCCTGTTAGTAATCATTGCCCTACCCATGTCTTCGATGGTAACATTCATTCTTCTAGTTTCCTCAACCAACCCCTCGATCACTACTTTCATCCCATCCATCTCGTTTAGTTTGTCCTCACATTCCTCTACTCTTCTTTCCATCACTCTCATTTTAACTCCATCACCTTTCATCCTTCCAACTTCCAACATAATGTCTCCAATCCCTAGTGCCATTTCCTGCAATTTCTGAGCAACGATCGTCTGTTCATCTTTATTGAACTGAATTTTACCGCCCGCGTATCTAGTGGTGGCCTGCCTCACGGCGTTCATGCACTCCTTGATTCTCTCCCATCTCGAGCTAATTATGTCCTCTTCTGCTTCTTGTTGTTCGCCTCCTTGTCCTCCGTTATCCTCTTCCTCACTGAATTCCAGATCCCGTTCTCCCTCTTTCCCAGTTCCCTCCCCTTCATCATGCATGGTAGATGATAGCTGGTTTGCTACTATCTCTTGTAGCTTTTCCACCGACTTGTTCATGATGTCAGTCATAGCGTTCTGCATTGCTCCGGCTGCCTGATTTACGAGTTCTCCCAGTACCTTTTCTGTTCGTTGCATCTTGTCCCTTTCTCTCTCCGCCTCTGGTGATTTCAGCTCCCCGGCTTTCGGGAACCTACCGTGCTCCCGGTAGAATTCGTCGATCCGTACTTCCGACCTCGTTCGCTTCCTCGTACTTGCACCGTGATACATAGCACCGTGATCCATTTTAAAATTTTTAATACTTTGTTCCATATTTCATCCCACGAGTAGCTAGGGAAATAAAAGTTCACCCCCGCAGAGCCCCGCATACAGGGGTGAGGGCAGGTTTTCAGTAGGATGTTGCCCATGTATCCCACAGGTATCGTTATAAGCACTGTGACCCCAGTGCCATTCATGCCGTAGACACGATGACTCACGCCGTAGCATTGGGGATTTATTATCGAGGTTTACTCCTCTAGGAGGTTTACTCCTCTAGATATGCTGACGACATAGTCATTATGGCCAAAGCAAATTTGAAGGAACCCTCTGCGATCTCATAGAAAGTGAGCTAGAGACTACCAGAAGACGGTGCCTTTCTGTGGGGTTGAGAATTAACTCATCAACAACCACAGTGGTACCATTCACTAGAAGAACAAAGTTTTTCAGCACACAAGGGCTGTCCGCCTCGACGGAGCAGACTTAGAATGGAAGCAAGAGGTGAAGTACCTAGGGCTTACCCTAGACTCAAAACTACTCTGGAACAGACACGTAGAAAAGATCGTTAACAAGGCACTGATGGTGTGCAGGAACATTGCAGAAAAAACGTGGGGGAGTAACCCATCAATACTGCGATGAAAGTACACCATGATAGTGAGACCTATGATCACCTACCGAGCAGAAGTGTGGCACAGCAGAACCGAACTCGCCATAACAAAGAAAATCCTGGAGAAAGTGCAAAGACTAGCATTTCTTTGTATAACAGGAGCAAAGAGGTCTACTCCAACAGCAGCATTAGAGGTAATTCTGGACCTCACTCCTCTCCATATCTTGGTGAAGAGAACTGCTTGGGAAGCAAACCTCAGGTTGGCTAAAGTCGTACTCAAAAGGGACAGCACACAACGTAAGGGGCTCAACCCCAACCGAACGTGCACACCTTGCCGATCTCCCAACAGACAAAATTACCAGGAAATTTAGTTTCGAGAATTTTTTTCGAACGGAATCAAATACGAAGAGTGGATGGAGCATAGAATCCATTCGATCACTGGGAAAGAATACCATAACATGGTACAAGGAAGGTTCCAAAACTCCCGACGGAACTGGAGCAGGAGTCTTTGGTCCTCGCACCAAATACTCCGAACCCATGGGCCAGTTCCCCAGTAATTTTTCAAGCGGAAATTCACGCCATAGAAAGGTGCATTCAATTCAACCTCGACAGGAAATACTGGAACAAGGAAGTCGCAATCCTCTCCGATAGTCAAGCTGCCATCAAAGCGTTGAGCTCATATAACATCAACTCAAAGATGGTCTGGGAATGCCCAGACAAACCTAAGGATCTAGGCAGGAACAACAAGGTGATCCTCCTCTGGGTGCCGGGGCACGTCGGTGTGGAGGGCAATGAATAAGCAGACACCCTGGCACGAAAAGGGGCATCAACGCCACTGATCGGGCCAGAACCATTCTGCGGACTTGGAAAATCTTACTTCCAATAAGAACTCAATAAAAATGAAAGAACAATGAGAGCAACATACTGGCAGAGACTTCCAGGGATAAGGCAGGCCAAAGATCTCCTTGGCAACTTCAACAGAGCAAGATCGAAGAGACTGATTAACCTCAGCAAAACTAGTTCAAAGACAATCCCGGTATTTCTGACGGCGCATTGCAGACTCAAAGAACACCTAAGGAAGCTAGGCTTAGACGAGGACAGCCCCTGCAGATTTTGTGGGGAACATCCAGAAACACCACACCATATATTGATGGAGTGTTATGCTTTAACATCACAAGACATTGAATATACCGGGATCACACCAGCTGACTGTGGGAGAAATACCACGAATAGACCCCCTCAAAATCCTTAAATTCCTCAAGGAATTGGGGCTTGAGGGGCTGCTGTAAACGAGAACACCTTGAAATAGTAGAAGATGATGGGGCACAATAGATCTAATTAGGTCGCAGCGCATCAGTCACCATCCATAATTACCAATACCAATAGGTACTTTTCGCTGACACAGTCTTAAGTGATCTTTAAGTGATATTGTTAACGGTTTCGCTTTATTATTCGAAAGATTTTACTCAGAGTGCTAGAACCAATGTTTTAATTAAATCCCTCATCTATGTAAAAGTAAATTTCACAAGTTACCCTTTCACAACATTTCAACACCAATAGGTATGTGCACTTTGATAACAAAATGTGTATATAGGTGTTGATGTACGGTAAGTGGATACTTCAATTTATTATTACTAACTGGATCGGGATGTTGACGAATTTCACAAGTTAGGTATTTCACACAATCACAAATTATAACACTAACAACAAGTTCAAATTCTCTTTTTCAACTTCTTCATTGGATTTGAATTCATATCGATGTTTCTTTTCGAAATGGCAGAAGTCTACTGCTCTTTCAGCATAAACTGCCTCAACATTTTTTTTCTCTGTCCCAAACTTGCTTGACATCAGTACAGCTCAACTCGTATAGTTCTTCATGACTGCAACTACATGTTTACAGAATCCAGATTGGCCCCCTTTGCAACTGCATTCACAGTTCCACTTCATCACTGGTGTATCTGGAGATCCGAGGTGGTGCTGTAGGTTTTCCGGCAGCTGAAAAGTGAATACATCACCTAAAACATCAGTAAGTCGCCCCGGAGCGCCACGGCAGATAATAATAATAATAGCCGTCCTCTACCCGCACAGGCTATGCCTTTGGGTACACTCAACGAGTGTTTATGAGGGAGTATTATTATTATTATTATTATCCCAATTCTATTTTTATTTTATGGGGAAAATTTCAAGGCGGAACTTTGTAGGCAAAGTCTAAAAATGATCGCTTATCGATAGTCTCTACCTCACATATATATAGATAAAATATAATTGGCATTGAATACTGCATCCCCTTCGACCACAGGCCTACTTTTTCCGGTTGAATATTGAAAATTTTTAGCCAAATGAATCTTCACCACATGCATTTTGAAGGAAACAAAGTTGAAACGTGAATTAGAATCTCAAGTATTCAAAAAAATATCAACAAAATATCTAAAAGTCGTCAACTGTCACGTGACTGATATGACGTTTGCTTTGCTTTCCCGGATGTATACCGTACGAGTATCGTGAGTGGTTGAACAACACTCTTAGTGCCGCGTTATACCTGTGCATATAGGACAAGACCGCATAAGCTTGACAGGCTAATGCAAATGCATTATGGTCTCAGGAGTCCCACGATACACTCTACATCTAGTGTTTGTTTGAAGGTTGTAGACTATGTAGTAACTTGATTATTCATGTTTCGGACGTCCATCGTCTCAATGGGTTCACTTTTTCCCAACGTTTCGATTGCTTGTATCCACAATCGTCTTAATACTGATATTCTACATCTAGTGTCTAGGACCTCTTCACCCATTACACGACTATGGTAGAACAAAGTGTTGAAGAAACTATCCTGAAAGGCCATTATGAATTCCCCGCACTTAACTCGAGGAAAGCGAAGGTAAAATTTTTGGATAAGCCGAGGTCTTAGATATTCTTTGAGAAGACCCCATGCATTGGCTTATCGTTATGTAGCTGCAAGAGTACTTCTGTCTCCTCAGATTTGACGTGCGCTCTTTGCTGAACGGATTCCAAGTTCATCGGCTGCATGGGCTGCTGCCTTTAGAAAAAATACTCTAATTCCTGATTTTTCATGGTCGCAGACTAAACAGTGAGGAATCAGAACTCCTGATGAATCAAATTGTAGCAGCTCCTCTCGCAGCGGAAAGAGTTTTTAACCCCTAGGTAAATATACATCTCTCTTTGAGATAAACCGTGGCATATTTGTCGATCCCAAACTCCATTTCGATAGCATGCAGGTACTGTTCCACCACCTGAAGGACTGAATAAGGGCATCTTCTCTCGATGTATATAGTTTGAGATCATTCATGTTAAAGAGATGGGTCACCTTGTGCCTCCAGTTGATAGGGGTGCCGCAGCTGTATCCGCGGGGTTTCCATAGTGCAACAGACAATGGCAATAGGGAGATGCATAATAAAAGAGGGCAGAGGGAGTTCCCCTAATAAAGATAACCTGCTGCGTTTGGACTCTACCTTGACCAGATCTTATGGTGAATCTAGTCCTCCAGATGGAACACCCTATATTTTTACACGTGACAAGATTCACCATTACATTTCGTTTCGAACCATACAATATTTCCCTATACCTAATTGCTGTGCGTCAGAATTTATCGAAGCTTATTCAAAATACAATGAATTCTGTGAATCAACATTATTTCATTATTCATTATTATTTCATGATGTCGTATACTTGAGTTCAACTCTGTTCAATTATTGTTCCAAGCAGGCTTCTGTCAAATAGGGTGAAATCTAATATATAAAATTCTCGTGTCACAGTTTTCGTTGCCATACTCCTCCGAAACGGCTTGACCGATTTTGATGAAATTTTTTGTGCTTATCCGGTATCTATGAGAATCGGCCAACATCTATTTTTCATCCCCCTAAATGTTAGGGGTAGTCCACCCCTAAATTTTAGTTTTTTATTTTTTAGACAAAATTTTTAATTTCTATTTGTTTATGATACAACATACAAAAATACATACAATCCTCAATTTTCACCCTTCTACGATCAACCCTTATTTTTTAATAGCCATTTTAGTAACTTAATCATTTTTCCTCTCCGGTCGAAAACTGATCAATCGTCATTTAATTAGTTATCCCCGCCAGATGTCTACAGGTGTCACTTCTGACCCAGTAAACAGCACGGAGTAGGGATGAGAACGAAGCCGGTCTCCTTTCTTTCTCACTCCCTACACAGTTGTCGGCCATCAAAATTATTTATATGGCAAAACAACGTTTGCCGGGTCAGCTAGTTTTTTCATAAGTTTGTGTTGAATTATTCTTGCTCTCGTGTTTTACACTTGAAGAAATAATAAACATGACTTCAAACATTGGAAAGTGTTTCGAAAATTGCTTAGTACCGTCGAAGGTTTATGCACAGAAGTACCCACATCAAGAGCATCCTGACAAAAATCTACTTGAGAGATCATTAACCAGATTTAGAGATACAGGAAATATCGAAAACTGTAGATAGTAATGATAATAATACTCTCTAATAAACACTCGTACAGTGTACCCAAAGGCTCAGCCTGTGCGGGTAGAGAACGGCAATCATTATTATTTGCCGTGATGCTTGGAGGCGACTTACTGATTTTCGGTGGAATATTCACTTTTCAGCTGTAGGAAAACCCGAAAAACCTACAGACCCCGGGTGGTCGGTGCGCACTCAAACCAAGCACCAAGCGTCGGGATTGACACCTAGACAACTCACATCACACTTGCTTTTTCAAACATGGCCTGTGGTCGCCTATAGACTCTGATGGAAATTGGAAAAATTTTCTTACAATCAGGATTCGAACCTGGCCCAGTGTTAACAGAAGTTTCATCTGCCGACAACTAACCGCTTCAAATCAATTCAAATAAATTCAAATAAAATGAAACAAATTCAAATAAAATCAAATAAAATCAAAGCGAATCGAATCGATCGAATACACAAGAACAGTAAAACAATACTAGAACAAGCGAACAAACAGCTAACATCTAACATCTAGGATCGAATGAGATTCAACCCTGAATTAACCACTCCAATTTTTAGTTCCGATATTCGTGGACGGTATAAAACGCCTCTTCATTAAGAAAGCTTATGAGAGATCTCCTAAAATGAGAGTGCAATGCAATGTGTTTGAAGGTGGGAGGAAGATGGTTGTATAGTTTATTCGCATTATGGATCAGAGGCTTCTTGGTTAGATTTGAAAACGGAATAGGAAGTCTCAAATTGTTATTATGGCGTGTGATACCATTTATTACAACATATGATGTTTTGTTTTTATGTACTAGACACCGAGAATAAATATTGATGGAACTGTCGATATTTTTAATTTGCCGAAAAACGGTTTGAGAGATACTACGGGTTCAATTTTGCAGAGGTCGCAAATTGTGCACTTTTGAAGAACAAATATACTATTAAACAACTGATTATTACAGACACTCCTAAATGATATGGCATACCTGATATCTGATTTAATCAGAGCGTGGTACACTATAACACTTTCAGTACTAACAGTTAATATTCGGTAAATTACACTGAGGCGTTTGGTTTTGTCTGAATTCAAAGTGAGTAAATTGGAGTTGATTCACATTTTCACATCGAAGATATCGAGAACTAATTTCCGAGTCGTTCAGCTACCCTGTGTACACTTCAAAACGGGAAATTTTTCCATCACATCATATAGAATTGAGAAGTATCGAAACGTATCACGATAAACATTTTCAAACCAAACAAAAAGGCGATTTTACACTTCTGAATGGTGCACTGGTAGTTGAAAAATTAACTCACTTTTTTCAATTAAACATATGTCAACACACAATCACGAACAAAATCATCTTTGCAATCACTCAGACTCCGGAACAATCATTCGTCGGTATAATGACTGTGACAAACGTCGATGCAGTGACATACATATATGGTGAAGTCTGGCAAACGTCGGCCAACACGAATGTGTGGCTGGTCTGTTTGTCGGGATTGGCATAGAGTGGCCAAGTTTGCCGATGTTCGCTTGGTTGTCGGTAAATTGAAGCCTGGCATACACATTGACCAAAATAATTGTCAAAAGATTTTTCCAAATATTTGTATACAATTATGCCCCCACACAATGGCCATATCGTCCAAATATTTGCGGCAAAATAGTTTTCGTCGAACACAGACGAATGTACTGGCAGACATGGCAGACGTAAAAGTTTTTTCAGCAGCAGCATCAGCAAAGGCGTCGCAAATTGTCTTTAATCATTATATCAAACGCACAATGGACTTAACCTTCAAACGGCACTGCCACTGGGAAAAGATTCCACTGAGTGCGACGAACAAGCACCAATGTGTGTGCGGTACAAAAAAATTATGTTGCTGCTGAAATAACTTCTACGTCCGCCATGTCTGCCAGTACATTCGTCTGTGTTCGACGAAAACTGTTTTGCCGCAAATATTTGGACGATATAGCCATTGTGTGGTTGGCATAACTGTATACAAATATTTGGATAAGGGACCAGGCAGCCGGCTTATGGAGATATGGGCTTAGGTGAAATTTCATGAATTGTTGGTATATTTTAGTTGACGACTTTCTGAACACCATGGGCCCAACTCAATCCAATGACTAGTTTCAGAGATACAGGGTGTTGAAGTTGGAAAGTGGCCATATTTTTTAAAAGCATGTATTTCTTATTTTCTTCAATGTATCAAGAATTTTTTCCTGTTATACTGTTCTAATGACACTAAATATCAGTCCCACATGAGAGAAAGTTTTATTTGCTACAGGAATACTCAAAAAAATTAATTAAATAAAAACCGTCGATTGATACTCTGTCAGAAACGTCCCCTTTTGGAGATAAATGGCAATATATTTTTTTACAATTATAATTCTCTTGTGTTATACCATTTTGAAATCACCATAAAATAGGCAATTTATTGATGTGGGGTGCAGCAGTAGCCCAGTACATTTTGTTTTCACTACGATGGGCTAAACTTCATGAAAAAAAATCTACTTCCAAAACATTTCTCACAGCCCCCATCTGAAATGTTCGGAGTATTTTCGTAACGTAGAAGTTATAATATTTATTGAACAACATTTTATCGAAGGAATTAATTAGTTAGATAGATAGATAGATATATACTTTATTGTCCAAGAACAAATTCTCATTGACAAAGTGTAAAAATAAAGTGTAAAACAGACCTATATACAATATAAATATTCGTCAAAAAACAGTAGAAGTAGGTACCACTGCAGATACAGTTACGTCAATTAATATAAAATACATGTACCATCTGCAAAACACACGCATATTGGTGCATATACAGTGTGGTCCAACGAAAACTTAACACCTCGATTTTCCGGCTTTAAAATGAAAATGTGGAAAATCGCTCGGACCCGTCAATTTCTAATACGAGGGGGAACAACTTTTCCGCTGTTTTCATCCCCGTAACTTCTACCACCTAACGGGGGTGAGCACAACCCCTTGATTTTGAATAGGGATGCGGGGTGTTGCGATACCTCATTTTGAAGATCTCATCGTGTACTATCTGACCGTAAAATTTCGCTCCAAAATATCCATCGATAACGAAAGGACAGGTAAAGTAGTGGAAGAGTACGTACTTTTGTGATTACTTTATTAAATGCTCGAAATGGGCACCATCCACTTCCATGCAGTAATATAAGTTTTGCTGAAAACGTTCACGTACATTACTCAAGATTTCTGGTGTAATTTGACGGCATTCATTAATGATCCGAGTTCGCAAATCATCCAGTGACTCAGGCTGGGTAGCGTAAATCTTGGATTTCAGGTGACCCCATAGAAAAAAGTCCAGTGGAGCCAGATCAGGTGATCTGGGTGGCCACTCAATATGTCCCCTTCTTCCAATCCAGGCGTGAGGAAAATTGTCATCTAAGAACTGACGCACCGGTTGAACAAAGTGAGGTGGTGCGCCATCTTGTTGGAAAATGATCGTTTGATGGTCTTCTGCATTCTCCAATACTTGCAAGAGGGCTGGATAAATAGCGTTCTCCAATAGATCGAGATAAATTTGGCCTGTGAGATTACCGGGTATAAAAAAAGGGCCGATTATGTGATTTCCATATATAACCGCCCAAACATTTAATTTTTGGGGGCGCTGTGTATACACCTCACGAAATAATCTTGGATTTTCTGACCAATACCGACAGTTATGCCGGTTTACAATGCCGTTAAGGTAAAATGAACACTCGTCTGAAAAACAGATATCGAACATGTAGTTTTGATTGCTGTTAATTATTTCACTGATCACTTCACAGAACTGGAGTCGGCGATCGGGATCATCCTCATTCAGTTCCTGAACCAATCGTATCTTATAAGGATGGAATTTATGTTGTTTCAGGATTCTCATGATTGTTGTGCGTGAAACACCAGATACATCGGACAATTTCCTAGTACTAACGGTCGGATCCATTGCTTTATGACCTAATACAGCCACGTCCCTCGCTTCGTCTCTTTCATGCACCCTCTTTTTGTTTCCAACTGAACCAGTAGCGTCAAATTTGGCAACCAGTTGCACAACGTAACCAGCGGATAAATTTTTTCCAGGATGTCGTTCATTAAATAAAGCCGCTGTTGTGCGCGCAGAGTCGTTATTTCGGAAAAATAATTTTATCATTTCCACCCTTTCTTCTACGGAATACACCATTTTAATTCCACTACCAATTTACAATCGCTTTGACACACTTGTACCGTTCTTAAACATTCACGATAGACTAAGGTACAAAAACAAGGTCCGTCTACTTTTTTGGACAAAAAATTAACGACTCAATACCTTCGAAATGCGTCGGATACGAATACTATTCTCGAGATAAATTCCATATTGCCTCTTTCACTATTTTCGCTGTTATTTCATTATCGATGGATATTTTGAAGTGAAATTTTACGGTCAGATAGTACACGATGAGATCTTCAAAATGAGGTATCGCAACACCCCGCATCCCTATTCAAAATCAAGGGGTTGTGCTCACCCCCGTTAGGGGGTTGAAGTAACGGGGATGAAAACAGCGGAAAAGTTCTTCCCCCCCGTATTAGAAATTGACGGGTCCGAGCGATTTTCCACATTTTCATTTTAAAGCCGGAAAATCGAGGTGTTAAGTTTTCGTTGGACCACACTATACATATATATTATGATAAAATTTAATTTAATGAGCCTATGCACATTTGTTATAGAAGAATAAATGAATAAAATATATGCATATATACACATACATACATGCATATACATATATACACACATTTACATATGTAGAAGTTCAAAAAAAAAAATCGAAAACGAAACATCATTCATCACTTTAAATTGGTTAAAATTTTAATACATCATTTACATTCACAGACTGTCATCATGATATTCCTGCAGACTATAGTAAGCTTTTTTAAGAAGCCAATCTTTAACGGATTTTCTGAATTCTTTCTGATCAAGTTTATTTCTGTAAACCTTTGGTAAATGGTTATATATTCTTTTACCTTCATACATATTAGAATGTTTTGTCAAGGTTGTTTTTGGTATGGGTAAACGAATATCTTGGTTATGTCTGGTATTATAAGGTCTCTGTTCTTGTGAATTGGTAACATGTCTTTTATGAATTAGGCTACCACCTCTAGAATGAATAATATGCTGACCAAAGTCAATATTTTGTGTTGAATAAAAAGAGGCCTACAGCTATCTCTATAGCTGGCCTTACATAGAAACCTCAGTGATCTTTTCTGTAGCACGAAGATTTGATTCATGAGTTGTTGACTACAGAATCCCCAGAAAGCAATGCCATAACGTATATGAGATTCAACTAATGCATAGTAAGTTAATCTTGCTGAGGATATGTTAAGTTCATTGGAAACGATTCTTACAGCATATGAACCTGAAGCCAGCTCTTTACATAAAAGTGTAATGTGTTCATGGAATTTCAGTTTGTTATCGATATACAAACCCAGAAATCTGGTGCATTGTGTTTCTTTGATTGTATTGCCATCTAGTATCAGCTCGTCGTAACTAAATTTAAAGTTAATAATTTTGGTTTTATCTACATTAAAACAAAGGAAGTTTGAATCGCACCATTCCTTAACTTTTGCTAGATCTGAGCATACTGTTTGCTTCAGGTTTACGGTATTTTTTCCATGCCATACTAGTGTAGTATTATCTGCAAATATTGTGAAGTCTCCTTCAATATGAATTGTAGGTAGGTCGTTCAGGTATAATAAGAAAAGAATCGGTCCTAGAACAGATCCCTGAGGTACTCCACAATATATATTTGACGGATTGGAATATGTATCACTAATTTTCACCATCTGTGTTCTATTATCCAAGTATGATCTGAACCAGTTGAGGCATGTATCTCTTATGCCATAGCAATCCATTTTTTTCAGCAGTATTCCATGATTAACACAATCAAAAGCTTTTGAGAAATCACAGAAGACTGCTGCAATGGATTCCTCTTCATTTAAGCTCGTATAAACCTTTTCTAAAAATGAGAAAATCGCATCGTTAGTATTTTTTGAACTTTGTAATCCGAACTGACATTCGTTCAAAATGTTTTCACTCAATAAGAATTGTAACAATCTTTTTTTAACCAATTTTTCAATAAGTTTTCGAGATAGTAGACAGTAGCGAGATTGGTCTAAAGTTAGAGGGGTTGGTGTTGTCACCTCCTTTGTGGAGAGGTAAGACAACAGCTGTTTTCAAGCCTGCAGGAAATATTCCTGTTGAAAAGGATTTATTAATAACATCTGCTAGTACTGATAGTACTTTGAAGGGTATATTTTTTAGAAGCCTCTTAGTTATACCATCCAATCCCGCTGCCTTATCATTTTTAATATCATTTAATGTTTGCTTGATTTCATGGACATTTGTAGGGGTTAATGTAAACTTAGAATTACAGCGGATTTTTTCGAGATAACTCAAGGGTTCACGTTGACATACAAGCTTGTCAGTCATATTTTTGGCAATTGTGCAGTAAAAATTGTTCAGGTTATTTGGTTCGATATTTATCTCTGCTGGTAATATGCTTGATTTTCCCCGTAGTTCATTTATTATGGCCCATTTCTCTCTAGGTTTATTTTTAGATAACTCGATCCTTTCTGCATAATGATTGTTCTTCGCCAGTTTAATTAGGTTTCTATAACTACTCCTATATTTATTAAAATAAGCAACAAAATTTTCATTTGATGTGAACTTTCTGATGGTGCGCAGAGATCTAAAATTTTTTGCAGAAATTTTTAATCCTTTGGTAACCCAAGGTTTTTTGTTTCTAATTTTGATATTTTTTAAAGGAAAACATTTGTTGAATTTATCAATTATCATTACTTGGAAAGTAGTAACAGGGTCAGTTGGAAGTTGTGATAATTTTTTTGACTAAAAATTCTGCCTTTTCTAAATTCACGATCTGTTCTTATTCTATCAAGCAAAAATTTGATCAGATAAGCCTGCAGGAATAACTGTCGTAATCGATTTATCTTCAGTAAAATTTGAACAAACATAATCAATTATACTAGATGATGAGTCTGTGATACGAGTAGGCTCGTCAATATGCATTTTAATGTTAAAACTAATAAATAGATTTTTCAAGTTTTCAAGAGTTTTACAGTCTCCTGAAAAATTTATATTGAAGTCCCCTGCAAGAATGATTTTTGATTTGACTGGTAGATACGATAAGAGAGTTTCCAACCTCTCTAAAAATGTATATATATTGCTGGTCAAGCCAGATGGTGTCCTATAAATACAAAGTATATACAAATAATTTTTTTTGTTGTGAGCTATCGAGAATTCGAATTCACCTTCAACTAGCATATCATCATACTTGTGAACATCTACTAACGGATATTCATCTACTTTATTTTTATTTATCAGAATCATTGTTCCCCCGTGCAACATTTGTTACGACAAGTAAATAGTAAAATTGTACCAACAACGCAAAAAACTACTAAGGGTCAAAAATTCATAATTTTTATAAAAATTAAATGTCACGAAAACGGTGAGACATTTTCATAGCAGGTAGGGCACCCTTTGATCTACATTCTCCTTCATTTTACGGGACACCCGTATATGAAGAAAATAATGTTAGGCTTGTTATCATATTGTCGGGATAAAAAAACTGATCATAGTTGACAAAACTTCTACATCCGACCAACAAACTCAAACTACATGTAATATGAAAGTATCACAGATATTACTCGAGGAAATATTTAATTACAGGGAGGTTTACAAAAAAAATCGATTCTTGGATTTTCTTCCTTACATATTTTTTGAATAGCCCTGTATATCATATATAAGTTATTGTTATTGTTACATATATTTATTTCATAATGACTTAATGTCACCTACTGACATGCAGTACAAAGTACCTATATAAAATTTTATTAAATATAGGGTACAGGTGCGATCAACTTTCTGACTCGCCCTGTAAAAAATGTTTGCATATCTTATTATAAACCAACCAGAAGCAAATCCAGCCAAATATTGAAATTCCTGAAAGTTGAATTATATTTCAAGTCAACGTTCCGTTTTTTTATTTTTGAGTATCCCTGTAGCAAAAGAAACATTCTTGATACATTGAAGAAAATAAGAAATACATGTTTTTAAAAAATGTCTATTCCAACTTCAACACTCTGTATCTCTGGAACTACTCATAGGATTGAGTTGGGCCCATGGACACTATTGTTCAGAAAGTCGTCAATTACAATATACTAACAATTCATGAAATTTCACCCAAGTCCATTCCTCCATAAGCCGGCTGCCTGGTCCTTTGTTGACAATTGTTTTGGCGAATATATTGGCCAATGTGTATGCCAGGCTTCGGAATTTGTTGGAACGTTCGAATGTAAATGCATAGCTATTCCCACGACACTTCTGAACACCTGCATTACAAATGACGTCAGTTACTGGGCACTATGTCTTACTCTCCAATCGTGCAATAACACTGCACTCACTAACACTAATAATACTGAGAAATAATAAACGCCGGCCGCGCACACAAACAAATATGCACTGTTATTTTTAATTGATAACAAGTCTATGCGTGTCATTCACGTATTCAATTGGCCAACGGAATACGATAAATAGTCCAGTGAATGAAAAGGGCGGAAAATTCTAGAAAAACCTCGGAAACACCTAATTTTCCATAAAATTACGGAAGTGTACATTCTCACGCTGTGCTACACCCATTTCTACGACAAGGGCGCTCTTCTTACGAACCCCTCACAGAAAAAACGCGAACGCACTTCCTTGGTCGATTAACAGGTATGAAACCAACTCCTTGCTTATCGTATCGATAACCACACTGGCGATATCTGGAGGATATCAAGTAGACCACTGAACGTTTCGTTTTTTTAAAAAACTACGTTCACCAGCCGAACACTCTGCCAGGTCGGTATCGCTTTTAGTTTTGTTGGGAAGAGGTCAAGCAGTAGGTAGACGGACGATAGAACTGGGCATAGTTCACTGCGAAGTAGGGTAATCTCCTACCAAACTTGAAACTCCAATTATCGGCATAACAAAGAACCCAACTTCTAAATTGACTGGTCGATTAGTTAATCCAACGTGTCTGCAACAAACCACCGCTAGTGGCAAAATTATTTTATTTTAACTTTTGTTTAAGGACCTACGTGTAGTTTTCTTATTCACCTACTAAAAATATTCAATAATGATTTCCACTAAACCAATCTTCAACCCGACCAGTGTGAACATTGACCAGGCTATTGAAGTGAAGTAGTTGAGTAAATGTTTTCGGTTTCCATTTCAATAATTTTGTGAGTTGTTGCCTGTAAGCGACGCGCAGATATATTCAAGATCATAGCTCTTAAGAAAGTCCACTACTTCTACCTTCATAAGTCTCGGTAAGTTATTAAATATTATAGGACCGAAATAAAAGATACTCCTTTGCATATGGGACTTTTTGAATATTGGAATGTACAAAGTGTGATCGGTAGTATGTCTTGTATTTCTAGAGTAACTGCTGTTTTTTTTTTTAATGAAAATCCAAATTTGGCTCTGCTGAGTTGTTTGAAATCTGTGAATGACGTTGTTGAAGATGCCTCCCCAGGCTGTTATACACTATCTGAAGACTGACATCAATGAATTGTAATCTATCAGTATAACTTTTCTATTGAAAATGTCTCTAAGTGTATAAAATTTATGAGTTTTCTAGATCTTTTGATGACATAGTTTATGTGTTCGTCCCACCTCATATGTTGATCTAACATCACTCCTCAGTATTTGATTGTGTTGGTTTTCTCTATTTTAGGACATGTGCAATTACCATAGCCTTGGCAATAATTTTTATGAATATCCAAGTTTCCTCTTTTTGGTTGATCTCTTTGGTCTAGTGAAAAGGCTTTAAATTTCGTTTTTGAGATATTAAGAGAAGGTTTCGATTCAGCAATTTGTAAAGTTTGTCGATATTATGTTCAGTAACTCGAAATAGTTCTGACCCACTGCTATGAGAGAAAACGATGGCAGTATCGTCTACATAAGAAATTATATGACCTTCGAAGTTTTCAATCTGAGTCATGTCATTTATGTAAATCAGGAAAAGAAGTGGAACAAGAATTGTGCATTGAGGTACACCCACAGTAACCACCGTTGAATCGCTTAGAGCATTCTGGATTTTGACCCTTTGTGTTCTATTCTGAATGTAGTTACGGAGTATTTCTAGTGTCGGGCCTCTTATACCATTGTCATATAACTTGCCTATCAGAATTTTGTTTAAAACCGTGTCAAATGCTTTAGCTAAGTCAAGAAAAACAGCCAGGCACTTCTTAGAGTCATCTAAATTTTGTATAATATGCTCTGATAGCTTTACGACAGCATTTTCAGTACTCAAGTTTCCTCTGAATCAGTTATAGTTCAGTCGACAGGTTGAAAAAAGTGGGGTTAGGTTGAAAAAGGTCGGAAGTTAATGAAACTTCAGGAGGTTCTTCAGGGGTGAGATTTCAACATTTTTTCAAGTTTTAGACCTCGAGGACCCTGTGCGAAAAAAGTAGGTGGGGAAAAACTGCAAAATTTTTGACCTCTCTCCGGTTTTTCCTCGATTACTTTTTTGTAGAGCGTAAAATTTTATACGATTTTGACTGAAGAAACATGTTTGTATGTGAATTCGCTACCGAGATATGGCACGTCAAAAAAAAGTTCATGTTTCAAATTTTTGCTAAAAAATTACAAAAAATGCAAAATTACAGCTTATTTCATCTTTTATACCCGAATTATGATGAAATGTTGTATTAATTGTGGTTCTTAGTTGAAGTCACCAACTTTGGATACCCCACTCCTCCTTCCCCCACCCAACCCCAATTCTCAAAAGCTAACTTTCTGATGAAAGCCAACCATACCTATTCACATCATTTTGGTATTGATATCAGATACTTTTCGGATCGATATCCCCCCGTTCCCCTACATAATTATCCCAGGACAGGAAGAAAAAAAGACGCAGTCCTTTCGTGAAAAAAATTATTGTAATTAACAATATTAAGTTAATCTCAAGGCATATATTATTTTGAGGAATGAAGATATTATAGCTAATCATAGTGGGTAAGTACTCATTTGTACTCATTACATATCCTGCAGAGATTTCTTAGCCGCTGGTTCTACTCGTAACAGCTCGTCGTCCTCCTGAGCGATAAGGCTGTCAATGATGTCGCTGTCGTCGTTTACGTCCAATATTTCTGGTGAGGCATTTATTTTTCCAAGAGTCCAGGTTCGTCGTTTGTTGGTCAAAATCAAGACATGGAGTAGAAGAAGCAGTGTCTCCGGAACCGCAGTTCGCGCACTATCCAAGAAGTTGTCAATCGGAGGATACTCAACTGTGTTGAATACTCTGGAGCGGATGTCTTCTACTTTCCTTTCGGTGGAGTACCAGTTATCGAACAGAATTTTGTCCCCAACCCTCTTCAAACTGACTTCAATCAGCTCAATCAGCTGTTGAATGGAAAACTGGCATTCATCACTATTCTCGTCGATGTATGAAAATATCACCTGCATGGTTTCGTCAACACTCGGCGATGGGCAGAATCCTCTTTTATGCGATGACTTAGGTGGATGATAAAACCTTGCGAGGCACTTTTGATGATACTCAGCATTGACGGCGACTAAATCAGTGTTCTGCAACTGGCTAATGCGCTCTACTATTTTCTTCCCCCAGTCGTCTCCACGCATCCTCGCTTTTTCGATGATTCTATTAGAAATTTTGGGTAGAGTCACTTTGACTGTAATATTGCGCCTTTCCAAGGGCAACTTTGTCTGTTTAGCTCTGAAATCATCAGTGATAGCTTCCTCACAAAGAAAACACGCATTGGTGAAGTCGAATTTCGCAACTTGTGACCATTGGGTAGGTGCAGGAAAAGGAGCTTTGGATGTGTCACATCCTCGACGTGTGAATGCAGCAATTAATTTCTCATTGTTGTACCTTGTTTGGCAAGCACTTGTGCACTCTTACTTCACTCAACTCACGCAGAAACTGTTCATCTGCCGAAAGTTTCCTTTTTACACTGGACTCCAACAGTCTGGCAACTCCTCTGGCTTTCACTACAGTTAGTTCACCTGCTTCAACTCCTCCTTCACAAATAAAAGATAAGTCTGATCTACGAGATATAGACGCCATCTCAGAAAATTACCCAAAAACCAAAACTGTCACTAACACTCGATGCTTCTTTCGCTAACAAAGTTATTCACTTCAAGAGCTGAAGGTTTCTAATGTTACTTATCTAACTTAATCTTATATATTTTCTGAGTGGTTAAACACTCTCTGTCCCATTTTTACCAATCCCTAATTTTAATTTTCTTATTACCTAATTTGACTATTCTACCTGAGGTACTTATACCCTTCTATAATTACTATTTTTCGATTTCTTCTTGGAATTAATGAAGAATAGAGTCATGTTGAAAGAATAAAATGAAAAGTGATCTAATATGACCTCAGAAATCGAAAACAAATAGGTCTAGGTAGCGCAGGTAGAATAGACAAATTTCAGCCTTCTATGTTGAATATTGGCTCATCGTTTGCATTCCGCAGTTCCACAGGAGCAGTGTTCTAACATCTATTGTTTTCCAGCTTTTTACTGCTGTAGCTGATCACACACTCCCCTCGGCCCGACACTCTCTTGTCCTTGGGAGGAACGACTTGACACCTGGTGGGCAAGCAGGGGTGGGGGTTATCTAAAGTTGGTGATTTCAAGTAGGAATTATAATAGCAACTACATTTCATCATAATTCTTGTATAACAGAAGAAATAGGGTGGAATTCTGCATTTTGTGGCGAAATTTGAAAAATTACCTATTCTTCGAAGCGCCATATCTCGGTAACCAATTGACACACAGACATGTTTGAGGCAACAAAAGGAATTTGACTATCTACAAAAAAGTGAAACGACGTTTTTGCTGTAGAACGTAAGGCAAAAAAGTTATTGAGGAAAAACCACACCAAGGTCGTAAATTTTGCAGTTTTTTCCCCCCCCCCCCTACATTTTTAGCACAGGGTCCTCGAGGTCCAAAGCTTGAGAAAATGTTATTCAATCATCCCTGAACAACATCTTAAAGTTTCATCAACTTCCTACCTTTTTCTATCTGAAACTACCTGTCGACTGAACTGTTAAAACATTGTTTAAATTCAACTATTTGATTATTCTTTCCCTTAAACAATATTCGAAAACTTTAGCGAAATTATTAGTTATGGATATTGATCGATAGTTCGATAGTTTGTGATTTTATTTTCCCGATTTATAGATTCGGGTAATTATTGATTCTTTCCATTGTTTAGGAAGTTTTCCTTTGGTAAATACTAGGTTAATGAGATGTAAATAGATGAAATTGTCTTGTAAGTAATTGTTTTCAACTTTTTCTGGCATACTAACTCCTATTTTTACAAAGTATTCGTTTGCTTCGATTTGGTCACCTGTTATCTCTCTTCCATTTTGGACAACCATGTGGACATTAGTGAGATTTTTGTATTTTGGAGTTATATTTGTGGCCTGGTTTATAATTTGCCATGTTTTCTTAGAATTATTTTCAATGAGTTTTTGTTGATAGTATGCGTTTTTTTTATTTTTCAAGAGTGTACTATGACGGTTTCTATAATTTTCATAATTTTCTTTCGTTTCTACAGTATTATGTCTTCTCATTATTTGTTTTAGTTTATCACGATGTCTAATAGAGGTTATGAGTCCGTTTGTAATACATGATTTGAGTTTTGTGGCTTTCACTCTATGCGATTTCATTCTGGTATTATTCAAACAAACATACGAATATTGAATATCAGTATTTTGTAAAATATTAAACCAGTCTTCCATTACTCGTAATCGATCAGTTTATATTCATAATCATTGATGGCATAATGATCGGTTAAATCTGTATCAATTACCATCGATTTTACTTCAATGTTGTTTAAGATTCCGTAACCATGAGGCCATAAACACGTTCTTAGATCACCTAAACGATATCCATCCCAACATAAAATTTACAATGAAGACCGAAATGAACAACTCCCTAGCTTTCCTGGACGTTCTCATCACGAAATCCAATAACTCTTTCACCCACACAGTACACAGGAAACAGACCCACACCAACCGATACCTACACGCAAACTCTCATCACCATCCAGCACAAACAAACTCCGTATTGAACTCCCTGATATACAGATCAATTCAGCTTACCGACAACCAGAATAGACCACAAGAGCTGGACAAACTAAAATCAGCCTTACTTCAAAATGGTTACAACAATTCGCTAATCGACAAGTCTATCCGCCATCAACTGACCCGTCCTCCAAAAACAAATGATCCACTAGAGAGTATTCAGCCACACAAAGCTTTCCTACCATACATCAAAGGTGTGACAGACAAAATCAGTAATATCTTGAGAAAACACGAGATAAAAACAATATTCACGGCCAACAACCAAATATTCAAATTCCTCAGATCTCCCAAGGACACAATACCAAACGATTCTCAAGGTATATATGAAATACCATGTTCAGACTGCCCGAGAAGTTATATTGGCCAGACTAACAGACGAGTAACTTCCAGAGTCTACGAACACGAACTTGCTGTGCGTCAGGCATCTTCTACTTCCGCACTTTATAAACATCGAGAAGACACAGGTCACAAAGTAGACTTCAAAAACACAAAAACAATTTCCACCGAGAAAACTCTGCTAACCAGGATCATCCGAGAAGCCCTTGAGATAGAGAAGCGCCCCAATTGCCTCAACACTCGCGACGACGGACGTAGACTTCCCAATACCTGGAAGCCTCTCATTGCATGCATCAACTCATTTCCCACCAACCCAGTTCCCGCACACAGCTCACTTAGCGCCAACCAAGTTCCCACACACAGTTCATCTAGCGCCAACTCAGTTCCCGCCCATAGTTCACCTCGCGCCAATACATTGCACACGGCCATTACAGCCACGTCCACTATAAATACAGTTCCTCAACCCACAATTCCTCAGTTCTCTCGAAGGAGTAGGCAGATTGAGACCTTAGAGAGAACCAGTGATGAGACATGGGGAGTAGGCAGATTGAGACCCCGACGTCAAGTCACAAAAACCTAACGTAATTATACCTGAGGAGTAGGCAGATTGAGACCTCAGCGTAGAATTACGTTTCAACCATTTATTAATTTTCTTTCTTTTTCAGTTCTTGAAAATGGCTCCAAAATCGGAGCCGAAACGTCGAATTTCAACAAATTCTAGACGCGGTTCAACCCGAACTTTTAGTTTTCATATATATATATATATATACATATATACATATATATTGATACATATATACATATATATTGATACATATATACATATATATTGATACATATATATATATATATATATATATATGAAAACTAAAAGTTCGGGTTGAACCGCGTCTAGAATTTGTTGAAATTCGACGTTTCGGCTCCGATTTTGGAGCCATTTTCAAGAACTGAAAAAGAAAGAAAATTAATAAATGGTTGAAACGTAATTCTAAGCTGAGGTCTCAATCTGCCTACTCCTCAGGTATAATTACGTTAGGTTTTTGTGACTTGACGTCGGGGTCTCAATCTGCCTACTCCCCATGTCTCATCACTGGTTCTCTCTAAGGTCTCAATCTGCCTACTCCTTCGAGAGAACTGAGGAATTGTGGGTTGAGGAACTGTATTTATAGTGGACGTGGCTGTAATGGCCGTGTGCAATGTATTGGCGCGAGGTGAACTATGGGCGGGAACTGAGTTGGCGCTAGATGAACTGTGTGTGGGAACTTGGTTGGCGCTAAGTGAGCTGTGTGCGGGAACTGGGTTGGTGGGAAATGAGTTGATGCATGCAATGAGAGGCTTCCAGGTATTGGGAAGTCTACGTCCGTCGTCGCGAGTGTTGAGGCAATTGGGGCGCTTCTCTATCTCAAGGGCTTCTCGGATGATCCTGGTTTGCAGAGTTTTCTCGGTGGAAATTGTTTTTGTGTTTTTGAAGTCTATTTTGTGACCTGTGTCTTCTTGATGTTTATAAAGTGCGGAAGTGGAAGATGCCTGACGCACAGCAAGTTCGTGTTCGTAGACTCTGGAAGTTACTCGTCTGTTAGTCTGGCCAATATAACTTCTCGGGCAGTCTGAACATGGTATTGTTTGGTATGAATTTTGATATGTATGTTATCATCCCTAAAAATCTTTCTAAGTCCTTTTTACACGATGAAACATTGAAAGCGGCCTTTCAATGACACTTGGCAGGCTTAGAAGTTGTACTTTTAATGCCTAGGCAGAAAAAGTCCACTTTTACTGCCTAGGCAGAAAAAGTTTGTTGCTAGGCAACCTTCCAAGTAATAATTTAAATCAAACTGGTTATTAAAATTGACAATGACAAAGTAAACAGTAAACAAACAAATTCAACAAACGTCATCAGAGGTAAACATAGTAACGCAGAGCCCAGTTACCTTTGATGAAATAATTTAGTTATTTGGATATTGATAATGAAACGCAATTTACATATGAAAAAGTCGATTTTGCGTGGAATTGGAACAAATTTAAAGAAACAATTATATGTTTCACACGGCAGAAAAGAAGATTTAATGCAAACACCAGCCGCAGCATTAAATCTTGTGCTTTTATGCCTAGTAAAACAAATAACTATTTTCATAATACTTTTTTCTCAAAATTGGCAGAACGTTTTTTTCATCAACGATGTAGAATGTTAAGTTTTCTGACAACTTTTTGACTTTACAATTCAAACGACATTTTCCTAATAATTTAATTGATTGTCCTGTATAAGTGGTTAATTTGGCCTTATCATTTATCAGATTATTTTTATTGACTTCTAATTTCTGTAAAAAATGTGCAGGAATAATGTTAACCTGCGCACTGTATCCAGTTTAAAATTTATTTTTGTTATATGCACATCTATCAAAACTTTCCATTCATTTTTATTTTCATTATTGATACAATCTATAAATAAATCTTATACCTGTAATAGAACTTCATTCACAGATTTGCACATTTTGGCATAATGATTTAATTTTTTGCACTTTCCACGTGCTTTTCCAAAAGCAGGACATTGATTCATCTCATGGTAGATTCCACAGCGATAACAGTTAAACTATGATTTCACTCGCGCACCATCACTTCTAAATCTTTAGTGATACGTTGAACGTTGGCTGGTTGATGGCCTTGAATACGACGATTCCTTCGGGAGGAATCTTGTTTGTGATGAGTATTTCCTTCTTGGTATCCTTTTTTCTTCATTTTATCTACTGCTCATTCCTTATTTCCTGTGCTTGAAATTTTCTATAACTGCTCCTTAGTTCTTTCTCCCACTCTACAAATGTCAATTGCTTTCGTGATTGTAACATTTTTTTACTGGTTATCAAACTGTCAGTAAGTTGTTCAAACTCACATGAAGCACTCAAATCACGAAGATCACTAATGTACTCATCAATACTTTCGTCTGGTTTCTTTTCCCTCGTAAGAAACATGTGCCGTTCATAGGTTACGTTTTTTTCATTATAATAATTTTCTAATTTCTGAATTAGAATATCAAAATCTATTTTATTTTCTCCAGATTCAAATCTGGAAGTTATTATAGATCTTCAACGCTCTGTCTCCTATACAAGTCAGAAGAAGCAAGGATTTATATTCAGAAGACTCCTTTGCAGTTTTTGTTGCTTGAAGAAACACCATAAATGTCTGTTTAAAAAACTTCCAATTATCTGAGAGACGCCTATTCCAGTTTAAGGGCTCTGGCTGATTTATATTAGTGTTCATATGCTGGTGAACGATGGCTTCCTCTTTAGTTGCATCAGGTATTATATCTTTTCAAACTTTTAAGTTACTTCAATATAAATTTTTTCACTTTTTCGACTGCGCCATGAAAAGGTCTTAATCAAACTACGATTGGTTGGAAACTGTTTTATTTTAAAAATCTGATATACCTACACGTACCGAGGATAATGGAATATATAAAAAGTAGTTCGATATAAAAACAATTCAGTACCATTCTCCTTGTTGGCTTTGAGCACGCGGTTTTCTGTTGGTTGACCGCGGTTTATACTTCCTTTGTTGTAGTGAATGTAAATTAATAAGTTATAGAAGTTCACTTTTCTTATGTCAAATATTTTCATTTCATATTTTTTGTTGAGTAATTTCTTACTTATTTTTAACTTTTTAGATCGATTAGTGCTTTTTGAAATGAACATCGAGAGCACTATCTCACCCAAGGATTCCATATTGAAATGTGTATTCACTTAGGGCGTAGTATAACAATTTCATATGAGAAATAACCAATAACTTGAAATATTTTAATCTGATCAGCATACTTTTCCCAGTATTGACTATGTTTGTTATGTGCTTATCCCATCTTAGGTGTTGATCAAATAATATATCTGAATATTTTCTTAAATAAGCTGAATGTATTTCAATAAAATCGATATTATTTTGAATTCTGGAAGTCGATTTTTATAGCATGCGTAGGGCCTATATTTTTTTAGGAAACTTGTGAAAATTTATGATTTTCATCATGTCGTACTCTGATGATGATATGAGAATGGTGCATTTGGTGTCTCCGTAAAATATTACTGTATCATCAGCATAAATTTTCATTCCACCAACTGTATCGAGGAACAGGAATTTGTTAAGATGTAGTATGAAAAAATTTGTCCCGGCACGGAGCCCTGAGGAATCCCACACAAAACAACCTCCTTACTGTCACAAGTTTGATGAATTTGTACAATTTGTTTTTGGTAGCATAACTTGTGAGGAATCCTCCGTATCCCGTCTCTCACCAAGGCTTCTGATAAAACGTGATGCACTGATAGATCAAAGAAGATACACAGCGTTGGGTGTCCATCATAAACTGCTTAGTAAATACTCTAACAGAGATTTCCTGTTTCAATACTGAACTGTTTTTTAGATACCAAATCAAATTTATTCTTATTTTCACTCAATCTCCGTTATATGACTTCAAATTTTTTTCTGCTGATCAACGAGATAGTTTTTTAGTTCACAGGTAAACTCTCCCCCTTTATAATATATCATTAACATATACATATAAAATGTTCAAGTGACATCTCAAACATAGGTACGTTATTCTGAAAAACAAGAACCAAGTATTTCAATATTTCCTAGATCTCTAATAATAGCCGTCGTCTACCCGAACAGGTCATGCCTTCGGTATATTCTGCGAGTGCTTATGAGGGAGTAGGGAGTATTATTATTATTATAAATCAGCAATAAAATACTCTGTTTCTCTAAAAATAACCAATGTTTAAGTGCGAAAAACGGATAACCTGTCAGTTTACCCCTTATTTTCATTAAGAGATCCCGTTTCTCCTATTTTCTCTTCTGCTGTCTCAGTTCTTGAAAAACTCGGCGAAAGCGTTTCCGTAGAAACTTTTAAACTGTAAAATATGAATTTAAACCGGAAAAATTACCAAACAAGTTATTCATACATCATGTAGAGAGCTAAGAGCTGAGAGTATGCAGTACCTATTCGTTTAATCGAGTATCTAACAAGGTGTCCACTTTTATTTAAACTGTAGGTCCCGGATCTTCCTTGCTCGCACAAGCTATACTTTTCAGAGGTTTTCTCCGAACAACAAACAAAAAAAACAAGTTGTCTGCTTATTATTTTCATATCCTTGAAAATACCAAGTCAAGATATAACAGTCACTAATAACAATTATAGGTAGTTTTTTTTTATTATGGAAACTTTCTTGTTTGAAAAATTAGGAGTAGTCTTATAATAATATATACGATTCAAGAAAGTGTGGAGACCTATTTGATATTTTTGGCGATGATTATTATTTCTCCGATTGATTCGGCCGTTACTTGATGAAGATCCATAGTAATTTATAGAAAATACCCAGTAAACGATTTGATCTTCACAACTTTATTTTAAATTGCTACTTGATAAAGCTAATGTTTTAGCGAAATATGTCGTGATATTTTAAATGTGATAAATTTAAAAAGTTTTGAAGATCAAATTGTTTCCTGGGTATTTTCTACAGATTATTATTTCATTTTGAACAAGAACAACGAGCATTTCCCTCCAGTAACCTAAAACCAAGATACCGATTTACTACACAGTTATTGAAGTGATTATCTGTCAGCTTATGAAAGATTATTTGATTTCTTTGTATATGTATTTTGATCGAAATATCAAAACAGAAAATATTTTTTTATAAGTTTGTCCTTCTACACTTATACCGGGTGGCTACGGAAGTATTGCCTACGGAATATCTCAGTTATTGTATGAAGTAGGTTTGTGAAATTTGGAGCGTCGATATAATGACATAAGAGCTAGAATTTGAGCATATTGACATGTCGAAGTTAACTTCCGGTCTGACCGGAAGTATCATCAACTTTCTTATTTTAAATGGAAACCCTATTTTTTTTTCTTTTCGCTTTATTCAGCATTCAATTCCCTTTCTGATGACATATCACAAGTTGGTATCTAACCAGAAACTAGATCAGAAAAAAATTATTATTGAAATTCACCGAGTAGGCCGTGGAAGCAAAATGAAAGCCAAAAATTGAAAAGTTGGCTATGGAAACCATACGTCACTTGATAACAGTTGCTCTTGCTCTATTATCGCCGTACGCAAAAATAACATTACAAATAATGTGGAATGATGAATTATATCCTGTAGGTTCTAGGTTAAATAGGAACATAAACGTACTTGGTCTGTGCCATCGTCCATAGATATTCTAATATCTACCTATGAACGATGTTTGTGCTATTCAGAATAATCATTCCATTGCAATAATCATTCGAACCAAAATATTAACAAGTAGGCTGATTAAGATGTATTTTGGAATGAAACAAAAAAGAAACGAGAGCTCTCACGAACGCTGCTATCCATATTATTTTGACGTTCGAAGTAGTGTTTTTGATTCTGCCATTTTAAAAGGGTTTGGAAATCGAAATCAGTTAGTGGAATATTCAAAAAATGCCCCGTTTTTCACGAACCGAACAAATTGATATGCTTCTCATTTATAGTGAATGTTTAAAAAATTCTTATGCCGCTGAACGATTGTATTTAGAGCGATATCCAGGGAGGCAGCAACCGTCAAGAAGGTATTTCCAGTGGCTTGAAGAAAAATTAAGAACTGAGCCTGATGTTCACGAAGACCAAGAAGCATTTGTTATTAATGAGAAAACTGAAATTAATGTATTAGCTTTAGTACAATATGATAGCACAATTTCCTCAAGGCAGATTGGCGCCGAATTAGCTATAAGTAAGGACTCTGCTAGGAAAATTTTGAAAAAACATCGATTTAAATCCTTCAAGTATCAGTTGCATCAACATTTGTATGAAAATGACGGTGAAAGGCGCCTGGAATATTGTAATTGGTTTCTTCGACAAAATGCTGAGAATCACCTATTTAACTATTATATCTTGTTTACGGACGAGTCAAGATTTACCAACAATGGATTATTTAACAGGAATAATACAAGGTAGGTACTGTACTCTATTTGGATTATTGTCGATAGTCGAAGTGTAAAGTGCTAAAAGTGTGAACGGTCTTTTGTTTCAGGTACTGGGCGATAGAAAACGAGCACCGGTTTCGACAAGGTGGCTTCCAGGAGAGATTTGGTGTGAATGTTTGGGCAGGAATAGTTGGAACTCATATTGTTGGCCCCATTCTTTTTCAAGGCCAACTAACCGGAGAGAGATACTTTAATTTTTTAACGAATGAAATTTCGGAATTCATTAACAACCTACCAGCGGAAATAACTGAGAGAATGTACTTCCAGCAATATGGCGCCTCTCCGCATAATTCAAGAATAGCGAGAAATTATCTTCAAAATCGCTTTCAAGAGAGACTTATAACAACCCATGGTCCAGTCAGGTGGCCACCAAGGTCACCTGATCTTACTCCGTGCGACTTTTTTCTACGGGGGCATCTTAAAAATAGGGTGTATTCCACACAGCCTACAACTCTACATGAGCTAGAAGTAAAAATTCGTAGAGCTTTCCAAGATATCACGCCCCAAATGTTGAGAAACGTTTTACATGAAAATATCACCAGAGTCAATAAATGTATTGACGCTGAGGGAATGCATTTCGAACATTTGTTTTGAATTTATTTTATCTTTAATCCTATCAATTTGAATTTTTTTTTTTTTTTCGATAAATCTGTTTTTTTGGTATTTGAATAATAATAATTCGATTTTTTGGTATTTCATTTCAAAAAATTACTTTCTATTATATCATTAGAAAGGAATGGTTATGCTGAATAGTACAGGCAAGAAAAAGTTGTATGTTCCTATTTAAGTTATGGACCTACAGAGTATTGTTTTTTTCCCAATTTTTCCAATATTTTTTTTGGCGGCTTTTTATAATGCCGACGAATGAAAATAAAATATCACAGTAGTAGCAACTGTTATCAAGTGACGTATGGTTTCCATAGCCAACTTTTCAATTTTTGGCTTTCATTTTGCTTCCACGGCCTACTCGGTGAATTTCAATAATAACTTTTTTCTGATCTAGTTTCTGGTTAGATACCAACTTGTGATATGTCATTAGAAAGGGAATTGAATGCTGAATAAAGCGAAAAGAAAAAAAAATAGGGTTTCCATTTAAAATAAGAAAGTTGATGTTACTTCCGGTCAGACCGGAAGTTAACTTCGACATGTCAATATGCTCAAATTCTAGCTCTTATGTCATTATATCGACGCTCCAAATTTCACAAACCTACTTCATACAATAACTGAGATATTCCGTAGGCAATACTGCCGTAGCCACCCGGTATATATTTTTAGATTAGAATCTCAGAAACGAATTTTCTTCCACAAACTCAAACAATTCAATCAATACTTACAAGGAAATATTTCTTATCCTCTTTTCAATCATGAAACAAATATTAATAAAATTTTCGGACAAATTATTACTATATTTGATCATTGGATGATATATAAGGTTCACTTTCATACTTACCGTTTCCAAATAATGTCGTATATTGTGGCCAAACGCGATATTATGCCCAACTGATATTTTCAGCGGCTATCGCTATATATTTCAAGCTTTGAAGCTAGCAAAGTGAATTATTCATTGCTTATAATAATAATATTTTGTTATCATTTACTCATTTTTGGTTGCAAAAGAGACCTGTAAGAAATTATAAAAAAACTTTCCACAAACCGTGCCAACCTGTATAAAGACAACTTATGAAAGATTAGCGTTCTTTTCTTTGACCAAACGCGATAGTATGCCCAACTGAATCAAAAAAATCCAGACAGTATATGTTCACACAAATGCAAATGTTTACTCAAATATACAAATAATTTCTCGACTCTATTGGCACCGGTTCTCCTGGATACATTCACTTGCCTTATTCCAGAGATTAAACGGTGCGAAAAGTAATAAGGATAATAAAAGGTGTTTGTCTATGAGTTGGTTTGGTTTTTGGTATTCGTCGTATTGTATGACCTTCTGCCGAATTCAGCAAAATTGTACAACTCATAATCAGAACAGTAATTGTTCCTAATAGAGAATTCATACTGAATATTTTTTGGTTTTCTTGAAATATCTATAAATATTTCACCCATATGTGCACCTTCAGAGAAGGGTAACAAATTTTCCTAAAACAAACCGAAAGGCTCAAACAGCCCAATTCAAGCATAAGATCTGTTTTTTATAGCATGAAGCATTTTCATGTTGCACACAATTATAAGATGTAGTCCTAATGACCGTCGTGGTATTAGCCAGAGAAGTAGATATTTTCTGTCAGATATTTGGTTCATCAATTTGTGAGAACCATTGGACAAAAGAGTAGTCGACACTGTCGAATTTATTAGGTCTATTTATTTGGCATATCCGGCAAACTCCTCAGATTATTTTCGAATCCTTTGTATGACTTACAATTCTGTTAGAAGCTTCATAATCTTGTTTTTTTTTCACTTTGAATAAATATTATTTAATTAGTTTTTATACTGCAATAAAATTTTACAACCAGAAAAATTACAATACGATTTTTACCATTTTTAGGTTTTGGTTCTTCCATCAAAAAATAATGTGGAAATTAAAACATTACTGTACCAGATTTATTCAAGAATCCAGACTCTCAGTTACTTTTTTCTATATTAATTTCCATAAAAGACACAAGTATTATCGCAAAAAATTGTTTTTGATGTAAGTTGTTCAATAGACCCTTTCGAAAAGTATCCTAGTTTTCATCAATTTTGAAGAAGCTACACAACATAGATATTATTTCAAGGAGCGTTTGAGAGAATAAACCATTTGGAGGCTCCGACGAGATAGCTGCTAACTGAAAACTCATGCAGGGTAACGATGACTACACTCAGACTGTGGCCATAGAGCTGTTGAAAACTTCCTTCGACATGTACTGTACTGATCTGGAGCAAGCTTTAAATCAATCGAATCCTAATATAGCTCAAACTCAAGGTACATTCAAATTATTGACAAGATTGAATGATGAATTTGAAGAGGAGTCTAACAAACTGATTCATTCGATGCTTAGCAAAAGTTATGATAGACTCACACCAAGCAATGATTAGATTCAGTTCTCTCGCTTTTAGCGTAGAACAGCTCATGACGACCAATCTCGAGAAGAATCATTCTGTTTCTTCAAACAGACACAAACTTAACCTACCAAAAATTGATTTTCGATAGTTTGGCGGCGAAATAAAAGATTGGTTGCACTTTTGGAGTTTATTCAAGCGGATCCACGATGATGATTATATGGAAAACGATGATAAATTTCAATATTTACTGCAATCTATAATCCCAAATTCCAAAGCACGACAGCTGATTGAAAGTTACCCACCAACCGGTAACAATTATTCTAAGGCAATAGATAGTTTAAAAAACAGATTTGGTAGAGACGATTTACTTATAGAGTATTATGTTCGATAACTTCTGAAGCTAGTCTTCAATAATCTCACTAATAAAACCAACAATTTAACGTTACTGTACGATAAAACGGAATCCCAGTTGAGGGCACTGGAAACTCTTGGTGTCACTACTGACAACTGTGCAGCTATGTTTTATCCCTTATTGGAATCGTGTTTACCAGTAGAAATATTGAGAACATGGCAAAGAAATTCTATGTTTTCCACAATTGATCCCTTGAAGATACGTTTGAAAAAGCTAATGGAATTTTTGAAACGTGAAGTAGAAAATGAAGAAAGGATATCATTGGCTACTAATTTTGAAATTAGAAATCGAAAGAAAGAACCAGAATCGAAACCAAACGTGCCATCTGCAACTGGATTTTTCAACCAGAACCCAAGATGTAGTTTTTGTCGAGAACAACACCAAAGTAACACTTGTCAACAAGCATTGGAGATGTCACTTGAACAGAGGAAGAAGAAACTCCTTCAGAATGGATCCTGCTATCGGTGTTTACGTCAAGTTCATCTGGCACGAAAATGTAATATGTTTTCTAAGTTAAAATGCACCACATGTGGAGGTAAACATGTTCCACTGATGTGTTCAAACGAAGACCCTGAGAAGCCTAGTTCATCCAAGAATTTTTCAACTCCAAATGCAACTACAAAAACAGAATCTTTGGTAGATACTCCAGTGACCACAGGGAAGTCGAATCATACTAACAACTATGTATTCTTGCAAACATTGGCTGTTAACATTATCTACAATGGTCATAGTAAAAGAGCAAGAGCCCTACTCGACACTGGCTCTGAAAGATCTTACATTTCAAGGAAAACAGCAGTTAGTATGCAGATGTAAGTTGTAAGATCTGAAGAAATGATGCACTCTCTCTTTGGTGGATATAATACAGACAGTTTAGACGGGAAATAATCTTGTAAGTACATTAGAAGTCTATGACCAAGTTGTTATTTGTGGAAATATTGGCAGTATTAATGGTGGTTATTGGTAAAGCTCCAACTGATGTGAGTGTTCCAAAAAATAGTTGCATGATTGTCACAAGCATGCTTGTAAATGATAAAATGGTGTCTGATCTTTGGAACCTCGAACTTCTTGGTATCATTGACCCAGTCAAAGAATTAACAAGATTAGAAACCGAAAAAGCAACAATGGAATATCTTGAATCGACTGTCACGAGAGATGAGGATTCCAGGTATGAAGTTAGTCTCCCATGGAAAGAAAACCACCCTGTTCTACCGAAAAATTTTCACGTGGCCAAAAAACGATTAGGTTCATTGATGAACAAATTGGATAAGGATGGTTATCGTGAAGATTATGATAAAGTACTTCAGGAATGGCTGGAAGAAGGAATCATAGAAGTATCCAGAGATCACCAAGGGCATTACCTTCCCCATCGACATATTTTGAAGTTAAACAGTGCCACTACGAAATTGCGACCCGTGTTTGACGCTTCAGGACGAAAATATTCTCATAGTCCATCAATGAGTCAATGCTTGGAAAAGGGAATCAATTTTATTGAACTCATTTCATAAATTTTAATCCGATTCAGACAATTCAAGTATGGAGTGATATCAGATATCCGTAAAGCATTTTTACAAATTGGTCTTAATCATCATGATTTTCCCAAGTTTTTATGGTACACCCCTGGAAATGAACTGAAGATTTTCAGACACTCTCGAGTAGTTTTTGGTTTGACCTGCAGTTCGTTTTTACTTGGAGGAGTCATTCAACACCACCTTCAGAACGTGTTAACTGAAAATTCCAAATTTGATAAGAAATTTCTAACAGTTCTTGGAAAAAGCTTTTATTTCGATAATAGTATCATCAGTTTTGACTATCATGAAGAAATAGAAAAATTCAAAGAAGATGCTCAAAATGCGATTATTGAAGCGAAGATAGATTTGAGATGTTGGGAATTTACAGAAAAACAGAATGTCAAGGATGTGACAAATTTGACATCTGTTCTAGGATTAAAATGGAATAAATTCACCGATACACTGGGAGTTTCATTAGAAAGTCTCCAAAGTGGTACAATTTCAGAACACCTGACCAAAAAGATGATCTATTCCACTGTTGGCAGAATTTTTGATGTGATAGGCTTCATTTCCCCAGCTTTGCTCATTCCTAAAGTATTGTAAAATAGTTGTAAATTGAAAATACCTTGGAACTCTAGAGTACCTGATGATATCAAACAAAAGTTTTTCGATTGGTTTGATGAAATCCAGCATTTGGATACCGTCAGAATTCCCAGGTGGATACGTCCAGGTGTAAAAGAGCAATGTCAACATGAAAGCCTTCATTTATTTTGCGACGGCAGCAAAAATGCATATGCAGCTGTAATTTTTTCAAGAGTGGAATCTTCAAATACAACACAGATTAAGTTGATTCAATCAAAGAACAGAGTGGCACCGATCAAGGAACTTTCAATCCCACGTTTGGCGTTGTTGGCAGCGACCATCGGCTCCAGAATTTTGACCTCAGTTAGAGAAGAATTTGATATTCACATTCCTGTGTATATGCTCAACGGTTTTGAGCTGGATAAAACACAATGAGAACTGGAAACCTTTTGTTAGGAATCAAGTCCATGAAATTTTGAGTCTCACCACACGAGAATCTTGGCATCACGTTCCAGGAGCAATGAATCCAGCGGATTTACCATCAAGAGGCTGTCTACCCAAAAAATTGTTGGAATGCAAGTGGTGGAACGGACCTGAATGGTTACTGAATCTTCCAGAAAAATGGACAAACCAAGTGTATGACGTTAACGAGAAATTTGTATTTGAAGAAAAGTTAAAAGGAGTAACGTCATGTGGTGAAATATGCAATACACTGTACGTTACTTCATTTAACATTTGAACTTACATAATTAGTTTGCAAAATTACTTTGACATTTGTCAATCTGTTTCTGCTGAATTGTCAGTATAGTTTTCAGTTGAATAAACCCTTAACTACTGAAGTGGTATATCATTACAATTTATTCAACTGATTTAATTGGAATGACAGAATCTAATCAAACTCCTTCAACGAGCCAATTCGGCCTTGCTATGGAAAGATTTCTGAAACCAGAGGTTCGACACAGATCCCAACTCTTCCAAAGCAGCGCAGGAATGGATGCATTGGTTGAGAACTTTTGAAAATGTTCTGGCATCTCTTGGAAATCTAGATTCGAACCATAAACTGAAGCTGTTGATAAACTACGTACATCATTCCATTTACGAACTAATATCCGAGTGTAATTCATATGAAAGTGCTATCGAAACTCTTAAGAAGATTTATGTCAAGGAAAAAAATTATGTGTTTGCACGTCATCAATTATCAACAAGGAAGCAAATACCAAACTTAAGCATTGACCAATATTTACAAGCTTTGAAATGATTGGCAAAAGAGTGTAATTTTAAGAGTGTTTCTGCAGAAGATCATCGCGATTTTTTCATAAGAGATACATTTATAAATGGATTATTTTCCACACAAATTAGACAGAGACTTCTGGAAAAAAGCTCTCTAACTCTCAAAGATGCAGAAGATCAAGCTCGTTCGCTCGAATCTGCTCAAAAACAGTTCGAAGTATACTCGTCGTCTTCAAGTCTTGCTGCTACAGTTGATCCTGGTAATTTAGTAGCGGTTTCCACTCGAAACTCCCTGATGAAGTGCTATTTTTGTGGAAATAAGTACCATGGAAGGAAATTGTGTCCCGCAAAAGATGTTGACTGTGGTTCCTGTGGAAAAAAGGGTCATTTCCAGAAAGTTTGTAGGAGTAGGCAGAAATTCAAGCAAACTTCAGCTTCCCTTGTTACTGAGAGTTCGAACCCATTATTAGCAGCTGCACCAAAATGCTTGTCAAAGTCACTGACTGAAGTTTTTGTGAATAAAATACAGGCTGATCGATACTGGAAGCTTAGAGACATACCTTAATGAAAATTTCATCAAATTACATAACATACAAATATTCCCAAGCTATCGACAAATTTGCATGGCATCAACTGCTTTGCTATCAACTGTAAGTGGACATTGTATTGTTGATTTAGAAATGCAAGGACATTTTTATCCTAATATGAAACTATCTGTCATACCCGATCTATGTGCCGATGTGATAATTGGACACGATATTCTCAGTCAGTACAACAAAATCGTCATCAACTTCGGAGGACAAAAGTCATCCCTATCCATATGTTCATTGGCCATGGCAAACATTGTACCACCGCAACTTTTTTCGAACCTATCGTCAGGGTGTAAACCAATAGCAATCAAATCCCGTCGTCACACCGCAGAAGATAAAAAATTCATTTGTGAAGAAGTAAAAAGACTTCTATCAGAAGGAATAATTGAAAAAAGTAACTCTCCTTGGAGAGCTCAAGCGCTAGTAACCAAGAACGAAAACCACAAAAAACAAATGGTTATCGATTACTCCCAGACTATAAATCGGTATACTTTTCTTGATGCATATCCATTGCCCAGGATTGAAGATATATTAAATGAAGTTTCCAAACATAGAGTATTTAGTACTTTAGATCTACAAAGTGCTTATCATCAATTGCCATTGATGAAGGAAGAGCAAATATTTACAGCTTTTGAAGCAGATAATCAATTGAATCAATTTAAAAGGGTTCCATTCGGCGTCACGAATGGAGTCGCATGTTTCCAACGAGTAATCGATAATATTATCCGAAATGAGAACCTATATGGAGTATATGCCATCTTGATGACGTCACCATTTGTGGAAAAACAAGCACAGCACAACGATAATCTACACAAATTTTTCAAAGTTTGTAAACTATACAACCTCACAATCAATTATGATAAAAGTCACTTCTGCAAGCAGTCTATCAAGTTACTTGGTTATCTTAGTGAAAATGGCACTATTAAACCAGATCCTTCAAGACTCGAAGCGCTTATGAATATAGACGAGCCTCGAGATAAACACTCACTGCAAAGAATTGTCGGAATGTTTTCTCACTACACACGATGGATACCTCGTTTTTCTGATAAAATCCATTCACTAATAAACTCTAAAACATTTCCCTTACCTGAAAAAGCCATTTCTGACTTTGAGAAGATAAAAAGAGATACAGCAGATTCTGTTGTTACTACCATTGATGAAAATGTACCTTTTGGGGTTGAAACGGATGCATCTGAACATGCAGTAGCTGCGTGCTTAAGTCAAAATGGTAAGCCAGTTGCGTTTTTCACAAGAATGCTGTTTCAATCGGAACAAAGGCTTTCAGTAGCAGAAAAAGAAGCGTATGCGATTGTTGAATCATTGAAAAAGTGGAGACATTATCTGACAGGTAGACATTTTCAATTAATAACAGACCAGAAGTCAGTTTCTTTCATGTTCAATACTTTTCATAAAAGTAAAATAAAAAATGAAAAATTCTCAGATGGAGATTAGAACTAGCATGCTATAATTACGATATCATCTATAGACAAGGAAAAAGTAATACCGATGCAGACACTTTTTCAAGGATTTGTAGTACAGCCGTGGAAAATCCTCTTTTCGAATTACATCAATCCCTTTGTCATCCCGGAATCACCCGTATGAATCATTGGATAAAGACTAGGAATCTTCCATATTCCGTTGAAGATATTCGGAAAATGTCATCAGACTATCCGGTATGTGCCGAAATAAAATCAAAATTTTATCATAACACAAACAAGAAATTAATAAAAGCCACGGCTCCTTTAGAAAGTTTGAATATTGATTTCAAAGGGCCTCTTCCAACATGCACAGAAAATAAGTACCTCTTGACTGTAGTGGATGAATATTCAAGATTTCCCTTTGCATTTAGCTGTCGTGACATGACATCAAATACTGTTAAAAAATGTCTTGAACAAATTTTCACTATTTTTGGAATGCCTTCCTATGTCCATTCAGATCAAGGGACTTTATTTATATCCGAAGAGCTGAGAAACTACCTACATTCTAGAGGAATAGCGACAAGCCGTACAACTCCCTACAATCCCGAAGGTAACGGACAAGTTGAACGCTATAATGGTATTGTTTGGAAATCAATTCTGCTCGCGTTGAAATCAAGAGGACTTCAAGTAAATCAATGGGAAGTGGTTTTACCCCAAACGCTGCACTCCATTCGATCCTTGCTTTGTACCGCTACCAACTGCACGCCTCAAGAGAGAATGTTTTATCATGCAAGAAAATCTTCTTTTGGAATTTCTATGCCATCCTGGCTTACTTGCCCGGACCAGTACTAGTGAAAAAGCACGTGAGGAACTCGAAATATGACCCGTTAGTGGAAGAAGCTTATCTCATTGAAGCTAATCCTGATTATGCTCTAGTTCGATTAACTAACGGTCGAGAAACAAATGTATCTCTCAAGCACCTGGCCCCAAGAGGTATATCATTAAACGTCAATGGTGAATCAAGACGAAAATCGAATCGAATGGTTTAGGGACACTTTTGAAACATTTGGCAATCACAAAACCATCATGCGATTAGTAGCTTGGATGATGCGGTTCATGAGAAATTTCATTATAAAGAAAACCAAGAGATTTGGACCTATGTATATGGACAAGAATTGTCAGTAGAAGAAATAGAAGGAGCCGAAAAAGTTATAATCTGGAATATTCAGCAAGAGTATTTTGAAAAAATCCAGAACTCGTTGAAAAATTTCACATTACTAAATGATTATGGGATTTTGAGGAGAGACGAAGATAAGTGAAAGGGAAGACACAAGATCCTTTAAATATCCAGCTATTTTACCAGGAAAACACCCAGTTGTAAAGTATCTCATCTATGGCAGACATGTCAAACTGTTGCATGCTGGGGTTCAAACCGTTTTAGCAAATCATAGAAAAGGATTCTGGATAATTGGAGGAAAAAAATCTGTAAGAGCTGTAATTTCGAAATGTATGATTTGTCAAAGACACCATTCAAAACATCTCGAAGCAGTCCATGTCCCAATACCCAGAAATAGGGTAAGATATGCCTCAGTGTTTGAAATGATTGGAGTAGATGCAACAGGCCCTCTGATATCAAGAGATAAGGCCAAAGTTTGGATATTGATTTTTACGTGCACCATTTACCGAGCTGTCCATTTTGAGATGATTACGTCGATGTCAACAGACTGTTTTTTACTGAGTTTTCGACGGTTAATTGCTAGAAGAGGCCGACCTGCAGTTGTGTATAGCGATAACGGTACCAATTTTACTGGAGCCGAAAATGCCCTAGCTGAACTAGATTGGGAAGAAGTTTCAAAAAAGCCACTGTTGAAAGAATCAAATGGGAATTCAATCCTCCAACAGCAGCTTGGTGGGGTGGTTGGTGGGAAAGTTTTATTAAGCTATTGAAAAGATTGCTCAGAAAGGTTTTGAAAAGAACTTCATTAACATTTGAAGAACTGGCGACGATTGTATGCGATAGTGAAGCCGTCGTAAATCGACGCCCATTAAAAGGTTTAACAGAAAGTGATGACTGGAGAACATTGGCACCTGCAACATTTTTGCAAGATATAACCGAAAACGGATTTCCAGATTTGGATAAAATAGAAGCTACATACTTGAGACGACGGTATCGGTATAGATTGAAAGTGATGGACGAATTAAGAAAACGATTTCGAAATGAGTATCTTCGTATTATGAAAAATCGGAAAAAAGCGATCAGAGAAACCGTTCCTGAAGTAGGTGATTTAGGACTGATAGAAGTGGAACATTCTAAAAGATTTGAATGGTCTCTAGCACGCACACAAGAGGTTATTCCAGGAAAATAATGTGTTATAAGATTACTACGCCTGAAAATTCCATCGGGCAATTAAATTATGAGGCCAAATCAATTGGAAAGTATCCGAAAATTGAGGAAGTGAAAAACCTTAAAGAGGATATCGCACAGCAGACGGAAAATAAAGACCCAATTCATTTATCTGTTTTGACTGAACCAAATACCAGCCAACCGAACAAAGAAGAAAAGGAGTCAGAAAAAGTTACACGATCTGGAAGAGTTGTTAGACCCCCTTAACGACTGAGTTTATGATAAAAATGTATTTCTTCGAAATTATGTGCCAGATTTATTCAAGAATCCAGACTCTCAGATATTTTTTTCTATATTAATTTCCATAAAAGACACAAGTATTATCGCACCTATATGTTGACTTAGGTATGTTTTTCGATTGACAGAAAATAATAAAAAAATAGTTTCTGATGTAAGTTGTCAAATAGACAGACCCTTTCGAAAAGTATCGCAGTTTTCATCAATTTTGAAGTAGGTACACAACTTAGATATTATTTCAAGCAGCGTTTGAGAGAATAAACCAATTACAATTGATGTAAAATCTACTTCAAAAAGTAGTGTGGTTGACAGACTTTTTAAAAAAAATATGGTTAGGTGCTTGTAGTGGACCATCTACTTACCAGGTAGTGAACAATTATGAAACATCAAAACTTCTATATTCGGGCAATTTTTAGCAATAGCATCCAACCCGATTTCTGTAACATTCGAGCAATTTTCGATTCTCAGTTCCTTAATCTTTTTTCCACTGTCTCCTTCAACTAAACAAAGAAGGCCTTCATCCGATATCTGCAAAAAAAATACTTTTTACAGTTGTAATCAAATTAAATCATATTAGTTTTCAAACGGACCAGGTGATTTTCAGAAAAACAGTTACGCTTGAGTTAGTGGAACTATCAATGGTGGGTAATAGGTGTGAGTTCTATACACAAACCCCCAAGAAACCCTTAACTTGTAACTTTTATGTAGTTCGGTTAGCGACGTTGTATAAAGTTATGCGCTGCAATTCGATTTTTGTTTTTTTTAAGGTTTCTCGTGGCTCAAAAGCTTTATCGGCGCCTTCGGTAGGATAACAGATGAATAGAAATCGTGAAATTCGTCAATTTTGACTGATAATCCGTTATTGAAAGAACAGCTTTAATCGACCACCCAGAAATCAGCACGCTCAGTCGCTGTGAACAAGTAAATTGTTACTAAATCATTAAAAGTCCAAAATTATGAACATTCTTACTCAATTGTTTTTAAATATTTTCGTAACTTATCCTTGAAACGCAAATAAATGCCTTAATCCATACTCGTCAATAAACGTCTATTGATCGCAGTTCTGTGAGATCTGTCAGAGAATTTCTTGAGAATGATGGAGATATATTGTCAGCAATGTCAAACGGAAATAATTTTTTGTGTGCAAAAAATGAATAAAACTTGTGAGCACCTTGCTTCAACCTTTTTGTTGGCTAGCGAATTTCAAGTTCTACGAATTAGAGGCATAATTATATATGTGCACGAGAAGCCATTTTGATGCTTGAATAACTTGAAAGTTATCTCGATTTCCGAGCTTTCATATTCCTAAAGGGACTAATAAAAGGTTAGTTTGAATAGTTCTTAATATTTTTATATTACTTGCTGATGTATAGAATTCTTTACAGAGCAAAAACAAGGTTGGTTTTATTATTCAAGAAGTTTTGTGTTTGAGATAGCGTCCTACAACGTTCCTGCATTTTCTCTTTACTGAATTCTATAGCCTTCTCGCTTATTTAATACTGTTTTATTTCAGTAATAATTCATGCATATTCGCGGTTATTTTCACATGCTTGCAGTCGATCTCAGAGCTTCTGTTTTTTTCATTCAACAAATATATGAATTTGAATTATAATTATGTTCCTTATATGCATATGTAAAAATCAAATTGAACACAGATCTCGAATCGAATGGAGGTGTGTCGGAGTGGTAAATTTTTTAAGGCCTATGAAATTACAGGTCCCTAATAATCTGTGAGTATATCCTAAACAAGGAGCACAGTCTTTCCTGAACTCATTTCATTGGTGGAGTTCAACCAATGTGGAAGTACCTACCTTCTGAACATTGAGGATTCACCACAGTCTATCCTGGACACATCTGATCGAAGTACCTTCTGAACACTGAGGATTCACCGTTCAGATTCACATCACCCATTCAGAAGCTGAGTACACATTATTGTGTGCTCTCAGTGTTTCATTTTCACTTCCCCTTAATGTGAAATAAATATCAACAATTTTATGTATTACCTGTTGCTGAGTTTTCTCTAACTATTCATTCTCGGTGATCACACCCTTTCAAAAATGAGTATTGCAAGGTCTCAATAATGGCTTTGCACTGCCTACCGATAGTGAATAGTTTCCAGCCTAACCCACCTGAGAAGAGTCCCTGTTATAAATTTATTTGGTGTTTACCTACTCTAGGTAACATACTTTGATTTGAGCAATTTAACGCAACAGCTGCTTAATCCAGAAGGGGACATCCTGGTTCACCATCGTGGTAAGTCAAGCATTTTTCTCTGCTTTCATTTTTATTACTTCAAAACGTCTTCGTGAAGATTTTTCTATATTGTTGAATATCGATTACCAAACTGATTCTGTAATGTATTGATGAATTGTATTTTGTCACCCTGCAAACCATGTACCTGCCCCACCCAACTGATCGGCCAGTTGAACACACACACACACACACATGTTGAGCAGGTCATGTCAACCCATACGCCCTGTTTTTGAATAAACTCAGTTGTGTTAATAAGTGCATTTTATTTCAACTGAGGGACATTTCAGATTCAATAAATCCATAATTTTTATCATTAGGGTAGCGAGGCGGTTAGTTGATGGTCTTTGAAACTTCCGCTTGCATTTGGCCAGGTTCGAATCTTGGGAATAGAATTTTTTCTCTCTATTTCAAAGGAGTCGATAGGCAATGCCAATCCCTACGTCTGGTGCTTGCTTGGAGTGCGAACCGACCACCTGTGGTGGTGCTGTAGGTTCAGGTTTTCCTACAGCTAAAAAGTGAATACGCGACCAAAATCAGTCAGTTGCCCCGGAGCACCACGGCAAATATAATAGTAGCCGTCCTCTACCCGCACAGGCTATGCCTTTGGGTACACTTTATTAGTGTTTATGGAGGAGTACTATTATTAAGACACTAACATGGACCAAGCTACTAAACTAAAACACATACGACAATACTAATCTTAATTCTTTAAAGTATTTCTTGGCAGACATAAATATTCGACCACAGTATAAAATTATCGTCCGAAATCCTAATTCCCTAGAACACTAGTACACTCCACAAATTTGATATTCCAAAATCGTTCGAACCTACTACACCCAAAAAACCTGATAGACGAATTGGACAAAATCATAGTAGCCTTTATTCAAATTGAAGTCCTCCTAATTTTCAACCAATGGGCTCGATTCGAACAATTATAAACCAAAATCAAACCCAGAGTTCCGAAATCAATCTTCCAATATCACTAGAACACGAAATCAATATCTAAATTACAGCCAGAATAATTTGAGAACCCCTTTCCCAGTACTGATAAAATCAAACACGAAATAAAAACCAAAGATGAGTTACCAATACTTTGCCATAAAGAGGAAGTCCAAACGCAAATTCAGAAGATGCTCACCGATAGAATCATTCGACCATCATCTTCCGCTTGGAGTACCCAATACGAATTGTGCCAAAGAATACCGACACATTAGGAAAGAAGAAATGGTGCATCGTGGAAGGTTCCAGGAAGTTGAATGAAAAAATAATCGACGACCGATACCCGATTCCGAATATAGATAATAATAATAATAACTATTGGTGGAAAACATTTCCAAGTACCCACCACCATCTAGCAAGAGTTTTCAACTCATGGCCAGAAGGGGAGCAACAGATTCCGGATTGGTTTGTCGAAGGGCAAACCGTGCTAATCCCCAAAAACGGAGATTTGTCTGATCCGAAGAACTACAGACCGATAACATGCTTGAACGCATGTTATAAGATGTTTATCCGCATCTTATACATGCGAATACTCTCAGCAGTTGAGCCGGTGTATTAACGGATATATGAGCAAAGAGGGTCAAAGAAGGGGGTCGCTGACTGCAAGGAGAACCTGCTGATCGACAGATGCATCACGCAGGACTCCGTGCAGTACAAGCGTAACCTTTCAATGGTCTGGATCGACTATCGCAAGGCATTTGATACAACATCGCATAAACTCATCATGCATTTGCTCAGATGCCTTGCGGTACCCGATCAAATAGTGAGATGCATTGAACAGCTGATGCCTCTCTGGAGGACTCGCTTCACCATAACATCTGGTCAAGTCAGAGTCCAAACAGAGCAGGTTATCTTTAGAAGGAGCGTGCCTCAGGGAGACTCCCTCAGCCCTCTTCTCTTCTGCATCTCACTACTGCCATTGTCCCAGCAACCGGAGGCATAAGATCACCCATTTGTTTTACATGGATGACCTTAAACTTTATGCCTCCGGAGACAAGAACCTTCATCAGTCTTTAAGGGTGGTGCAAGAGTACACGCATGCTATGGGAATGGAGTTTGGGATCAACAAATGTGCCACGGTTCATCTCAAAAGAGGACGATGCGAGGAATACAGATGGGACGTTCAGCTCGTAGACGGAAGCATCCTACATCATCTGGATGCCGGAAAGACGTATACCTACTTAGGGGTGGAACCACGCCATACCCAAGAGGTAGCTACCGTTAAAAACTCTCTCCGCGGCAAGTATCAGCACAAACTCCGACAGATCTAGTCTTCAGAACTGTCGGAGAAGAACAAAGTTGCTGCAACTAATATGCTTGCCGTTCCGATTCTACTTTACTCCTTTGGAATAATGAAATGGACTCAGGAAGAGCTGCGACAACTCGACGTAAAAACTCGCAAAATAATGCATCTTTATAGAGGAGCTTGCTTGCATCCTAAATCGTCTGTTCCACGGTTATACTTCCCCAGACAACGGGGAGGCCGTGGACTTTTGAGTTTGGAGTGTCTACACAACAGAATGGTACTGGATGGATCCTGTAAAGTCATCAGGAGTTCAGATCCCCTTCTCTGCTTAGTATGCGATCACGAAAACGCAGGGATTGGAGCATTTCTTTTCAAGGCAGCAACCCGTGCAGCCGATGAACTCGGTCTCCTATTCGACACTGAACGGACGAACCCAAACTCTGTCACCGAGTTGGAACCCGTTCAGCAAAAAGCCCAAGTGAAAGCTGCGGAGTGTGACAGGCTCCTACAGCTACATAAGGATAAGCCAATGCATGGGGTCTTCTTCAAGAACATTGAAGACCTTGGCTTATCCAAAAACCTGACCTTCGATTTTCTCAGGTCAAGTGGGCTGAATTCGGAAACCGAGGGATTCATAATGGCCTGCCAGGATAGTGTCTTCAACACCCTCGTCTACCGTAGTCACGTGATGGGTATAGAGGTACCTGACACTAGATGCAGAGCGTGTCGTGGGGCAGCTGAGACCATAATGCATTTGCTGTCAGCTTGTCCAACTTATGCGGTCTCAGCCTATATCCACAGGCATAACGCAGCCCTACGAGTGTTGTACTACCATCTACGACACTCGTACGGTGTAGACGAGACACCGGTGTTGCCTTATGCTCCGGGGGATATTGAGTCCGTTGTGGAGAATGAGAAGTGCCGAATCTATCGGAACTACTCATTCCCCATCCTCAGGCAAATACAAGCCAATAAGCCTGGTGTAGTCCTCCTCGACCATCAAAGTAGGATGATTTTCGTCATTGAGTTTTCAGCTCCTGGCGAAACGAACATCGTCCGAAAAGATGAGGAAAAACGGGCTAAATATCGAGATCTACTCTTTGAACTCCGCAGGCTTTATCCCTACCATTCTGTCAAAATGGTGGTTCTGATAATAGGGGTCCTTGGTGGAATGATGGACACACTGCTCTCAAACTTAAAAATCATACCGGCTTGCCGTGATATGGCAGAAATCTTAGCCGGACGAATGCAGAAGGCCGTAATTCTTCGTTCACTCCGCCTGCTCAGGGCACATGATTCTCGGACCCAATAGTCACTTACCCCACGGCGTGGGAAGTGGTTATTGGAATAATTGATTCAGCGCACCCTCCGTAAGTATCGGGGCTCCGGAGACAGGGCCTATCTGAGAAATTCCTAACGGAAAAAAAAAATAATCGTCTTTATTATTTTCCGATTAATAAAAAAATAAACAACTAAAATACAAATCATGTTTAGTGAAAATAATGGGCGAAGTTCAATTCACTCAGAGAATAGTACGTCGAGAGAATTGTTCTTCCACTTAACCCATAAAATGTCTCCACATATGTCCGTACATATTCTCATGATAAAATTAAAACAAAAAATAAATGATATGCCTGATAAAATAAAAAAATATATTGGAAGTTTGTTGAAACAGACGATTACTCAAATTCAAATGAAAAAATTAAAGGAGAAAAAAAATAAAAATAACCCGCAATTTCTACTATTGCTTTGTTTCAAATAGATACTTTTTGAAAATTTTTCTGAAAGAAGAGGGCACAAAACCCTGTGAAAATGGCTTTCAGCAAATTTTGATCATTTTTTAATATTTTGTATGGTTCAAGGCCCTAAACAATTTTGAGAAGTTATAAGAAGATCGTATGATTGGGACAGCCGCTACAGGGAGGCAAATTTGAACAATCCAATATGCATTGTTATGGTGTCTTCCATGAAAAGTCATGATTTATTTTATTACAATTCATTTTCAATGCAGAACTCAAATCAAACGTCAGTAATACTCGAATGTACAGTGTACACCAAAACATACTAGTTTAATTAATTATAAGTAGTGAAAAGGAGAAAATAATAAATACATCAGTTTGGAATCGAAACATTCAAATCAAAAACAGGATAAAGGTGAAACTTGCTGATAGTGAAAATGTATTGTTAAACATAGCAATAAGGGAAGAGGAAATCCTGCTATGCCCAATAGTAAAAAAATACAAATTCTAATAAACTAAGTATAGGTTTATAGAGTCACTTCACAAAATTTGTCGTATCTCTGTTCTTGAAAGTGTTGATGCTGGGAGCACTCACAACTTCTTCAGGTTGAGAGTTCCAATCGTAGAATACTCGGTTGGGTAGGAAGTGTTGACGTCCACTTGTGCGAAAATTTTCACGTTTCAGTTTGAGACTGTGGCCGCGGAGACGGGTGTCGTCGCTGAGACAGAATAGGGTTGCCATGTTAACTCTGAAAGAGTGATGGAGCATGCGATAGGTTTGTATGATATCCCCTCTTTGACGTCGTTGAGTTAGCTCTGGGAGATTGAGGCGTCCAAGGCGATCAGTGTATGGGCGGTCCCTCATGTCTTCGATCATTCTGGTTGCGGATCTTTGGACTCTCTCGATCAATGCGATGTCTTTTTGTAGAAAAGGGTTCCATATTGAGACACCATATTCTAGCAGCGGGCGAATATAAGACTTGTAAAGGCGTAGGAACAGCGATGGGCTGGGGTTTGGGAAGCATCTCCTTATCAGATAGAGTTGTTGGTTGGCCTTTTTAGTGATAGACGTGATGTGTTCAGACCAGCTCAGCTTACTGTTGATTACGATACCAAGATCAACTTGCTTGTTTGCTGATGCCACCGGACCTTTTGACGTGGAATAGATGTGTTTTGGGTTGTTATTACCAAGATGAAGGACAACACATTTACCTTCATTTAACGGGATTGACCAGTCCTGACTCCATTTTTCTATTGACTCTAGGTCTCTTTGTAAAATGGCTTGATCCGTTCTGGCGTTGTTAAATATTTTGCTGTCGTCGGCGTACATGGCGTGGGGGGATTTCAGCATTATTGGTAGATTGGCTGTGTAGGCTATGAATAGAAGAGGCCCAAGAACGGAACCTCGAGGGACGCCGGATAGTACATCATGCCAGTTGGAGAAAGAGGAGCCAACTTTTACCTTGTACTTTCTTTCTGATAAAAATGCTTCGATCCATTTCAGCAAGGTACCACGGATCCCGATGCGTTCGAGTTTGTATAGTAGTTTGTTTTTGGGTACTTTATCGATTGCCTCCGAAAAGTCTAGGTAGATAATATCGACTGGCTGCTGATTGTCTAGTAGTTGACTCAAGATGTTCAGTGACTGGAGAATATTGGTTGTCGTTGATCTTTATTTTTTGTTGTTTAAAGTTGTTTTTTCCGTTAACCAGCTGTCATCCCCCTACGAACGACAGCCCTCAGAAGTCGAAACTTGTGCGAGCAAAGGATTAACGAGGTCTTACCTTTTAACGTGCGATTCCTGCCGGGTAAGAAGCCATGCTGAGAAGAGGGGATTATGTTGTGATCAGAAAGGAAGCGGAGGAGGTAATTGACAATAATTTTCTCGAGGATTTTCACACATATGATTACCAGGCTAATGGGCCTGTAGTTTCCAGGGTCTGTTTTGTCCCCCTTTTTGAAAATTGACGTCACGGAAGCCCTCAACCAGTATTTGAGCAGAAAGCCCATCCAAACCAGGAGACGAGTCAACTTTGAGTTAAGTCTATCGAAGAAACTTGGTGCACGTTGTACACTAGGTGGCAGACTACAGGAGGTGTCATAGTAGTAGTGGGTGTAAAGGATTTTTGAAAGATACCAGCCAAAATTTCCGTTGCATCCGCGTTGCTTTCACAGAGAGCTTCTTGGGCGTATTTTATTAATGGTGTCGAAACTCTGGAGATCAGTTGTTGTTGGGTGTACTTGAAAATAGCCTTCGGACCTCGGTTCGCTAGAGACTGTTGGTAGTTTCGCTTTGCAGCACTTATGTCTCTAGACAGATCATTGGAAAATTGGCGATGGTTTTCGGAGTCTTCCGTAGAGTTCGTGTGACGATATTTTTTCCATAGAGACCGTTTTCTTCTGGCTCGCTGGATGAGTCGAGTCTAAATCCAGGGTTTTGATTGATTCGTTTCTATTTAGTATTTTTTGGTAGCTCTTTCGATGTGTTCAGTCAGAGTTGATGTGATTATGTTCCACTTCCTTTCCACGTCGTCTCTTGCCAGTGTTAGCTCCGCGTTAACATGGGATAGATTCTCGTTCAGAAGAGAAACATTGGGACGATTGTATTTCTTCAAATTATTTTTGGGTTGATTGTAGTTGTTCACTTGGAGCGAGCATGTTATCACAACATTGTCAAAAAGGCCGACGGGGGAAGATATTTGGATATCATTGATCAGGTTGTCATCATTGGTGATTACAAAGTCAAGAAGACTTGGGGTTTGATTTGACCTGAATCTAGTGGGTTCTGATATTAGTTGGTTGAGGTTGATATGGAGAAGCATTTCAGCGAACATGCTGGGGGAATCGTTGATGTTAGTTGGGGCTTCTTCCAGGGGCCACATCAGGGAGGGATAGTTATGAAGTCACCGAATATAAAGAGGTTATTCATGGCTGCAGCATATTCTATGTGAGTAAATAGGACTCTATCTGAATTTATGTCGGAGGACGGCGGTCTGTAGATACATGAAAGTGTGAGCGATACTTCTAATTTCCTGATTTGAAGCCAAGTGTTCTTGCCTGGTATGTCGTGAAAGTATTGGTTAATGTGATATTTTCGGAAGGTGCTTCTCTTCAAGTAAATGCAGGTTCCTCCTCCTCTTTTTGGGGGGGAGCGATCTGTTCTATACAGGGAGTAGCCTGGTAGTTTTATGAGAGTCTGAGAGTCTGGTATTGAGTTATTCAGCCAAGTTTCTGTGAGTAAGATGCAGTCTGGATTTTCGGTTTGTATTATAAGTCTGAACTCATCAATTTTGGATAGAACGGAGTTGATATTTGTGTAGAGAAAGGTTATGGTATTGAGGTGGCCATTCAATAGTTCTTTGGCACATTTGTGATGGCCGGGGTTCCATTGACATATTTAATAGTTAGGTTTCTTTCGCCAGAGTCGATTCTTCTTTGGAGTTCCTCTCTGAGTGATTTGAGCTCTTTGACTTGGGTAGAAGTTTTATCATCTGGGAGTCTCAGATTTTTGTGGTTTCGATGCGCTAGCAGTGATTTACTATGACGTAGTAATAGTTTGACAGTTCCAGGATTGTCAAGGGTGACTTTGAGCAAGCGACTTCCTTGACTTTTTCGGTTTCCCAGACGTACAACAGATTTTATTGCGAATTGTCTGTTTTGGGAAGACTCTCGCAGTATAAATTCAAGGATTTCTCTAGTGATGTCTTCGTCATTTGCATAGGGCTGATCAGGCAGCCCTGAGATTATCAAGTTGTAACTAGGACAGACCGGCGATTTCAAACGTGTTTGTGGAAGTATTGCTCAAGTTTTCTTAGAAAGTGAGACATTTCTTCTCCAGCTCTGAGTTGTTGATCTGCAGATGTGATAATTTCATAGTTTATTCTGATTCTCGCGTAATGCAGTTATATTTGAAGAATTGTCGGAGATAGATTTGGAAGGTTCCGCTGTTTTTTTCTCGATATCTTCAAGTTTTGATTGAATTCCATCCAGTTTTGAGTTTAAGTCAGTTTTTAGCGAGCCTATTTCATCCTGTATCGAGCCTCGGATATGTTTTGTGATTCGCTCATCATAGATTTGATTTGAGAGAACGTCACTGCATCGTCAGATTTTGATGGGATGTTGCTACGCAGTTCCCTTTTCGTTTTATCAGCAATTAGAGTGATGTCAGTGGTATTCTCCAAACTTCTGCTAGTAGTTAGTAGGTGGCGAAAGGTAATGTGGACGGTGGGCGCTCTGCTCGCCGTTATGGGTTACGGAAGTAAGACTCAGCAGGGCGTGTCTAGATGGGCCCAGAGGTGGATAAAATTCGTAGGATCGGGTGTTAGAAATAGCTGGTGATGATGAGGTTATGGAAATTAAATACTTCTCAATTTTGTACAAATGAAGATATCAACTAAGTGCAACTAAGAAGCCTACCTTTAGATGTCGACTCGGCGAGTTTCAGGAAAAAGGGTTTTGAATACACTTCAAGAGAACACTTTATCCAGGACCAAACAAAACATCGAACTTGAATATATGGTTGCGTTCACTAATGCATTTCTTCTGAAAATGGACAGGGTTTGAATGTGATCAAAAGTGGACTAATGCACTCATACGCATAAACGTGAGTTAAAAAAGTGTTATATCAATTATCATACGGTTGTGACAGCCGCTAGGGGGCGACAAAGTTGAATAATTCAAAATACGTTGTAGAGAAATGCATTCATGTGCATAATTGAACATTATTAAACAGGGTGTCCAACATCGAAAAAAACGTTTGAAAATGGAAAACTCGATTTGAAAACTTGTGCTCCTCTCCAGCAACCTATCTCAACTACTGATGAAGAGTTGAAAATAAATCCATTTTTTTTTGGAATATGAACATAAGTTTATTACTCAAACTATTTGCGGTATCGGCTCGTGCCTATTTGCAGCATCAAATATAGAATGCAATGAGTGCGTTGGTGGATATTTTATATGCTTTTCATGTCTGGAATAACCCCAGGTACCAAATAGCACTTGCTATATGAGCGCAAGTATCAACCGTCCTAGCTTCAGATTTACATGAACATTAATTTCCACTTATGGGATTCTCATTCCCGTTATTGAACTCAATAAAACGGTATTGTTTCACCGCATTTCTGAATCCACAAAAAATTCGAAGCCTGATAATATTTTCCTGCTCTCTTAATCTGTCAACTTGAGTTTCGTTGTGAATTTCTCTTTGTTCAATAACTTGGATATAAGAAGGTGCTAATTTAAGTTGGTGAGTACCCACAGTCAGTATTTCTTCGTTAATATGGGAATTCTGGAACACGATTCATTGTTTCAAAATCAAAATTGTTTCAAAATTGTTTTTTCCGTTAACCAGCTGTCCATCCCCTTACGAACGACAGCCCTCAGAAGTCGAAACTTGTGCGAGCTAAGGATTAACGAGGTCTTACCTTTTAACGTGCGATTCCTAGCACGAGACCAGTGACCATGCTGGGATTCGAATCCACGTCCCTCTGACTGATAGACTAGCGCTCTACCATCATGACCACTGCGGAGTTTCGTTGTGAATTTCTCTTTGTTCAATAACTTGGATATAAGAAGGTGCTAATTTAAGTTGGTGAGTACCCACAGTCAGTATTTCTTCGTTAATATGGGAATTCTGGAACACGATTCATCATCAAGGCAATTCAATGGTCCCTTTCTTTGTAGCAACTGGTCATTTTCAACTCGTATTTGCAGACCATTGACTGGACTGCATTTCATTATGTTCGTTATAAATGAATAATATAGTTTGCTATACGGTTTCGACATAAGGTCAACTATGGAGAGACTCGACTGTGGGACATGCGAAATCAAACTTGAACCTCAGAATATCTAATGTAGTAGACAATTAGACTTCAATTCTAATTGATTCATTGAGATAACATCAGGAGAATACTATTTGGCCATGAGTTTTTTCATATTCAGAAACGTCGATGAACATTACCTCTTGATTAAAATCCATAATGAGAATTAAAAAAATACTGTACATGCCCTCATACAGGCTAGGGTACCTGGGATATTCTAGGCATTTACAGCAAATAAGCACGAGACGATATCCCAAATAGTTCGAGTAATGAACTTATATTCACATAGCAATATGGAAAAAATGTTTTTTTACGATCTTGGACACCCTGTATAATAATGGATATGACTATTTTGTGACTAACATTTATGCATATGAGTGCATTCGTCCACTTCTGATCACATTCAAACCCTGTCCATTTTCGGAAGAAATTATTACATTTTCACTAACAGAAAGTTTCACCTTTATCTTGGACGGATAACTTTCCGATTTTTTAAATTATCAGCAAAATGCTTAGAAAACTCTGTAAACGAGTGACCAGCGTTCTATATTTCAATTCATTGTTACTGATTTGAGTGTTTCGATTCCAAACTTTATTTATTATTTCCTCCTTTTCACATCTTGTATTAGTTAAACAGAACTAATATATAAGTTTTGGTATACACTGTACATTTTGAGTATCACTGATGTTTGATTTGATAAGGTTTCTGCATTAACTGTTCACTAAATAAGAAACCTTCTCATCAATATTCTCTTGATCAAAAATTCTGAAAAAGGGGATATGAAAAGATCTCTTTGAAAGAGTTCATGATCAAAATATTCAAAACTCCTGTAGGTGTGGTCTGTTTATCACCATCTACTTTTAGCTTGCAATACACAAGCGAATGATCAGATATTCCATTTAAATCAGTCACACCCTTCTGTATAACATATTTTTAATTCGCGATTATAACATCTAATAATAATGAAATATGGTAGATTACGTAATCCACGTAGTTGTTTTTTGTTGAATACTTGCCGACGACTTTACCTATCGTATAGGTTTTATGCGGAAGATTGGATTACGTAATCCACCATATTTCATTATTAGTTTTATGGTCTTCCGTCAAGTGGTGTCGCCCCTCTTTCATGACATCTAATAATGAGGATGTTGTTTCTGTTATTCCAGTAGGAACGTCCAAAACTTGAGACAGATTAAAGGATTCCACAATTGTACAAAATTTCTCAACATTTCTAAAATTAATATCTAGGAGATTAATATTGAAATAACCGCAACATAACAATTCATAAACAGTTGGACAAATGATACTAAAAGCATCTTCTATGTCATTCAAAAACTGCGATATTTCCTGACGAGGAGGTCTATATGTTACGCAGACTCCAGTACTTCTTTTTCCAATTGTAATTTTTATCTAAAGTTGTTCAGAATTTGTAATATTTACTTCATTTAGTAATTGACTATTGATGTTATTGTTACAATATACAGAAAGACCTCCTACTCTTACATCTCTATCAACTCTATATAATTTGAAACCATCTTTTTTAAGTAACTCATCGGTAATATCACTCCAAAGCCAGGACTCACAAATTAGTAACAAATCAAAGCATTGATAAGATATCAATAATTTTATTTCATGTAGTGACGGTAACAAAGATCTCACATTTATAATTCCTATTCTGATGGTTTTCATTTTCTATAAAACAAGTAGATATACAAATATTGTGTTTTTTGTTCTTTTGATAAATGATACAGAAATACAAAAGAAAGATACAGAAAATATAATGAGTTGGGGGCGGCTCAACTGCACATAATCGATTATTTTCATAATTGGCGCATTTATTAATATAATACATAATATGAAGTTATTTCAAAATGGATAAACAATAAAGAAATAAAAAAAGGGAAATTAGTAAGTTACTTACAGATAGCATGATGAAACAACAAAAAAATAACATATGCATAATTGGGAAGAAAGCATGGAAAAGTCTCATAATCGATTTATATAATCCATGCATTTTATTTTCATTACATTGTTGTCATCGTTGGATTTGGCAAAAATGTTGCCGAAGTTTGTCCATACTATCTCATTATTGCGAACTTTTGCAAGGGCAGCTTTGAAGATTTTCATCCGTTCATTGGTAAGGTCCTCTTTAATTACAATGCCAGTTCTTTTCAGGTTTTTATTATTCTTGTACACGAGATTTTTGTGGAATTCTGTAGAGAATTTTACTATAATCGGCCTATTCTCATCCGTTACATATTTTCCTGCTCTATAGCAACTATCGAGATGGGTTACGCTAATGTCCAAATTCATTTTTGCCAAAAAAACTTCTTAAACAGTTTTGACACAATTTTCCTCTCTGCTCTCTTGTACGCTATACAAGCGAATATTTCTATTCAGCAAATGCTGATTCTGTATTTCTTACTTTTCAGCTATAGATTTTTTCAAAACCTCATGAGTTTCCAGTTTCTGCTTCAGTTCAGTATTTTCTTTTTTGAGTTTCTCCATTTCTTTGTTGAAGTTTCTTGTTATTGTTTTCGTTAGTGAGGCTGCTATGCTTTCAATGAATTCCTCTGAATTAACCAACTTGATTACCACACTCTTGATAGTGGAGTGCAGTTCATCTTCGCCCTTCCTGATTACTCGACTCATTATAAAGAAATTGATATCAAAAATTTAAACTCACTGCAAATGTTCAAATGCACCAGCAAACTTGGACCACTGTTCACTATCTATATTCCATTTCTAAAATAAATGATTTTTCAAACGGCTATTTACCACAATTCAGGATTTAATGTCACAAGTACAAAACACGTCTATCCGGACAAAGACATAGAAGACTTTACCATTCTCGACCTAGCCTCCGGGTCCCACCAGATTGAAATGGAAGAAAAGTCTATAAAAAAACTGCCTTCAACGAGTAATGGATAATATCCTGTCTAATTTATATGGACGATATTATGTTTTGTTTGCAAGAACACATGGTCAATTCAAAACGTTACGTGAAGCTAAATTGAAGAAACAATTATACAAATGTGAGTTCTTGAAATGAAATGTCTCATTTCTAGGTCATGTTGTCGCTCCAGATCTGCCGTCCTAAATAAAAGTACCGTATCTGGTATCTGCTATTTTGCTTAGAATTCTGTAGATCCGACCTTCTAACATAGGAAATTCTTGAACTTTCGTATAAACGGCAATATAGTTCGTTAATTTTGGTTTTCATCTTTGTTTGGCAAAGAGCAAAATTTATAGGTTTTCAAACCTACAGAATCTTTTATCACAATATTCATTCATATCTTTTGCAGTTGCGGTACTTTTGCTTAGGACGACAGAGATGGCATACAACCTAACCCTAGTAATATAAAAACAATTAAAAATTTTTACATACCAACTACTACTAGATAAGAATAAAATATTTCCTTTGCAGTAGGAGTCCCAGCGCTTCACAGCACCCCCTCCCCTCCCCCCCCACTTTTTTTGTTGTAGCTCGGCTGTAGCCAGCCAATCACGACACGCTGCTACCCGCCATGCTTCGTCACGGAACATTACTAACCCAACTTAACCTCTCATTTGTCACGTCACCTGTCATTTGTCTCTTCTTCGTCACGGAACATCACTCACCCAACCTAACCTCTCATTTGTCACGTCACCTGTCATTTGTCTCTTCTTCGTCACGGAACATCAGTAACCTAACCTCTCATTTGTCATCTGTCACCTAACCCACCACCTACATTTGTCATATGTCACCACGTTGCCAGCTGTCAAACGTCATGTCGTCTTCCTCTCACTCGTCATCTGTTAGTTGTACACCTAATCAGTGTTGTGAGCGACTCTAAGATGGCGGCCGTCCTAGGCGGCAGTTTGAAATTTGAATTTGGCGTGGTCACGTGGTTACGTCATCATGGAGCTTGTCGTCGTCGCGGAACATCAAGTTCTTCTTCTTTCCATCTTTAATACCCAGACATACGGTGTTTATGTTATCTGCCAGCTCGTGACCTCGTTAAAGCCACGTGCTGCTGAGTCATCGATAGTATGTTTATATTAGTGTCTTAATTACCCAGGTTAATGTTATCTGCCAGCTCGTAGGTCGTTAAATTTGAATTAAAGAAAAAAGATTTGTTTTTGCGGAGAATCGAACACGGGACGTTCGCGTGGTAACAAAACACCGACAATTGGGGCCCTGGACGATCGGTACGTGTCACTTGAATAAACAAAGCGTTTCGCCGCCGTCTCAATAACCCAAAGTGTTTATGTTATACAGGAAGATGAACACGTGCAGCATTGCTGCCATGCAAAAATTCCTGTCTAGATTTGTCTGTGAGAAGCGAGGTCACGTCTCGATCAGTGTGGCGTTGGCAGGCGATCATGTGATCTGTGGAGAGAGGAGTGGGGAGGTGACGGCGTAGCTTCGATAGGACGAGCCCAGCATCATTCACTAACTCTACTCGAGATAAGTGCCTCGTTTGCTCTCGCTCAAAATACATGATATTTTGGTGTTTAAACGTTTAATAAAAGCAGGAGTAAAGTATTCACATACCAAGGGTACAGTGTTTTCGGCGTCAAATTCAAATCGGAGTCGGAAAAAGCGAGAGTTATTGTATATTAGAAGTGAAATATTATGATTTTGTAAAAAGAAATGATTAATATAGTTTCGTGTTTCGCTTGTTTTTTTCAAACAAAAACTCAAATACAATTACGTTTGTTTTGCGATTCCGGTAATTCATTATACCGCATGTCCCACTCACAAAGTGAATAAAAAAAACGTCACGTGTATTGAAAAAAAATTTTCCCAACTTTTTCCACAAAATCTATTTCAGTTTTCTCAACTTAACTTTTTTCACAAAATTTTCCTCAACTTTTTTCCCAAAATTTTTCCCAACTCTACTTTTTTCACAAAATTTTTCTCAACTCTACTTTTTTCACAACTTTTTTTTCAACTTTTTCTTTTTTTTTCAACTTTTTTCACAGATTTTTTTATTCAACTTTTTTCAGATGTTTTTTCAACTCGACTTTTTTCACAAAAATTTTCCTTCAACCATGTCAATTTTGGGTGTTTTATTCTATCGAAAAAAGTGAAAATGCAGTTTTTGATGCCACCATGTCAATAAAGGTGTCACTTCTTATGGGAAAATGACCATTTTTTTTATCAATAAAATGATCGAAAATTGACATGGTGGAAAAAGCTGAGTGAATGCCGAGTCTCGGCTGAGTGACGCAAAAATCCTGAAAATGCTTCACTGAAATGTTTTAGGGTTTTTTTTTTTTGAAAGAAGTGTCTCTTTTTGACTCAAAAGTGGCACTTTTTGCATCAAAAACGTGAAAATGCTCTCTTCATAATGCTCTTTTCATAATGAACTCTAAAGTTATCAAAATTTCTCTTTCTGTCATAAAACGCCTCGCCTGGTAGCTAGTCAAAATGAAAAATTTCGAAAATATACAACACGAAATAAATTTTGGTATGCAGTAATCCTAATAAAATGCACAATAATACCTATTGTTGATAATTTCTTGAATAAACTCGGATTTAAAAGCATATCACTCTAAACCACACAGTGGCGATAATTCGAATAATAAAACACAATTTTAAAAAGGAATCGTTCTTATCAACTTTTCTCGACTTTCTGATATATGTTCAACAATTGCCCGTAATAAACTTGGAATATTTACCCAAAATTATGTTTTTTTAGGGAGATGATTAGGCGACATCTTTAGACCACACCCACTTTTCTATCTTTATAAAGGTAAGAACTCGGCAGACTGAGCTCATTGTTCTGTTGCAGTGTCTTCCGGTAAGATCATTTCTGAGAGCAATTTTGAAAATTTTTGATATTTGAAAATGTTGAGTTTTCGATAATTATTATAATGGAGAAATTCATAATTGTAAAATATATTGTGGAGAAAATTCACCGTTTTGGATTACAGGGTCGTACTTTAGAATTTAAATTGAAAGAAATTCCTTCGGGGGCTGAACCTGTGAAATATGTACCAAGGGGTTGGAAGCTACTGATCAAGTAGGTTTCACTTTTTGTTCTGCTGATTTTTCCAGGGGTCAAGGATGGATGCATTTTAAACCTTTGGCTGAAATTACAATAAATGATATTTTCCAGCGGTTTGAGCACTGAGACGTTTTGTCTTGGCCTGACATCAGTCAAATTACTAGAAGGAAAAGGTAGAGGTCGCAACTATAACACTTTTGACGAAGTGTGCAACAAACGGAGGGGTATTACTACCATTAACAACAAAGATAACCTTTGTTTGCCACGCGCTCTTGTTACCGCGACTCGGGAGTCATTATTCCGGAAAACGGATGTGGCTTACCCGAATTACAATTGTTTTAATGTCATCTTCAGGAGTACAAAATTGTGGTGTACCAATATGGTACCAAATAAAGGGATATCATTTTAAAAGGGGAGAGTTCTGATTCTTCATTGAATTTATTGTTCAATGAAGGCCATTGCCATTACAATGTGATAACATCGCTTACCGCCGCATTTTGCTGTAACTATTTTTGCACAGAATGTTGTGTTCCATACGAGCATAAATCAGAACACAGGTGTGGTGGTACATGCCAGGGTTATCAACAGTCACCTGCATGTTATAAAAGCGAATTAAAGATCGCATGCATAATTGTAAAAGGGTTTTCCATGGAAAATTTGTTTTGATAATCACTTGCAACATCATATCTGCGAGCAGATAATGCGTTGTGAGGAATGCTTTAAAATTGTCCCTGTTGATAGAAAACATGTCTGCGGGGAAATCTTTTTTTGCAAAATTTGCAAACAGCATCAGCCTGCAAATCACTTCTGTTTCATCCAGCCTGATACAGGGGCCCCGAAAATAAGGGATATTTTATTTATTTTTTATGATTTGAAAACACGTCAGGAGAGAGTTTAAGATGATGGCTTCCTCCTCCTAACCTAACCTTTGTGTCTTCCGACAATGTTGTGATGTTTGCATTGAATCCTCAGGTCATATTTGTAAAAAGTGTGGCTTACGGCTACAACTACTTCGGTGTGATGACCCCATTTCACCATTCGTTCATCACATTTTAACACTTCGTAAAAAGTTTAAGGCCATTATTGTTTTGGCACACAATGGAGAAGGGTTCGATCATAAGTTCATTCTCAATAATATTTTGACAAAAACCAATCTAAAGCCTGAGCTCATTTCCGAGTTGAAAAAGGGATATTTTCCTCACCTTTTTATTCGCATGGAAAACCAAAATTACAAGGGTACTATAGCCCCTATCGAATTTTACAATCCAAATAATTTGCTATCTGGAGACCGTGGCAAATTAATCAAATGGCATGGTGAACGATTCGCTGAGTATTACATTTTTGATTTTCTAAAAGAAATTATTGAGTACTGCACTTCCGATGTCGATATTTTAACACAAGCATGCCTCAAGTTTCGTCAGCTGATGCTGAATGAAATAAACGTCTGTCCTTTCACAGAGGCTACAATAATAGCCTCGTCTTGTAACAAAGTGTTCAGACGTAACTTTCTTAAACCAAACACAATTGGAATTATCCCCAAACGCAGTTATAGGTGCTGAGAAAACCAGTCGAAAATAGCCATTCAGTGGCTCGTTAAGGAAGAAAAAGAAAGAAATATCAATATCATCATACATCTAAGGGTCCTGAAAGTAACGCTTTTTGTGGCGGCCGAACTGGCATTACCGTTGAATATTACATGACCAAAGACGAAGAAAGTGTTAGGTACATTGATTGGTATATGAAAGTATTGGTTGGTGCTGAATGTAATAATATACTTCTCACCTCGCGCTCTGGATTGATCAAATGTAAAGTACTTCCTCCTACAGATTTGTTTCACTCTGTTTTACCTCAAAAATCGACCAACAAACTATGTTTGTTCTGTGTCGAATCTGTCGCGATCAAATGAGTCAGAGCGAATGTCGTCATTCCGACGAACAGCGGGCTCTCTCTGGCACGTGGGTAATTAAGGAAGTAGTTAAGGCTATTGAAATGGGGTACAAGTTGCTGGAAACCCATGAAATATGGTCATATGACACCATTCAATTCAGTGAAGGAGTATCTGGGCTCTTTACCGAAATGATGAATAAATTTATCAAAATAAAACAGCAAGCGTCAAGATGGCCCCAACATTGCAACACTGATGAGGAAAAAGACAGATATATTGAGGAGTTTTTTCAACGCGAAAATGTTAAACTTGAATTTTCCGAATGAACATGACGTCATCACTATAGATGCCGTGAAAAAGTACCGCCTTGTATCTTTGAAACGACATTTCTTCGAAAATCATACTTCACAACCTTACGGATACAAAATCAGAAAATATAACAATGACAACTTAAAAAAAAATCTCAAATTAAATAATTGAATTTTTTCCAAATTAAAAAATTCTTCAATTTTGAAAGATATCAATAGAGCAAAACAGTCTTTTTTCAAGACTTCCCCTTCCCCCAACCCTTTTTCCTTATATTATTTTCTATTCCTGACCTACCCACAACCTATCCCTATAATTAACTATTCAACTGGACGAACTCATCACTATGAATATCAAAAAACTTAAAAAAAATACCCATCACATCCAGTGAATTAATGAACCGTTTCTATTAATTGAGAGACTAGTGTTCGTGCTGTTGGATTTTGAAAAGAGGCAATATATTTATGAAAAAAACCCATATACAAACTTATAAAAGAGGCAATAATAAAAGCAATATATGAAAAAAGACCCATACATATACAAACTTATAAAAGAGGCGATAATAAAAGGAATATACGAAAAAAAGACCCATACTAATTGAGAAATTAAAAAAAGATGTCACTGATCTATGATGAGTTGTCTGTTTAAATGTTAATTTTCCTTGTGGTGTACACGTGTTTAACCTCCATGTGGTGTTCACTGGGCAACGATTTTATCGGCTAATAAACACAACCTTTTTCCTTACTTCCCTTCAATTTATTATTGTAGTTCAGTATAATATTTTTTGTCACTCCCGTATAATTCGTCTGGCTTACCTCAACTCAATGCTGAAGTGCTAATCACATATTGAATTTCCCATAGGCGGTTTTCCATAATTGATAATGAGGTTTCCAATAGCGTGTTTCACAACCAACTGATAACGTAGTATGATAATTTCAGAAATGAAACTTAATTCTATTCAATCAAAATACATGCTAATATCGTAGATACTATGATAAGGATTCTGTAAATTTGAAATTTTTTATTTGATTTTCTATCGCCCTTCAGTAAATGTTCTATGTATTTTCTAGGACATTTCATATGGAAAATAACATGGTAAATCGTCAAGGTCCATCGTGGTCATTTTTGACCCACGGTGGTTTGCATCTCCGCTAAATGTTAAGAGTTTCACAATATTTAGTCGAGATCACAACCCCTAGTCGGTTAGTAAGGAATCTGCATTACCGGCATATTTATTCTTTAGTATAGTCATTTACCACTTGATATTTTCAATTATAACCAAACGTTTTCTATCCCAGCCTACCCGATCTTTCCTCGTCCGTCACCTATCTGACGCCATCTAATATAGGAATCAACATGGAAGTTCAACGTCGTTATTTTTGACCCTTCGAAAGGCGGCACACCCATTTTCCAGGCCCCGTGACGCGCGATCGCCAGCCTCCACCAGCCGTCACACTTATAAAATTAATCCATTATACATTTGTATTGCAGTACGGTTTACTGTCTTCTCCAGGCTATGACGTCACACTACCCAATGCACAGCGACGCTGAGAGTGAGCAGCAACCCCCCGTATTTTGAATTTCCCGCCACCGATCATTAGTCATTCCACACTAGCATCGTGACAGTTGATATCTACTACACAGTTGGGGTATAAAAATTTGCGACGTCGAGGATTCGAGCTCACGACCCCTGGCACACGAGACTGGCACTCAACCGCCTCGACCACGGAGTTCAACTGCCAAGAAGACGGATCTCAAACATTACAAGCATCCAACTACCGAAGTACCGTTATCCACTCGAAGGGTAGTCGACTTGTGAAAAAATATATATATTGTCTTGTTAAACGCTGACCAGGCAGATATATAGAAATGAACTTACGGTGAGCCGTCTCCGTGATGGAAATACGTAAACAAAATTGAATTATGTGTATAACACTCGAAAAAAAAATAGTCTGATTCATTATGGTATGAAGGATACCTATTCAGGGCATCAGGAGAGAAATATGTCGCGGTATATGAAATGTCTGAACGCTTGATTATATAATTCAATTACCAACCGAGCTCACATAATAATAATAGTAGTAGTAGTAATAGAACTTTATTATTATCCTAAGAAACAATTTAGGAATATGTACCTACATCAAGTGGTGGAAATCGGCAAATCCCGCAAATCCGCTCTTAGAAGAATATACACACATACACACACACACACACAAATAAATACTATTATTCTCATGTTTTTTTTGCTGGCCAATGTTTCTAGAGTAACCATCAGTGTGGCAACGAAAAGGATTTCAACTTACCGTATCGAAAACTTATTCCCGTCATGCAAAGACACACCATAAAAATAAGAGAAAAATGTTTCTTATTGAGATTTGTTGAAAACAGATGACGTCATAGGCTATTTCTTGGAAAGCCTTTTTTATAGAATCGCTATAAGGTACACAGGATGTGGCTCAGTCAGCCATACCACCGTTCACACATCTATACATGCATGCATGACGTCATCCACTCCAAAATAAAAATATTTGAAGTCTTTGAAAGGGACATATTATACGACACGAGAGAGAGAGAGAGAGAACCGTTGTAGATACAAAAGACTGTTCCAGCCACAGAGGTTTTTTTTTTGTATACACGACATTCGTTGATATCAGAAATCAAGCTTAGTAAGTATATTATATCGAAGCATACCAGCGATACGTGAATACACTTTGAAGGAATAGTCGAATGTAGAAATGTACTTACCAGTGTATTTTTTTGGTTAAGATTTTTCGATACAGTTGAGATATTTAGAGAGAGACATACTTATCACAGTGAGAGACTTCGCAAGAATTATTTGAACTGAATATAGGTGTTTGCCATTGCTTATATTTCGTTAGGGATTCCCTCAGAAGATCTATTGAATATGTACGTGCCATACAGAGGGTGACACCTATCGTTCAATAGCCGAAACTTTACATCTGAAGTATATTTCATAGTTTTAGTAAACTGTTGTTGAAGTAAAAAAGAAAATGCATAATTTTACATAGATGACGTGCAGAAAAAAAGAAACGCCACGAGAGCTTACCAATAGTTTTGAAGACACTTGTACAGTTATATCAAAAACTTTCGTTTAATGTTATGAGAAGAAGACGCATTAGGTATTTCAACTTTCGAGAAAAAATGCAAACTTACCTGTATATTTTCTTTGTTCACATCGACATTTGTGAATCAGATTTTACGTCTGTGCTAGGACAGTATCACTTCCATCCATGTTCCAACAACAGCTGATTTATACATATTAAAAAATAAAACATTTATTAGGTAATGTAGAATACCATCGGCTATATTTCATTGTAGGAAATTTTTTGTGAATACTGTAAGATATCAAAATCAAGTTTGTTGAATAGAAATAAAACATGGAATTCAATAAAACAACATTTATTGTCATTTAAATACAAAAGATATACTCAATTTAGGATTTGTAGTTATTTCAGAATGAAAATTAAATCACTAATAATATAAAAAATATATTAAAAAAATTGATAGGTGTTCTTTTGGAGAGTAGCAATTGAATAAAAAAAATAAATAATTTTTATCCTTCTCTCCATACACACACACTTTCCCCAGTGGAAAAAAAATATATCTAACACAACTACTTTCCCTTACAGATATTGAATAATATCATATCATACCACATATATATGTACATTCAAGAATGGTTATTCAAGTACACTTAACACTATTTTTCAACTAAAATATGCATATTATACGAACTTAATTATATACATTCATACAAAAAAAATTAAAAATTCACATATCTATATTCATGATGGAAAAATGCCCCAAAGGAACAGTTTCAAAGGTATTGGGGGGAGAATGTCTTTTATCATCCATGGAGCTGAGGGCAATTTTTTCTTGAGTTATAGAATACACATGATGTTTAGCAGATCGAATGAGGTTTTGCGGGACAGTTTTCACTACAGAGAATTTCAGGCAGTCAATGAAATCCTCAAATGTTATATGATTGTTCACTGCACATTTCTTCAATCCCTTAGCTTTTTTCGTCACTTCATAATTTTTCACAATGTTCTGGATCTCCACGTCATCGTATTCTTCGTTTCTGAGCCTTTTCTCTAGAGTGCTAGTTTCGTCCTCTCACGTTAAAACTTTGAAGGTGTATAACTTCGAGCGCAGGCCCACGAAATCAGTCATTGGCACGCCATTAGTTTCATCCTTCATCAGTCCAATAATTTTTTTGTTGACTCGAGGTATTCCATATTGATTATCGCTTGGCTATTCGGAAGTATCGAAACGAGTATGGCAGTCTCTCTTCATAACTTCATACGGATCTTGAGCAAGTTCATAGATCAAGCTATCAGTATCCGTATAAAGAATGCTGCATCCTTCACCGTATGTTTCAGTCATATATCCATAATGGAAGTCGTAGAGTGTAGTCTTGGCCAAATCCAGAATAGACATTCCCATATAGATTGGTTTGTTCAGCACAACCTCCAGCTTCCTCAACTCGACCGCAACCAAGTTTTCATTGAAAACGGTACAGTTTTTGAACTCCGGCTTGGAAATATAGGATTCAGCACCATACCTGCCAGTCCACTCAGTTAGGAGACGAACGTTGAGCCGCTTCCTGATGTTTTCCATCGTTTTTCCTGGAACAAAACCGTTTTGAGTATTTCATAATAATAATAATTATTATTATTGGATTGAAAAAATTATATAAAGAACATAGGCAGCAGTCAACCACACAGCAAAAAAAATGTCATATTTGTTTCTTAATAATAGTCATGAAACAAGTCATTGATATTTTAATATGGAAATATATGTGAGTTAAGTAAAGCCACAAGAAAATTTCTACGATTATTATTACTATTCATATCATGAATCGTTGAAATGAGTGTAATTATAACACAATGTTTGGGTTTAGAAATTGAAGAAATATCAGATGTTTTTATGAAAATATAGCTGAATGTTCATAACTATCGAGTGTGTATTTGTGTTGAAGTGATAATAATAACAATAATAACTAGCTATATTCTCATAAGTATTAATTTTAGTATGAATCAAGACTGAACTCACCAAAGACTGCATTGTTCATGAGTTTGAACAAGTTCTTCTCAAAGTCGGTCCTCGCCCGGGTGCGTAGTTTGGTGTTCAGATCGATGTAGGATTTCAGCCAGGGTGATTGTATGAATTTCAGAACCCTATGGATATTCGTTAAAACCAGTCCGTTGTTCAACGCCATCTTCAATGCTCTGTAATGGACAACATATTTCTCCTTGGAATATAGAGTAGCCATCAACTTTGTTAATTCTGAGGGACTTGTCGGAGGTTTGCCTGTCTTGGGATTAATGTGTTCAGCACAGAAAGGTAAATCTTTATGGTTGTCGTGGAGGTGTACAGGATATTCCAAGTCGACTTCGAGTATGTAGCCTTCTTCAGCATCATCCGGGATGGCGGTTACATCGATGTTGGTGTCAGACCATTCGAAGCCACCGTAAGGGAGATGTTGACTCATGCTCCACCCATACTGGTTATTGATGTCATAATACATCAAATAGGACTCTGGTTTAGTTGAATCATAGTTATGCAGGTATTTATTATTTGCATGAGAGCGCTTCTTTGCACAAACTTGACTCAATCCGCCTCTTATGCCTTTCTCCACAAACAGGAACATATCAATATCAGTCAAGAGCTCCAATTCTTGTTTGGTGTACTTCAACATAGCTTCCCACGTGAAACCTGGCAGCGTAAAATAATGACTGGGGTCAAGTTCATAGGTAATGTGACAGCTGTTTATGAATTGCTCAAAAACATCGGCCAGGAGAAGTATGTCCGTCTTCATATAGAGATCGACGTACTCTCCCAAGTTGCAGCATTTGAATTAATTCCAAACCAGTTGTGCACGTTGATACAAACGATTAGGACATGCTTTTTCTTCCAATTTATTGTAGAACTCGTTGATAGGTGGCAAAGAGACTTCTTCGAAACGTTTGAAAGAATCCACGTAATCATAAGGCATGACACCTTTCTTCGTTAGCAAGCTGAAGTCTTCGTCTGAAACGGCTGCGAATTGTGATTTCATATTGGGAAAGTCTGTCAAGTGAGACGCCAATTTGTCCAGGGATGAGTTCATAAAACGAAAGCTGTCGATGAATTCGAAACTGTATCCTGTTTTCATCCACATGTTTTGTAAAGGAAATGTATTTTTCCTTGGTGATAGGCAGTAAATCGATAGCACCCTTCATCTTGGCAGCTATATCGGCAATGACAAAATGAGCGTCATAACCGCTGAGATTGTGGAATACCACGGGAACTACGTGACTGTCTTAATACGATAAATTGCAGCCTCCGTGTGCAGCCCCCCTGTAGTTATTGGTGGAAGTAAGGTGCCGGTGGTCACGCACCTTCTTATCCATAGGTTCAAAAGGTTTTTCGCATATGTGACAATGAGTGGCTTTTTGGAGATCAGCTTCTTGTGCAGGAGTCATATCGATGTCGAAGGGGCACCAAAAAACTGTTTCCATATCTTCAGCCAACTGCTTGAGCTCCAGTGCAAACCATTGCATGCAATCTGGTCTTCGATATGAACGATAGAACGAGAGACTATCATCATAGGAACACTTCATGAAATATCCAACAGCTGCCGAAATGTGCTCCTGGTACTTATTATCATCAGTCGTGGACTTCAAGATACTTTCCATGTCAGCATAAACAACGAAGGGTGTCTTCTCTTTATTTTTGAAGTTTTTGAATTTTAGGAAGGCTTTATCTCCATTAGGCATCCTGATAGCAGTATTATTCAGTTTTCCACAGTCCTCTATATGAATTCTTAATTTTTCTTGAGTTGTGAAATAGTGAAGACACCGGTCGCAGAAGAATTTTTTACTTGTGCGTTTGCTCAATTGACTGGATACTAAGCGGGAGAGATCTTTGATGAAGCAGTAGTGGTAACGACGAGGAGTATCATCATAATCATCTTGCAGGAGAAGAAGGTTGACGTGGCTAGCTTTCTTTTCTTTACTAAGAAAAGTCGGGGGTGTCACAAACGAATTTTTCCTCTTTTCGAGAATGTAAACGTTGATGGAGATGTTCTGCTTCTCGAAGTGAGGAATTTTTTGTCTCATAGTCATTGGGAATTGAACACCTTTCAGCTTAAGCACCTTGGAGTAGTGGGGGTAAGATGATGTTCTAACGCAATTTTTCCCCGGTTCTGCAGGGTACAAAGCCGAAACGACGGCCCAAGCGAAACAAGCATCATCTTGATTTTTTATGTTGATGCAAGCTTTCTTTTTGACAATGAAATTTGGTAGCTCTATGTATGAAGAACCAAGTTGTGGGATGAATTTATTGATGTTGATTCCTAGGTTGATGATCTGTTTCAGCGTCCATCCACTGTCCTGCTGTTGGAAGTCCTCCAATTCGACAAGTATTGGCTTCAAGACTTTTTCATCAAACCAATCATTGATATCGGTATCCTGGTGAATCGGGGAGTTAGCGGTAGTGAAATACTTGTACTCCTTCAGTACACTAGCTCCCTATATAATATATAATATATATAATATATAACTTCAAACTCTCCACCAAATACTGCGTTCACTTCAACTGACCTTTCCTTCTTGAGCGCGTTCTGGATTCTTCTCTTGAAAATCCCTCTACAGTCTGTCATGAAATCTGACGGGTCCTTATGCTTGAGGTTGGTGATGATTTCAGTGCGGATTCGAGAATCAAAAGCCGCCATGGAATCATCCCAATGAACCCTCATTTTTGCTGTTTCTTTTCTTCAATTCAGTCCGGCACCCTTTTTCTGCATCACCTTAAATTGAGCTCTCAAAGACTTGATGTTATTGAGACAGGCAATGAGTTTTTGTTTCTCCCCAACGGACTTGGCATTTTTTATTTCCTTATGGAGTCTTTTGGCACCCCTCCGACATTCCGAAAAACCCTGTTTGGCTATATCCTCATCGTACGTGGCAGATATGATGCCCAGGAGAGCTGCTACATGCTTTATCAGCTCGCTGATCAAATACTTGATGATCGGGCTTGAAACACTAGTCTTTTTGAAAATGTGTGTATCGCTGAAGGAACTCTGTAGACACGTCTGCACACTTCGACGAACTGTAACAGAATGAAAATATTCGGTAGAGCACCTCTATTTATAACCTCGGGTCCTCAGGATCGTAGGATTTTAGGAGTGGGGGTAAGGAGTGGGGGTAAGGAGTGGTGGAGGGGTGATGAGGGGGAGGAGTGGGGAAGGGGTAATGAGGGAAGGAGTGGGAGAAGGGAAAACTGTTACTCAGGGTATCCGCTCCACAGATAATAATAGCGGAAAAATATGTGAACTTTTCACCCCTACAATTATTCGTGAAAATATAATTATAGCATAAGAGACCTAATGAAAACGAATATGCATGCATTTGAATTCCTCATATAACCTCAAACAATCATAATGTTATGATAGAAGGGCACAGCGCCATCTAGTGTGAACATTCTAAAATAAAAATGAGTTATGAGTCTTTCTTGAGTTAAAATGGTGTCGCCATCTATCATCATCATCTATCATCCTGTTATGTATCACTAATTGTTCTATAGGAATACTTTGCATCATAGAATGCACGCAAACATTTTTTAAATATAATGCTCATTTGATACACATACCTATACTACTCTTAGCGGTGCTCGACAGCTCTCGATGAGTCTTGGAGACGATGACAGCTCTCTCTGGTTGGTTCTCGACAGTTCTAAGGGATATATCGACAGCTCAGACGGATCAGGTGGCTCTGGCGGCGGCTTTAACGACGACTTTGGTGACTCAGATCACTAATATGGCGACTCAGTCACTGGCGGCTCTGGCGGTTCTATACGAACTCTGGCAACTTTATGGCGGCTCCGGCGGCTCTATACGAACTCTGGCAACTCTATAGCGGCTCTATACGAACTCTGACAACTCTATGGCGGCTCGATCGGCTCTATACAAACTGGCAACACTCTGGCGGTTCTGGCTTGCCAGCTGTGTACGAAGTAGTTGGCAAACCTGTATGAAGTTAGCTTTAGTTATCTCGTTTGAAGTTTGGCGGTTTCAGTATGATGTTTTGGTAGCGGTCATTTTATTTTACTAAGCTGTAGAATTCGAAAAGTAGAGGGGGAAGGGGTTTCTTTACTTTTGATAGTCAAAATGAAGCGGGTTATAAATAGAAGTGATGTATCAAGAAAACTCAGTTGTCATCCAGTCGTCCTACTGTAAACATCGTACTGTTCATCTCATAAAGATGTATACTTGCCAGTATTGTTTCTCTGAGTTCAAGTGGCAGAACAGTTTGAAACGTCACATGAATACTCATGTTGATATGTTTTTTAGTTGTCCACACTGTACACGAAACTTTACAAGATCAGATGGTGTCAGAAAACATATTCTGAGAAAACATGGAAAACTCAACAAAATTCAAAATGAGTCAAGCACGGAACATCTACTGACCAAATCACGGAACGAACCAAACACCTGCACCAATTTGGTGGAGTCAGACATTTCTCGGAACCATATATTCGATCACAGAACTCAAAAAATCATGAAAATAGCTGCAGTCATTAGAAAGAAAAAAATTGAACTCGACCAATATAAAAAATATAAGCAGTCTGATGTTGAACCTACTATCAAACACAAGGAAACACCGGATGAACATGATCAATCAGAATTGATAGTAAAAAACAGTAACAAATTGAGGAAACGTCGGCAAAACACTAACCAAAATGAGTCATCGAATATGAAAATTCAGGTGTTCAGTTCAGGGGACGCATCGAACATCGGTGAAACACAGTCAGACATTGAAAACATGGAAACATATGATGAAAACGATCAGGTTGAAGACTTGCCAAAATTCCTGACAAATGACTCCAAGGCTATCTCATCTGTAGATGACTTTGCTGATAAGGACACTCAGTATTCCACAGATTCGAGTGATTCGTCTGATGTTTCTAGTCTGAATGATATGATTTACCGAATCGAACTGATTGACAAACTAAAACGGATTTACCCATCGCCATTCTATAATGATAGAATTCTTATGATCCTAGATACATTGAGACAATGTAGTTACATTGAAGGGTCCAAAGATGAAGATCAAGAAGATGTAGGTCGCGGATTCAGAGGTAGACTTGTTTTCAACTGATGATAAATGAAATGAATACGGGGAACTCTTCGCGTTTTCACCTAGTGGAAAAATAAAGGCAAATATCTGTCAGAAAACTTCCACGACGGACATTGAACTACATCTGACAGATATTTGTGCAACGTTCTTCCAAGAAGACCCAAATGCAAGTGCTTGTCTTGTAATTAAACAAATGATAAATATTTATTAATTCACAATAAATGGTATTTATTTAATTGATAATAAATGTTATTTATTTATTTGATAATAAATCTCGTTTATTGAATTCGAGTTTAATTCATATTCCACCCAAGTCAAACTCCGAATGTTTGCATCAGTCATTTATCTGCAATTCACTTTTTTTGTAAAAAAAATTATGCTCTTTTTTTGGTCTGAAAAAATTGTCCAAAATTGACATGGTAAAGTGGTAATTTTTCAGTGGCTGAGTGATTCAGTGAATTCATTCACTCAGCTTTCACTGAACTTTCACTGAATTTTTACGCCCCATAAGAAAAGCATAGGAAATTGAAATTGAGTGAAATTTCTGAGTGGCTGAGTGGAGAATTTCAGTGTTACTGAAATTTCACTCAACTTTTATACAATACGTGTACCATGTCAAATTTAGGTATCTCTCTTCGAGCAAAAAAGTACCACTTTTTACCTCAAAAAAGTATAACTTTTTTTGGAGTAAAAAAGTACACTTGAATGAGCTCTATGTATCAAGCCATGTAGACACACTTGGTAAGCTGCTCACAATAAAATTAATTATACATTTTTACTATCCAAGAACCTTATCCATAAGGAACACCATTACTGAGAAATGCGTTACTTTACCCTCCAAATGTCTATATATAATATGTGATTAAACCTTGAACGAATCGAATCGACAATAAAGACAGATATAGAAGAAAACCTTGAGGCTAACAACTTGGTTTCTTCCGAATCATCTTGATTTTTCCCTCATTCTTATTACTATTGTAGCAGCTAATTTCTCAAAGATGTGTTCATGTACTACGCAAACGTGGGAAAGATACCTTTTAAATAATACCACTAAACCATCGATGATAATTTTGAATTTTTTTTATCCCTTCACCTACCACATAAATCCCACTTCCCAAATTGACCAAGTATATGAATAAAAATTTTAAATTGAAAAAACCACACACGAGAACCGTCAGCTCTAGAATTATCAAATTGGTCCAATACGTGAAAATCGATAACTATTAATTTGATTCAATTTTGACCGCCGTCGGTTCGAGAACCGCCAACTCGAGAACCGCCGGTAATCCGCCGGTTCGAGAACCGTCGGCTCGAGAACCGTCACCCAAATCATTCCTACCATTCACCCAAACAAAATTATGGTTCCTTCAAGCGTTATTATCATTTCTTTCCATGAGGAATAACCCACCCAGTCAGGCCCTGTCTCCGGAGCTCCGATACAACCGGAGGGCGCGCTGATGTGTCATTAACCCCGTTGGCAACGTTCTGGCAACGTTCAACGAAGAAATTGGATAAAATGATATTATGTACGTTTATAAAAAGCCTACTGAAAATGGTCTGAACAAGAATGAACATGTGAATAGACTCACCTCTTAGGTACGAAGAGTTCAGCTGACGGAAACTGTTTTCTTTTCTTTCCACACGCTTCGGAACGTGCTGGATTCGTTTCGCTTTTCCTGTAGACGAGACAAATTTTGGTTGAAAAAGATTTTCGTAAATTATTGATCTATTTGCCTATTGTGTACAGAATTTATAGAAAAATCATTGTGTGTGAACTCTACAAAAAAAAATAGTTATCTGAACCTAGCGGATTAAATTTAATGAAAAAACTGAAAGTATATTTACTGAAAGAGCTGTATATGAAAAACTACTGTGAAAATTCAATAATGGGAAATTACCTAACATAGACAATAATTGAAAATGTACTCACTTTTATAATTATATGAAAATCACAATGAACAACGCTGCAATAACACAATAGGTACACTTCTTTCACATTCAAAATACGTGACAATAATGATTCACTGATCCAAGACGTTGGACCGCTTAGGCGCCTGAGCCTTTTGCGCACGATACTACAGAGTTTTCTGGAATGCTGACTTAGCCACATCTGGTGGTCCGCTTGGACGTCTGAGCCTTTTGCGCACGACACTACAGAGTTTTCTGGAATGGTGACTAAGCTCCACATCCTGTTTACCTTATAGCGATTCTATTAAAGGCTTTCCAAGAAATAGTCTATGACGTCATCTGTTTACAACTCTTTTAAATCTCAGAGAAAATTGTTCTTCCCCGACATCTCAAAAATAATTTCCATGGAAAAAAAAATATGAGTATAATTCCCCCTAATTGTGAAATTTTTCTTTGGTGATTGAAAATGTAGACGAAACATTTCTTCTCAGTCGAAATACCCAAGGTACCTTTTTTCTGTAATATTGAAAGCGCATTATTTCTGATAATATATCGAATGCACCTATTTTTCATATAGCTGTAGGAGCTGTTGGCGGCTCTTGATGATTCTTACTCGTTTTTTATTCTAATACAACTTTTTTTCTGTGACTAAAAAATAATGTGAAAAAATGTTATATTATATATTTGGTATATTTTTTATATTACATTATAATAAATGTTGTTTCATTCAATTCCGTGATTTTTTTTTTATTCAACAAACTTGATTTTGATATCATACAGTATTTCACAAAAAATTTCCTACAATGAAATATAGCCGATGGTATTCTACATTACCTAATAAATGTTGTTTCATTCAATTCCGTGATTTTTTTTTTATTCAACAAACTTGATTTTGATATCATACAGTATTTCACAAAAAATTTCCTACAATGAAATATAGCCGATGGTATTCTACATTACCTAATAAATGTTTTATTTTTTAATACGTATAAATCAGCTGTTGTTGGAACATGGATGGAAGTGATACTGTCCTAGCACAGACGTAAAATCTGATTTACAAATGTTGATGTGAACAAAGAAAATATACAGGTGAGTTTGCATTTTTTCTCGAAAGTTGAAATACCTAATACGTCTTTTTCTCATAATATTAAACGAAAGTTTTTGATATAACTGTACAAGTGTCTTCATAACTATTGGTACGCTCTCGTGGCGTTTCTTTTTTTCTGCACGTCATCTATGTAAAATTATGCATGTTCTTTTTTACTTCAACAACAGTTTACTAAAACTATGAAATACTTCAGATGTAAAGTTTCGGCTATTGAACGATAGGTGTCACCCTCTGTATGGCACGTACTTATTCAATAGATCTTCTGAGGGAATCCCTTATGAAATATAAGCAATGGCAAACACCTATATTTAGTTCAAATAATTCTTGCGAAGTCTCTCACTGTGATAAGTATGTCTCTCTCTAAATATCTCAACTGTATCGAAAAATCTTAACCAAAAAAATACACTGGTAAGTACATTTCTACATTCGACTATTCCTTCAAAGTGTATTCACGTATCGCTGGTATGCTTCGATATAATATACTTACTAAACTTGGCTGACTGAGCCACATCCTGTGTACCTTGTAGCGAGATGTTTTTATGATGTGTCTTTGCATGACGGGAACAAGTTTTCGATACGGTAAGTTGAAATCCTTTTCGTTGCCACACTGATGGTTACTCTAGAAACATTGGCCAGCAAAAAAAAACATGAGAATAATAGTATTTATTTGTGTGTGTGTGTGTGTGTGTGTTTGTGTGTGTATGTGTGTATATTCTTCTGAGAGCACCACTTGATGTAGGTACATATTCCTAAATTGTTTCTTAGGATAATAATAAAGTACTACTATTACTACTACTACTATTATTATTATGTGAGCTCGGTTGGTGATTGAATTATATAATCAAGCGTTCAGACATTTCATATACCGCGACATATTTCTCTCCTGATTCCCTGAATAGGTATCCTTCATACCATCATGAATCAGACTATTTTTTTTTTCGAGTGTTATACACATAATTCAATTTTGTTTACGTATTTCCATCACGGAGACGGCTCATCATAAGTTCATTTTTATATCTCTGCCTGGTCAGCGTTTAACAAGACAATATATATATATATTTTCACAAGTCGACTACCCTTCGAGTGGATAACGGTACTTCGGTAGTTGGATGCTTGTAATGTTTGAGATCCGTCTTCTTGGCAGTTGAACTCCGTGGTCGAGGCGGTTGAGTGCCAGTCTCGTGTGCCAGGGGTCGTGAGCTCGAATCCTCGATGTCGCAAATTTTTATACCCCAACTGTATAGTAGATATCTACTGTCACGATGCTAGTGTGGAATGACTAATGATCGGTGGAGGGAAATTCAAAATACGGGGGGTTGCTGCTCACTCTCAGCGTCGCTGTGCATTGGGTAGTGTGACGTCATAGCCTGGAGGGGACGGTAAACCATACTGCAATACAAATGTATAATGGGTTAATTTTATAAGTGTGACGGCTGGTGGAGGCTGGCGCTCGCGCGTCACGGGGCCTGGAAAATGGATGTGCCGCCTTTCGAGGGGTCAAAAATGACGACGTTGAACTTCCATGTTGATTCATATATAAGATGGCGTCAGATAGGTGACGGACGAGGAAAGATCGGGTAGGCTGGGATGGAAAACGTTTGGTTATAATTGAAAATATCAAGTGGTAAATGACTATACTAAAGAATAAATATGTCGGTAATGCAGATTCCTTACTAACCGACTAGGGGTTGTGATCTCGACTATATATTGTGAAACTCTTAACATTTAGAGGAGATGCAAACCACCGTGGGTCAAAAATGACCACGATGGACCTTGCCGATTTACCATGTTATTTTCCATATGAAATGTCCTAGAAAATACATAGAACATTTACTCCCTTCCTGTCCTGGAACGAAATATTCAGTTTTGATGTTTATTTCCCGAAGATCTTGAAATATCAGCTTCAGCTTATACCTGAATGTCATATTCTTTGTAACATCACTGACAAATACTGCTAACTGACGCGTTTTGAAAAACGAAACGTTGTAGTTTTTGAAAGTGTGTATTGTGCAATAGTAACTTAATCAACTGTCCCAAGTTTGGAGTCGTCGTTGGGGTGAATTCACTGCGGCGGCGATTTCCTGCAAAAATGTGATCAAAATAGACGTTTTTGGCCTTCAAAAAACCAACTGAAATTTGAAACGCTTAAACACGCAAAAATGCAACCACAATAAACGTTTTTCGCGTTCCAGAAACAACCTAAAATTAAATCGAAAAACTGTATGTTTACATGTATTTCTTATGGAGATTTGATATTTCAAAATTGCTGAAAATACACGTTTTCGCGCTCGAAAAAACAACTGAAATTTGAAAACGCTAAAACACGTTAAAAAATGCGACCACAATTACCGTATTTTCGCGTTCGAAAAACAGATAAAATTTTAAACGCTAAAACATGCAAAAATGCGACCCAAATAAACGTTTCATAAGGTTAGTTCAATAGTTCGTTCTGCTTCGATCAAACTAACTATCTGTTACTCTGCCTGTCTGTCAATCTGTCTGTCTCCTATCTCCTATCACCGAAAAAGAAACAGAGTCAAACTGTCACATACTTAGTACCGTACGTTGAAAATGACGGTTAATAATTACACTTGAAACGCTCTGTGATTTTATGGTATCCTGTATGGTGCGCTGCCGTGTTTTTTCTCTAACAATATATTTTGAAAACACGCTTATACCTATACAACGAACTAATGTGTATGCTATAAACGCCATTTTTTCTTCAACTCAATTTCAGCCTAACATTTCGCAGATGCAGCCGGCATATTTTTCTCTCAAATGATATGTTGGTACACCTGGTATACTGAATTTGACAAGCAGTCACCATATTTTTTCTCTTAGATGGTGTGCCCCGGTATGCATTTTTCAACATATCAATGAAACACCCTATATTCTTTTGATTTTTGACAACCAAAAACCATTTCAAACATTATTATCATCATTAACATACTGATGTAAGCAAGGATTAGCAGTAAGTCATGATGTTTAGCAAAAAATTATGAAACCACCCATAGACAAGCCTCGCGAGGGCTTTTTTTGGGTGACGCTTCTTTTATTTGCCCACTTACCAAAATTAAAACTGTAATGTATCCACTCTGTAGCTTTTGGTGAATAAATATTATTACACTTTTCATAAATTCCATCATTATTGTTCTAAAATCCAACGGCTGTGTTCATCTTGCTGGATAACATAAACACTTTGGGTAATTGAGACGGCGGCGAAACGCTTTGTTTATTCAACTGACACGTACCGATCGTCCAGGGCCCCCAATTGTCGAAGCTTACATACAACTTGTCACCATATAATTTCATAAGCTCTGATGGTCTAGTGGTTAGGGTGTTTTGTTACCACGCGAACGTCCCGTGTTCGATTCTCCGCTAAAACAAATATTTTTTTTTTTTTATTTAAATTTAACATAAACACCGGATGTCTGGCTAAATAAAGATAGGAAGAAGAAGAACTTGATGTTCCGCGACGACGACGAGCTCCATGATGATGACGTAACCACGTGACCACGCCAAATTAAAATTTCAAACTCCCGCCTAGGACGGCCGCCATCTTAGAGTCGCTCAAAACACTGGTTAGGTGCAAGGACATTAAACACTATTTGTAAAGGATGGTCCAACCCCTATGTTGCAGTTTTAACCCGCATTTGACGTCACCGTTATACCTTCCGCATGCTTTCGTATATCTATACATAGTTATATATAGATACACTAATGCATGTAGAGGCATCACGCTACGTCACTTTACGGGATCATGAAATCGGGCGATTGAAACATCCTGTACAAATAGTGTTCAATGTCCTTGGGTTAGGTGTACAACTAACAGATGACGAGGAAGAGGAAGACGATATGAGGTTTGACAGCTGGCAACGTGGTGACACTTGACAAATGTAGGTTTGGTGGGTTAGGTGACAGATGACAGATGAGAGGTTAGGTTGGGTTAGTGATGTTCCGTGACGAAGAAGAAGAGACAAATGACAGGTGACGTGACAAATGAGAGGTCAGGTTGGGTTAGTGATGTTCCGTGACGAAGCATAGCGGGTAGCGGCGTGTCGTGATTGGCTGGCTACAGCCGAGCTACAACAAAAAAGTGGAGGGGAGGGGGTGCTGTGAAGCGCTGGGACTCCTACTCTTTGCTCATTAGGGTTATTACCTGAAGTTCATCAAATATTTTGCCCAGCTCACCAAACCATTCACGTCGTGTCTGAAAAAGGCGAAAAAATAACTTATATCTCTGAATTTTTGGAAACTTTCCAAACATGTGAAGAAATTCTTACAAATAAACCCTTGCTCCTATATCCTGACTTTAAGAGACCCTTCATACTGGAGCCGTTTCATCACAGGGTATGACACATGTTATAAACCTATCGCGTACACAACCCATTAGAACAAAATTATTCCAGAATAGAAAATATACTATTACGATAGTGAATTCCACCAAATATTTTAGGGCATTTTTATGCGGAAATCAATTTATGATCATGACAGATCATAAACCCTTGCAGTGGCTTCTCAACCTCAAAGACCCCAGCTTAAGATTGGTTAGATGATCCTTAAAGCTGGAAGAGTACGGTTACAACATTGTAAACAAAAATGAGAGACACAATTCTGTCGTAGATGCTCTTTCCAGAATAGAACTCCATCCCCAGGAAAACCAATAAATGACAGCAAATATCGATACTTATATCAGACAACCGATTCGAAGAGGACTCTTCGCAGACTTGGCAAATATAGGAGAAATCCCAGAAATTTCCGACGAAGACCTTCGAGACCTTGACAACCGCTTAATCGATGAAATAAGAAAACTTCGAATTGGCAGAAACAAACAGAAGAACAAGAAAAATACAAAAACAATAATAAATGTTTTATCAAACGTAGTCTTAGTTCCAGCGCTATTGGATCCACAGGAACCCGACGACAGTAATGAAACTCGTCTTCCTACGAAAATCCAATTCTTGAAGTCCCAATGTCTGAACAACCATTGAATAAATTCAAAAACCAACTTATACTTTCCTCTCGGGTGAGAGTAACAAAACCTTGATAAAACCCGTCGAAAAATAGTACTGCCAAGTAAAAACACCGAAAATGATTTTGAAAGAATCTTCTTAGAACATCTCACATAAAAAATAATTCAAGGTATATTTTTCGAAAAACATTCGATAAATGTAGTTTTCATTAATTCAAATACACTTTAAACATTCAGCCTTCACTGGACCAGATGAAGATAAATGAAATGAAAGACTGTCCCAATCTAGAACTTATCATTGGCTAAACATTGTTCAAGACGTGACAAATTATATAAACACTTGTGTCACTTGCTAAAAGTCAAAATATGAACGCCTCGCTAACATTAAATTCAACCCTACTCCTATAATCTATACGTATTTATATCAATGCATTTCCGGCAGATAAAGCAAAATTTTTGACAATTATCGACAGCTTCTCGCGTTTTGCCCAAGCATACCCGATTTCTCTGAACGCACCCAGCATATTAGATGGTGTATTGGAATATATTTCCCATTGCGGTATTCCCAATAAAATTACTTGCGACTCTAGAACAAAGATCAAAAATAGTCTAACTCAAGATTAACTCGAACATTATATAACTCCAAAAAATGCTAATAGCAACAGCCCTGTAGAACGCCTATATTCTACGCTCATTGAAGAAACTCGAACATCCTGATAGACCAATAACTACATAAATGATTTTAGGATATAACAACACCATCCACGCCGCAACCAAATTCACCCTGTATGTGATGTGGCCTTCTGATTTGAACAACTCTAGATATTAGATTTGAACAACTCTAGTTATTACGAAAATGCAGAAGGATCTGTTACATTTCCAGCAGGACGGTACTCCACCTCTTTCCATCCGACAGTGGTTATACGGGAGATTTCCGGATAGATGACTTGGCAGAAAGGGAGCAGTTGAATGGACTCCGAGACCACTGGATTTAACTCCCTTCGATTTCTTTCTTTGGGGGCATCTTAAATCCGTTGTTTATACAACACAAGCTTCTGATATTGAAGAATTTAGAAGACAAATTACAGCAGCATGCCAGTCAATTCCTAGTGAAGTTTTCAGTTATGTTAGAGGGGAGTTCGAAAACAGACTTTATTACTGTTTAGAGCAAACTGGATAGCATTTCGAATAGTTTATAAGCGTAAGTAGATTTTATGTTTGCTATGTCTTTCAAGCAAATTAAATTTTATTGTGTTAAGGAAAATATCCAACAAATAACACAACCCACTCGTAATTTTAACCATCTTCATCAAAAGGAGTCAATACAATAATGCATCCCAAAACAGGCAAATTCTAATCACATGTGTTAGTTTAAAACGCTATTTTTCGGAAACTACTCATTAAAAAATAAGTCAGGGTTTCATTGAAAAAAGAATTGGACGCCAATCAAAATGATGTACCACTTGACCCCCTTCCCATTTAAGATTCAAAGGGTAACATCTTCCCCTCCTAGGGGGTTGAACCACGAGGGCTACAAATTTTAATTTATTGGGGGGTACACAAAATTACAAAATTACATGATTACAAGAGAGCTTGGTATAAAAAATTACAAAATGAAAACTTTAACAAATTGTGGTAACAACCTAAATAATAAATATATATACGCTTGTGTACAGAGAGCACCTAAGTGACTTAACACTTGTATTGTGCTGTAAAGCAATAGTAGTTGATGTGGTTGAAAAAAAATACAGTTGTGTACAGGGGGTGAAAGACCAAAATGGTGGTATCACAAACTTTTAATGAAATAAATGCTAATTTTCTAATATTTTGATGAATTCAAAGTAATTTTCGAAAATACATTTTTTTGTTTCTCTTGAGAAGGCTTTATGATTTCTTATATGTTTTATTCTTAAGGGTAGCAAGTTACAAATTTTTGGTAATGTGTATGTTAAAAAACGGTGACTAACATTTTTGTTGAATTTGGGAGTGGGGAGCAATTCGTTTGTTGCGCTTCTAGTAGCATAAACGGTGGGACTAGAATTGAGTAATATTTTATTTTTGAATGCATACATACATAGGCTATGAAAATATAATGATCGGATATTGCTAATATCTTCTGTGTATAGTAGGTTAGTATGAAAAGATCTTTGTTTCTTGGAAATTATTTTTAGAATATAGTTTTGTATTGTGTTAAGCTTTTGCAAAGAATTTTTATACATTGCTCCCCACACTAGAATACCATATCGAAAAAGTGATTCGGCTAGAGACTTGTAAATTAATATAAGTAGATTTCTTGATAAAAACTGTCGTAGTTGGTAAAATTTATATATTAGTTTTCTCACTTTTTTTGTTAGATAATCAACATGATTGCTCCATCTTAGGTTGTTGTCAATAATTATGCCCAAATATTTAACCTCGTTTGTTTCTTGAATCTCACCTTTCATGCCTGGAACTTTAATATTTAAAAAATGTGGTCTATTTGTTGCAGTTATAGAGAAAGCAAGATAGTGGGTTTTACTAGCATTTAATGAAAGACGATACATACTTAACCACTTGTTAATTACTTCCATGCTTGACTGCACATCATTTTTAGTTTTAGACCATGTATCTCCATTGAAAATTACAACAGTATCGTCAGCATATGATATAATTTTAGCTTCCACTTTCAAGCAAAGCAATGAATTTATATAGGCTTGAAAGAGTATTGGACCAAGGACGGTTCCTTGGGGAATTCCCATTTTTACAGTCATGCTTTCACTTACTATATCATTTATTTTAACACTCTGTTTCCGATCAGTCAAATAACTGCGAAAGACACTCAACGCTGCACCACGAATTCCATAGCGCTCCAACACATTAAGAAGAATTTCATGCTTAACAGTGTCGAATGCCTTTGCCAAATCCAAAAACACTGCAATGCATTTTTTGTTTTCGTCTAATCCCTGTGTAATACTTCTAATAACATTGTACATAGCATCAGTGGTAGATATACCAGTACGAAATCCATATTGACAATCATGTATAATCTTATTTTTATCAAAAAATTGTACTAAACGAGTTTTTAAACACTTTTCAAAGATCTTACCAAAGTTATTTAATACACTGATGGGTCTGTGATTACTAATTTTAGTTTTATCACCTGCTTTATGAATTGGTGTAATTATAGAAGATTTAAACTGAGTAGGGACATGTCCTTTTTCAATGATTAAATTATATAAATGTTTGAGGGGTTGTAAAATATATTGGTGGTTCTGTTTAATAATTTTATTAGTTATTCCATCTACCCCTGGGGAAGTATTATTTTTCAATGTGGATATATGCTGTATTAATTCATTTTCTGTTATTGGATTAAGAAATATGGAATTAAAATTTACTTCATTATTTTCCTTAGTTTTTAAAGAAGTATCAATATCTTCCAACATGTTTAAACCGACATTACTAAAATAACTGTTGCAATAGTTAGCCATCAATTTGTTATCATTGAATGCAGTACCATTATCGTCAACTATCTGGAATATGTTTTTATTATGTTTTTTTTCATAGTAGCTTCTGATATTAGTTGGTACGTTTTCTTTAGATCATTTTTGTTATTTTCAATTTGTCTGAGATAGTAGTTATTTTTGCTTATATTCAGTAGTTTATTCAGTTTATTTCTGTATGTTTTGTATTCTTGTTCTAAAGCATATGAAAAACTTTTGTTTAATTTATTTTTTAATTTGTCTCTATGTCTGATTGATAGAATTAACCCTTTGGTTTTATTTTCATGTGTTTTTTATTCCCTAATTTTGTACTTTTGGCATTTTCGATAATATTGTTAAATTTGTTTAAAAAGAGGTCCGTCGCAATTTGAGGATCATTTTCATTAAATACCATGTCCCAAGTTTCTTCCTGTAATGAGTTCTCTAACTTCTTAAAATCAATTGTTATTGACAAGTTTTTATCGAAATCTGGAATTAGTTTTTTTTTGGGATTTAACTCTATATTTAGTGATACTGGGTAATGATCTGTGATGTTATACTTGAGGATGTATGAATTGAAAATCAAATTGTGGTTACCGTTTGGTTTTTTTAGAAAAATGTGGTCAATGCATGATTTAGTTTCAGGAGTGATTCTTGTGGGATTCAGTATGTAAGACACAAATCCATGTTTAGCTAGCACAGAAAGATATTTATTTACGTTAACGTCGTTTTCATTCAATAAATTAATGTTAATGTCACCAATAAATACATCCATTTTACTGTTGTGTGTTTTGTCCAGGTATGAATCAAGTTCATCGATAAACGAGACCAAATTAGATGGGTTAGGCCTATAAAGTGCAATGATTCTACATGATAAATTATTGATTGTTAAATGTATGATACATAATGAGACACCACATATTGTTAGTTTATAATTTGAGATATTGTAGTTGAGGCTTGATTTTACCAATATCAAAATTCCATCATTTCTATTGAAATCACCATCATTATGTATCGTTGTATAACCCGGTATATTGAGGTTGTCCATAGATACATTTTTAAAGCATTCACTTAAAACAAAAACGTCACATGTTAGGTTATATGTTTCAATAAGTGCTAAGAATTCATCAAAATTTTTGTTAGCACTTCGAATATTAAAATGTGTAATGTTAAATAGTCTAGTGTTTGACATTACAAAGTTTTCAGGTTCTACATATTCCCCTAGGTGATCCTGTTCTAACAAGCGTAAATTTTCTAAGACAGTATCTTGATCTACTAGTACCATTGGGTAAGTTGGGTGAAGATGAATTTTAAACTAATCGAAATTTTATTGGGTACAGTGCAAAAGAAATATGAGACATTGCTCCTAAATATAATTTCAAATGAATTTAATTTTGTTCTTAAATATCGGATTTTTTATTCGTTGGACGTATTCTGAGAGAGAAATATATTTTGTAGATACGGTATTATTAGGTAGAATGTCCCTGATACTTGGATATGTCTTCCTGACAGCTGATTCTGGCAATCCGCCCATTGTATTTGGTGTATATGGATCCCTTAAAGCTCCATACGTTCCTAACTCCAAGGTTTGTTTGAGCTTCTTTCAAGAGGGCCCTTCTATATTTTGTTAAATCATCTGCAAAATATATTTGTTTTCCCTTGAACTGCTGGACATTCTTGAATATTTTAAATTTTAATTCAGGGTGTACTAGTTTTAGTATAGTTGGTCGGCTCTTATTTGTGGTTTCAGATTTGTTGCCCACCCTGTAGCATCCTATGATATCTGCTGTTCCGATGTTGAGACTGGTATTTGTGTTGATAATCTGCATGATTTTCTCTAGAGTATTTTCTCCCGTTTCTTCAGTTACCCCGTATATGCAAATGTGGCTCATTTTCATATGCTGGTGCATATCATCTACTTTTTGTTCCAGAGTCTTAATTTGCCCACTATGAGTTTTTGTTTGGTCCATTTTTTGCTCTAAAGAACTTATCTTGTTGGCTTGTGCTATTAATTCCTTCTGGATCTCCGTGAGTTTTTGTTCAATTTTATCTACTACTTTTTTTGTGATTTGACTGATAAACTCACGGTCTTGGAATATCTCCTGAATTGTTTCCTTCGCTAAGGTATTCATTTCTAATTTATTTCTGGTTAGTGACATAATTTGACTCACTTGTTTTTATTTGATGGACAGGATCCCTCATGCACTATCTTATGGGTTAACTTTCAGAAATTTCGTGGTGTTATTTACCGATAGAATCGATTTGTTTTACGGAGCAATTTTCGTATGTCTACACTGTTTGGAACATCGAAGTACACCTTGAAAGTGTCCCCCTTAAAAATGAAATTTACCTATTTTTTCGATTCCTCATATTATTTACTGAAAGGAAGATATTAAGGGTAGGAAGTTTTCAAATTGACACCCTGTATATTGAATTAATTATTTCGTGTATATCTTTTTGGGGATAAACGAATGCATAGTATGTTTCTATTGCAAGATAAAAGCAGAAATTGCAAAATAACTTTTTATGTTTATTGGAAAAAACAACTCTATACATAACAAAATAAACATCATATCCTAGCGACATCATTACATAGATAACTATAGATGCCACTATAATGAAAACATATAATACAACACTCCCTCTGTTTCATTGTGGTGCAAAATTTTCAAGTTTTTCCTCGGTTCAGAACGAATAAACTTTTGTAAACGATGTCTCGAACAAAATGGAATTTCACATCGATATGCTTCGATCTTTTATGAAATTCTGGATTACATGCAAGTCTGATGGCACTCTGGGTCCACATTCATAGGCGTTGAAGAACATTCATTTATTTTCAATTCTTCCAGCATTCTCCTCAACCATAAAGCCTCTCTTCCTCCGAAAGGAAGTACAATATACTCAGCTTCAGTAGTTGACAAGGCTACAACTGTCTGTCTCTGTGACATCCACGTCACTGGTGCTGCATTCATCGTAAAAACATCAACTTCTTGATTTTCTGGAGTCCAAGTCTCCTGCGTAGCCAGTATCGGTATAACCAACATGATTTATGACATCACCATCAGTTCGCTTGTATACTATACCATATTCTTTGGTTCCACTCAAGTATTTCATGATTCTTTTGAGTGCAATCCAATGATCATTCATGAAAAAATCCAGAAACTGACTAAGATAACTTACTGCATACGCAATATCAGGACGTGTGTTCATCGCTATGAAGAGTAAAGTTCCCACGGCTTCTCGAAAGGGAATTTTCACATCAAACTGACCGGTTCCTTTCTTCAAACGTACTCCTGGATCCGCAGGGATACTATCATCGGAACATTCAGACATATTGAAGTTCTTCAAAACATTTTTGATGAATCTTGTTTGACTCAAAGCAATTATACTTCGTTCTCCGTTTGAATGGATCTCTAGTCCAACAAAACAACTTCCATTCGCAGTAATCTTGAAATTGTCCCTCAAATCGTGTCAAACTGATTCAATGACATGTCTCGACTTTGACATCAACAAACCATCATCGACAAACAGTAACAAGTAAATCTTGTTTCCAAGGATTTCTCCCACAAAGACACACGGATCTGCATTAGTCTGGTGAAAATTTTTAATTTTACAAGAAATTTCGAAATTTGTTATTCCAACAGCGTGGTGACTGTTTGAGACCATACAATATCGTACCACTGGCGAAAAAGTTTCATGGTAATCTACTCTTCTTTTTGTAGAAAACCTCTCGCAACCAGTCGTGCTTTGAATTTTTCTTTTCCACTTATGTCATTCTTCATACGGAATACCCATTTGCAATCTATGACATTCATTTCAGGATCAGCCTTCTGCAAAATCCAAGTTATGTTTTCATGCATCTCCTCTTCCATAGCAGCGATCCACTTTTCTAAGTTTTTGGATCTTACTGCTTCGTGATATTTTGATGGAGTTTCAGTATCAGCAATCATTGCAGAAAAATATTTAGGAGTTCGAATTGTGTTTCTGTCTCTGAAGTTGTGCCTTGGACCGCTGTTATATGATTCTATCTCATCAGCCGTCTCATTTTCAATTTTATCATCATTTTTGCAGATTTCAGGAGCAACTTCATCATCAAACTGAAGACTTACATGAACATTTCCTTTCTTTTGATCATATATCTCCTTTTCATAAAAATTCACAGTTGCACTAATGAAAATTCTTCTTTTAACGGGATCCCATAAACGATAGTTCGACGATTCCTTTTCATAACCAACATGAATCATTTTTCGACTCCGAGGATTACATTTTGTTCTCAAACACTTTCGAGTATGCATGTACGCAGTAGTACCAATATTCTTAGGTGTTTGATATCGACTTTCTTCGAATGCCACTGTTCGTAGGGAGTTATCTCTTTCGCTTGGGATGAAAGAGTTCTAATGAGAACGTATACTGCAATATTTACTGCCTCAGCCCACAGCTCTAATGGAACATTCCTTGCATGAATCATCGAACGAGCACTTTCAGTTATGGATCTCATTTCTCTCTCAGACCTACCGTTTTGCTCATGTGCGTAAGAAGCAGATGTTTCATAGTAAATACCTCCCTTCTTGAAGAATTCTGTCAAATTTTTATTCGAATATTCAGTGCCATTATCACAACGTAAGATTTTGAAGGTATTTCCTGTCTGTTTTTCGACTAAGGCATCGAATTCTTTGAACCTGTCAAAAACCTCAGATTTATGTCGTAGAAAATAGACAGTTCGATAACCAGTGCAATCGTCTTTGAAAAGCAGGGAATATCTAGATCTGCTTGGTGATTCTACATTGCTCGGATCGCATACATCAGAATGGATGAATTCTCCAGGTTTATGAAATGCCATATGAATCGTTCGGGAAAAAGTTCGTCTAGTTTGCTTGCCGTATTGACAACCTTCACAGAAAAATTCCTTTTCTTCTTCTATCGAAGCCCCTTTCACTGCTCCTTTCTTAATGGTGTCTCTAATTGATGTCAAATTGATGTGACCAAGTCTCTCATGCCATAATTTTGAGGTGAGAACAGTACTACTACCAACAGCAACCGGGGTCACAGTTTGATTGTCTGCAACTTTCACAACGATACCATCCTCAACTGGCTCAAGAAATTGAAACTAGTTTTTTTGAAACTGGCTCCTGTATCAACTATCCATATTTGTTCAATATCTTCTGAAATGAACACATCATTGAATGCAGTTTCTTGGTCAGCATCGCACATCAACGCTTCGATGTTGTCACTTCTCCTGGAGTTGTTTCCATTTTTTATTTTATTTTTGTTAGAGCCTTCTTTTCACCAATGGCCGATTTTTTTGCAGAATCCACACTTAGTTTTCTTCTTCAGAACCGCAATATTCACTTTCATTTAATTTTCTGTTCTTCTTCGAGAAGTCTCGCAATGAGTTCTGAATCCACGCTGTGACGAACATTGCAAACTAGGAAGACAGACTGTTTATAATCTTTGATATGACGGCAGTGTCAGAGATTCTCTCGCCCATTTCGTATTTCTACAATGCTATGTTTTGATATATCGAACGCATTTATGGAATTTTTGAATCGTGTGATCACTGCCTTGAGTCGACCACGCTGTATATTCAGTGACTGTAAATCTTCTGTCATAGTGACATTTGTCAGAAATAACAGCAATTGAACAATTGATTGAAATGAAAACTGAGAGAAGTAATGAAATTATTTTCACCCCTTGATTTTTTTATCAGAGGTGTCGAAAATTGAAGAGTCAGGCGTATTCATGATATTTCGATAAACAAAGTACGATACCCCCTCAGTTTTTTTATTTGTAGGTACGAAATATCTGACAGAAAACAACCACTTTCATTGCCACTTTCGCCCCCGACAACAAATAACTGAGGGGTGATAATCATTTCGTTAATAATATCTTATGGAGTGGATTAATACTAACAATTTGGTTGTAGTGCAGGTCTGCAGAACGACGTTCAGTAAGTACAGTTTTCATAGTACTTTGTTTATCGAAATATCTCTTTATCTTTATCTCTTTAATTTTCGAAAAAGTGCAAGTTTTTGTCAACATCTTTGTGGATAATTTCGTCTGTTCCACTTTCGCCCTCGCTGACAAGAAACTGAGGGGGTGAAACTCGTTATTGGAGTGGATCAATACTAACAATTTGGTTTGTGATGCAAGTCTGCAGAACATATCGTCTGTGAAGTACTAATACCTCGTATGCCACAAAATATCAAAATTCGATTATTGCACTCACGAATACTGTATGCCAATACCTAATGATGTTCTGACAACTTGTAAGCTACAAAAAATTATTTCAGTAGAAATTAAGAATTTCTAATAGCTCGTATAAGAATATCAATATTTTGTGCAAGCAATCAATAGCTCCTAACCCAATAGCCCTCCTGTAAAAAAACGTATTTGGGCATACGAGGTATTAGTACTTCACAGACGATATGGTACATTTTTATAGTACTTTTGTTTAACAAAATATCATGAATACGCCTGACTCTTCAATTTTCGACACCTCTGATAAAAAAATCAAGGGGTGAAAATAATTTCATTACTTCTCTCTAATGGATCATTATCAACAATTTGGTATGTAGTGCAAGTCTGCAGAACGCATGGTACAGTTTTTTAATTTTCGACTGCACTCGCTAACAAACAAACTGAGGGGGAGACAACAATCATTTTATTGTTACTCTCTGGTGAAGAGCTTCATTACCAACCATTTGTTATATAGTGGAAGTCTGCAAAAAGCATGATGCGATTTTTTTTCGTACTTTGTAAACATTTTCGTGGATAAACTCAATTGTTCCACTCCAATCATTCCAATATTAATTTCCCAAGGAGTGGATATATTTCAACAATTTGGTTTTTAGTGCAAGTCTACAGAACGTACGATACAGTTTTACGGTACTTTGTTTATCGAAATATCATGAATACCTACTCTTCAATTTGCGACCCCTCTGACAAGGATTGACAATCATTTCATTACTCATTTGTAATAAAGTGGATCATTACCAACAATATGGTATGCAGTGCAAGTCTGCAGAACGTACGGTACAGTTTTTACGGTAACTTGTTTGTAGAAATTTTGGATGGATATGTTGATTTCACAACTTTTGTCCCTGCTAATGAAAAAGCTGACAGGATGGCAATCATTTCGATATCAGTTATAAAATGAGAATCATCAACAGTTTGGCAAATCATGCAAGTCTGCAGAACATATGATACTAGTGTTATAGTTGTATTTCACCCTACATGTATAATTTTTCAAACGTCTTTTACCCAGTGCAGTTCTCAAATTATTAGTATTAGAATTTCATTTGCATTTTTACTTTTCAACACTTTTCTGACGAAACAAATTGTTTTGACCCTGTACATATATCTTTATGGAAGCCTTCTATCAAACAGTATTTAAAAATGGTTGATATTCGGAATATTTCGGGTAGTTTATTGATGGAATTCAAATACATTGTTTCAATACTTTTTCGGGCTTATTCGCCAGGAAAAGTGTTGAAAAAATGTATTTGATTTGACCCGCCGGTACATATCTCTTTCTAGAGGTCTTTTTTCAAGTGCTGTTTTCAAATATTCGATACTCGGAATATTTGGGATACTTCAAATCAACCAAGAAAACTGAATAACGAGCATATTTGTGAAAATAATTGTTATTACAACGAGGACGTTCACTGCCCATATTCGTCAGAAACTATGTCCTGAAAAAGTGTGGTCAACTCCACTTTAATTGTTTCACATGGGTAAAAACCCCTTAATAAATTGAATACATAATAGTACTGTCTACTCACTTTTGAGACAAGAATCGGTTGTAACACCACCAAATTTGGCATGGTAGTAGTTGATACCATGTCAAATAAGAAAAAAAATTGTTTACCAAAATTTCGGGGGTGGACCCAAAAAAAAAATATGGTTTAAATAGGGTTGAAGATCATTCAATTCTCTACAAGAATGATCCTCAGTAATTCCCTATAAAATAAGCCCGTATTCTCAGAAAACGTGCTTGACGCCGACATCAAATTTCAGGCTCGTGTTAGCCCGCCGCTGCAAGTTCCGGCGGTGCCGAACGTTAAATGTGTCATAACTTTGCTAAAAATTATCAAAAAATTAAAAATGAAAAAGTATTTTGGTCGTGAAGACTTCTACTTTTTCATGCAAATATAACATGTGGATATCTGAGTACCTAAGTGGTTGTTTTTATCACGTTACATAATCCAACTGCATTTTTTACGAAGGATGCAGAAATCATAGATATTTCAGTTAATCCGGAATAATTGCACTGAAACAGGAACCATTACCCTCTTTAGACACTAGGCAATCATTTAAGAGTAGTGAGACAGGTCTCACTTACACACGCCAAAAAAAAACTGGGTTTTACTCCCGCCCCATTTTAAACTCCCTCAAAATTCCGACATCTTAGCCAGTAAATGTTGAAAATAATCACTTATACACAACCTGCATTAAAAATAAAGTATATAATTTCAGGCATCTCATTTCTGTTATTGAACTCACAAAAACAACTCCAAAATGTGTTATATTTTAAAAAAACTCATTCTCATTCAGACGACCAACACTGTTTCCAGAGCTCGAAAAGACAGATTTTCTTCAAATATGAAGCATTAACCTCACCGAACCTGACCTAACCCAGCCTCCTAAAAGTATCAAAAGACTAATTTGTAATTTCATTTATTCTATCGAAGCCGTTTTACGATAGTTTTTTTACTTTTCGATAAAACTCCATTTTTTTATTTTTATTGAAGTAAAAATTTTTTTGTGTTCCACCCCTGATTTTTTTGGTAAACAATTTCTTTTTCAACTAAACATTATGTCAAGAAGTCACGTGCCAAGTTTCATAGTGTTACAATTCATTCTTCGGTTTTGGCACAAATTTGTCTGTGGATATTGAACTATAATAAATAATTGCCTTTTTTCAATGAGAATAATTTGGTAAACTATTAATAAATCAGATTACATGTTGAGCAGTTCAAAGATAGGGTGGTGCGAAAATTTATGTGCTATCAGCAAACTAAAACAATTGGAGTAATATGAAATTAAATTTTACCTGAGTATGTGAGAACGTCACCCAAGTGAGATTTCTCAATTTTGATAAATACTTAATACCAATATCTGTCACATTTTCACATCCTCGAATATCCAATCCCATCAAATTTGGACAGTTGTTAGCTAAACATTCCAAAACATTATCATCGATTTTGTCACAATACGCAACTAATAAAATATACAACTCTTTCGTATAGCGCAGCAGATTCAGCAGTCCTAAAAATAATATATACTTTCATAAATCCAATTCTAAAAAAGTCACAAAAAATAATATAGATCATATGGGTGAATTAGGTCTGAACAAAATGAAATAAAATATTGCTATTATAACAGCTAAGTAGTGTTGATAAATCGTAATTTCAGTTCAGTTCTGCGCATACCAGCAGGTTACAGATTCGCAGCAGGTGTAACAGACTGACGCATCACCCTGCACGTTAAAGCGGCTAGAAAAAACCCAAATGATATCTATGCCAGAGTCCCCAAATAACACAGTAACCTTCTGTCGTCAATTACAATATTGTTCGCATCTGACAGATATTTGAAGAACGTTGCAAAAATATCAGATGTAGTTCAATGTCCATCGTGGTATCAGCCCGGGAAGTAGTTGTTTTCTGACAGATGTTTGCCTTTATTTTTCCACTTGGTGGAAACGCTTAGAGAGAAGGGTACTCCGTATTCATTTCACATTGTTGATACCTCTCTGGCACATTATCTTCGAACTTGTTTCGAAATATTACAGTTTTTTCTTCCCAGGAGTCTGTGCTAAGGCTTGTCTTGTTCTTGACTTGCCGTGCGGATGGTGCTGCGATCAACTTAGTTGTGGGTCGTAGTGTCATCCGTGGTGAAATATTATTTAAACGGTTGATTATTGTTCATTTGGCAGGGACAGGAAAATTATAATGTTGTCCGACCTACCCTGTCACTGATGAGAGGCAATAAACCTCGAAACATGCATGTCTGCAGGCGGTCATTCCCAGCCAAATAAATGATAATATTCTGTTTAACTACAAGACAAGCACTTTCAATTGGGCCTTCTTGGAATAACGTTGCACAAATATCTGTCAGATGTAGTTCAATGTCCGTCGTGGTATTAGCCAGGGAAGTAGCTGTTTTCTGACATATGTTCGCAATTATTTTTCCACTTGGTGGAAACGCTTAGAGAGAAGGGTGCTCCGTATTCATTTCACATTATTGATACCTCTCTGGCACATTATTTTCGAACTAGTTTCGAAATATTACAAGAAAATTCACTCCCAACACTCATAAGCAAAATCAAACATAACAGCAAGATCCACGATAAAACTCCTGTTTACTCGAATTCCTATAAATATCCTTTCATGCAAAAACAAGAAGTAGAAAGTCAAATACAGAATATGTTAGAGCAAAACATCATAACACCTAGTAACTCACCATGGTCGTTTCCCATTTGGGTTGTCCTCAAAAAGGCAGATGCATCCGGAAAACAAAAGTGGAGGGTAGTAGTAGATTATAGAAAACTTAGCGAAAAGACCATTGATGACAAATACTCTCTTCCAAACCAAACATCACTGACTTCTTCGACAAATTAGTAAAATATCAGTAATTAACGACTTGAGATCTTGCCAGCTATTTTCATCAAACGAACAAGAAATAGGCAGTGTTGCGTTTCACCACCTTCAAATCCGAGATTTATTTGTCCAATCGTGATTGAGATAAATCGTCTATATTCAGACGATTGAACCTTTAACCCTAGAACCACACTCTGGCGTCGCCGGCGACTCAGCAGTTTACATAAAGGCAGTTATTTGGGCAATCGTGGAAAGTCCGAACTTCTTTGTCTGAGTACCTTCATTATTCATTGTGCTTCTGCTGTGGTCAGTTACATTTCATGAACAGCAATCTCGATTGTCGTTTCATTAGACCGGTGTCTTATACGACGCCACAGTGTTGTAACTGTAACCTTTACCGATGTCTCATATGACGCCACAGTGCGGTTGATGTAACTAAGAATTAAAATTTTACCATTTTCCTAAATAAGAGAAAAACATTTTCGTTTTCATACTCTGACTTACATTTGAAGATTGAACAATGTATATAACACAATTTTTTTATTTTCATTTGCATCAGCCAAAAGCTGCAATAACGAAAAGTGTCATATATGACGCCAGCATGTGATATGTGTTTTAAGTGAGTCACGGTGTGGTTCTAGGGTTAATCTGAGATTAATGTACGAATATTACGGTGAAATTTTATTACAGGGATTCGACGAGTACGATCTTGATTTTGAAGACGATAGTGATGATGAATTTGTTGCAATTTGCTGTTGAACTCGATGGATTTATCATACCCAAAATTTAGACAAGGCAGATTTTGAGAGATTTCGACTTTCAAATGGGGCTGCACTTCAAATACAATCAAGGACCGAATAAAATTAGAGCTCGAGACAAGTACCTAAGGGCCAATGTATGCAACTTGTCATTATCATAATCACAATCATTATCACAGCCTAGTCTCAATTGTTGTTGTTTGAGACTAAAACTGAGGAAATTGCATAAATGCTCTTACTGAAATGTATTTTTGAATTTAATTGGTGGGCCAAAGGATAGTTGAATTTCTTTCTTAATAACAATAAATGAAAAAACCGTTAATACGTAAAACCAATAAAATGAAGAATTGATCATTCATCACAATAACTTTTTATAAGACTTAAATATAGCAGAATTAAATGTATAGAACTGATTTATAATCCGAAAAGAAATTCATCTAATGCGTTTGTATGAGAACCGATAAAGCATCATAAGCGAAAACGGTAAGAATTATTTTTCACAGATCTGAATTAGTTAAGAAACGAAAGTGACTGAAATAATTGAACTAAGTATCCGCAAATCTCAATAACCTAAGCTATTCATATCATAAAACCGTCAAACTAAAAAACTAGCGAAGCATAATTTCATCGAAACATCATTCAATATTATCTAAAAACGTAAAACCAACAAATTATCCGAATAAAAAGTAGTATCGTGAAATTTATGGAAACCAAATGTGTAAGATATAAAATGATCAGAATCGAAATCCAGCAGAAATTTAGCGAATAATATATCAGTCTGGTAGAAACTTTCTCTATTAGCTCTTAGATGGCGCTAACTTCTAGTTGAACAAATCGAATCTTCTGGTCGGACTCATATTGATCATTCATTTGTTTGTTCCTTCCTCGATGTATTCAAGAATTCAATTGCTGGGTGGTGATTTTCAAGAATATCGAAAAAAACAGCCAATGTTATTCATTGAATTTCACTGAACTTGATTATCATGCTACGATCAACTTTAGCAATATATGCCAGATCTCAATTAATACCCATATAAGGACGCTTTTGGAGGATGTAGCGTGTCAACTGTTAATCCATAAAACATTTGAAGGCGGAATCATATTATTTTCGTGATGCCTAATACTGGTGATAAAATTTAATGTGAGCCTTAGCATTTTAGTTATATCAGGTGGTGAGACAGAAATGAGAAGGAATTTAATGGGGACATGAGAATTTATTTGAGTATATTAACCACATGCTACGAAATCTCTGAGAGAATAGATCAACCGGCGTTTTGCTACGCTATAACCTCTCTAATTTCTGAAGATTTTCGCTTCTTTACATTTCGTTATTGGCATTTATTCGTCTGATGATTTTTGATCAGAATATAACCATTGAGACACTGAAGTTTGTCAGTTATACTTTGTGCCCCATATATATATCAAAGGAAGAGGTGAATTTTACAGGTCAATATAAAAAAAAAATTAATGAGAAGTTTTTGATTGTTGATTGTTTTATAGACTTCACAAACCCCAGCACATATCGGCGATAGTGAGTGCACAAGCCAAGAAAACTTCGAAGCTGGTGTAAGTCTTTTGGAACGGGCCATTCCTTAACAGCTTGGATCTTCTGCTCATCGTACTTCGTTTTGGAACAGATGACATTTCTTAGGGCTCAATTTCAGTCCGGAGCTTCTCAGTCACTGGAATACCTTTTTCAAGTTTTTTACATGGTCCTCGAGCGATATGCCAACCACAATAATGTCTTCGAGATACACCAGATACAACGAAAGTCCCTTCATAACCGTCTCTCCATCGATCTTTCAAATGTGGCTGAAGCGTTGCAGAGCCTGAGTGGCATAACCGTGAACTGCCACAAACCTGAACCGACGGTGGAAGATGTCCTTTCTCGATCTTCCTGAGCCAGTTCTACCTGCCAGTATCCACTCTTCAAATCTAGGGACGAGAAAATCGTAGAACTGGCCAGCGTGTGTACCGAATCGTCAATTCTTGGTAGAGGATAATTGTCCAAACAGAAAAATGCGTTCTTTTTAAAGGTAGTATCAAAATACGGTATTTCCATAAACAAATATATTATGACGTTATAACTCGAACAGTGATGACGTCATCAAAAATATGAGTCAAACAAAAAATGCGCAACTGAAAAAGAAAATGGACCTGAGCGTTTTTTCCTCAATGGCTATATCAAGTTTTTAACGAATTTGTTCCAACCTTTAGGTGCTCACTGTGTAATGAGATGTGATATGAGAATATTTGTTGGGTAACAAGGTTACCTTTGGGGGACGTGGAAGAATATCCTTAAGTAGAGTTGAACGTCTACCTCGATATGTTTCCGATGCAAAATAAGAATAATGGTTAAAAGTTGATTAATATGAAAGATACATTTGCACGGAAAATAATAGTTGAGAGTAAGTCATGAGCAATTTTCACGTAAGTGAATAGCATTAGAGAACATGTTTGCCGAAAAGATGATCAACAAGTCAAAAGTGCTGATTAGAAAATTTTAAATAATAATAACAATAATAATAATTTTATTGGCATGATTTTCCTATGAAACATCATTAAACATTAATGTGATCAAAGATTTGTATGACTTTCCTAATTTGATTGATGAGCCCATCCGGCTATTAGTCTTTCTTCAACATACTAATTGTCAAGCTTTTCTCGTCATACTAACAAAAATAAAAAATATTGTATCAGATGAGGGAGACAATTTTAGACTTATTCAACATTTTGATATTTTTTTTGTGGTCAATAGTATGACGAAAAAACCCTAATATGTGGTATTTATAAGCAATTATGTAGCAAGATCTCACTGTATGAAACTTTGACTTTTTATGAATGGATAAATGATTATCTGATTACTTTTCATATACCAAATGATGAGATGAAATATATTTATGCAAATAATTATTAAGGTGATAAATGGAAGTTACCAATATCATAAGGAAGTCATGGAAGAATACCCTGCATATACCGGGTGGCTACGGAAGTATTGCCTACGGAATATCTCAGTTATTGTACGAAGTAGGTTTGTGAAATTTGGAGCGTCGATATAATGACATAAGAGCTAGAATTTGAGCATATTGACATGTCGAAGTTAACTTCCGGTCTGACCGGAAGTAACATCAACTTTCTTATTTTAAATGGAAACCCTATTTTTTTTTCTTTTGGCTTTATTCAGCATTCAATTCCCTTTCTAATGACATATCACAAGTTGGTATCTAACCAGAAACTAGATCAGAAAAAAATTATTATTGAAATTCACCGAGTAGGCCGTGGAAGCAAAATGAAAGCCAAAAATTGAAAAGTTGGCTATGGAAACCATACGTCACTTGATAACAGTTGCTCTTACTCTATTATCGCCATACGCAAAAATAATATTAAAAATAATGTGGAATGATAAATTATATCCTGTAGGTTCTAGGTTAAATAGGAACATAAACGTACTTGGTCTGTGCCATCGTCCATAGATATTCTAATATCTACCTATGGACGATGTTTGTGCTATTCAGAATAATCATTCCATTGCAATAATCATTCGAACCAAAATATTAACAAGTAGGCTGATTAAGATGTATTTTGGAATGAAACAAAAAAGAAACGAGAGCTCTCACGAACGCTGCTATCCATATTATTTTGACGTTCGAAGTAGTGATTTTGATTCTGCCATTTTAAAAGGGTTTGGAAATCGAAATCAGTTAGTGGAATATTCAAAAAATGCCCCGTTATTCACGAACCGAACAAATTGACATGCTTCTCATTTATGGTGAATGTTTAAAAAATTCTTATGCCGCTGAACGATTGTATTTAGAGCGATATCCAGGGAGGCAGCAACCATCAAGAAGGTATTTCCAGTGGCTTGAAGAAAAATTAAGAACTGAGCCTGATGTTCACGAAGACCAAGAAGCATTTGATATTAATGAGGAAACTGAAATTAATGTATTAGCTTTAGTACAATATGATAGCACAATTTCCTCAAGGCAGATTGGCGCCGAATTAGCTATAAGTAAGGACACTGCTAGGAAAATTTTGAAAAAACATCGATTTAAATCCTTCAAGTATCAGTTGCATCAACATTTGTATGAAAATGACGGTGAAAGACGCCTGGAATATTGTAATTGGTTTCTTCGACAAAATGCTGAGAATCACCTATTTAACTATTATATCTTGTTTACGGACGAGTCAAGATTTACCAACAATGGATTATTTAACAGGAATAATACAAGGTAGGTACTGTACTTTATTTGGATTATTGTCGATAGTCGAAGTGTAAAGTGCTAAAAGTGTGAACGGTCTTTTGTTTCAGGTACTGGGCGATAGAAAACGAGCACCGGTTTCGACAAGGTGGCTTCCAGGAGAGATTTGGTGTGAATGTTTGGGCAGGAATAGTTGGGACTCATATTGTTGGCCCCATTCTTTTTCAAGGCCAACTAACCGGAGAGAGATACTTTAATTTTTTAACGAATGAAATTTCGAAATTCATTAACAACCTACCAGCGGAAATAACTGAGAGAATGTACTTCCAGCAAGATGGCGCCCCTCCGCATAATTCAAGAATAGCGAGAAATTATCTTCAAAATCGCTTTCAAGAGAGACTTATAACAACCCATGGTCCAGTCAGGTGGCCACCAAGGTCACCTGATCTTACTCCGTGCGACTTTTTTCTATGGGGGCATCTTAAAAATAGGGTGTATTCCACACAGCCTACAATTCTACATGAGCTAGAAGTAAAAATTCGTAGAGCTTTCCAAGATATCACGCCCCAAATGTTGAGAAACGTTTTACATGAAAATATCACCAGAGTCAATGAATGTATTGACGCTGAGGGAATGCATTTCGAACATTTGTTTTGAATTTATTTTATCTTTAATCCTATCAATTTGAATTTTTTTTTTTTTCGATATATCTGTTTTTTTGTTATTTGAATAATAATAATTGGATGTTTTGGTATTTCATTTCAAAAAATTACTTTTTATTATATCATTAGAAAGGAATGGTTATGCTGAATAGTACAGGCAAGAAAAAGTTGTATGTTCCTATTTAAGTTATGGACCTACAGAGTATTGTTTTTTTCCCAATTTTTCCAATATTTTTTTTGGCGGCTTTTTATAACGCCGACGAATGAAAATAAAATATCACAGTAGTAGCAACTGTTATCAAGTGACGTATGGTTTCCATAGCCAACTTTTCAATTTTTGGCTTTCATTTTGCTTCCACGGCCTACTCGGTGAATTTCAAGGTTGCCAAGAGAATAAATAAGTCGATGTTATGATTTACAATATGTTTTGCGGTATATGAATATTGATTACATGGGATGAAAATGATATAAATACAAATTTACAATAATATTTCAAAGAAGTCAAAGGTACTGAAAAATGATTGCTAATTTACCAATATATTTAATTAGATATGAATTGCTGAGAAAGATTTTCAAGTAAGTTGCTTGTTGGAGATTGGAAGAATGAGTTCAAAGATTTGTATGAAAAATACAAATGATGAAATAGGAATATATAAGTATTTACGATTAAGTAAATAGTCAAGTGAAGCATTTAGCGAACATTGTCAAAAATGTTGTATTTTATTTTTAATAGTTCAGTAATTATTTTTTTTAATTCCCAAAAATATGTTATTCTAAGAATACTTACTGCAAATAATGTCTTGTTGCATGTAATACCGAGATCACGGAAGCACGTCATGGCAGCAGGCACTGAAAAATCTAAAGCAATGGCTCATCTTCAGAAACAGACCGAAGCAGCAAGGCATCTTAGTTATTAGTAACCCCAATTCAGTTAATGAGATCTGCAAGGAAGGCAACCATCACCTGTATCCGAAATAAGTAACCATTCCAGAACCCGATCAGGTTTTCAGTGGAGACTCCATCCAACGAGTGAACATTCACAAGTAGCAATACACTTGTAAGCAGTCCTAATGTTACACTGAAGCACAGTTTCGAGTATCAACACTTCACCGCTAAAAACACTAGGAAAGCCGTAAAACCATACATACGAATTTTGACAAAATGGAAGTTCTGAAGCGTGCCAACTCAGCTATTAGCATCAAGGACAAGGCAGCTAAAAACCAGACAAATTACAGGTGCTAAACAAATAACCTGTCCGTCTGACACAGGAAACAGGTCGTATAACGAACAACCATTCCATGATGTTTCAGAGAGCACACCATCCAATAAGTCAAAATTTCAGTGTTGATAGTCAGATCAGCCAGCCGTTCATGAGGGAGAATCCTATATTTTGGCACCTGGGTACAGCCGTTCTCGTCCTGCAGAATTCACGATTGCACCATGTGGAAGTACAATTGCTCCGACAACACCGCCCCAAGTCAGAGGAAGTATTTTCGACGTCAATAGATGGAGCCCCAATAGACATTATCATTTAAAACTTTTGTGACCATTGCCGGACTTGAAATTTTTCGTGCCACGTGAAAACTCTGATGAATGTTCAAATATTTTATTTTTCTCTTGATTTCGTTCTTATATGTTAATTATTTTTTGCACATTTTACACTGATTATTTTTGTGTTGCCCTGCATAATGTCGCGAGTTCTTTTTTGTAATAAAGTTGAAATAACCTCTATTCCATGATCATGTCATAATTTTTTGTTCATTTGAATCTGGGGGCCAGCTTTTCCGAAGGGGGAAATTGTGTCAAGTATGAGAAGTAGCACGCAATACAATTATTTTCCAAAATTCAAAATTAATTTATTCTGATTACAATGTAAGTTTATTTTTCTTGTATTATTGTTTCATCACTGTTTCAGTATTTTGTTCACTTAACATCGATTTTGTCAAAATGCGTTTTTTTATATGTAGTAAAGTAAATAATTTTATTTGAATATTTTATTCCACAATGTTTAATTAAAACCTCCCGCAAGTCAAGCAAAAATAATATTTGAGCACCCTATACAGCTAGGGGGCCAGGTAACCTCAAGTCCGTTCGGGGCCAAAAGGTAGCACCACCCCAAGCGTGACAATATTAGCGTATTTCCACAAATTATCAAAAACATACGATCCATCGACTTTATGGTCTAAATACTCCATGCTAAAGCCTGTCAAAAAACTACAGAAGGTTATTGACATCAGTAAATATTATAAATTGACATCTTACTTAAAGCGAGTCAACGATGGATACAAACCGAAAAAATCCATGGTTTTAGAGCAAAAAGACGCCGACAATTTCATGTTTAATGCTCCAGATAACATATTTAATGACCAAAATAGCCACTATCTTTGGATTAGCTGGAGCTTGTCGTCGTGAGGAGCTAATGAAGATTACTACCGATGATATAGAAAGCAATGGCAACATTCTGATAGTTACCTTGTACAAAAACCAACAAGCCCCGAAAATTTGTTGTTTGCGATCCGGGAGAGAACAAACCAATCTATATTAACCTGTATCAAAAATATAAAGCGCTTCGTCCTAAGAACTGTCAAAATAAAAGAATTTTTATATCATAAATACGGGAAGTGTACAGCCAAAGCGTTGGAATTAATGCTTTCAGTAAAATGCCTTACAAAATTGCGGGTTATCTTAGATTGAAAAATCCAGAGTTATACACCGGACACGGAGATCATCGTTATCCCTTCTAGCGTTAGGTCAATGATACACAGAGCTTTCGCAATCCCGTTACCTCGAAATAATTTCCAGAATGAACTGAAACTAATTAAATAAATTGCCGTAAATAATCAGGTACAGTTTCTCTAATAAAAAAAATAATATCAGATAAATCTCGTAATATAAGTGTATACCCAAATATCAGAGAACACGATACATGTAAAAAATATAGTAGCATTAATTACTCAGAAAAACTTTCTGAAAACATTGAAAATTACTGTTCTAAATACAAAATAATAACAGCTTTCACAGTTAATAATAATTTAGGCAGAATTCTGTTCAATGCAAAACCCGAACGAGGTAGAATAAAAAAATCAGGAATATATAGAATAGAATGCGGGGAATGCTCGGCAGTAAATGCAGGCCATACCGGTAGAGATTTTTCCTACGAGAGTGCGGAAAATCCACTTTTCCGCACGATTTTTGTATTATTGACAATAAGTATATTTAGGACTAACTACATGATCTATGTAACTATTCTGTCTTATGTGTCATTTTGTGGAGGGATGAAGGTATTTTTGAAACACGCTCTAAATGTGAATAATTTTTTTATTTTTCAGAAAGTTGCTTTTTCTATTTTAAATAAGTTTCGTCATTTTATCGACTATCACTTGCGAATAATATTGATATTTTGGAGGTTTTTGTTATTAACGGAAAATAATGAACTGCTTTGCAATGTCTTTGAAATTAAGCTCATGACTTCATATAATTATTACAGAGTATTGTATTGACTGTGTATTGTGGTGTGTGAATTGGCTTATGACTGTGGAATATCGTAATAAGTACGAGTAACTACTGGGAGAGGATAGAATATTTTTGGGTAATAAAGTTTACCTATATCTTGAGGGAATTATGGAAGAATATCCTAGGTGGATGGAATAATTCCCTGAACAAGTTGTTTATGAAGTGCGGAAGGGACGAAGGAACGTCTATCTGCGTTATTTCACTCTTGAGGTGTTGCCAAGAGATTTGAGATTTATTAAATGGTATATGTGGTGATATATATGCTCGTGATGTGCGAGAAATAAGTTGAGATTGATGTATGAAAACATATCCTCTCGAATTACGATAATAGTGAAAAGTCAATGAATATGAGAGAAACAGTTGCACCGTGAATGAGTTTTGTTTGAATGATTGTGAAAATGATTAATTATATGAAGTTTGTTTATGAATACAGTATTTAAAAGTACCTACTTAACAAAATAGCATATCAGAATATTGATTTAGTGAAAAAATTTGTGTGTTAACGAGGTAGTGAGAAGGTCTAAATTACTGATTAGTAATTTGAATGATAATGTGATTGAAAATTTGTGAATGTGAACAGGAGGCGTGAACGGATATCATCAAACAGTCACAAATTAATTAATCGACAATTTGACCATTCCAACCGACATAAATGAATCTTAGAATTGCACAAAACTCAAAAATCAATCTACCATCATCGAAACATGAAAACGACCAAGTGAATAGTATATTATTATGATGAAAAGATGTGCATTGAGAACAATTAAGTAGGTATTTGCTGACTAAGATCTAGCCAGAGTGAAAATGTTAAATGTAAGTAAATGCCGAACAATCGGGTTTACTAAAACCTAGCATTTTTATATCGTCAAATTTAATGAAATATTCAGTTGTTTTTTTCATAAATGGTCCACATTAAAGAATATTGATAATGGGTTGAGATTTTTCTATTGAATTTCTTCTAGTAAAGTTATTAGTGATGAATTCACTTTATTGTTATTCGAATTTGAGGGCACTTAGTTTTTGCATTAAGTTCAATTCATAGAATTAATAAAATTAAAATTTGTTAATTACTGAACAAAGATGAATGTATTAAAAAAAATTGGTTAGGTGTATATTGAATCTTCTCAGTAATGTAACTAGTCATAGGAAATAGAAATTAATGTCTAAATGGACAAATAGAACTCAATTTTCATTTTACATTTTTCATAGAGTTATGTTTCTATACCTTGTTATTTTTCTCGGTAATGGTACACACACATCCAAGGAGAGAAGAGGCTGAATATTGATGAGCTTCAGTCTAGGGAATCGGTTTAGACGCGGTAATCATGTTTCCGTAGTATTTAGACTCCACCCACCAGAGGCAAATTTTGTAACTCTGCCCCAACCGCTGCCCCACAGGTCTGTCAGTTTGTAAGGTATCACAAAATCTTGAAGAATACAACAGTGATGCTTCTGGACATTTAGAGATATTCTGCTGCACAGTGAGCTGAGGCGTGATCGGCAAACACCTTGAAAAGGTCTCGTGGACCTTCTTGAGTAACCCCATATAGAACGTTCTGTTTGTCTGAGTATAACTTCTGGAACGTCATTTCATCCTCCGGTGGTCTGGGGGTGCGAACTTGGTTGTGGTTTCCGATGTAAGGGAACAACTCAATGAAGTGAACGGCCATGGGTTTTCCTCGTGGTGGCTTATAAATTCGGTAGATGAGGTCGTTTATCCTCTCCATTGTCCATTGTATGGACCTTCTCACGAGTTCGCAACTTAGGTTGGCAAAGACTTCCAGGGCTAAGGCAGGCCAAAGATCTCCTCGGCAACTTCAACCGAGCAAGATCGAAGACACTGATTAACCTCAGCAAAATTAGTCCAAAGACAATCACGGGATTTCTGACGGAGCACTGCAGTCTCAAAGAACGCCTAAGGAAGCTAGGCTTAGAGGAGGACAGCACCTGCAGATTCTGTAGGGAACAACCAGAAACACTACACCATATATTGATGAAATGTTATGCTGTACATCATAAGAGATTGAATATACTGACTGTGGGAGAAATACCACGAATAGAACCCTCAAAATCCTTAATTTCCTCAAGTAATTGGGGCTTGAGGGGCTGCTGTAAACGAGAACACCTTGAAATAGCAGAAGAAGATGGGGCACAATAGATTTAATTAGGTCGCAGCGCATCAGTTTTTTATTTTTTTCTACTCTTGTGTTCATTTTATCTAACTCATTCTCAACGGATTCCATTCTTTCTTCCAATCGATTCGGCATACTACATCCTTCTCTTCAGCTCTCAGAGTTTCGTAGAAGCTCCTCCCTCAGGCCATTTGAATTTTCCAGAAGCTCTTTTCTCAAATTTTTTGAGTTTTCTAGAAGTACCTCTTTCATAGTATTGGAATTTTCTAGAAAAATCATTGAGGAAACGGAAGTAGCACCCTCGGGGAGTCAAAATCCGATCCAGTTCCTCAAAACAACATTCAGCTGAAGGGTACTCTGAGTCACCTGCGCGAATGAGAAAACAAAAAACTGGCTTCGGGAGAAGGCAGGGAGATGGATCAGATATTGGAGGTTGATGACATCACAGTTGTGCAGTCAAAAGATCTCCCAAGGAGGCCCAGGATCCTGGACTTCTTTCCGGGATCAGAAAACGATCAGGAGGAGACAGCGCGCACACATTTGGGGAAACAAAACCCGAACCTAAACGTGAGAGGCTGGCTACTGCTGAGCAGAAAAGCCGAGAAAGGAGACCAAATACTGGCGTACTCCATCGACGAGAAATACTGGAGCGAGACCAGCTCAAGGCTTTTTATAAGATGAACAGGGTGTCATTCCGGGTCCTGAGGGGTCTCGCGGATGGGGACAATAACGACGGTCAGGGTCCTTCAGGCAAACCTCCATCATAGCAAGGGAGCTTCGGCAGTCCTTGCTGTAATAAAATGGGAATTTGAATTGGCCGTCATACAAGAATCTTGGATCAACACAGGAAAAATCATTGGATAATAATCAGAAATGATATACAAATACTACCGCTGGGGAACTTTTGTTCTAGAGACCTAACCAAAGTGAAACTTAAGTTGACAGGAAAGAAGGGGCCGAGAGAGATAGTGATAGCATCAGCTTACCTCCCAAACGATGACTCTGACCCTCAAACTACCAAAGATTTAGAGAGGCTGGTGGTTGAATGTAGAGTGAATACATCTGAAATAATCATCGGCTGCGACTCTAATGCAAACCATGAGAAGGCGTGGGGAAGAAAGGTCACCAATGCCAAAGGTGAGTCTTCACTAAGTACAATTTATTATGACTAACAACCTAGACATAATAAATGTAGGCAGTGAACATATAAAAGGAAAGAGGCAATTGACATAACAATGGGAACGAGCTACATAAACACCATCGTCAAAAATGGGGACGTGTCTGATGAGGTAAGCTGCTCAGACCACAGACATATCCGATTCGAAATATCGGGAAGTGAGACCGAAAAAGAAACAAATCTAATCCCCAAAAAATCCACTAGGACGCAATAGGGTAGACCTAAAAAATGGGTTGACGGGGATTACAACAAAGATTGTTGAAGAGTTTACCTGAAAGTGATACCCTTTATCCGTGTTCGAAAGGCGATTTCTTAAAATTCAAAAAAATGTATTCGGAATTTCGTGATTGACGTCTTTTTATTTATTTTTCTGTCATCTTTTTTTTACAACTGTTTTCAGAACTCACTGATATTCACATATACAACATTAAAATGAGAAACAATATACAATGTGTTTCAAGTAAATACAAAACTTATGAATTATACAACACTCTCCCCCCAGTAATTGATCGGAATTGAATAAAATAGAACAATTACTGCACATCCAGTACACACAGCCTGGAAACGGGTCTTCGAAAAACGGTTCCATTGGCTAGTCGAACGTCTACCACGCGGACTCTGCCATCTCTAGCTCTATGGAGTTGGATAACTTTTCCCTTGGGCCACGTATTCCTCGGTCCATTAGGGTCTACGATGATCACAACGTCGTTTTCTTTGATTGTTCTTGATTCGGTATACCACTTTGTTCTCTTGACTAAATAAGGCATATATTCTTGAGTCCATCGCTTCCAGAATAAATCTGTTAATTTTTGCGCAGCTTTCCATTTTGATAACAGATTCAGGTCAGATTCTCCTGTTTGGGAGCAAGGAAGGGCGGTATAGTCGGGACCAATCAAAAAATGGTTTGGAGTTAGCGCTTCTGAGTCATCCGAGTCCAGTGATACATGAGTGAGAGGTCGTGAGTTGATGATGTTTTCAACTTCAGCAAATATTGTCCTGAGTACATATTCCTGTGGGTATCTTGATTTCAGGAGTTCGTACATAACCTTCTTTACCGATTGAATCAATCTTTCCCAAATACCTCCCATGTGTGGACATCCTGGAGGATTCCATCGGAATCTTATGTTTTTCAGGGAACAAAACTGGCTGATTTCTGTCTCACTGAGTCCTTTGATACAATTAGCTAGTTCTTTTTCCGCCGCCTTGAATTGAGTACCATTGTCACAATAAATTTCAGAAGGAAACCCTCTTCGGCAACCAAATTGACGAAGTGCATGAATGAAACCATTGGTGCTCAAATCATGGGCAATTTCTAAGTGTACGGCCCTTGTTGCCATACAGGTGAAGATAACACCATACCTTTTTTCATGACTCCGTTTGACGGTGATCAATATAGGTCCAAAATAGTCGATACCACACTTGACAAACGGTCTTATTGTAGGTTCCAACCTACAGGGCGGTAGTTGACCCATTATTGGTATTTCAGGCAAAGTTTTCCTGTTTTTACATTGCTGGCATCTACTCCAAGAACTTTTAACAGCCTGTCGCATACGTAAAATCCAGAATTTTTGCCTCAAATTATTTATCACAGTTTATTGCCCATGATGGCAAACTTCATCGTGATAATGCTGTATTAATAACCTGGAAATATTGTGATCAGGGTCCAAAATAATGGGTTGTTTGAAATCTTTACTGACACCCAGTAAATTATCAAATCTCCCTTTGAGTCGCAGCAATCCAGTCGTTTCATCAATTGAGCAAGACAGAGTGAATAATCTACTTGCTTTATCAATTGGTCGATTCTCTTCAAGAGTTTTAATTTCTCTATCAAAGGTGTCTTGTTGACTCTTCCTGAATAATAAATTTTCAGCTACTGAGATTTCGTCGCTATCAAGTTCAGCCAAATTCTGTGAAGACCTATCTAGAATCCTTCTGTGAGGCATTTTATTTTTACAGCTTTTGATGAACCTCAGCATCCATCCAGTAGCTCTCACAAGACGACACCATTTCGAAAATCTTACCGGATCAGGGGTTGGCAAAACTATTTTTTCGAATCTTTCCTAACTTCCAAATCGAGATCATCATTCATTTCCAAATGATCTTTTGTCTGGGGCCAATAGTCCATTGAACTTTCTAAAAATGTAGGGCCACTTAGCCATCTACTATCATTTGAAAAATGTAATCCATTATTACGTTTTGTTGCCTCATCTGCAACGTTCTCTTTGGAGGGAACATATCTCCAGTCAGAAGCGTTTGTCAAATTTTGAATTTCGCCTACTCTATGAGCAACAAATATTGCGAACCGTCTGGCTTCTGAACAAATCCAGTGGAGTCACTCCAATAGAAAATCCTATTGAAATTCAATTTGAGGTAATTTTTCAAATAATTTCCAAGGCGTGCACCAATGAGGGCTGCCTGTAACTCAAGTCTTGGAATTGAAATCGGTAGATCAAAGAGTCAATTTTATGAAATTTTGTTCTGAATAGAAAACTGTCTTCGAATGAATTCCAATAAACACCCAAAACACGTTCTGTCACTGCTTCTGGGTTTGTATCCAATTTTTTATCTCTCTGAGCTTTTAGATTTGAGGCGATGCCTTCAAGAAGTTTATCTGAATTGGATATCCAGTTGCAGATGACAAAACCACCCATTGAATGAACGTGAATAACATCATTTATCAGTTTTTTACCTTCATTTATCGAGTCAGCGTTACCCAAGAAGTCGTCCATGTAGTGTTCCTCTATGATTGACTTACTCGCTTCAGGATATTTCTCTTGAAGTTCTCTGGCATTCCGATTCTTGGCTTCCTGTGCTAGACAAGGTCCATTTGTGGATCCGAAGAAAACTACGCCGATTTCATAAACGTATGGATCACGATGTCTATCCATTCCACGCCATAAAATTTCCTTACGTACCCTGACTTGCAAAAACATTTCCTTAATGTCAGCTACGAAAGCAAACGCTTTTATTCTAAAATTGAGTAATATAGTCTGCAAATTGTTATACAAATCTGGACCAGTGAGCAAAAAATCATTGAGACTGGCTCCATTACTTTTTGAGGCAGCATCAAATACAATTCTCAGTTTTGTCGGTTTATTCGGATTTATGATACCAAAATGAGGGAGTTACCAGGTTTTGGGACTGGGTTGCTTAGCTTCGTCTACAGAAAGCTTTCTAATGTATAATGTAACCTTTATTTTGAAGATCCAACATTTTGTCGCAATATGCCTTGCCATATTGAGGATTTTTATCAATTTTTCTCTCTGTACACAAAAGTCTTTTCATGGCAATATTTTTACTTTCTGGAAAGATGATTTGTTCATCTTTCCATAGCAAACCAGTCTCAAAACGATTCCCAATTCGTTTCATAGTATAATCTAGAATGTTTTGAGCTCGAACGTCTTCTTTAGACAAAGCTTTATCGATTTTGTCTAACCCAAAACAATCTAGTTTCCATTGTTCTTTCACCAGATCATGTAATAAGTCTAGATCGTCTTTTTCGTTATTATTTACATAGCAAACAAAACCAATTTTATTTTTATGATCATCTTTAGTCCCCAGAATATTTCCGTGGATTACCCATCCCAACAGCGTCTTGCTGAGGGCGGGCCCATTCCATGGGCCAGTTATAATTTTTCTGTTGACTAATAGAGGCCAGTTATCTTGACCAATCAAAACTTTTGGCTCGGCATTTATCATTGATATACCCCTACTATCTATATAAGGATATGTTTTACAAATCTCACCTACATCCACCGTCTGTGTTGGTAGTGACATTTCTTTTATTGTCCTGACGTGTCTTAGTTGGAACTCACCACTTCCATTCTCGGATCGTACCGTGAAGCTTACAGTCCTGGAATCATCCTGCTGCTTCGTTTGGTTGTTTGTCCATTGGAGACAAAGTAGGTGCTGAGGACCATCCATATCTAACGTATCTGCTAAATCTTGATCAATAAGAGTAACCGTTGATGCATCGTCTAAAAGGGCATAAGTTTCAATACTCTTATGGTTACTACAAATCATTATAGGCAGAATTTTCAGTAGAACATGTTTATTTGTGGAAATATGACAATTGATATGAATATTTTCATTTTCAGATGGAGATGGTTCTATACTAACGTGCTCATCTTCTTTTTTGTGTAAAAGAATATGATGGTTCTTTTTGCAGCCATTTATTCCGCACAACTTCTTCTTTTTACACACATAAATATTATGAAATGGCGCGAGACAAGCGAAACAGATTTTATTTGTTGTCACTAGTTCCCAACGCTGATCCACAGTGAATGTTTTGAATTTGGTACACCCGGTCAAGGCATGTATGTCATCCTTACAACAAATGCAAGTTTTCTTAACCATAGTTGTCAATGTCATTTCCTTTTTGTGAAATGATTTTGACTTTTTCGTGTCAGTGTCATCATGAGATTTTGGAATTTGAATTTTACTAGCAATAATTGCTTTTTTATCAAGCCACGACGCAAATTCCACTAATTTATGTGATGAAGACGTTATGCTGGAAATGTGTTCAACCCACATCATCTGATATGAATTTGGAAGTTTTTTCAGAAGTTTGTGTAATAAAATGGGATTCTGTAAGTGATCTTGAGCATCTAATGATTCAATGGTTCCAACCAGATTTTTCACTTCATCAGAGAAATTTATGAAACAGTCTAGTTTATCTTCTTTAACAATTGGAAAGGCTTTCAATTGCTCGAGAAGTAATAAAATTATTTGTTCTGACTGCCCAAATCTACTTTCCAGAATTTGCATAATCTTATCAACATTCTGAGGCATGATGAGTAAGCTTTGAACCATTTTCCTAGCATTTCCTCTCAAGCATTTTTAAAGGCGACAATGGTTTTCCTCCTGTGAATATCAACAAATATCAGTTGAATTCCGGTATTGATATATAAAGTTAGGCCATTCTAAGGGATTTTCACTAAAAATTGGCAAATCTTTTGGAATCGACTGTCTTGTCAGAAATTTCGTTAACTGATTTGGAGATACTTGATTTGAACATTCATTTGCGACATTCACAGATGGAAAATGACGAGAAAATGGTAAACAAGATTCTTTTATCTGACATGTTCCCTTTTTTACCCTTTCTGGTAGCATTTGCTCATGCTTGTTATCACTTACTGACTGACCATTCCAAGGATCCTTACCATCGACCCAATTTTCAATATTAGGACATCTATTCGACGCACTCGACTCAGAATCATCATTTTCATCTATTTCAGCTAACCTGAGGGCTAACTCTAGATCTAACTTTTCTTGTTTCCTCCTATACTCCAACTCCAACATTTCTTGTTCTAGAGTCTTCTTCCTCAAAGCAATTTCTAACTCGGCTTGACGTCTTCTTGATGCATTAGTTTTAGTACTTTTTGTCGTATTCGTTTTGGCATGAACCTTGCTCTTTCCGCAACCTTTTGGTCCACCAGACTCTGATGCGACTTAATCTGACGAGGAAGCTAAATTTGGCTCTGGAGCAGTTTTCATGTCTCTGGATATTAGACGTGCGCTTCTCCTCAATGCATGAGAAGTAGACATATTTACCACAGAGTAGTTCAGTTAGACGAGAAGGACCCTTTATCCGTGTTCGAAAGGCGATTTCTTAAAATTCAAAAAAATATATTCGGAATTTCGTGATTGACGTCTTTTTATTTATTTTTCTGTCATCTCTTTTTTTACAACTGTTTTCAGAACTCACTGATATTCACATATACAACATTAAAATGAGAAACAATATACAATGTGTTTCAAGTAAATACAAAGCTTATGAATTATACAACAAAGATACTCAATTAAAATGAACTTGAGCTGTGCGGGACAAATACAGGACACAATCACCTCAGCATTTAACGACAACTGTCCACCTATTAGCAAGGCAAATACCAGGAACGTGCCCTGGTGGAATAACGAACTCGCTAAGAAAAGGAAACTGGTCAATAAAGCAAAACACTGAGGTGAGTGGAGGGAATACAAGAACTCTCTCACCGAGTACAACAAAGCATTAAGGCTATCCAAAAGAGAATCGTGGAAGAAGCACTGTGAGGGAATAGAAGGAACTCACTGGGGCCTATACGCAGACTGAAAAAGAGACCTTGGAAGAACTTTACAAGGTACACTTTCCAGAATCAATAAACACAAATATATCAACTGATGCCTAGAGATACTCGGAACTGGACCCTTCCTCATGAGCCTCTAGGAAAGAAAGGCAGGTCTCAAAGAAAGTGATAGATGTGAAAAAAAACTAAATGGGCAATCAACTCATTTCAACCGTACAAATCACCAAGGACAGATGCAATTAATACCATGATGCTATAGGAAGGTGTAGACCTACTAGCACACAGATTATGTATGGCACTGAGATACATACCAAAAGCATGGAGAGCAATTAAAGTGGTCTTCATTCCAAAACCTGGAAGTCCAATGTCATTCATACTTAAGACACAAGAAAAACTGTTGGATAGGCACATCAGGGACACAGTGTTGGTGAACCAACACCTACACAAAGACCTATATATGCATACACAACAAGCAAATTCACAGAAACAGCATTACACCAACTCTTGTTCTTCTATCTCATACTGCTGAAGCCATCTGAAATCCCGAATTGAAAGATATTCACTCATAGCAGCTCTATACAAATTTGTTGCATCAAGATATAAAATATATTAATTTGGCTTGGAAGGATCATTGGATGATATGAATGGATTGTTAGCTATAGCCTTTCTCTTACTGCATTGGCTCACTCCACCACGAATTCCTTTCTTGAAAAAGTGAACCATATCAGTGAGGAGCTCTAGTTCGACCTTAGTTAAACGCAGCATAGCATCCCAACTGAAGGAGCTGTTACATACTGGGCAGGATTAAGTTTATATTTTTCCAAACAGACATCTCTGAAATTCTCGAAGATATCTGCCAGTAATAGAACATCTGATTTCAAGTAGACATCAGAGTATTCTCCCAGAGTTGAACATTTAAATTCCTGCCATACTTCATGAGCTCGATTATAATCCTCATCAGAAATATCTCTACCATACAAAATATCGAAGAACTCAGCTTGATATGGTAATGTAGATTGGTCCAATTTTTCATGGGAGTCAACATATGAATAAGGAAAAACACATTTGCGTCTTATCATGCTGAATTTTTTATCATCTGGAAAATATTTCCTCACCTCCCGATATTGTGATGGTTTCAATGTTTTACTCACATTATTTAGAGATTTGGATAAGAAGCAGAAAGAGTCAGCAAACCTCAGAGTGATGAATTTGTCTCTGATATTTGGGTTTTCTGATTTTTCAACCAAGTATGTTTTCGAAAATGAAATATATCTCTCTTTATTTTGAGCAATCACTGAGATATTTTCTTTATTCAAAGACAGTTTTTTGATGAAATGATGACAGTCATAATTTGTTAGATTATGAAAGAAGACAGGAATGAATTTCACCAGTTTACATTGCAAATTACATCTCGAATGAGCGCTTGCGCGGTACACACCAATCAAATGCAGTGATCTCGAACTTTGATGTCTTCACGCTTATATGACAAATATGAGATTCTGTGGAAATCTGAAACTCTGTCTCTTCTTTTAAAGTAAGTGGTAGCATTTCTTTGGCATATTTCAAGTGTTTGTTATATAACTTCAAAACAATCTCATCCAACATTCTAACAAAAACCTCGGCACTATCACTTCCACGATATTGTACGAATTTCGAGAATTTGTCATCAAAATTACATTTCGCGTAGAAAGCGAATGAATATGGTTTATGTTCATAAGCTTTCAATGTAAATGAGTGCTCATCTGATGGTTCACTGTGATGAATAGGTTTCAGCAAACTCTCAATATCAGCATATATCACAAAGGGAACCAGAAGTTGTTTTTCTAAATTCGTAAACTTGAAAATATTTCCAGGCAATGTTTCACCATACTTGTTGATAATCATATCTGGTTTTGGAAGTAGCACACATAATTACAATCATATTGTTGATGAGCCGTCAGTTTCTCATTCGTAGGAAACAATTGAAGACATCCATCACAAATATATACACGTCCATTGTGCTTAGATTTTTGCCTTGAAACCCTTCGACAAATCTGAAATGAGGCAGAAGTGACTATTTCCATTCAAATCAGTGATCAATAAGAGATTCACATGTGTTACAGAACGATGTGTTGAAAAATATAAGGGCGCCACGATGTTGGTAACCATTTTACCAGCTATAAATTGCGTATCTATTCCAAAAACATTCATAGATATGTTGTTCATTCTTTCAAATTTAGGAATATCCTTCAATTTCAATGGAAAATCAATATCTTCAAAATTAAGTAATGTATTATAATGTGGGTATGAAGATGGACTGAAAGGATCTCCATTCGAAAGAAAGATCACTGCCATAATGGACCAGGCAAAGCAAGCATTATCCAAGTTCTTCACATTCAAAACAGTTTGTTTTATATTAATTGTTTTTGGCAACTTAATATATGAGGAGGCTGATAGTGGGTTGTATAAGTTTATATTCACATCAAGATACCAAATCTTCTGTAATGACCAGCCTGAGTCTCTTCCCTGGAATTCTGAAGCCTTGGAAATCATCTCATTTCTGAATAGCGCATAAAGCCAATCCAAATCAGTGGAACAAGTTGAGATTTTGTTTTCTGTATTGAAGGATTTCATATCACTCGACTCTTTCTCAGGTATGACAATGTCCAAATAATTCAAAATTTATTTTCAAGCTCTTGTGTTCCTGCATATACTCAGAAATGATGTTCAGAACTTTCGGCTTAACTTCTTCCATGAAGTTGACGTAATCAATATGTGTTCCATTAGTTTTGAATCGATAACTTGCTATTTTATTTTTAAATGCGTGTTGAAGTTTTTCGATATCGTCTTCCACTTTCGATGAAATATTCACATGCAACCTTTTTCTTGACTGTGGAGTACTCGTGGAAGGATCGTCTACTTTTATTCTTTTAGCTGGTATACCCCTAATATCTTTGAGATGACAGTTGTTCCGTAAATGTCGATTCAGGTTACTTTTTGATGAAAAATATTTTTTACATTTGTCACACTTCATGATTTACCACGCTTTGCGTCAGCAATACTAACTGTCATCGTTAGATCAACTCTGATTAAATAGAGTAATCTCTCGATACACGCTTGCGCATTGCTGTTTCTATAGCGGCCAATGACCTTGTGGGAAACATCTGACGTCTAGACAACCGGATGTTATGAGGTGAATATATGTGAAGTCATCAATCCGACAAATTGTAGGTGTTGCAAGATTTATGACCTTGTGGAAAATATCTAGTGTGTAGACACCGGATGTATGGAGTGAACGATCTTGTAAAAACATCTGGTATCTAGACAATTGGATGCTATAAGGTGAATGATTTGTAGATAAATGTAAATCTAAGAAATAAAATACATTAATTTGGAGGCATATTTATTCAGATGTATCCATTATAAAAAATTGATATAGAGAGTGAACATTTGAAAGTGCACATACACAACTATCTTTAGTGTGATGGAAACAACTCGCTTTAGATGCTCGTATACTGGGTTGATCTTCAAATTCTATGACTGGTTGCTGGGTGATTGTTTTAATGTATTCAGCTTTCTCCTTTCCTTCGACGAAAAGTATATCAGATCCTTTGGTGAGATTCTTCATCATATTTCCAAATTGATGTAATGGTGTGAATCCATCATTCCAGTCTGTACAATGATGATTATGCATCAGCCAAGTGGCCTGACTATGTAATTTTGGTGGGAGCATGTCCAATGGAAATGGGGGTTTGAACACATAGTGAGACACCCTACTTCCATCAAAAGAAGCCAATTCCTTAGTTAAGAATTGTTGAAATGTCTGCAACAAATATTTTTGTTATGTGTTCTAGTGTTCCAAGGGTTCTAGTATTTTGCGGATGAAGCAGCAACACTGCATTTTATTAAGTCAGCTGTCAATCTTTAAAAATAGTAGTATAGTAAAATCGTGTGAAGAGTACAGGTTGTAAAGTTTTAAAAGTTGTTCATGTTTGCATAGATAAATAAAACTACAAATGAAGTTGTCACTGCTTTATTTTTCCGTATCGACGATAAAAATTCATCAGATTATGGGCCCAGTGGCATACTGATAATACTTTGCAGTGAGATATTAGCTGTGGTAAAGCAGCAAATTCCAGAAAGGTCAAAGTGAAAAAAGGGGAACAAAAAACGCGGTAAGGCGTTGTTACCAAAAAAATGGAGAACATCGTAATTAATTCCAGCGAGATGTACAGCTCAAATGTAAAATTAGATGGTCTATCAAATTGGTCAATATGGAAGTTTCAAGTCAAAGTTATTCTGAAAGCACTCGAAGTTTAAGGTGTTGTGGATGGTTCAGTAGTAAAGCCGGAGGCGGCTGCCGCTAGAGAAAGCTGGGAAAGAAAGGATGCCAAAGCTCAGTGTTCTAGTTACAAGGTTGTAACAGAAAGTAATGTTACAAGTGATGAACTGTGAAACCTCCAAAGGAATCTGGGATAAATTACATACCATATATGAGCAATCATCAGAGATGTCATTGCATCTATTGCAACAAAAGTTTTTTAATATGCAATACAGTCAAAATGACGATATGGCCACATTCATTGCTAAAATCGAAAAAACTGTCAACCAATTTCGACAACTAAAAGGTGAAGTTCCAGAAAAAATGGTGTTAACAAAAATCATCCTTGCCAGATAATTACAAGCATTTTGTGTCAGCTTGGGAATCTGAAAGTTACCCGAATTGGTGGCTAGATTATTGATAGAGGAACAGCGAATTAATAATAAACAAGAAGTTACCGCTCTAGTAGCTACACAGAAAGCTGAAAACCGGAAATGTTTCAAGTGCAATAAGGTAGGGCACTACAAGAAAGATTGTAGATCAAATACAAAAAATAAGTTTTGTGAAAATTGCAAGAAAAAAGGACACTACAAAAAAGACTGTTGGTTTTTGAATAAAAAAAGGGAGAGCGAAACCTCAAGCAATGCGTTTACAGCAAATAGTGTAGCTTTTCATGGACAAATGGTAATAAATGACTGGATAGTTGATAGCGGGGCATCGGAACACATGTGTTATAATGCAGAACTGTTCTGTGTATATGAAAAACTTTCACAAACTAAAAACATTATGATTGGTGATGGAACAATGATTCAAAGCATAGGTATTGGTCAAATAAAGTTGGAAGCATTCAATGGAAAATGCTGGGTTGAAACTACACTAAACAATGTTCTACATGTACCTAAAATGACTGCTAATCTCTTTTCTGTTGGTGCAGCTATCACTAAAGGATATGAAGTTAAAATGAACTATAATCGGTGTATGTTTGTGAAAGATAATTTAGTCGGTGCTATTGCATTTATAAAATGTGTTTCAAAAACATCGAGACAGTCTCTTTTGCAAATATCGGTACTGTAAGTGAAAACCTAATCCAGTGGCATTGTAAAATGGTACACCAAAACATTGACCAAGTAAAGAACAGGAATAATATACAGTATGATGGTGGCTCAGATACCGTTTGCGTTCCATGTATAAAAGGCAAACAACATAAACTAACCTACAACTTGAGTGAAACGAAAACACAAAAACCAGGTCAATTGATTCACATGGACTTGTGTGGCCCTATGGAAACTGATTCCTTGGGTGGAGCGAAGTATTTTCTCTTGATAAAAGATGATTATTCACGTTACAGGACAGTATATTTTATAAGAAATAAAAGTGAAACAGAAAATAAAATTTATGAATTCATTATGAGAACAAAAATCCGCCCTGGACATGTAATTCAAACAATAAGGAGTGACAATGGAACAGAGTTTATTAACAATAAGGTGAAACAGATAATGATGAACTATGGAATCCAACATCAAACCAGTATAGCCTTTACTCCACAACAGAATGGCTGTGCTGAAAGGGAGATTCGAACAATTGTAGAAGCTGCAAGAACCATGATATTAGAAAGAAATTACAATAAAAATCTATGGGCAGAAGCAGTTAACACTGCTGTCTTTGTACTCAACAGAACGGGCCAAAGTAGAGTGAAAAATAAGACACCTTTCGAAATATGGTTCGATAAAGGCATGTATGACATACGTAACCTAAAAATATTTGGTATGAAAGTAGCAGTCCATATACCAGATCAAAAACGGAAGAAGTGGGATCCAAAGTCTGAATCAGGAATCTTTTTGGGATATGGTGAAGACACTAAAGGTTTCAGAATTCATTTCCCTACAAAAAACAAGGTGGAAATAAAAAGAGATGTCATATTTATTGAAAATGCACAAATACATGATAAAAACCTTACACAAAAAGATGAAAAGGAAATATTACAAGATGTTTTACTTGAGCATAATGATGAAACCTTAACACAGTCCGTACAAGAAATTAATCTCGAAGAAAATATTCTTGAAAATAACAGAAACACAAATTTAAGACAAGATGAAGGAGACATACAAGCAGAAGTCGATGAAAGTACAATACAAACAGATGGAGACAAAAATGTAATAAAAATCAAAAGAATGGGAAGACAACCGAGATGGCTGAGTGATTATGAAACCAATTTTGAAGATAGTAGTGATCCTGAAACAAATTTTTTGGCAATAAATAATAAACCAGATTCATATGAAGAAGCATTACAAAGAGACGACAAAGAAAATTGGTTAGAAGCCATAGAAAAAGAAATTGAAACTCTAAAGGAAAATAATACCTGGACAAATGTTAAAGAATACCCAAAAGATGTTCAGATTATAAGTAGCAAATGGGTATTCAAAATAAAGGAGAACTTAGAAATGTAGAAATGTATGCACCAGTAGCCAGACTCACAACTTTCAGACTGTTTATGGTTATTGCGAATAAAATGAAGTTACCAGTACACCAGCTGGATGTAACAGGAGCTTTTCTTTATGGGGACATTGATGAAACGGTGTATATGAAACTACCGAATGGGACCTACTGTAAATTGAATCGCTCAATTTATGGACTCAAAAAGTCACCTAAATATTAGAATAAAAAATTTGATACTTTTATGAATAGTGAAAAATTTGAAAGGTAAAAAAATTATTTATGTTTATATTCTAGATGGCATAATGGTAAGTCACTGTTCTTATTAATATAAGTCGATGACTTGCTTATTTTCGGTAATGACGAAAATGATATCGAAAACTTTAAATTCTTACTCAATCATAATTTCAAAACTAAATACTTAGGCTTAGCAAGTAATTACTTGGGAATAAGCATAAAGCAAGATACAAATGAAGGTGTAACAGTCATAAATCAACAAAAATATTTGGAAACAGTTCTAGGAAAATTCGGAATGTCAGATTGTAAGGGTGCAGATACACCTATTGATCAAAATTTTGATTTCAGAACTTAACAAAGAGAAAAGTCAGAGAGTGAATTGATTGAAATACAATGCAGACAATTAATTGATAGCTTGCTCTATGCGGTCTCAGGAACTCGTCCTGATTTGTGTCAATTATTTTTTTAAGTAGATATCAACATTGTGCTAGTACAGTATTATATAAAGCGCTCAAAAGAATCTTACGTTATATTAAAAGTACTCTAAATTTGTCCCTTATTTATACATACATTTTAACATTACATGATTTTTTAATTAGTTGGTTTTCAAAAAACAAATTGCTGTTGCATTATCCTCATCAGAAGCAGAATATATAGCATTGAGCAACGTAATAACAGAAGCACTTCACGTTAAAAAATTAATATCTGATTTCACGTTATCAATTACAGATCCAATTTTGATTTTTGAGGACAATCAGTCAGTTATAAAAATTTCGGAAAATAATGATAACAATAAGCGCTTGAAGCATGTTGATATTCGGTACAATTACATTTTAGACAGTATTAACAAAGGGGAAAAGTTCAACTTGAATATGTTCCAACATCTGAAAACATTGCAGATATGTTTACAAAACCTTTGGGTTAAATACTTTCAAAAATTCAGAGATTGTATGTTGAAATTAAGTTGAGCCTTTTGGCAAATTGCAAATTGTTTGAAAGAAATATTTGTTGAGGGGGGATGTTGAAATGTCTGCAACAAATATTTTTGTAATGTGTTCTAGTGTTCCAAGGTTTCTAGTGTTTTGCGGATGAAGCAGCAACACTGCATTTTATTAAGTCAGCTGTCAATCTTTAAAAATAGTAGTATAGTAAAATCGTGTGAAGAGTACAGGTTGTAAAGTTTTAAAAGTTGTTCATGTTTGCATAGATAAATAAAACTACAAATAAAGTTGTCACTGCTTTATTTTTCCGTATCGACGATAAAAATTCATCAAGAATTAATCATTCTCGATCTTGAAACCTTGTACATCTATAACCAATATCATATTTTCAAACTGATGAGTTTCCTTATCAATGATTGCATCGAACTGTAAGACTCAATCAATTGTTTAAGTTTCAGGTTCTTATAGTGTTGCTTCAACCGTCTTCGATGAACTGATATCATTTTTGAACTGATGTTTCGAACGTGCAAGTCTTCATATACAGTGTGTCTCACTTTTCATGGAAGCACCCCCGTAACTTCCGTAATTATCGAGGTAAAATTATGAAACTCGCAGGACTGATAAAAATGCTGGAAATGCATCTACCGGCTCAAAGGTGTTGGCCTAAGTGATATACACTGCCCGTCATTCGCGATGGAACAACCCATGTTTACGGTAAATAATACTAGGGGGCAAAATAGGCTGAAAATTCTTTCAGATTCGTGATCAGGACCCCCAAATTACTACAGCTACACCTTTCTTCTGAAAATATTTCACTCCTGAAAAATTCAAATTTGTCTCACTTTTCATGGAAGCACCTCCGTAACTTCCGTAATTATCGAGGTAAAATTATGAAACTTGCAGGACTGATAAAAATGCTGGAAATTCATCTACTGGCTCAAAGGTGTCGGCCTTAGTGATATACACTGCCCACCATTCGCGATGGAACAACATCATACTAGGGGGCAAAATAGGCTGATAATTCTTTCAGATTCGTGATTAGGACCCCCGAATTTCTACATCTACAACTTTTTTCTGAAAAAATTTCACTCCTGAAAAATTCAAATTTGTCTCACTTTTTATGGAAGCACCTCCGTAACTTCCGTAATTATCGAGGTAAAATTATGAAACTCGCAGAACTGATGAAAATGCTGGAAATGTATCTACCGGCTCAATGGTGTTGGCCTAAGTGATATACACTGCCCGCCATTCGCGATGGAAAACCCCATTTTCACGGTAAATCATACTAAAGGACAAAACAGGCTGAAAGTTCTTTCCGATTCGTGATCAGGACCCCCAAATCACTACAGATACACCTTTTTTCTGCAAAAATTTCACTCCTGAAAAATTCAAATTTGTCTCACTTTTCATGGAAGCACCCCCGTAACTTCCGTAATTATTGAGGTGAAATTACGAAACTCACAGGACTGGTGAAAATGCTGGAAATGCATCTACCGGCTCAATGGTGTTGGCCTAAGTGATATACACTGCCCGCCAATCACGATGGAACAACCCATTTTCACGGTAATCATACTAGGGGGCAGAATAGGCTGAAAATTATTTCAGACTCGTGATCAGAACCCCCAAATTAGTACAGATACACCTTTTTCCTGAAAAAATTTCCCTCCTGAAAAATTCAAATTTGTCTTACTTTTCATGGAAGCACCCCCGTAACTTCCGTAATTATTGAGGTAAAATTATGAAACTCGCAGGACTGATGAAAAGGCTGGAAATGCATCTACAGACTCAATGGTGTTGGCCTAAGTGATATACACTGCCCACCATTCGCGATGGAAAACCCCATTTTCACGGTAAATCATACTAGGGAACAAAACAGGCTAAAAGTTCTTTCAGATTCGTGATCAGGGCCCCCAAATTACTACAGATACACCTTTTTCCTGAAAAAAAATTACTCCTGAAAAATTCAAATTTTTCTCACTTTTCATGGAAGCGCCCACGTATCTTTCGTAATTGTTGACGGAGAATTGTGGAATAAGCGGAAATGAAGGATATACCAAAAAAAGTTTTTACCTGAACCAATACTTCTGATGGAGAATAATAATAAAATCTGAGCATTAGCTTATGGGGCTCTCAGTTTAGAAATAAATCAATTCAACAAACGGAAATATCCACTGAAAATGTTTTTTCGGGACAATATCACATTTCATATCCTCTCAATATTTGTTCACTATAATAAATCATTGTCCTCCTCTTTCGCGAATTCAAATTCTTAGATTCAATAAAAATCAAGGAATGTCCTGACGTTGTCGTGGAAAACAAATGAGGATTGATATTAACCAACAATATTGTTGATAGAGCGTAATTAAATTATTTCTTACTTCCTAGTGTTACTTCTGATATTGTTCCTGTTGCTTTTGTTGTTGCTGTTGTTTTTGTTATTCCTGTTGATCCTGTTTGTGTGTTCCTATGAGTTTTCTTTCTGATAGATATCTATTGATTTTTATATCGATTTAGTCTAAAACATGTCCCGACGAACTATACAAGAGAAAATTGAAATAATACTGATGACTGGACCAGGTGGGAGGTCTTATCGCGAAGCAGCTTCTGAATTTAATCGAAGACACCCACTTGATACTCCTGTACACTCTGGAACAGTTTTCAAAATTTACAACCAGTTCAAGAGAACCGGTCAAGTAATGAAGGTGAGGAAATTCGAAAAAAATCATGTTGATTATGATACCATTTTGGCAGCATATCGAACTGATCCCCATATAATTCTTGTCACTCCAACTCAATATAGGCCGAAGTAAAATTTGGAGATGCTTGAAAAGGCATAAAATGCATGCCTTCAAACCTAAATTTCTGAATGACAGGAATTTCTTGAAAAATATTTTATTCAGTGATGAGGCGACTTTCACCACTAACGGTGTGGTATCTTCTCAGAATTTGAGATATTGGGCAGACCAAAATCCGACTGGGTGGTGAATTGTCGAAATCAAATATCCCAAAAAGTGTATGTGTGGTGTGGTATACTAAATGAAAGAATAATAGGACCATTTTTTATTGAACGAAATCTGAATTTAGAATTATTCGTTCATTTTCTGGAGAATGAGTTCTCTGACTTCCTGGAAGAATTGCCTCTGAATGTACGGAATAAATTAATTTTTCGGTTGGACGGTTCACAGTTTCACAACTATGGGACAAGCATGGAATGGCTCAACAGAAACCTACATAGGAAGTGGATTGGACCTAATAGCCCTCTCGTGCTGTGGCCCCCACGTTCCCCTGATCTCACCCCCCTAGACTTTCATTTATGGGGAACGTTAAAAAATGAACTGTACAGGAATAGGCCCACTACTCCTGAAGATCTCCGCGCGAGAATAATCGAGGCATGCCAGGAAGTTACACCTGAGGAACTAAGAAAAGTGGTTGTAAATAATAGAAAACGAACAGGAAAATTTATTCTCTTCGAGGGAGGACTCATAGAAGGAACAATTATTTGAATTTTGTGAATCCGAATTGTAGAATTTTCAGTTTCTTTATACTTATCCTTTCTTCGTCACTGTTGAAATTAGTGGTACTTTACATGGGAAACATGAGAACTGTCTTCAATTATTAGCAGTTGGATATATTTTATATCGATTTCTTCTCAACCCTGAAACTTCAGTATGTTGAATTGACTTCGAATGGTGCAATTATGGTTTCTTAAGTTTATAAAATTGTATTATTTTTAAAGTTATGTTCTAATTTCATTGCGTGACTTCCAAGGAACAACATTGTCATCAATATTTTCTGGATAATCAAGTAGACAAATTTTCAATAAAAATCAGATATTTCCGTTTCAAAAGTTAGTAATTATAGAAAAAATATATGACAAGTGAAACACACAAATATGAACAATATCTTGTTTTTTGTTAAATGTTTCAAAATAATTTCGAAATCTGAATGAACATTGGAAAATAGTCGATTGTTAACCAAAATGACTTTTAAGAATTAAAATGCTCTTACTATGATGAACGAATTCATGTTAATGTACGAAACGTCAAATAAGAATTAAATTCAATTTAAAAAAAATTGAGATTTCTGATTGGTGTAGAATTATATTTCAAAGTTTGTTGTCGGCAGTTTCCATCGCGAATGGTGGGCAGTGTATATCACTTAGGCCAACACCATTGAGCCGGTAGTTGAATTTCCAGCATTTTTATCAGTCCTGCGAGTTTCATAATTTTACCTCGATAATTACGGAAGTTACGGGGGTGCTTCCATGAAAAGTGAGACACACTGTATATATTCAACATGTCGAGCATGCGTATTAAAACTGCCTAACAATTTCTGTCAGTGGATTATACGAAAATTCTTTCTTGTGTAGAATGAGACAGTAGGCGGTTACATTCTTGGGGGTAACTTCAGCAGTTTCCATTTCAATTCTGAGTACTATAGAACCAGTCTGAATCACTTCTTTCTGGCGTGAACAATCGACGTGGATCAGTGGTGCTTTCACTTTGAACTCATTTGGATTCAAAATAGGTTGATTTGATTTAAGATGGTAGTGGCTCTCTTGGAAGAATTGCCTCTGAATGTACGGAATAAATTAATTTTTCGGTTGGACGGTTCACAGTTTCACAACTATGGGACAAGCATGGAATGGCTCAACAGAAACCTACATAGGAAGTGGATTGGACCTAATAGCCCTCTCGTGCTGTGGCCCCCACGTTCCCCTGATCTCACCCCCCTAGACTTTCATTTATGGGGAACGTTAAAAAATGAACTGTACAGGAATAGGCCCACTACTCCTGAAGATCTCCGCGCGAGAATAATCGAGGCATGCCAGGAAGTTACACCTGAGGAACTAAGAAAAGTGGTTGTAAATAATAGAAAACGAACAGGAAAATTTATTCTCTTCGAGGGAGGACTCATAGAAGGAACAATTATTTGAATTTTGTAAATCCGAATTGTAGAATTTTCAGTTTCTTTATACTTATCCTTTCTTCGTCACTGTTGAAATTAGTGGTACTTTACATGGGAAACATGAGAACTGTCTTCAATTATTAGCAGTTGGATATATTTTATATCGATTTCTTCTCAACCCTGAAACTTCAGTATGTTGAATTGACTTCGAATGGTGCAATTATGGTTTCTTAACTTTATAAAATTGTATTATTTTTAAAGTTATGTTCTAATTTCATTGCGTGACTTCCAAGGAACAACATTGTCATCAATATTTTCTGGATAATCAAGTAGACAAATTTTCAATAAAAATCAGATATTTCCGTTTCAAAAGTTAGTAATTATAGAAAAAATATATGACAAGTGAAACACACAAATATGAACAATATCTTGTTTTTTGTTAAATGTTTCAAAATAATTTCGAAATCTGAATGAACATTGGAAAATAGTCGATTGTTAACCAAAATGACTTTTAAGAATTAAAATGCTCTTACTATGATGAACGAATTCATGTTAATGTACGAAACGTCAAATAAGAATTAAATTCAATTTAAAAAAAATTGAGATTTCTGATTGGTGTAGAATTATATTTCAAAGTTTGTTGTCGGCAGTTTCCATCGCGAATGGTGGGCAGTGTATATCACTTAGGCCAACACCATTGAGCCGGTAGTTGAATTTCCAGCATTTTTATCAGTCCTGCGAGTTTCATAATTTTACCTCGATAATTACGGAAGTTACGGGGGTGCTTCCATGAAAAGTGAGACACACTGTATATATTCAACATGTCGAGCATGCGTATTAAAACTGCCTAACAATTTCTGTCAGTGGATTATACGAAAATTCTTTCTTGTGTAGAATGAGACAGTAGGCGGTTACATTCTTGGGGGTAACTTCAGCAGTTTCCATTTCAATTCTGAGTACTATAGAACCAGTCTGAATCACTTCTTTCTGGCGTGAACAATCGACGTGGATCAGTGGTGCTTTCACTTTGAACTCATTTGGATTCAAAATAGGTTGATTTGATTTAAGATGGTAGTAGCTCTCTTGGAAGTTGGCATACATTTTATAAAGTTTTGCAAATTTGTTATTCTTGAAATCAAGATTCAAATCATTGTAAGACAATCTTTCGGAATTCAAAAATACTCTTAAATTACTCAGATTACAGTGGTCGAATGTACTCATATCAGTAGTAAGCTTTTCTTTTTCATCTTGTTGAAATGCAATAATAATATGTCGTAGTTGTTTTCATTGCCCAACTGTCTTGTTGTTTCATTTAAAGAAGAGTATTCGATCAATTCCCATCTCCTGAATTTCAAAGGTAGTTCAATGTTGCTATTTATGATTTTATTCAATCGTATCTGTTCCTGAATACTTGGCGTCACGTGAGGGACACACCAAGTCAACTTACTTATGCTCACTTTTGGTTTTTCAGAATCATTTATACTAATCACGGCATCCAAATCATGACTTTCACGAATCAAAACAAGTTCTTGTCTCATATTGATCACAATTGTTCTAAATTCGTCAAAAAAGCCAGCCCATAACCTGAGCGGAATACATACATTGAAATTTCCTTCATCGTCAACTAAAATTTTACTACTCTCATTAAGTTTTGCATAGAAATACTTTCATTTTCATTCATAGACAAGTAATTTTTTATCGTTGATACTAGTCCAATGTTTCTGACAGAGTCTACCACCACACCATTCAATTCATATCGGAGTTCGCGGAATAAGAAAGACATTGCGTTGTTGATGAATTTTATTGGTTCTCCATCCGTCTTGTGAGTTTTCCCTCTATGTAAATGTATGAGTTACAAGGTAATGTATAAGCGTCTAAGTCCTGAATTGGAATTCTTATTTCATCATTATATTTGATGTCAATGGTAATATAGGGTTGATATGTGTGGAACTGATAATCTTCAATAGACCATATCGGATAAGAATCATTTTGGTGGCATATTTGATGTTCTTGCGTTGGCATCTCTGATTAAATCATTTATTTCAAATCAATCAATGGATATTGGATGGCGCCCCATAAAACATATTGGCGGTAATTTTGAATACAAATTGAAATTTGAAATACGGTGTCAGCTCCATTGAACAAATATTTTTCATTCGATTAACAATACAGAAAGCAGGCATGAGCTGTTAATATATTAAGGCCCGTGCAGGGTTTTTGAAGCAACTGCGGTTTAAACGCCTTTTACTTACGATTCCATAACAAGGACATATTTTATTTGGTTCTGTAATAATTTTGTCAATGCTGGAGTAATGCTATTTGACTTTTTCGAATAATTCCGATGTGTTTTTAAGGCCTATTCAAGTTCACGCGTGCCCACGCTGCTTGAGATAAAAGATATAGTGAAAAATACATAGGGGTTATTTTGAAAACTCAAAAAGCATTACTCCAGTATATACAAAATCATCACAGAACCAAATAAAATATGTCCTTGTCATAGAAACGCAAGTAAAAGGCGTTTAAACCGCACGTGCTTCAAAAACCCTGCATGGGAACGCAAGTATCTGAATCGGTCTTTTTATTTCCATTAACTGAATAGAAAAATGTTCAACAGTTTATCCAAAGGGCCATGATGGACTCGGAATCTGGAACCATCTCCAAAAACTTTCAATCTTATGAAGTATTTTTTGGACATGAAGAAAGAGAAATTGAATGGGCCACCAATTTGTTTCTTATCGAATATGGTCCATTGTGTTATCACTGAACGGTTTACTTGTGATTTGTAGCAATTCCATTATATTAAGAGTTTTAATCCCAAAAATTTCAAGTAGGTATTTTTTATGTTCTGGTGTTAGCAATTCAACAGTTCGTACTATCTTTTAAAGTCAGCTTCACCTTCTTTTTATATGGTTGTTGAAGTGCTGATTTATCAAATCTCCAGACCATTATTCAGAGAGTCTTTCTTCTCAAGTGCAATCTAACAGTAACTTCTTCGTTTCGAAAATCAATTAAATTCAAATTTTGATCCACAACTCTCACAGTGATGTTGTTGATTGTCTTTATAGTAACGGGGAAATACAGAATATTCAACGGGGACTCATCTATTTTATACCCTCTTGGCACAGTCGGAAATAATTGATGAATAACTTGCACTGGATCTCCATTCAAAAATGAACCCATCGCAATATTACAATCAATGCAAATTGTGTTGATTGAAAGAATTTTCACTTCATAATCTGATGTGTAGATGCCATTTGCATTGAGTGTTTTCTTCTCAAATCCCAATAATTGACCGATAGAGTTTTGTACTGAAAAATTGATTTTAGTATTTGTCCGGATGATCACTTTCGAAGTTGTCCAATTAAGAATATCAGTTACGTCATAAAATCCTTCAGGAATTATATAACTGAGCTCATCGTGTTCACCCCATACTAAAACATTGTTGAATTTGGTTACGTTTGGAATAACATTGAATGAATCAAAATTTGCCAAGCCTATTTCATATTCCACATTATCATCCAGATAAATCTGAGGATTGAAATTATAACTCAACACTGAGGATGAATCAATGTGAAAGTAAAAGACATATTTTGCCAATGCCAGTTTATTGAATAATGGATTAAATACATCAGAGATATTGGTTATATAAAAACAAAAGACAGTGTTGCCCACACTGATAAGAATTGTAGTTTTGCAAGGAATCATAATTATATTTTATATTAGTGACGTCACCAGCGCTGAGGAAGTATTTTATCAATTCCTTTGGTGGTTTGAGATTTCCATAACTATCGAAATATATAACTTCCGAGTTTTTCTTGGAATAGGCTGTCTTATGAGTTTCTTCTCCTGAATCAGAATCAAGATTGATGATACCACACTCTTTGGTTCTTATTTTTTTGGGAACTGTATCTCTCATAAAAACACCTCGAAAGTAAGGAATCCCCAAACGCTCTGCATTCTTGATTAAATCGATATTAATCAAGGCTCGGCGTGGTAACTTCAACAGTTTTTTGATATGGCTGGGCAAACATTCCATAACCTTTACGAGGTCTCAAATATAAACGTTTTCCTTTTTGTTCCATCACAAAATTATGTCTTTTTTGTTCAGTGTGCTGATCTTCATTCGATTTTGCTTTATTGACTGCTGAAACGATGGATGCTGCTCCACCCCCTACAGCACCCAAAGCCCCTAGAAGTGGTAGTAAAAGTGGAAGAAATCGGCCCTGCATTGGTATTGGTATAATTCTTTTTCTCTGCTTCTTCTTTCTTTTCCGTGCAAACTTCAATTCACCACCCTTCTTCTTTTTCACAGGTTTCTTTTGTCGGCGCAATCCCATCCCCAACTTGCTTGATTCATAATATTAAATACACCAAATGCAGTTACTTTTTCCCCCAATTTTGCGTCAGATGCTTTTAAACGTTCGGAAGCAAATGTTGCTACTTTCTTGTCAGCAATATTTCTTGCTTCTATATTACCACTTTGGAGTAAGCAATGTCGTGTCGCTTGCAATCCTCGTCTAGAGGATTCATGCCAATATCTCCCCTCAATAGTCTTTTTTCCAACTTGGTTCCTGGACCACAGTAATTATATTCAGGGACATGTATTTCTACAGGAAGATTATTAATCAAGGTATTCAGAAGACCTCGACCTTTCTTTCTTATTTTTCGACTCGTACTATCGACTGATTTCTTTTTTGCTGTCCCATTATAGAATGATATATATATATATATATATATATATATATATATATATATATATATATATATATATATATATATATATATATATATATATATATATATATATATATATATATATATATATATATATATATATATATATATATATATATATATATACATATAGAGGAAGGGTAGTGGTTGCTGACTAGTTAGGTATGAACTAGTAAATAGTGGGGCTTTGCAGCAAATCAAATAGTACTCTTTAAAGTTTGTCCAAGCAGATACTACAAATTGTATGTGTAAGTAATATAAAAATATATATCGGTGGTTAACTTACATCTTTGTTGAGATTGTTCGACGCGATGTTATTCAACAATGAGTGACACATTGTGCAAGATGAGAGTTGATATAAAACAAGTAAAATTGGAAGATGTCATAAAATTTTTGGTAAAAGTACGTTACGTTTAAAATTGTTAAAATTAAAATTAAAGTTTTTTTTAACCACACGAGGTCAAATCACTGCTATTGGTTTGAAGGAGACAGACAGTTGACATGACATATGACTTCGTCAGTGGTACCAATTTACAGTTACCAACTCAGTTGGAGTCCGTAAATCAGGATTTAAATTGGTCAGGCGATACCTAGTGAGCTAGGAACGAACCTGACTTAAGTACATTGGGCATGTAACTCAATGTCATTTGTACATATTTTGTTGTTGTATTATATGATAAAGAACAAGTGACAATGTTTTGTCCTTATGCGGGCAAAATTGTTTATAAGGGTTAAATTGTTGTAAAATTATATAAAAAGAATATACTGTTAATTTGGTCAAAGAATTGAAATATTTGTTGATACATTTGGAAAATTGTTGTTCCTATCCATATATATATATATCACATTTGCACTAATGTCAGTTTGATGAATATTTCAATACGATGAAGACTGAAAAACAAAAGTTATTGCTTCCAGTTCTCAATCATGATGAGATCAATGTGGAGAATAATGTAAGAAAACATGGTGTGCTATTTGGAGGTCAATCTAAAAGAGGGTTACTAGTTGGAGCAAGCGGATCAGGCAAAACTAATGCAATGTTGTCTTTGCTGGAACAACCCAACTGTCTTCGTTCCACAAATGTGTACTTATTTTCAAAATCATTATACCAACCCAAATATAATTATTTAAGGATTTTGCTGGCACCTATGAAAGAAATTGGATTACATGAATATGGATGCTATGGAAGTTATTCATCCTGAAAACATAAAAGATCATTCAGTAATAATATTCGATGATGTCACCACATGTGATCACAACATAATCAAGAATTATTTCTGTTTCGGACGTCACACAGACACACACACATTGTTTCTATTTATGCCAAACCTATTCCGCCATTTCCAAGCAACTTATTAGAGATAATGCTAATTTGCTCATAATTTTCCAACAAGACTTAACAAATCTGAAGCATATATAATATATGATGATCATGTTAGTATAGACATGTCCTTGCAGAATTTCAAAGAACTCTGTTCTTACTGTTGGAGGGATACATTTAGTTTTCTCGTTATCGATAAAGATTGTCCCATAAACAAGGGGCGATACAGAAAGGGTTTCGACACATTTATCCACATATAAACTTCAAGATTGCGAAATGACTGTCGGTCATCATGAACAGTCAAATACACGAACAACTATTGAGCGCAAGGAAGGCTTTGAGATGAAAATATAAGACTCTGAAATCTGATATAGCAAAATCTCAGTCACATTTAGAAAAAACTTATGAACCAATCACTCAACCTTTGAAAGATTTTCTGACTGCTGTTCAACAACATCCAACGACTCGCATCAATTAATACCTCAAGACCTTTATCAAGAAACACCTCAAGAATTTCATCAACCAACACCTCAAGAATATTATCAGACCACTCCCGATGAAGAGATATTTCAGTATGATTCAACCATTCCAAAATCCGACTTCGACGAGAGTTATTTTGACGAGAGTACGCACCCTGTAATGAATCCACAGGAACAATACTTACAACAGTTTGCGGTTCCTTTGCCCCGTGCATATATAGAAGACAAAATTGCAGACACGGAAAATAAATTTGATGATACCTTTGGAGCATATTTTGATCCATCTACAGAAAAATTTGCCATAGGTAACACAACTGTGAACTTTGATGGGGCAGATATTATTATCAATGATAAATTCAGATACAGTGGAACTCCAGGTTTATATGAATTGATGTTCATTATCATTATCTCCGTCATGATCCTACAAGGGGTTTATCAACATCACATGCGTCAAAGTTTATTAATATAATAAAACCACAAATAACGACACTATGCTCTTTGGCTAAAGAACGCAAACTTGAAAAAACTCATGAACTTAAACAAACGAAATTATCTCTTCCTAAGCCCAGAACAAGAATCAGTTCGGCTCCAGGTACGACTACAAGAAGTAAAAGGGGTTCAGGACTGACTATGCTTGATTTCAACAATATGCCGGTTGAATATAAATATTTTGATAATTTTGATGAGCTAGTGGAGCGATTGAAGCTTCTGATTGCTTCAAAACATGCTGGAAATACCGGTGTGAATAATGAAATCACAAGCATAATTGAGGAACTTCGCGAGGCAGGAATAATAAAATAAAAACCCACATGACACAACATCATTTGATGCTCTACCTTGAAACCATGCCGATCGATAAATTCGGAAGACATTTCCTAAGGACATCTCAAACACCATATTCTAAACCAGACCCTCTTCCAAAAGCGGCACCAATAAGTACACCTTTCTGCCTATGGAATCCATTTTCACATCCTAAATGTGTTCTTCATTTGAGGGCAGCCAAGGATATCAGGAAGAGTGTTGTTTTTTTTGTATTGGAAAATGATGCCACTTCCTATGAATTTCCTGTTTCTGTAAAAATTGAAAGCATCAATTCTCTACCAGAAGATATATCTACATCACTAGGAGAAGAGTATGCGGATACAGTTTCATTGAGTAGCCTAACAGGAAAGTTTTAAATAAAGGTGATAAGATAACTTTCTTAGTCGATCAGCAACATCATAATCAACTGTATGTCGAAATTGTACTTCAGTGTCCTATAACTGAAAATGAATGAAATCAAAGAAGACATTGTAGGAGAATTACATAGAAATTAACGAAGACGATTCAAAAGAAGGCGTGTTATCATTAAAGGTTTTAATTCTCTACTCCAAATCTAACAACGGATTCAAGTATATTTTGATTGTTACAAACGTATTTTCCAAATATGTTTGGTGCGAGCCTGTTACAAATAAAAGTGGAGAAAATGTAACTAATGCGATGCAAAAAATATTGAGAGATATGAAAGTTACAACCAGGAATCTACAAACGGATATGGGAAAAGAGTTCTACAATCGAAAATTCAGACAGTTGATGGATGAGTGGAAAATCAACCATTATGGTACTTTCTCCAATTTGAAAGCTAGCATAGTTGACCGAGTTAATAGGACTCTGAAAAGTAGAATGTGGAAACAATTCAGCCTACAAGGAAGTTACAAATGGTTGGATATTCTACTAAAAATAGTTTCTAACTATAACAATTCAGTACACAGAACCATAGGAATGAAACCCAAAGATGTAAATAAACGACATGAAAAGTATTTACTCAAAAACGTTTATAGTCACCTCAAAACAGTAGATCCAAAAAAAGAAAATTCAAAATCAATGATTACGTAAGAATGAGTAAATACCGAGAAGCATTTGCTAAATGGTATACCTACACCAAATTGGTCCAATGAAATTTTTACCGTGAGAAAAGTCTATCAGTCGAATCCTGCTGTGTATTTTCTTGAAGATCATGAAAATGTTGACATACAAGGTGGATTTTATGAAGAACTAAAAAAAGTTAAACACCCTGATGGTTGAAAAAATTCTAAGAAAAAAAGGAAACAAACTCTATATTAAATGGTTAGGTCTGAGCAATAAGTATAATTCGTGTATATCAAAAAATGATTTTGTATGATACTTTCACAAATAAAACAATATAATATTTACATGAAAGTTTTATTTATACCATATTTACATTATAAATTAATCACAAAATCTATTATTGTAAATTATTCATCTATGGGTTGAATCCAAAATGGGTGCGATGATATTTGAAGTTTTTGATATTCGCCTCTCGAAGCGCATTCTATCTATGGCTGCATAAATCCAATTGGGTTATCAAGAATTCTTGTACGCAAATTTCCATATGAACATATAATAAGTTTTATTATGACTTTCATCAATTGTCACTCTTTCCAAACTTGACATATATTTAGAAATACGATATTTGACACGTGCATTCTTTGATCTTGAAAGAGGTCATTCAATCAATCAATCAAAATATGCTTTATTGTTCAAGAAATATAAATTCCTATGGACAAAGCTGAAGGATACATCATTATACCATTTAAATATAAAAATATACAAAATAAGACAACAAAAAAAGAAACAAAAAAAGATAACAACCCATCTCAGATTTCTAGACATTGTCACCAAAAAGAATAATTTTCTAATGGGTTACAAGGCACGGTTACTCATGTAGCGGAGAGCTGGACCGAAGGTAAGGATACTCTTGTGGTTGGCTTTGTTGAGCGCCACCTTATTTGAAAAGTAACAAAAAAGGAAAAGGGTATATCGGTACCTAAGAAAATAACACCCTTGACTAGGAAATGAATTTAATGACTTGGGGTTGTTCAAAGCTGTGATGTAAGCTGTGTTGTAACACTGATAATCAAATTTACTTATATGTAAGTTACATTACTATCAAGATAAGATTTAAATTGAGAAAATATATAAGACCTTGAAGAGGCAACAGGTATTTGAAAAAGTAAATGTAATGTAACTGGGGAGTTTTCAGCTCTGCTGAAGGCTGAACTTTACATAATATTAGGTTACATCAAAAACAATGATTGCAATCAAATGTGGTAAAAGGTACCGATTATAGATCTATAATGGTTTTCACCAAGTATATGTTAAATTAAGATTTTAACTATAACTATAATTCTTAAAAAGATCAAACCACTGGGCTGCTACAAAAATATGGTTGGATCTGACCTGAACTTTCCTCGAAGGTTACTAGGTACTGGGGAATGTACTGTGATCTGTCATGACATTTCCAATATATCCAAATTTCCTTTGGTATCAAAAACTCCTTCCTAGTGCATTATTCTGTATAATAAAAAAATTTCAGGAACTCAGGAACTTGGGCATCCTGTGGGTATTCCCATTATTCCTACTATCCCACTACAAAAATTGTGAGTGACTGACGCTACTCTCCTCTCATATCATCATCATCATGGCCACATGCCAGTTAGATGTTAGATGAAATCAAACGTGTTACTTCCTAGGTTCTAGGGCTTTTCTACTTGGCCTTCAGATCTAAAATGATCAATAGGTTTATCAAAAATTGTAATAGAAAACTTGAAACATTTAATTATATTTTGGAAATGAAAATTACCTTCAACTTAGGAACGGCCAACATGCAGGTACACCCCGCTTGGAAGACAAATCGCAAAAAGGGCCGATCTATCGGTGTGAAATCATAGCTTGCTACGATATCATTTTTGATGTTTACTAATAAAAAATATCTGCGTTGTGGAAATGTCCGTTTCACAGTAACGCATAAAATTTGAAATGTTTCACGGAATGACAGAAAACAGAAACAAAACACCACTCACATTAGCACAGCTGATGTGGATGAAGTATGTTCGTAGTACGTTCAGTTGGTTGCGCTTGGAATATATGATTCCTAACGAACTCTTATTACCCTATCGGCTCACACTAGGTGCAACGTTGTGAGTGTTTTAATAGCTGCTCAACTGAGATGACCGTATTAGAAAAGCGAAATTCAATTGTAAACAAAGAAATTTGAAGGTTATCATTTTTGGAAAGATAAATGGAAATTATGTTATTGTAGTAAAACTGCACTAAATAATTTTCCTAATTTATTTAAAACACTATTTACAACAATTATTCACTAAAACATTACTTCACTATTTTATTTCTACGGTGTCAGTCTCTATCTGCGAACTCTGGAACTGTTACCAACTCTGAATTCTGACTGTCCCCAGCGGTTATATAGTCGCAAGCAGGTTACATCCACGGCTCTTTCGATTATTCTAGAGTATAGAACATTTCATCCAGATGGCCCTTCGAACAGTATCGTACTGATCGATTTCATTCCAGCTTGTTCTCGGCGAAAGGCCAGCAGATATGCTGTTGTAGTTGAAAGAGGGTGCATAATTAATTAGATCAGGGCCGGTCTCGGGGCCGGTCTCGAAATCGTAACATTGCCCCTTCTTAAAGACGTTTCGCCCCGAAACGTCATTCTTGGAGTGTGAAGATATCTGCAAGATTCTCTATATCTGCACCTGGACGTTCGATAGAAGTAGCACTCCACAGTCTTCACGTAAGGCTCTTCCAAACATCTTCATAAGACGGCTTATCTCGAGAACGCTTCTTGGTAACCAGATAGATGTTTCTCTGGCCTTTCCTCAGCTGTAACACCCCTCCAACTTCCAGGTTCTGTTCTCTCAGTTCCTGGATTCGACCGAATTTCTTGGAGAAAACTACTGCAATGCCTCTGGACATTTGGAGATCTTCTGCCACACAGTAAGCTAACGCGTAATCAGCAGGCACCTTGAAAAGATCTCGTGACTCCTCTCGGGTTACCCCATATTGAACTTTTTGTCCGTTCGAGTACAGGGACATGAACCTCTGAAACGTCATTTCGTCCTTCGGTGATCTGACTGTGCGGACTTGATCGTGGTTTCCGGCGTAAGGGGACAACCTATTGAAGTGGACTACCCTAGGTTTTCCTCGTGGTGGCTTATATATGCGGTAGACGAGGTCGTTTATCCTTTTCATGATCTTATATGGACCCTCCCACGAGTTCCGAAGTTTCGGTGATAGTCCACGGCGACGTTTAGGGTTGTATAGCCAGACAAGGTCACCTGTCTGATATCCACCAGCATCCGCCTTGATGTCGTAGGTCTCCTTCATTCTGTCGCTGGCACTCTGGATGTTCAAACGGACCCGTTCATGGATGTCGTCCATTCTCTTCTCTTCTCATTCTGGATCTTGTGGTCATTCCAGTTATCATCGACCGCCGTGGTTCTGCAGATTGTCGACTCCTTTTCCTCTGTTTGTCGACAGTGCGAACAGTCGTCTGGACATGGTCTTCGCGATAGGGCATCCGCATTCTTATGGCTGGTCCCCGCCCGATGTTCGATCTCAAAGTCGAATTCTTGGTGCCTCTCGATCCAACATGCCACTTGACCCTCGGGATTCTTAAACTGTAGGAGCCATTTGAGAGCTGCATGGTCAGTTCTCAGTAGGAATCTTCATCCATACACGTACTTGTAGAAGTGCTCAACTCCCTTGACAACAGCCAACAGTTCCCGCCTGGTGACACAGTAATTCCGCTCCGGTTTACTGAGGGTCTTGCTGAAGTAACCGATGACCTTCTCTTATCCTTCTTGGATCTGAGACAGGACAGCTCCAAGTCCCACGTTACTGGCGTCTGTGTCCAAAATGAATTTCCCGTCTGGAAGGGGGTAGCTCAGGATTGGTGCGTTGATCAAAGCTCCTTTCAACTTCCTGAATGAATCTTGGCATTCATCTGACCACTGGAACTTTGTTTGTCCTTCCGTGAGCCTGGTCAGTGGTTTTGCGATGTTAGCAAATCCCAGCACGTATCGGCGATAGTAAGTGCACAAGCCAAGAAAACTTCGAAGCTGGTGAATGTCTTTTGGAACGGGCCATTCCTTAACAGCTTTGATCTTCTGCTCATCTACTGCCACTCCTTTCCCAGAGACAACGTGGCCGAGATAACGTACTTCTTTTTGAAACAGATGACATTTCTTAGGGCTCAGTTTCAGTCCGGAGCTTCTCAGTCGCTGAAATACCTCTTCCAAGTTTTTTACATGGTCCTCGAACGATCTGCCAACCACAATAATGTCGTCGAGATACACCAGACACGTCTTCCATCAAAACCGTCTCCATCAATCTTTCGAACGTGGCTGGAGCATTGCAGAGGCCGAATGGCATAACTGCCATAATCCGGAGCCGATGGTAAAAGCTGTCTTTTCTCGATCTTTCTGGACCAGTTCTACCTGCCAGTATCCGCTCTTCAAATCTAAGGTCGAGAAAATCGTAGATCCAGCCAGCGTGTCTAGCGTGTCGTCTATGCTTGGGAGAGGGTAGCTGTCCTTTTTCGTCACGTTGTTTAGTTGACGGTAGTCTACGCAAAACCGTGTTGATCCATCTTTCTTCTTCACCAACACGACTGGAGAGGACCAGGGACTGTCGGATGGCTCCATGACTCCGTCTTTCTCCATGTCGCAGACTATTTTGTCAGCCTCCTCCTTTTTGGCGAGAGGAAGTCTTCTGGCTAATTCCCTGATTGGTCGGGCATTTCCAGTATCTATCTTGTGCTGAACCACCTTTGTTCTACCGCCTCTGCCTACTCCGATATCGAAGATGTCATGATACTTCCTGACTAGTTCTCTCAATTTAGGATTCTGTGCTGGCCCCATGTCCTTGGACGAGGTAGCAACCAACTTCTCCAATTCTGCTGGCATGTTACTGGTTTGACTAACAGTGCCGCGTACACACCTTATCACAGAGGAAATTGACGAGCAGTGCCCCAGAATTGTTCCTTTCTTCAAAGTCACAGGGTAATAATTGACATTCATTACCCTTACCGGCACAAATTTATCAACTCGCAATAAGGTCTTCCCTAGTGCGATTCCTCGTCCAATTTTCTCATCATGGAGCTTAGGCTCGAACATCACCACGTTTCCATTGCTCGCACACCCATCCAGGCGAGCCTCCAAAATGGTTCCAGCCCTCTCCGGTACGCTTAAATCTTCAGCCAGCAGAACACGAATCATTTCTTCACTTCTCACGTGAAGCACCAACTCTTCTCCATTCACTCGTAGAACGCCGTCTCTGAAATTCACCTCGAATCCTCTAGAATTCATGATGTCCATTCTAATTATTACCTCGTCCTCGATATCCGCTACTAGAGCCCGGTGTTTCACTGTAGTGCTGCCCAAAGTCACTTCAATTGGAAGTTCACAATACACAGAATCCGGCTCTCCTGTTGCTGTGCATAGCTTCCAATTCGACGATTCGATTCTTGCCGGTGTTTTGGCAAAAGTAGGTCCAAGGATTGTCCTAGTCGCACCCGTATCAAGGAGCATGATGCGAGGCTCGTTGTTAATGAGACCGTCTACGAAGACCCCTTTGTCTTGTCTTTGAAGTACAGCGACATATGCATTGTTAACTGGGGCTTGTTGGATACGGGCTGACGATTGCTCCTTCTTGACCTTCATCGTTGATGTCGATTTTTTCAATGTTGGACATTTGCTACGCACGTGCCCAAGTTCTCTACAATTTCGGCATCGTATCAGTCTTCTCTCAGGCACAACTTCCTTCAGCACTTTTCGCATCACAGCTTCTATATTGATAGGCTCCTGTCGGTTTTCCTCGATCATCCGGACTCTACTCTGGCTTTTGCAGGATTGCTTTGCTGCTTCGAATTCCAGAGCGCGTGCCAATGCATTCACGAGATGTGCGGGGCGAGCTAGTGTTAGGGCTTGCCGGGTTTCCTGTTCACGAAGTCCATCCAAAAATGCCTGTACCGCTAGTAGCTCCATTACATTTTCCGGTGTAGATGAGTACGCAAGACGAACCAAGCGTGCAATATCTGCTTCAAATTCTTGCAACGATTCGCTTGATTTCTGGCATCGGTTCTTCAGCTGTGAGTGATATACGTGTTCAAGGTGGGCTTGGCGATAACGAAGATCCAAGTGTTTTACCAGCTGTTCATAGTCTTCCTGTTGTTGGGCGGTGAGCGTTTGTAAAATATTTGTTGCTTCGCCACGCAATGCCAGTGTCAATGCTAAAGCTTTTTCCCCAGCATTCCATCCATTTGCTTTGGCAGCAGCTTCGAATTGTCGGTTTGACCATGGAGTATTTCCGTCGAACTGAGGCGGTTTCAATGAGAGCATTCCTGGTTCCGTACTGACCTTAAAATCTTTGATGTCTTTTTGAACTTCCTCCAAGTTGGTACTCAGATCCGGCATTGGATTTCTGTTGGAAATTTCAGGAATGTGCACAGAATCCATTCGCTTTTCTAGCTCACTAAATTTTTCCTTTATTTCATCGTGGAGCGTTTCCTTAATTTTTTTCATTTCTTCTTCCATTTCATCTTTGATTTTCTCCATCTCTGTTTCAACAGTTCCCATTCTTTCTTCCAACCGATTCGCCACACTGCAAAATTCTTCTTTCAAGCTTCTCGAATTTTCTAAAAGCTCTTCTCTCAAATTCTCCGAGTTTTCTAGAAGCTTCACTTCTAAATTTTTCGAATTTTCGTGAAGCTTTTCTTCCAGGCTCTTCACATTTTCTTGAAGTTCCTCTTTTAGACAATTCGAATTTTCTAGAAGTTCTTCTTTCAGGCTGACAGAATTTTCTTGAAGCTTTTCTTCTAGATTTTTCGAATTTTCTTCAAGTTTTTCTTCCAGATTTTTCGAATTCTCGTAAAGCTTATCTTCTAGATTTTTCGAGTTTTCGAGAAGTTCTTCTTTCAAGCTAACAGAATTTTCTAGAAGTTTCTCCTCCAGACTCACCGAATTTTGTTGAAGTTCTTTCAGACTTACGGAATTTTGTTGAATTTCCTCCTTCAAACTATTCGAATTTTCGAGAAATTTATCTTCCAAGGATTTCGTGGTTTCCTCGAGTTTATTCATTATGGAACTCAAATCAATTCCAAAAATTTCGAATAAGAACGTTTCGGGGTCTTCTCCTTCTTCAATCAGTCCATCTGCAAGTCTTTTCTGGAGTACGGCCTTCTTTCCAGTTGATTCTAACTCACGCTCCTCTATCTCTTGCTTTAATTCACTAACTTTAAGGTCAACTAGGTGAACTCTTCTCGGGAACATTTTGTCTCTTATTGTGTTTACCGAGCTTCTATTATTTATTTCACACAAAAAGTTTTCAGTTTATTGTCCCGCGACGCGCAAAACTGTCCACTTTGCAAACACTCAAATGTTCAACGGGTCACTAACTGTCTATTAGGCGCGATAAACGTCTATCAGTTTTTAAACGGCGAACACTTTAACACTTATTTATTTTAAACATCCCACTTCTGACACCAAATGTAGTAAAACTGCAATAACCAATTTTCCTAATTTATTTAAAACACTATTTACAACAATTATTCACTAAAACATTACTTCACTATTTTATTTCTACGGTGTCAGTCTCTATCTGCGAACTCTGGAACTGTTACCAACTCTGAATTCTGACTGTCCCCAGCGGTTATATAGTCGCAAGCAGGTTCCATCCACGGCTCTTTCGATTATTCTAGAGTATAGAACATTTCATCTAGATGGCTCTTCGAACAGTATCGAACTGATCGATTTTATTCCAGCTTGTTCTCGGCGAAACGCCAGCAGATATGCTGTTGTAGTTGAACGAGGGTTAGGTTAGTTAGGTTAGGTTTGAACGTGAGTGGTCCCATATCAGGCCCTCCACTGCGGCCAATGGCGTATTGTGGATCACCCTATGGTTATATTTCTCCCAGTATATCCAATCTCTTAACGAAATTGAGGAGTACGTTGGGAGAACAATTTACCAGGTTCTCTGGCCTTTCTGTTGTATTGCCAAATGTTGAAAATCTGGTTCTGGCCGCTGCGGGGCATGTACATAAAATGTGCTTAGCCGTTTCATCCTCCTCCATGCATAGGCGGCACTCTGCATCTTGTGCAAGTCCGATTTTATGCATGTGGTGTTTGAGTTTGCAGTGGCCAGTGAGCAAACCTACTATAACTCTGAGATGTGCTCTACTGAGTTCTAGCAGCTTGTCAGAGTCCTGTTTTTTCCTTGTGCAAGCAATAAATGCTTTGGAATGGGCTCGGCCCGGTAGACTACGCCAGTACTCGAGTCTTTTGTTGTCAGCCCAGGATGTTATGACATTCTTGGCAGTGCTATGTGCTATACCGATTACCGGTTCTGGCCCAGTGAACGTTGTTTCGGCCTCCCCTTTTGCTAGGGCGTCCGCTATTTCGTTTCCTTCTAGGCCCGTGTGACCTGGTATCCAGATTAGGTTAACGTTGTTGCGTTGTGCCAGTCAGTTTAAGGTTTCTCTGCAGTTCCATACTGCTCTGGATTTAAAGCAATTGGATTCAAGCGCTTTCAGTGCCGCTTGACTGTCTGAAAATATTTTTATTGTTTTTCGTGTGTGACGTGATTTTCCAGCTCCCTTGCACACATGTCAATGACATATACCTCTGCCTGGAATACCGTAGCTAATTTTCCCATACTGAATGAGCGTTTCACTACTGGGTATATCCCGTATATTCCGGCTCCGACACCTTCCAAATGAACGAGGGTGCATAATTAATTAGATCAGGACCGGTCTCGGGGCCGGTCTCGAAATCGTTACATTATAAACAAAAATAGATAAATTGCACCCTAGGTGTAAATAAAACAACAGTAATAATCATGCATCCTTTAGTTTAGCTTGAAGAAAATACTTTAGGAACCATCAGTTTGCACTCAGTTGTTGTGATTACTATACCAGGGTCATCAAAAAGATAATTTTAGCGTTACAACATGTAACCGGAAGCATGAAGTCAGCACATTCCTGGCAATTTTATATCTCACACGTGCACTTGAAAGAGGTTATTGAACCCGTATTGAATTTCGCTGAACTGCCCAAACGTGCATTCTTTGACCTTGAAAGAAGTCATTGAACCCATCTCAGATTTCTAGACATGTCACCGGAAGCATGACGTCAGCACATTTCTGGTAATTTGATATCTCACACGTACACTCTTTGACCTTGAAAGAGGCCATTGAACCCGTCGGAAACATGACGTCAGCACATTCCACATTCCAGGTACACTCTTTGACCTTGAAAGAGGCCATTGAACCCCTCGGAAACATGACGTCAGCACATTCCTGGTAATTTGATATCTGACATGTGCACTTGAAAGAGGTCATTGAACCCATATTAAATTTTGCTGATCTGCCTAAATATGTAACCGGAAACATGACGTCAACACATTCTAGGTAATTTGACACGTGCACTCTTTGACCTTGGAAGAGGTCATTGAACCCGTATTAGATTTCGCTGATCTGCCCAAATATGTAACCAAAATCGTGACGTAAACACATTCCAGGTAATTCGATATCTCACGCGTGCACTTGAAAGAGGTCATTGAACCCATATTAAAGGACCCCGCACTTTTTGGTAAAATGGTTCTCGGTGAAATTGTCTGAATTTTTAGTATATTGTAGTATTCGATGTACTGATTGAACGAGCAGAATCACAAAGTTCGTTGATGGATAGATTATTCTGAAGTTCAAGTTAAAAATCAGTAATTTTTATTTAATTATTTTCTCGGGATTTGAAAGTGACGACTGCATTTTTTTTCGCTCTCATCATCAACGTACCTTCATATTACTAAATAGCATTCAGATGGTGCAGATTATATCATTATGCACAGAGTGAAAAATAAAATCATTTTAGTAATGTCTGAAAATTCGATGTAACAATGAAATATTGATGAAATTATTTTGGCATGCAATGTACTATTCTTATTCCATCATTAATCACAATTCATACATTTCGTACAGGGTGATTTGGAAAATTAGTGAAATATATGGCCGGTTGTTTCGTACACATTCTGTATATTCAAGTGAATTGTCATCCTCCGAAGAAAGCTGATGACATGATTTCGTTGGGATATATAGGGTGATCATGAAAATTGTCCATGATAAAAATTACAAAATATCAACGTTTCAGAAATCACCCTGTAATTCACAATTAACTCGGTGAAATTCCTTTATTATTATTTAATATATTCATCATTCTCTTCTCAACACTGTCCCAAAAATTCAGTTTCCTACTATGACCAGTTTCATAGTTATTAACTGAGAAACTTATTACTTACCATTTGCACGACGAGTTGAAGGAACTTGTTCACTCGTACATTCTACTAGTGGCCAACATTTTTCGCAAATAGTGAAACGTGAGAATGTGGAGATCAAAAGAGGGTGGAGCTTAGAGATAACAATTACATCAGATATATGAATTTAATAATATAAGGTACAGTTATTCAAGAGAGTTTTTTTTTGAAGGAACAGCCTTAACGGTAACTTTGATAGTTATAGAAACAGTCAACGAGAGGGGCTTTGGTATAGTACCTTAATGATTAGTTTTCAACTATTATAGGACCATGATCAATATTTTCAGGTGCTAATCTGTTTGCATCATCAATAATACAGTTCAAAAGTAATGTAGATGGATATCGATGATTTTCCACATATTTTGCCTATCCAAAGAAACGCAAAACAATCGCTTCATGTGCACAAGTACCTAATGTTCTGGCCCCTGACTTGCAAGTACAATATCCAGTTATTGGAGACTCTATGATGTCTTCGATATTGTACACCACCCACAGCATATAGGTAGCATTCCTAAATCTTGAGAAAATCCGCAATCGTACAAAATTAGGCTCAGCAATGAATTCTTCCACTTGTATATTTGTTTCTTCTCTTTGAAGCTTATCCTGAATATATGAAGCTGATAATTGAATATGATAAATGCCTATTAAATCTTTCAAGTATTCCAATGTCAAACGGGGGAATTCAGGAACATGGAGATGATTGAGTAAAACCCATCGACCATTTATCAAACTGTTCCTGGCATACTTATAAGTGGACGGAACCGATTGATCAATGCACCAGCAATGTTGATGAAATCATGCAAGTGGATAGAATGTGTAGTCGACAAAGTACCTTTGAAAATTTTGAAAATTGACTTCAAGTGGCCATTCCGAGATTCAACAATCCATCGTGTACTGGTTATTAGTCGGGCTTTAATCGCATCGGAAGTAGTGAGCTGGTTTTGGCCCCTAGCAAGTAGAGGAGGCATGTGGTAGTTGATACCAAGGTCTTGAAATAAAGGAATTGAATCTCGATAGCCTCTATCTACTACAACGATATCACCTCCTTGAAACCAAGCTCGCATTCCATCGATATCATTCTGAAGTTCATAATAATTAAGAATCGAAGCATCGTTATTGCGAACATCTGAGAAATAGGGCCCGTTTATTGCTAAAATATATCCATCTGAGGCAACCATTACTTCCGGTTTGATTAAATGTTCCATTTTGTGGTAGCAATAGGATTGTCGCAATACTCGGAAATAACTACATTTTTCAATTTTGTTATATGTACAATCGATATGCGTGCAGAGAGTTCATCTCTAGTGTATCTATCGATCCCGAAAATTTCATGGTTCTACGTCAAAAATTACGGAAGATACGGGGGCGTTTCCATGAGAAGTGAAACAAATAAGAATTTTTCAGGACTGAAAATTTTTCAAGAGACAGGTGTATTAGTAGTAATTCGGGGATCCTAAACACGAATCCGAAGGAATTTTTGCCCCCTAATACAAGGGAATTTGACGATCTACAAAAAAGTAGAACGACATTTTTGCTGTAGAACGTAAGGCAAAAAAGTTATTGAGGAAAAACCACACCAAGGTCGAAAAATTTGCAGTTTCCCCCCCCCCCTACTATTTTAGCACAGGGTCCTTGAAGTCCAAAACTTGAGAAAATGTTAATTAACCATCCCTGAACAACATCTTAAAGTTTTATTAACTTCCGACCTTTTTCTATCTGAAACTACCTGTCGACTAAACTATAAGCTATTTGTACCACTGCAATATGTTATTTTTTAGGTTGGTTTCATAATTGGAATTTCGGGAGCTTGTCGTCCTAAACACGAATCCGAAGGAATTTTTGAATTTTGCCCCCTAATTCAAGTTTCTGGGAAAATGGGTGGTTCCATCGCTGTTTTCGTGCAGTGTTTATCACGTAGGATGACACTTTTTGTGCAGTGATGTCATTTTTAGTGAATCTATCGATCCTGAAAATTTCATGGTTTTACGTTGAAAATTACGGAAGGTATATATCGAAACATTGCACGTGATTATGGAACAAGATATAACAATAATTTTCATCTAACAAGATGTGAATTATCGAACCCAATGAAAATAGTATATAGATAAAGTGAAAGACACCAATAATATTCATGATTTCAAATCGAAGTAACTGCACATAGAGGGTGTTAAAAGTAATTTTTATTCATAACTTCCACGGTATCCAAAATTTTTCAATAGGTTTCAATAGTTGCTTCATTTCGAAAAAGAAAACACATTTTCAGTTATTACCAGTGGCGTACAAGAAGGGCATCATGGTCCCTTTTCTCCCCTATTTTTTACGCCACTGGTAAAATCAGAAGAATTATACATTTTTCGCATTCCTCATTCAATTTTCAGTAAAAAATGTATACTTGTTTGAATCCGGAAAAACTAACCGTTTTCAAAATAATTGTGATTTTATTAATGAAAACATACAATGTAATGAAAAATTTGTTCGGCAGAAATTAATTTTACAATCCCAATTACTAGTCCAAATACATTTTTTTCGGGTCTAGTTATGTTTGTATTCATAAAAGCGCAATTATCTTAAAAACGGTTGATTTTTCTGGAATCAAACAGGTATACATTTTTTACTCAAAATTGAAAGCGGAATGCAAAAAATTAATAATTTATCTGACTTCACCAGTGGCGTAAAATTAGGGGAGAAAAGGGACCATGATTCCCTTCTAGTACGCCACTGGTACCAAAAGAAAAGGTGTTTCATTTTTCGAAATGAAGCACTTATCGAACCCAAATATTCTTTCAATTTTTTTAGAAATTTTTAGAATTGTGGAAGTTATGAATAAAAAGTTTTTCATATTCATCACCCTGTATCTCTGCAACGAACGACATTTGAGAAAAGAAATATTAGGAAAGTCCTATTTATTTTTCGAGAGGAATCTTCTGTTTCAATTTGGCACCATAGTTTCGGAACACCCTGTCGCTTCATAAGCCAAAGAGCATAAGTTTGAATCTCAGCATTGCCACCGGTCTCGTGCAAGGCATCACACGTATTGAAAGGTAAGGGCTACGTCTTCCCCTAGCTCGCGCAAGTCTCTGACTTCTGAGGGTTGCACGTAGGAGTGCAACCGGTTGACGGATATAACAATTTTAACAAAAAAACAATATAGTAGATAACTAAACATAGCTGTGTTAGAATTGTCATAGTTATATGGTTTAATAATTAATATAATTTTGTAAAAATTTGTTCATTAATTCATTCATTCATTGACTTGAACCTTACCTACGTACATGCAGATTAACACATAAATATTGTGGTGCTGTTAATCTATTGCGTCAATGGTGTGTATACGCACCAATATTTTTTCCCACAGATTTTTTGTTTTTGGGAAATAATAATATGTGAAAAACTTATATTTTTAATCCCCAATTAAGTATTCATTCATTTGTGCTGTTGATGAAAAGTATTAAAATTACCATTTTAACATAGGTATATTTAGGACCAGTCATAAATTATTTCTCTCGAAAGAAGTTCATATAGACATCATCAATACTCATTAATTCCATCAATGATGATCTAGAATTCAGGAAATATTAGTGAGTGACAAAAAAAAGATTGTAGGTTGGTGTGTATACATACCCAGGAGTAGAATTTTTGGATAAACAATGCCGTTTTTTAATAAAAAAAATAGTGTAAAACAGGTGAACTAGAGTGTGTACATTGTGCTAGTGATATAAATGAAGAATTTTTAGGGATTTTTTGCCGTAGAAATGTTTTCTGAAACATGCTAGTAATCGCTCAAAATAGGCCCATATCTCCCAAATTACTTGAGACTACCAAAAATTTTTATTTGGATTTTTTGTTCAGAAGACAAAATTGAGTATAGCCCAAAAACAAATTTTCCTACTACCGTGCGTAAAGTACGTAGTTTACGCACGCTTTAGAGTGCGTAAAGTTTTACTTTTTTTCACTAGTGCGTAAAGTAAAATATGTCAAAAATTGTGTATAGCAACCAAATAAAAGGTTTTAATTTAAATTGCCACTAATGGTATCTTTTACGATTAAAAATAATTTTTGCTTATATTTAGTATGCAACAAATGTTTTTTATTTTGATCATAATTTTCGGCAAATGTCATTGCTTTAATTAAATGTAAACAGACCGTGGATGTCGATTTTTCTCAAAAAGTAAGTAGGCTGTGTGGTTACGAGAATTGGAAGAACTGACAATCAATATCTGAAATTGTATTAGTATCACAGAACACAGCAAAAGTATTTGTTATAAATTGATTTATGAAGTTTATTTAGTACATTATCTAAAATCTAATCTAATCACACAAGGTAACAAGTTTTTGTCAATATTATTTGTATACCTGATAATTCTTCATTCAAATTGTATTGCAGTTCATCTGTTTGTACCTATCTGATAACCGATATGGATTCAAATTCATCAGGCGAATTTGACAATACTCCTCCAAATATACTCAACAGTGCTCAAAAAGCCACTGAAAACCTATTACCAGAAAAATCTGCACACACTTATGAACAGAAATATAATATATTTATAGAATGGTGAAGGAAGAATAAAGTGACACAATACTCAGAAAACGTCATTTTGTCCTATTTGGCCGAGGAATTGAAGTCTACCAAACCTTCTACACTGTGGTCGATATATTTTATGTTGAAAAGCATCTTAAAATATAAAAACAACGTTGATATTTCGAACTTCAACAAGTTAATAGCGTTTATCAAACAAAAAATAAAGGATATAAAGCAAGAAAATCTAAAATTTTTTAAACACATTTAATTAATTTTCTCTTGAATGCTCCAGATTCCCAGTTTTTGATGATCAAAGTAAGTAAACGCTTGAGTATGTATAAAATCTAAATATTTTTTATGTTATGAGTAACGCTATTGCAATGTATAGTGTTCGTAGGGAGTGTTGCGTAACTACGCCGATCCTCAAAGGCCACCGGCTTAGTAAGGCAACACATCATACGCAAAATGATACAAAACCATTCCCTTTTAATTACAATTTTACATTCCAAACGTCAGGATATTTTCTCATGTTTTCCTCTTCAATTGAAAGTTTAGTCGACAGGTTGAAAAAAGTGGGGTTAGGTGGAAAAAGGTCGGAAGTTAATGAAACTTCAGTAGGATCTTCAGGGATGGTTAATCAACATTTTCTCAAGTTTTGGACCTCGAGGACCCTGTGCGAAAAAAGTAGGGGGGGAAAACTGCAAAATTTTGACCTCTCTCCGGATTTTCCTCGATTACTTTTTTCATTTACGTCCTACGAAAAAAACATATCGATACTTTTTTGTAGAGCGTAAAATTTTATACAATTTTGACTAAAGAATTCGCTACCGAGATATGGCACGTCAAAAAAAAGGTCATGTTTCAAAATTTGCTAAAATATTACAAAAAATGCAAAATTACAGCTTATTTCATCTGTTATACCCGAATTATGATGAAATGTTGTAGTAATTATGGTTCTTAGTTGAAGTCACCAACTTTGGACACCCCGCTCCTCCTTCCCCCACCCAACCCCAATTCTCAAAAGCTAACTTTCTGATGAAAGCCAACCATACCTATTCACATCATTTTGGTATTGATATCAGAGACTTTTCGGATCGATATCTGACGAGGTTTGCTCGTTATTACGTGAACATTCAGTGAATGTGGAAAAGTTGAATCATTTTTAATGTCAATTTGTTACTAAAAATTTGATAGATCGTAAAAAGATTTGCTGTTGATTAAAACGATAATTCTTGTGATTTCTTGAATAAAGTATATTCTAATAGGCAGTTATCCACATAATTGGATATTTTTTTTAATCAGTGATTAAGACAAAAGCAACATTTGGAGGCCCCGACGAGATTTGCTGCTAGAAAAATTACAAGATGACACACAGGAAATTTTGACATTGAAACTTTTGAAAACTTCATTCGATGGATACTGCTGTGATTTAGAGGAAAAACTTACTGATTCAAATCCGAATATGGCTAAAGTTCAAGGAACCTTCAAACTTCTGGAAAAACTAAACGATGAGTTTCAAGAGGAATCCAACAGATTGATCCATAGGATGATTAGTGATAGTGAGACCGAAGACAGTATCGCAACAGTAATGAAAGTGTCCCATGAAGCTACGATTCGGTTCAGTTCTCTTGCCTTTACTGTAAATAAAGTTATTTCTGAACAGAATTTTGATAAGACCAGTAGCGTATCTTCGAAAAGAACCAAACTGAACCTTCCAAAAATTGATTTCAGAAAGTTTAGTGGTGATATAAAGGATTGGTTACAGTTTTGGAGTTTGTTCAAACGTATCCATGAAGATGATGAGATGGAAGATGATGACAAATTCCAATATTTATTGCAAGCCACTGTTCCAAATTCAAAAGCAAGACAACTGATCGAGAGTTACCCGCCGACTGGTAAAAACTACTGCAAAGTTATAGAAAGTTTAAAATCAAGATTTGGTCGAGATGATCTACTGATAGAATATTATGTTAAAGAACTTCTCAAGCTAGTGTTCACCAATCTCACCAACAAAACGAATCTGACTCTATTATATGACAAAATGGAATCCCAACTGAGAGCTCTTGACACCCTTGGTGTATCCTCTATTAGAATCCTGTATTCCTGAAGAGGTTTTGCGGACATGGCAAAGGAGTTCCAAATTTTCCACTGATGATCCTCTTAAGAAGAGATTAGAAAATTTTATGCAATTTTTGAAGCGAGAGGTTGAGAATGAAGAACGAATTTATTTAGCTACCAGTTTTGAGACAAAACAAAGGAAAAAAGAAATTGTCAATCAGAATATCCCGTCTGCATCTGGTTTATTGAATCAGAATCCAAGATGTACTTTTTGTAAGCAGCAACATGTCAGTACCAGATGTATCGAAGCTGCGAAAATGACATATTTAGCACGAAAGAAGAAGCTCTTGGAGAATGGTTGTTGTTATCGGTGTTTGAGGCATGGCCACCTGGCCTGGCATGTATTCCAAGCTAAAGTGTGAAAAATGTGGTGGTAAACATGTATCATTGATGTGCCCAAATGAGGAAGATAAACATTTGATTTCTAGTAAAACGGCCTCAGCCGAAAATCAATCTTCAAATATTGATATATCTAATCAGACGTTTACACACGTTTTTCTACAAACGTTTTATGTAAATATCGTAACCCAAGATCAAACTAAGAGAATTCGAGCACTTATCGATACTGGATCTCAAAAATCGTATATTCTGCGAAAAACGGCACTTAACATGCAACTAGAAGTTATCAGAGAGGAAGAAATGGTTCATGCTCTATTTGGCGGTTACCATACTGAAACTATCCATCATGTTTGCTACAAGACACCTCTATCTAGTCTAGATGGACAGTATAATGATATTTTTGAGACATTCGATCAATCTGTCATTTGTGGAAACATTATTGGTGTATACAATGGTCCATGGTCTCAAGAAATAGAAAATGCAGGTATAAACATAAATGATGCTGAGGAAGGCCCTATAGAACTTTTACTTGGCGCAGATGTAGCGGGCCACCTTTATACGGGAAGACGTCACATTTTGTCATGTGGTCTAGTATTGATGGAAACGAAGCTGGGGTGGCAATTATGGGTAGAGTTCCAACTGATTCTATCAACCGAAAATCAAGCTGTATGTTTGTCTCTAGCATGTTAGTCAGTGACAAAATGATTTCTAATTTATGGAATTTAGAAATTCTTGGTATAAACGATCCTGTAAAAGAATTAACACGAATAGAAGCAGAAAAGGCAACGATGGCTCACTTTTCTTCAACTATAAGAAGAAATGATGAGTCCAGATACGAAGTGAGTCTTCCATGGATAGAAAATCACTCTCCTTTACCTACCAATTTTCACATAGGTAAGAAAAGATTAGATTTATTAATTGGAAAGTTAAAGGATGGATATTTTGAAGAATATAATCAAGTTTTTCACGAATGGCTTGAAGAAGGAATAATAGAAGAGGTTACCAAAGAAAACTGCCAATATCTAGGACACCCATTACCACATCGCCATGTAGTAAAACCGAATAGTGCCACCACAAAGTTAAGGCCAGTATTCGATGCTTCAGCTAAAGAAAATTCCCAGAGCCCATCCCTGAATCAGTGTCTCGAGAAAGGAATGAACTTTATTGAACTGATACCATCCATCTTGCTTCGTTTCAGACAATACAGATATGGAGTTATTTCAGATATCAGAAAGGCATTCCTCCAGATAAGTTTAAATGAAAACGACAGAGAATTTTTGAGGTTCTTGTGGTATACTCCAGATGGTGAGTTGAAAATTTATAGGCACACCAGAGTTGTCTTCGGTTTGACGTGTAGCCCATTCCTTCTGGGTGCAGTTATTCAACATCATCTGAAAGAAACATTGACGGAAGATTCCAGATATTCACAAGAATTCTTGAATAGCCTTAGTAAGAGCTTCTACGTGGACAATAGTATCATCAGTTTGGACCACGAAGAAGAAGTGATAATATTCAAAGAATATGCACAAAATGCCATGATGGAAGCACAGATGGAATTGAGATGCTGGGAATATACCGAAAAAGGAACCAACTACATCCCAGAAGCAAGTGTTACTTCAGTTCTTGGTTTGAGATGGAATAAGTTGACAGATACACTTGAAGTGTCAATAGACGGTCTCAAAAATAGCTCAATTACAGAAAAACTCACCAAGAAAATGATACTTTCAACAGTCAGTAAAATATTCGACGTTATAGGGTTCACTTCTCTGGCTTTATTGATTCCGAAGATTTTATTACAAAAAACATGTAAATTGAAGATACCATGGAATTCTGAAGTACCCGATAATATCAAAGCAAAATTTTTTGGTTGGTTTGACGAAGTCCAGTTTTTGGCCAATGTGAAGATTTCCTGGATTCGTCCAAATGTGAAAAGATATTATAAACATGAGAGTATACATTTATTTTGCGATGCGAGCCAAGAAGCCTATGCCATTGTAATTTTCATAAGAGTGGAATCAGTTGATTCGATCCAGATTGAATTCATCCAAAGTAAGAACAGAGTAGCTCCCATAAAAAATATATCGATACCCCGTTTGGAACTGTTAGCAGCCACTTTAGGAGCTAGAATTTTGACATCGGTATTGAAAGAATTTGATTCAGACATTTCTGTTTATTGTTGGACCGATTCTACTACAGTTTTGAGTTGGATAAAACGTAAGGAAATTTGGAAACCATTTGTTCGAAATCGAGTTCTAGAGATTCAACAACTTACGGATAGAGAGACCTGGTATCATGTTCCAGGAATCATGAATCCGGCTGATTTACCATCTAGAGGATGTTTACCGAAGAATCTATTAGAAAGTAAATGGTGGAAGGGTCCCTCATGGCTACGAGAACCAATACAAAAATGGCCGAGTCAAAAATATGATGTCAATGAAGAAATTGTTTTGGAAGAAAAACAAAAAGGTGTTACATCATTGGTTAATCAAGAAACAAATAACGTTTCTTGGTTGTATAATCGTTTCTCGCATTTCAAAAATATACTTGGCATGATATGGATGAGAAGGTTCATTTCAAATTGTAAGGTTTCGAAAGAAAAAAGGATTTTGAGCGAACTTTTGTCAGTAGAAGAAATAGCAGAATCAGAAAAAGTTGTCATCAAGTTGACCCAACAAGAATATTTTGGAAATCATCCAGAGATCCTCAAAAATTTCATGTATTTTCAAGATGAATTTGGTATATTGAGAATACGCACAAGAATGAGTGAAAGAGATGATACCCAATCTTTCAGATATCCAATTATATTACCAGCAAGGCATGATATTGTAGTTCGTCTTATTTTTGATACTCATATCAGCCTGTTGCATTCGGGAGTACAGACAGTCTTGAATAATCTGAGAGAAAAGTATTGGATACTACACGGAAAGAAAACAGTTCGTTCAATACTTTCGAAATGTGTGATCTGCAGAAAACAACAGACCAAAAGGTTTCAAACACCTCCAGTACAACTACCCAGAGATCGAGTTCGAGATGCATCAATATTTGAAGTAACAGGAGTTGATGCTGCAGGACCATTGTTTGCTAGAGATAAAGGTAAAATCTGGGTTCTGATTTTTACCTGTGCAATTTATCGTGCAGTCCATTTTGAAGTCATTACATCAATGTCCACCAAGTGTTTCCTGTTAGCCCTTCGACGTTTTATTGCAAGACGCGGCAGGCCATCTACCATATATAGCGATAATGGTAGAAATTTTGTAGGAGCACAAAATGCATTTTCTATGCTAGATTGGGACGAAATAAATAAAAAGAGTACTGCAGAGAGAATCAATTGGAAATTCAATCCTCCCACAGCAGCCTGGTGGGGAGGATGGTGGGAGCGCTTGATTGGAATTACAAAACAACTACTTAAAAAAAATTTGGGAAAAGCTGCTCTGACCTACGAGGAATTAGTTACCATCATCTGTGATTGTGAAGCTGTAGTCAATCAACGTCCCTTGACCAGTTTATCCGAAAATCCCGAAGAATGGCAACCACTGACGCCTGCAATGTTCCTACAAGAAGTGAGAGAAGTAGGAGTTCCAGATTTAGACCAGGTGGAAGCGAATGATTTGAGAAGGAGATATAAATACAGATTGAGACTGAGAAACGAACTGAGAAGATTCAGAAATGAATATTTGAGTATTTTAGCCTTGAAAAGTCGGAAGAAATATAACGAAAGATGTATTCCTAAAGTTGGAGATTTGGGCATGATAGAAATTGAATACTGTAAGAGACTCGAATGGCCTCTGGCAAGAATTCTTGAGATATTTCCAGGAAAAGATGGATCAATTAGATTATTGCGATTAAAAATATCTTCAGGTGGTCAAGTCTTGAGACCTATTCAAAAGTTCTATCCTTTAGAGGTGCAAGAAGAAAATGAAGGTGAGTCCTTGAAAAAAGTGTTATTGCCTGAAAAAGCCCTAGAAGACAACAAGGAAGAAGATTTGTACCTACGTCCAGAAGAACACTCTGCTTCCCAATATTCCATTCCAAGTGAAGAAAAGAAGGTAGAAGAAAAAAAGGTACAAAAAACGAGATGTGGAAGAATAGTCAAGCCTCCTCAACGACTCAACTTATAATATTTTTTGTTATATGAAACAAATGAATTTCGAAGAAATCATTTCGTATAGGTGGGAGAATGACGAGGTTTGCTCGTTATTACGTGAACATTCAGTGAATGTGGAAAAGTTGAATCATTTTTAATGTCAATTTGTTACTAAAAATTTGATAGATCGTAAAAAGATTTGCTGTTAATTAAAACGATAATTCTTGTGATTTCTTGAATAAAGTATATTCTAATAGGCAGTTATCCACATAATTGGATCTTTTTTTTAATCAGTGATTAAGACAAAAGCAACAATATCGCCCCGTTCCCCTACATAATTATCCCAGGACAGGAAGAAAAAAAGACGTAGTCCTTTCGTGAAAAAAATTTATGTTATTAACAATATTAAGTTATTCTCAAGGCATATATTATATTGAGGAATAAAGATATAAGAGCTAATCATAGTGGGTAGGTACTCATTTGTACTCATTACATTTCCTGTCTTGATTTTTTAGCCGCTGGTTCTGCTCGTAACAGCTCGTCGTCCTCCTGAGCGATAAGGCTGTCAATGATGTCGCTGTCGTCGTATCGTCCAATATTTCTGGTGAGTCTTCCTCGATCAAATCAGTTGCGGGGGCAATTTCGCAGGAGCGGCCAGTGCAGTGCTTGCACATTGCTGAGCATCGGAGACCTGCTTTCTTACAGCCGCAAGCTCCGTTGCTACAGCCTTTGCTGCACTTGCAGGAAATAATATGGAGGATGTCATCCGGCGCAGCATTTCTGGTTGTGGGGATTGGTAGTACCCCTCGTGTGGTTAGGCTTCAGCCCCATACTGATGGGAGGAGATCATTGCCCAACCATGCCTGTACTTGCTGGTAAGTGCGGAGGGAGTGGTACTTGGCAGCGTCCCTTGTTGGTGATAGGCGGGCTAGTTGTAATTTAGCCTTCTTCACTGATCATGTTGAAAGAATAAAATGAAAAGTGATCTAATATGACCTCAAAAATCGAAAACTAATAGGTCTAGGTAGCGCAGGTAGAATAGACAAATTTCAGCCTTCTATGTTGAATATTTGCTCATCGTTTGCATTCCGCAGTTCCACAGGAGCAGTGTTCTAACATCTATTGTTTTCCAGCTTTTTACTGCTGTAGCTGATCACACACTCCCCTCAGCCTGACACTTTCTTGTCCTTGGGAGGAACGACTTGACACCTGGCGGGCAAGCAGGGGTGGGGGTTATCTAAAGTTGGTGATTTCAAGTAAGAATTATAATAGCAACTACATTTCATCATAATTCTTGTATAACAGAAGAAATAGGGTGGAATTCTGCATTTTGTGGCGAAATTTGAAAAATTACCTATTCTTCGAAGCGCCATATCTCGGTAACAAATTGACACACAAACATGTTTGAGGCAACAAATTCGTAGGGAATTTGACGATCTACAAAAAAGTGGAACGACATTTTTGCTGTAGAACGTAAGGCAGTAAAGTTATTGAGGAAAAACCACACCAAGGTCGAAAAATTTGCAGTTTCCCCCCCCCTACTTTTTTAGCACAGGGTCCTCGAGGTCCAAAACTTGAGAAAATGTTAATCAACCATCCCTGAACAACATCTTAAAGTTTCATTAACTTCCGACCTTTTTCTATCTGAAACTACCTGTCGACTGAACTATAAGCTATTTGTACCACTGCAATATGTTATTTTTTAGGTTGGTTTCATAATTGGAATTTCGGGAGCTTGTCGTCGAGAAGAATTATGTAAAATGACAATTAACGATGTAGAAGATAAAACAAACAGTGTATATTATTAAAATACCAGAAACAAAAAATGGAATGGAACGCATTTTTACGATTTTAAATCCTAATAATTTTTCAGTTAAATAGAGGCCGTTTCTTTTATCATGTGGTAACATTGCTATATTCTAAACCGTAATAGATACAAAGACGATTAAATGGAAAAAAAGGTAACTATTGTGTTGAGCAGTAAATTTATCATAGAAAATATACGGGGATTCTTGCCCTTCCCAACTTATACAGGGAAAACTGAAAATGCTGTTCTCGGTTTTTTACGAATAGAATGGTTATTTCAGAAAATATAAAAAAATGAAAGAGGAAAGTTTTATTGTATTCAAAATGTACTATCAATATTTGTGATGAAATAGACAGGTCCGCATTTGAAAAAAATAGTTGATGGTGGCTGTGTTGACACGAAACGTTTAATTAGTACATTTTGAATACAATAAAACTTTCCTCTTTCATTTTTTTATATTTTCTGAAATAACCATTCTATTCGTAAAAAAACGAAAACAGCATTTTTAGTTTTCCCTGTATAAGTCGGGAAGGGCGAGAGTCCCCGTAGATTTTCTCTGACCAATTTCTCTGATCACCACAATAGTTACATTTTTTCCCATTTAATCGTCTTTGTATCTATTACGGTTTAGAATATAGCAATGTTACCACATGAAAAAAGAAACGGCCTGTATACCTCACTAAGACCATCAAATATAAATTGTAATAGGTTGTTTTCAAAATACGCAAATGGTAAATGTTCTAAACAGCCTGTGGGGATAAATACATTTGGTAAAATGCCATATGTTATAGCAACCTATCTGAACTTGCCCAATCCAAAAGCATTCACAGGACTCTGCTTTAGGAGGTCTTCAGCTACTAAGCTAGCAAATTCTGGAGGTGACCTTCTAACTGTAAAAAAACATGGAGGATGGAAGTCATCTGCTGTTGCAGAAGGCTATGTGGATAGCACAATTACCCAAAATAAAATTTCTAATAAACTGTTGATGGATGACAGTATGCCATCTACTTCCAAACATAGCATTTTTAGAAACTACAGTTTTACTGTTGAAGACGATAATAGAGAATTTGGAGAACCGCTCGATACCAAAATTACAGAAATAAGGTCACAAAATGTTTTAAACTCTGTAATGGAAAAGGCCAAATTCATAAATTTTGGAAGCTGTAATAGTTGCACCTTCAATATTAATATTTCCAACAACTAACAACTAAAAATCTAATTTATTGACCATATATTGTTTGTTAATGTTATTTTATTGTTATGTAAGAGTGAAATATATTTTTAATCATCAAATAAATATATTTTCGTAAAATGTACATTCATTACCATAGTGTGTTGAGTAAATTTAGTTTTTCTAATCTCAGTGAAAAATTATGTACGGTAATAGAAAAATTATTGTATGTAATTCGTATGTAGTAAAGGCTTTTTACACTTGTTACATAAATAACTATTCTAATAGCTTGTGGCTATTAGTTAAGGAAATTTCACCCTTATCTGCAACCGCCAGTAAATAATATGAAAATGTACCAAATAACTAAGAACAAAATATTTACCATTGGTAGTCATCAAATTTCCATTTCTAGTTGATAAATAAACTCTCCTTATACTTTTGCAATTTCTTAATATTTCCAGCATTTCGTCATCCACTACCAATGAAGTCAGATTAATAGCAAGTGTCTTATCATTCACTATAGCAGACAAAATAATTTTAAAATCCACATTTCGCCAGAAGTAGGATGATGTTGTGAATCTTTGGAGAATTCTATTCTTTAAGTGATATGGTAAAATCTGCAACAGTTCCATGTTTCCATTAGCATAAAAGGCTAGGTTATCAACGACAAAATTGATTGATCTACAAAAATATATAAAAACTCAGTAGGTAGTCAATACTAGGGTCTAAGGAAATCATCATATTACATACAAAGACAGTAGTGTTCCAACAGAACTCCTTTGGTTTAGGGAAATTCTCTCCAATGATTCGATCATCTTTGAAAGCTAGCTCAAACAAGTGAAACAAGATTGAGAAAAAGTCACACAGCCCCCGGTTTTATTCGCTAGCACAAACACAAGTGAACTGTTCTTGTTCATTTGCTATTAACACAGCTAACATGTTTACTGAGCTGTAGCTATAATACAACTGGTAATTAATTGTTTATGATATATGACAGTTAACAATGTTTACATTACACTCCAGGAATGCGTTCACATCCTACGTCGGGCGCATTCTACCCAATGTAAAGTTGGCTGCCAGAGCTGGCTGTCAAAATTTCCGAACTTTTTCGATCGTTCAGTGGCGCGCGTTCCCCCTTTTTTTAGGGTTCGCGATTCCCTCGATGATAATTTCATGAATACGAACGTCGGAAACAATCGAACAATTTGTAGTGAATGCCATAAAGAATTTTTGGAATTTAATTAAACATGTTGTAATTGTGTATCCATTGTTGCGAAGTAATCCGTTTTATACAGGAATTGTACACAAAGAATGATAGATAAATCTTTTTCATAGGTTGTCATGCAGCGTTTGATTATAGCGTTAAATTATACGGGTGTGTTTCAAAAAAATTGTTCAAAACTTGGACGAACTAAAATTATTAGCTGCTATTAGATAAGTACAATTACGCCGTTTTATATTATTCCTAGGTAAGAGGAGTGATACAGGAGTTGAAATGAAATTTAGGACATAACGTTTTTAAACCCCTGGATCAACATTTATCAGCTGATTTTGTGTCAAATGTATTGCTTTCGATGAGTAGAATCGTACTATGATAAAATTATTCCTTGCCAATGAGGTCTGAGGAGTCATACGGGGGTTAGAAGGTAATTTCAAAATTAATTTTTCTCAACACCCTAGAACAACTTTTTTTAAAATTTTTTCGGGTGAAATATATTGCTTTGGATGAGTAGATTCGCACTGTAGGAAAATAATTCCTTGCAAATGAGGTCTGAGGGGTCATACGGGGGTTAGAAGGTAATTTCAAAATTAATTTTTCTCATCCCCTGAAACAACTTTTATTTTATTTTTTCTTCTGCAATGTATTGCTTTCGATGAGTAGAATCGCAGTGTTGTAAAATTATTCCTTGCAAATGAGGTCTGATGGCTCATACGGGGGTTGAGAAGAATTTTCAAAAATATTGTTTTTGGACCCCTGGAACAATTTTTTTTTAATTTTTTTGGGTCGCAATATGATAAAATCATTCCTTGCAAATGAAGTCTATTGTTCCAGGGGTTCAAAAACGGTATTATTCAAGTTTGCGCCCCAGCCCACTAAACATGATACATAACAAAAATATTTTCCAGATATAACTTTTGTGCAATTTTGTGATATTCGCAAACTAACATTATATTAATGTCATCTCGACGTTTCCAACACAGTGTTTTCAACTATATGTTTATGTAACATCCAAATAATATAACCAATAATATTCATTAGATAATACATATAATGTTGATTATATGTTGCCCAGATATGTCTTAGACAGAGTAGTTATGTTATTTGTTCGATATTTTTGTCTAACCTTCTCAAAACATTACTGACATGTGTACAGGGAGCCATGAAATTAATATTATCTTAAAGGTTTCTTAAATGTAATATTTGGGTAATGACCATGTCATGACGTCATTCATCTACAGAAAAAAATAATATCCACGTTCAAACAATATTACCCAGTAAATATGAAATAAATATATCACTGACGCCATCGTTCATTTTATCCTAATAATCATGGCGATCGTGGTAGGAGTTTTGAGTTCATAGAATTGAAATATAATTCAAACTACTGAAAATTGATTGGATTCAATAGGATTGCAAAACTCATAATTTTCATGGTAAGATTATGATTTTCCACTACTCCATCCACTAATTGTTATTTTAGCATTTAGGTTATGTAGTGAATGTAGTGATATCTACTATATTGATTAGAGAGTATCTACATATGATGCTATGAATAGTAGAAAAGCTATCAGTTGTGGTTCCTGCTAATTAGATATTGGACAGCATGGAAATGGTTGCTGACATCTGGAGCTGTGTCAAATTATTTTGCACCGATTGATCAAGGAATGTTTGGAACTGAAACCAATGAATTTAGCTTGCTAAAACAACAATATTGGAGCTGCTTAATTTGTAAGTGAACTCAAAATTATATATTTTATACAGAGTGTTCTGATCTTTCTTAATTTCATTAATCTAGGATAATATTAACGTTTCTTGAGATTGTAGAGAAATCACTTGAATTGTTTAATACAAATTATCAATAAACTAACTGCATTTTCTCTTTCTTTCCAGTTTGGTAGTGTCCTTTCACATTCCTCATCAGTTTTGATGTACAAACTGGTACTTATTGAATGATCAGATTACACAAAACTTAAATAGCAGTTGTTACCGAACTAATCGAAGATGAGCCCTTCTGGACTGGGCAAAGAAAAAAATCCAAAAGTTTTGAATTGATAATTATGGACAAACTGAAACGTAAGTAATTATTTTTCTTTTACCTCTAGGGGCAACATAGAATTATTAATAATTATTGGATGGTCGTTTTCTTATATCATATATAAAGATTAATATGAGTTTTCAGTGACTGTAATGACTATATTTTCAGAATATGTAAAAGATGTTTGCAGTTCAATCACAGATGAAGAGTTTGACTCATAGTGATGGATTGGATGACATTAGCAGAGCAGAAACTAAAAAGAAAGGAGAAGTGGCCCAGACAACAACCATATAATTATTGATTCAGTGATTTTTTTTTATTTTTCAAAAGAAATAGGTTTTCATTCAATATTATTCTTCTAATAATACTTAACTGTGGTAGATCTATCAATAAATTTTTCATCTGATTCAGGTGGTAAGTCATATTATTAGGTACTTTGATCTGTTCATAGTGATTCAAGATTATATTTTTTATACTGCTAATTTTAATTTAATTGTTAATGATGTAACTGTCTTGTTTTATAACGCTTTATCCATGATGAGATTTTAATAATTGACAATAAAGATTTTTGATTGATTGGTATGTTTTACATCATTACCCCCTTATATAATCATTTTATTTCTTAGTATACAGGGTAGTGGAGCTTATACTTATTGTTTACCAACACTTATTTTTCTACACTTAAAGTTGTATTTCTGGAATTTCAATCGCCACTCTTTGGTAGATGAATAACTTTGTTAATTGCTATTGTTGTTATTCATATACTGAAAAGTGACTACTGAAATTCCAGAAATATACCTATAAATATAGAAAAAAGTGTTGGTAAACCATGAGTATATGCTCTACCCTGAAGTTACAATGTTATATTTTACAAATGTTGCGAGTAACATTATATGTTTGTAATAAAGTTGCGCAAAATATGATACATTTATGTAATGTTAAGTATTTAAAAGAGGCACAAAGGCATATGGACGCAACGTATCTGTAACATCAAGCATATCTCTGAATATCATCACCAAGTCACAATGTGATATAACAGTTATGTTTAAGTTATGTTTTTATGTTTACTGGGAGCTGGCTGCTTTTCATTTTTTACCAATCAGACTTCATTCGCAAGGAATAATTTTACTACAGTGCGATTTTATTCATCGAAAGCAATACATTTCACCCAAAAAAAATTGAAAAAAGTTGTTCCAGAGGTCCAAAAACAGTATTTTCGAAAATTTTTCTCAACCCCCGTATGAGCCAGACCTCATTTGCAATGAATAATTTTATGACAGTGCGATTCTACTCATCAAAAGCAATACATTGCAAAAGAAAAAATTCAAAAGTTGTTCTAGGTATTGAGAAAAATTAATTTTGAGATTACATTCCCCCCGTATGACACCTCAGACCTAATTTTCAACGAATAATTTTTCATAGTACGATTCTACTCATCGAAAGCAATATATTGGACAAAAAATCAGCTATAAAAATGTTGTTCCATTGGTTCAAAAACGGTATTATTCAAGTTGCGCCCCAGCTGGCTGCTTTTCATTTTTTACCCATCAGACCTCATTTGCAAGGAATAATTTTATCACAGTGCGATTCTACTCATCGAAAGTAATACATTTCTCCCGAAAAAATTTGAGATAAAAGTTGTTCCAGTGGTCCAAAAACAGTATTTTCGAAAATTCTTCTCAACCCCCGTATGAGTCATCAGACCTCGTTTGCAAGGAATAATTTGACAACGAAAGAGGAAGAAAAAATTTAAAAAAAGTTGTTCCAGGGGTTGAGAAAAATTTATTTTGAAATTACTTTCTAACCCCCGTATGACCCCTCAGACCTCATTTGCAAGGAATAATTTTATCATAGTAGGATTCTACTCATCGAAAGCAATACATTAGACACAACATCAATTAAAAAAAATGTTGTTCCAGGGGTTCAAAAACGTTGTCCTAAATTTTAAAACGGCGTAATTGTACTCATCTAATAGCAGCTAAGAATTGTAGTTCGTCCAAGTTTTAAACAATTTCTTGGAAACACACCCGTATAATTATAAAACGCTGCATAACACCCTGTGAAAAAGATGTATCTATCATTCTTTTTGTACAATTCCTGTATAAAACGGATTACTTCGCAATAATGTGATACATAATTACAACATATTTAATTAAGTTCCAAAAATTCTTCATGGCATTCATTACAAATTGTTCGATTGCTCACGACGTTCGTATTCATAAATAAAATTATCATCGACCGAACCGCGAACCATAAAAAAGGGGGAACGCGCGACACTGATCGATCGGGAAAGTTCGGCAATTTTGGCAGCCAACTTCACATTGATCGCGTTCTATGCGTTCAGATGCAAACGTCTGGTAAGCTGGGTCGTTCAGATGCTAGCGGTAAATTTTACCATCCGTCCAACCATTTACCCCAGTCGACGCATTAGCACAGTATAATGCTGTTCTTTTAGCATTAGCATTATACTGTGGCATTAGGTCTGTTCGCTGTTTCTACATGAAATTTATATTGTACACTACATCTTTTCACATTACACTAGTCCGCGTCGATGAGTGTAGTAGAGAGTAGTGTAGTAAATTTAACATGTGTTCGCTGCTGATATTGCGCCAATGCTAGGATTTCTGGTAAGGTTATGATTATTATTATTTATCTTGAATAAAACTTCAAAATGGACAGTGGTGATGAAGTCGTAGAAAATTTCGCCAAATCAGGCAACGAATTATCAATTACAAGTTCGTCTGAGGACGATCAATTAATATGGTCAGAATTCTCATCTCGATTATATGTGGTAGCATTTTATAAGTTTCTGGTAGCTCTAATTCGAAAGTTTCTTTTGAATTATCAGCAGATGATCTTGATAGTAAACTAAATATCAGATTCTCCACATACTTATTTTAGTACTTATAATAACCTCTCATTAGGATTATCCAAAAAACATCCTACACACCTAACCTCACACTATCCAGTCTGCAGTCTGCACCAGTGTTGCTTGCAGGGTTGTTCTGGAGCTAACTTAAATTGTGCTAAAATTAATCACAAAATTGTGCTCGATTGTGCTCCTGCTACTGCGCATGCGCGTTCTTTGAAATTGATTATTTGAAATGACGGATACTAGATGTCGCCACCTATCTGACTGTCAACTTTTTATATTAGGTTTGTTTTGGTTCTGAAAATTATCAGTCCTGGGACGTCAGGATCATGCGCAGTTGACGAGAAGTGTGCTCTTAAGGTTCATAGTCGCTCACTTTTTCTCAACTGCGCATAATCCTGACGTCCCAGGACTAATAATTTTCAGAACCAGAACAAAGCTATTATATATGTTATATCCGATTCCTGAATGAGCCCTTTGTCCCGGAATTGCGTCATACACTATAACAGGATATTCCTCAGCACATTTGAAGGTCTTCGTGGAATAACAAAAACTACGCAGTATCCAGTCAGCATTCCTGAACCTATAAAGTCGAGGAGACCGGGTTCAAGTCGTTCAAGTCTTTCCAGTCTTCAAACCAAGTAGTTTAGTAGATTTGAATCAATACAAGTTTTAAACCATTATAATTTCGCATGTAAAGTTCAATATTTCCATATTGTAATAAATGTGAATAAAGTCTGTTTTTAAAAACTCAAACCAAAGAAGACTGATTTAACAAATTGGCGCAGTCGTGCGGATCTCGAAATCGCTGTGATCCAACGAAGAAACTGCGGTAGTCTCCAGACTTCCGAGTCCAAGAACCGCAAAGCAGAACCCAGTGGACAAGACGGTCTCTTCAACAACAAGAAACCCGCATAAGTCGTCGAACGTTGCTCACCTCGTCGTGAAGAAATCACCTCTTGGAACCCGCGTAAGTCGTCGAACGCTGCTCATCCTGTTGGAGCTAGAGCTTTATGAAGTAGGACTTCATCTTTCCACAACCCCCGGAGACAACAAGAAAAAAAAGAAAGAAACAAGAAGAAAGAAGAAGCAAGCCACCCAGAGCTTAGGAAGCTCAACCAACCAGCATTAGACGTAGGAAACTCATTGTAAGTACCACATCGAATCATTAATCATTTTGTTGTATTTTGATATTTTTCTAAATTTGATTTAACCTTGTTATCCCAAAATTTACCCAAAATGTCACATCATAGTTCAAATGAAAGCTTACATAATGAACGCGAAGTACCATTAGAACCGTATAAACTTTCCGAAATATTCTCGATAATTCCAGAATATGATGGTGATTCAATTTCGCTTGGAAATTTTCTTAACGCCTGTGACCATGCGCAAGCTATGGCAGTGGACCAACAAAAATTGCTTTTAACTATTCACATTAGAAACAAACTTAGAGGAAAAGCTGCTCAATTGATAAATTCCAGAAATCCAGAAAATTATCAAGAGATAAAAATTTTATTAAATTCTCACTTTGGTGATTCCCGTGACTTAACATCTTTGATACAGGATTTACAAAGAATAAGGCAAGCAAATGGAGAAAATGCACTGACGTTTTTCTCAAGACTTCAAAGTCATAGCGCGAAAATGTATTCGTGTATACAAAGATCTATGTTAACAAACGCACAGGAAAACGAACAGTCTCAACTAATTGAAAATATGGTTTTAAATACCTTATTAACAGGCCTCGAACCCAAAATCGGTCAAATTATTCGAGCTAGCAATCCAAACAGTATGCTAGAAGCTTCAGTTAGAATAAAGCGTGAGATACAGCTCTCATACTTTGAAAATCAAAAATCAATCAATCGTTCATCACAACCTCAAAGTTCAAGAACAAATCATAATACAAGACCACAAATAAATCGACCAAATAATTTCCAAAGGAATTATTTCCAACCCCAAATGAATCAACCCCAAATGTATCAACCTCAAACGAGTCAACCCCAAATGAGTCAACCTCAAATGAGACCAAATATGTTCCAAAATCAAAATCCAAATCGAAATTTCCGAAATCAAAATTTTCAAAGACAAGCAAAACCTCAAATGCAACAACGCGGACAATATTTTCAAACAAATAGACCCACAGTAATCAAGAATAACCCTCAATGGAATTTAAATGCGGATAAAACCCATTTATTAGATCATGAGTACGATTCATTAGGCTCAAATACAGATTTTGAGTATCAAAACGAAAATATTTATGAATATTCAGACCAAGGAAACGAGTCATTCTATGATGAGAAAGGTTATTTCCCGGAACAAGATTTTGAACAACAGCAATATGAACAAATACCAAATGAAAATTTCGACTATGAAGTAGAACAACTTCAAACGGATTTTCACAATTTTCTGTCACTAGACAACCCACCTATCAGTACAACTAACAATCCATGTACGACACAATTAATGAATACCAATCCCCAATCTCGACAAACCCTATATGCAGACAATCTAATTATAGAACAACAATGTCCAACTCAACAGATTCCTCCTGCAATCGAAATGAAAGCGAATCTCGCAGCGCTAATCAAAACTCGCGAATTCAAGCCACAGAAAACAATACCCACTATGAACGACCTCAAGACAGATCAGCAATTTCTATAACATCCAATTGTAGCGATTTGTATTATTTAATCAGCCCAGCTAATTTTAAAATATTAATTGACACAGGTGCAGGTATCTCGATTTTTAAAAGGAAAACAGCTGAAAATTATACAAAAAAATTTACAGAAAATATACCAGTTACAGGAGTTACAGATGGAAAAGTAATGGCAAAAAAGTCAGTTTTAATACCATTTGGCACAGAAGAAATACCAGTTTGGCATAAAGTTTACGTATACGATTTAGATATCGAATTTGACGGAATTTTAGGTACCGATTTTTTGAAAAGATTTGATCGAGTAGTAGATATTGGTAATCAAGTTTTAATTTTGAATTATAAAACCTTCCCTTTATATTCAGCCCGGAAAACACTTGCTGGAACAAAAATAAATAATGAACAAAAAATTCAAGGAAACTTACAGGAAAAGTTCAGTACACAAAATCTCGAAAATAAAATAACAATCGAACCAAGAGTTGAAAAAGTTTTTAAATTAAAATCCAAATTAAGAAATACAGAAGCTATACTATTAGCTACTGAAAAAGAGAAAGTTAAACTTCCAAATGCCCTAGTCAAAATTAACGAAAATGGAGAATTTTTAGTAACCGTTGTAAATGTAAATGCAATTGAAAAATCTATTGATTTTAATGACTTACAATTTGAAGAATATTATGGAAATGAAGTTGACATTGAAACAGAAAACATACAAACAAGTCGTCCAGAGAAAATAAAGAGTTTACTTCGTCTAAAACATCTTAATGAAGAAGAGAAAGAACTAATTGAGACCTTATGTTTAGAATTCACAGACATATTTTATTTAGAAGGTGATCCTTCAACTTTTACAAGTGAAATTAAACATACAGTGAAACTGAAAGATGGTGCACAACCCGTTTCAACAAAATCTTATAGATATCCACACGTACATAAAGAAGAAGTGAAGTCACAAATTTCAAAATTATTAGAACAAAATATAATTAGACCCTCAATTTCACCATGGTCAGCCCCAGTTTGGGTCGTACCGAAAAAACTTGACGAATCAGGAAAACAAAAATGGCGTGTAGTAATTGACTATCGGAAATTAAATGAACTAACTATTGATGATAAATATCCTTTGCCCAATATATCAGATTTATTAGACCAACTCGGAAAATGTCAATATTTTACCACCCTTGATCTAGCCTCAGGTTTTCATCAAATTGAAATGCATCCTAACGACATAGAAAAAACCGCTTTTTCTGTTGAAAATGGTTTATACGAATTTCTCAGAATGCCTTTCGGAATGAAAAACTCTCCTAGTACTCTCCAAAGAATTTTAGATCATATTCTAACCGGACTTAGAAACGAGAGATGTTTGGTATATATGGATGATATAATTATTTATTCCCCGACTATAGATGAACACATATTTAACTTAAATCTTGTTTTTAAGAGATTAAGAAGTGCAAATTTGAAAATACAATCTAACAAATGTGAATTTTTGAGACAAGAAGTCGCCTATCTAGGACATGTTATTACTAAAGATGGAGTGAAACCAAACCCAGCAAAAGTTGATTGTATAATTAATTTCCCAGAACCAGCCAACCCAAAAAAAATTAAACAATTTCTAGGACTTGCAGGTTATTGTAGAAAATTTATTCCAAATTTTTCAAAAATTTCTTAACCCATGACAAGATTATTACAGAAAGATGTATCTTTCCATTTTGATGAAGAATGCAAAAATCCTTCCAAGAATTGAAAAAAGCCTTGACTTCAACCCCTATTTTGATTTATCCAAATTTTGATGAACTTTTTATCTTGACAACCGATGCAAGCTCATTTGCAATTGGATCCGTATTATCCCAAGGACCAATAGGAAAAGACTTACCTATTGCCTATGCATCTAGAACATTATGTCCCGCTGAAACAAAATATTCAACTATTGAACGAGAACTTTTATCCATGGTATTGTCAGTTAAACATTTTAGACCCTATCTTTTTAGTAGAAAATTTAAATTTATAGTAGACCATCGACCACTAACATGGTTATTCTCAATAAAAGACCCTGGTAGTAGACTAGCCAGATGGCGTTTGAAATTAGAGGAATACCAATTCGAAGTTATTTATCGACCCGGAAAAATTCATATGAACGCAGACGCTTCATCTAGAATCAGAATGAATCATTTTCATGATTGTAGCAAAGTCTTATCAAATATTTTAATGGCAAATGATAATCTTGAAGAACATGATATTTTAGATACAGAGACTGAAGTAGCTCAAGAAACTGTATTAGAAGAATTAACAAACTTTTCTAGACTTTTTAAAATCAAATCATTAATTGATTACTCAAAATTTAAATTCATCAATGATCAATTACTAGACAAAAGTCTTAAAGACATTGTTATTTTTCCACAACACAGAAAATTAACACCATTACATGATAAAATATTGGACGATATATTTGAAGAAGATACAGATTTTTATCCAAATAAAATAAATATTGTTTCCAGTAGAACTGTAAAAGATCGGAAATATTATTTGATATTAGTACCTTTTGAACCTGAAGATGCAATTGAATACATGTTCAGTTCCTTATATCGATGCCAAGACACATTTCAACCCTCAAAAACGTATTATGTCGAAAATAATGTCGATCTACCTATTCAAGAAATGCTTTCATATATCTTAGCAGATACAGAGAATATTAAATTCGAAATATGTCAAGACGTAGTTCGAACCCCCAACGAAAATGAAATACCAATAATATTAGATCAATACCACAATGGTCAAAAGAATTTGCATCGTGGAATAAATGAAACTTTGGGAAGAATAAGAGAAAAATATATTGGACAGGCATCACAAAAGATGTTGAAAATTTCATAAAAGCTTGTGAAATTTGTCAAAAAGCAAAAATATGTCGACAAAATTTACAGAATCCTCTTGTTATAACAGAAACTCCCAAAACAGCTTTTGAAAGAGTAAATGTTGATATTTTAGAAATTCCAGTACAAAATTATATTCTCACACTGAGATGCGAATTAACTAAATTCACCCAAGCATATCCAATACCTGAAAAAACCGCAAAATCAGTCGCTAATACTTTACTTGTACTTTTCCAACATTATGGAACTCCACTTAGAATCCACGTAGATTCAGGTAAAGAGTTTAATAATCACATCGTAAAAGACCTTTGTACACTATACGACATAAAGATTACAATTTCTAGTGTAGACCATCCACAATCAAATGGTTCACTAGAGAGATTTCATGCCACCCTTGTCGAAATGTTACGAGTTCATAAGATAGAAAATCCTAATGAACATCCCCTGTCAATCTTACCCCTTGCTGTTATTGCTTATAACTACAGTAAAGATAAAACCCATGGATTCAGTCCTTATGAGTTGATATTTGGACACACTTCAGGTAGACCCCCTGAAACTACATATAATCAAAAAGATCTTTTAACCAAATATATAAGAGATTTTAATAATAGAATGGAATATTATTATAAAGTAGCTCGTGAAAATACTGAAAGGAGAAAACAAAATGCACGAAACTCGATCTTTTAAAATTGGAGATAAAGTCTTTGTTAAAGAATCTCAAATAAAGAATAAATTAGAAAATAAATTTAATGGACCTTTCGAAATTATCGAAGTGTTTCAACATTCAGCCATGCTTAAGAATCTTAAAACAAATCAAAATTCAAAAGTAAATTTTGATAGACTGAAACTATGTTTTGTTTCAGATCAGGAAAATCTAGAAAAAGAAAATTCAGATCAAGAATGATTCTTCTCCTGTTAGCAGTCATCCACATTGTTAACGCTCAGTATAAGTTAACACCTATTAATAACTCAGTAGGAGTATATCACCATGAACAAGGAGATATTAAAATTTCAAATGAAAAATGGATTTTATTAGTAGTAAAAGATATGGCACAAGTAAAAGAAGCTATTGATCATAATGCAAGAATATTAAATGACCTGATTGAACTTATAGAAACCAACAACCCGAGAATGAAATATTTTAATGGAGAAATCAGTACGCATATTAGTCTGTTGAATAAAATTGCTCATCAAGTAGAGGAAAAGTATTACGAATCTCAAGTTGATTCGAATGATTATAACAAAAGATATAAAAGAGGTTTAATAAATGGCGCTGGATCAATTTGGAAAGCCCTTACCGGAAATTCAGATGCCAGTGACGCTGAATACTTTAACGATTGTATTAACAAAATATACAGGGATGAACACTAAATTGAAAATTTACTCAAAAACCAAATTTCAGTTACAACTTCTGTAATAAAAGAATTTAATAGTACCATTCAACAATTGCAAGTAGATGAAGAAACATTTAATGAAGATATAAAATAAATTGAAACTTCAATTTATGATCTTTCAGACCATTTAGCAATGGTTGATGCAAAGTTGAAAACTATCGAAATCTGTGAACAACTATTGGAAAATTATTTGAATGACATTCTCAATGCAATTACGTTTGCTAGACTACATATTATCCATACTTCAATAATTAAACCCAATGACTTAGTATCATCTCTTCAAGAAATAACAAACAATTCAAAAGAATTATTTACCTTTACCCGCGAAACTTTCATCAGTATCTAAATACTTAGATATTATTGAATTACAAGCTTTTCAAGCAGATTCAAGGATAATTTTTGTATTGAAAATTCCCTTAGTTGAACCTGAAATCTATACTGTTTACCGATTGTACCCCAATCCTATCCTAGATAACAGAACAGGGTTACATCATATTTTAACAACAAATAAAAATTGTATTGCAAAATATGATGATTCTATGATGTACACTGCTTTTCAAAATTTAGATCAGTGTAAGTTACTTTTTTATAATTTTCATATATGTGAAAATGTTATTTCTTATCCAATTGATAGCAATGCAATTTGTGAAGGTCAAATTTTGAGACCATTACTAGAACTTCCTAGAATGTGTTCAACTTCCTTACTTTTTGCAAAAGATTATAATGTTTTTGAAATTCAACAGAATACTTGGTTAATAACTGTATCAGATCCTTTGGCTGTTACAATTAATTGTCAAAAACAAGATATTGTCACAAAAATAATTAAAACGAATTCAATTTTGAAACTGGAACCTAATTGTAATTCATTTATTGGAAATACAAGAGTATATGCAAAATACTTTGTTACTCAAGAAAAGAATATTACTTATAAAAGTTATCCAATTTTGATTCCATATCAATGTTGCAGTGATGTACCAAATAAAGAAAATCTTCCAAAATTAAAGCCTTTGAAATTGAGCAAATTAAATGTTGATAATTTAAACATTGCTCAACATAAATTAAATCAATATTCTGACCAACTTGATCAAATTATTAATGAACCCTTTGTGAGGAAACATGTTTCATGGTTTACGATTCTCACAATTGTAATAATGTAATACTCGTACTAGGGTGGTTGAGCGAATATATATAAATTTTTTTTTTTATTTTTTTTAACAAAAAAAATTAATTCACTCTTCAACCACTAACAGAGAAAATTCCACCGCTAATAGTCACCAGAGAATAAACAAATTAGGAGCAGCCTTTTCATCTTCGAATGTTTTCGATAAGGTCCTAGATAAATCAGTACTTACCGGAAAAACTATCTTGGACGAATTTTCTGGTATCTTCTTTCTTACCAAGGCACTGTTTTAGGTTTGAAAGGTAAAGTCACCTAAGTCGTCTTAGGGACGTGGACCGTCTAGGCTTATAATATGCTAGATTTCTTTTTTGATTCTGAGATTTTTCCTTTCTTTTTCTATTTTTATTTTATAAGAATGTCACTGAGGTTGGGATCAGTTAAAAGCTGTCAGTATAGTTACCGACAATGATACACGACATAAACTGTTTAACGGTATATTAAATAAATATTAAATGATAAAGAATTACACCATAACAGAAAAAAAATCACCCGTGAATGATTCGGTGTAAAATGTATAAAAACCCTAAGGATAAATAAAAATATCGGCTTTCAAAGAGTAAATAAAAATAAGAAAAAAACAACATTTAAAGTTCTTCACCCGTTCGGTGACAATTCATCAAGACAACAAAAAAAAATGGTTCAGATATCATACAACAAATAAAACAAACAAAAGTTCCACCCACGATATTTGAAAAAATATAGCTGTGGTTAGTTTGCCCAAAAAAATCCCAAAAAATTCACTTACCAAATCTCTAGCTGCGCTCGGTGTTTCGTTCAGGAAAATAGAACAATTTCGTCCAAACGAATACCAGAAAAATTGTTTCTTACAATTCGTTCACACAACGACAAAACCGCCACCAAACCAAAATCTAACTCGCACTAATTATATTTCAACTCCGATGCAAACTCTAATTAACGCGGTAGGTCTTCGATCAACCGTACCAACCGCCTCTCGAGACCATCTCCTCGTTTTTTTTTTCTTTCTTACTCCCGTAAGTCGACTTCCAGGGGTGTTTATATTTTTTAAGGGTCAAAATCGTTCAACAGCGTTGCGTTCTATTTACGCCATTTCTACCGCCACGGAATAGAGAATTCTCTCGGCTGTCTGCCTCTCAGATCTCTTCCTTTTCACCCAAATACCTCTCGGACTTAGCACTTTGAAAGCGTCTAGTCGACACAAAAAAAATGTTCCATTCAGTTAATGGTCATTTAGTTCGTATATACTCAGCGTGAGTCCCATCTATATTACCCTTTGTAAAATAAATATTTACTCCATGTACGGCGACCTAAATGACTGCTTCATTGTTTTATATATGGTAAAAAAAATATACTCATCCGAACCACTTCGTTTGTCTCGACATTTTTTTCCAAAATTTTGAGTTTTGAAATTGCTCTTCGATTTAACTTAAGGTCGAATAACTTCCCCCAAACACTAGCGCTCTCTATCTATTTGCAAACTTTGACTGTCTGTGTACTACAAACTATAACTCTAACTAGTAGGTTTCTTTATCATTCTAGAAACGACGAGAAACCACGTGGGAGGCAGGGGCGTAGCTTACACCCCCGCAACCCCCGCGGCGCGGGGGGGCGCAAGCTTGACAGGAGCGCAAGGAAACCAGAAATTTGTATATAATCATCGATCAGTTTATTACAAATGTATGGGTTAGGGGGTATGGGTGGGTGCAAGCAGGTTCCGCGGGGGAGCTCGCTGAAAGTTATCTACGCCACTGGTGGGAGTTCGCCATTTAAAATAGTTTGGAACACTCGGTGCCTCGTCTAGATGGCTCTCGTTTATTCATGGATGTGATGTCATGCATGAATCGTTAACGAGCCCAGTTCGATTATCCAAACATAAGCGGTCAGGTCCGTCTCCAGGATGGTTACAAAATATCTCTATCGGTGGTCTGTAGCCTAGAACACCCATCAGCCTGTGCTAGGAGGGGGTAAGCTGCCTCAATTATTAATAAACTATACAAATAGTCCAGAATATGGAGATATAAATATGTGACACTTGTTGAATCACATTTCTTACAGAGTTGAATATATTTTTACACTATCCACCAATAGCTTAATTAAAGGAATGACAGAACACAAGTACATAAAATATCTGAGAAAATATTTGACAGGCAATTCATTTCGAATTCACCTTTTGGGAATAGAGTATGCAAGAAAGCCTCACGAATGGAAATGTAGCAATTCACTGATATGTAAAGTCTATCAAAAAAAGTTTTAACAACTGTTAACCTTACGAAACTGGCGCCCTTCAGTAGAACACGAACACTGGCGCTTCGTCTGTCAGGCCCGGATAGAAAAATGAGTTTTTTTTTATAATAATGGATTTTTATAGTATATTACATTAAAAATTGGACGAATGGTAGTTTATAAAGTGAATAAAAACTAAAAACAATAATACTGTCCATAATTTTTCAACAATTGTAGAACGTACCACTATATCCGTTTGACACCATGTAAGCAACTGAGGAATATATGATTAATATGAAGGTATACTAACGCGAGGGCTTCGTTCTCACCCTACTACGAACTTGACGTTTCCAATATTACTCGGCCTATCAGACGGGGCACCAGTTGCGAAACGAAAAGTTCTTTGATTTGATCTGAATGTCATATCAAAACCATGCCAAATCTGTGCTGGGATTCCGAACTTTCGATTCGATCAAGAACGAACGAACGATCAACGATTCGAACTTCAGACGACAAGAAGTAATCGTCGGATTCGTCGGGTGTTCTCGGTACTTGATGAAAATGGAGGAAACATGATCGTAGATCGTAGAAAATAAGAAGAAATGAAAAAATGAAGTAGCTTTAACGTCTGTAATTGAATTTAAAATCCAGAAAAAGTTTTTGGCATAGCAAACGGAAAGATGAAAATTAGAAGTGAATTAAAAAAATGTGGACCAACCGGGATTCGAACTCGGGACCTCTTGGTTTGATTGAAAATTTTCTGTAAATACCTACCTAAATGACATTCTTGGACGATTCGACTATAATAATTGATTCCCATTCCCAATAAAATCGTCGGGTGATTTCGGTACTCGATCATTCATCACAATAAAATCAACATGGAACAGTAAGATGATGGATTAAATCGCATTAAACATAAAATTCTGAATTGGTAATTGACATAATCTCGATATTCTTAATATTCTTTATTCAATCTGCTAGTTTTTTCTGATTTCAAATTTACATTGATAGTTGAAGAAGTCCATAGTATCGATTGAACATTTTATTCTGTGAAGGAAATTCATTTCTTGAATGTTTGTTTTTGCGCTTAATTCTACCTTGTATAGGTAGGTACCTATATAAGGTTTCCTTGAATCTAAACATGAGTAACAAAAGGAGAGGTAGGTATTGTACTGAAATTGCAAATGTATTAAATAAGTGCAATGTTTGTTACAACTTTCATATAGGTACCTCTACTCTGCAAGTTTGCTGTAAGAAATTTGTAATCACTGCGTATACCTGTAGGATGCTATAAAGTAAATGTTCTATAGCTATTTTTATTCAGAAAACATAAGCAAGTTATATTAGGGGCAAGTTTTCATGATAGGTAGGTCAGGGTAGGTGTACCTCTACCAATTAACTTTGAAAAGATAATCGTGACCGTTGTTTATTAATTGTTATTTAAGAAGTCGAAATGCATTTTCCAGTTGTCTACAATTTCACTGAATTTGTTAGACAAATTGCCTAACTATTTCTGTAATCATCCATCCGCTGTTTTTGGAGCATTTAAAAAATAAAGAAATTTGTAATCGCATTAGGTAATTATACCTCTATATAATATACTTTTGAAGTAGCCTCTTCTTTCATTGCAGTATATAATTATATTACTGGCATAAAATTTGATATTGCAGTAAACCGGGATAGGTACCTATATACCTACCTCTCTTGTTTAATATGTATATCTTCGTAAGGAATCCATTCTCACATAGTGTTGGTTCCAGTAATTCTGTGTTGCTTTTCTGTTGAAATTTAATTCAAAGGAATACGCCGTACATTTGGTGCATATACTCCTATATCATTATAGGTACCTACATCTTATTCCGTGAACTCGATAATAATATAAATATTTCCAAAAAATATTGCAACAGTTGTAATGGTACCTTGTAATAATAATAAAAAAAATTGTAAATGTTTCCGTCAACCGGCTGTACCTTTACGAGCACAACCCTCAGAAATCTTCGAAAGAATTCCCCATTTTTTTCAACAGGGTAATCTATTTGCCACTTGGCTATGCACTTTTCCCCATTAACTCCTAGGAAACTTTTAGGTTGCTCTGAAAGCCATTTTGAATAAAAAATCCCTACTGCAGCAGTATGGATCATACATCATAGGTAAATAACGGGATGAAAACAAATACACAAGCAATAATGACCACTAATAAAAAGAGCAACACATATATGAGACCAAGGTAGATATACTGACGACAAGAAAATAGTTGTCGTCAACTAATCGTAAAATGTAGGCAATTTGCAAGACATTTACGATCGTCATATAGCCTCGGAATCATCAAAATCGTCTAAAAGACACCATTGAGGCCTAATCGTCACTTCGGAATCCACTAATCGTCAAAATGTAGGCTATTTGCAACACATACGATCGGCGTATAGGCTCGGAATCGTCAAATTCATTCATTATAGAGATTTCTAATGGCTTTGGACACCCTAATAAAAAGAGACGAAAGTTCTTAATTTTTCCGTCCTTGTTGCCAGGGAATGTACTCTGTGATTGGTTACTATAAGGTCAGGGAGTATAAATGTCATTTTCAACTGTAGCTATCAGATCATTCAAATTATCCGCCATTATGGTTAGCAATCACAGAGCGCGCCCCTGGCAACAAGGATGGAAAAATTAAGAACTTTCGTCTCTTTTTATTTAGGTGTCCAAAGCCATTAGAAATCTCTATTGGGCTTCATACTACTCGGAAGTACAAAAAATTGCCACTAGATGGTAAGGATATTAAAATGGCGGGAATTTAATTCCCATAGGCACAACACGTAAACATGCAAGCACTGAATTTGAAATTATATTATGAATATGCAGATATACCAGGAATATAAATACAATAAAAAACCGCCCGAACAACCCATGATTCTACCCATATAGACTATTCAAAAGTAGTAATATTTTCAGAATCTTCCCATTTTTATTGTACATTGATGCCAATAGTCATATGATATTTTGGATGACATTTAACAAATTTTCACATGCCAAATAATCATGAAATCGATGGAATTATCAAGTAACATTAGAAATATCAACAGTTCATGTGAAAATTAATAACTTAGATGTTTAATAACAAAAATTATTGCTAGTAACTGGAATGACATCCGTACATAGAGGGACGGAGTATTGACTTAACAACAACACTGACAAAAGTTGAAAGTTTTACAGGATTTGATCACAGCCAAGATGCATAGAAACCCTAGTGTGATCACTTCTTATACCTGTGATACCGTCGACATACAAAAGTGTTGATGTACGGCCTACTCGATTCATGTTATTTTTATTGCATTGGTACCGTTTCACTTCTTTAGCACAGATGGCGGCAAAATTACAGATTAATGTTATCATTGACGATTGACCGTTGGACAAGCGACAAGTGTCATGTCAACATTCAAAAACAATCAAATGACAAATCAAGACACCGTGGAATGTTGGAAACTTGGCTATTTTCGACTTCTGCGCCATCCATCGACGAATGAAGCCAACGGTATCAATGCAATTACAGTATCAACAACTTTGGTAGAAACAAAATCGAATTTGTGATCGCACCAGGGTTTCTATGCAGCTAGATCATAGCAGAAGCACAGTATAATGCTAAAATTGGCCAATTGGCTGCTGACTGTCTGAAAAACTGGTAGTCATGACTGATATACTCGAACATCCCTTAATTTGGCAATAGCTTCATTATCAGGCGAATGAATCACTGGCCGTGGAGGACTTTCATCAGCATCTTCATCAAAAACAACTAAAATTTGTTATGAATAAATGAGATACAAACATAAAAACATAACATAAACATAACATAACAGCTGGGGCGCAACTTGAATAATACCGTTTTTGAACCAATGGAACAACATTTTTATAGCTGATTTTTTGTCCAATATATTGCTTTCGATGAGTAGAATCGTACTATGATAAAATTATTCGTTGAAAATTAGGTCTGAGGTGTCATACGGGGGTTAGAAGGTAATCTCAAAATTAATTTTTCTCAATACCTAGAATAACTTTTGAATTTTTTCTTTTGCAATGTATTGCTTTTGATGAGTAGAATCGCACTGTTATAAAATTATTCATTGCAAATGAGGTCTGGCTCATACGGGGGTTGAGAAGAATTTTCGAAAATACTGTTTTTGGACCTCTGGAACAACTTTTTTCAATTTTTTTTGGGTGAAATGTATTGCTTTCGATGAATAAAATCGCACTGTAGTCAAATTATTCCTTGCGAATGAAGTCTGATTGGTAAAAAATGAAAAGCAGCCAGCTCCCAGTAAACATAAAAACATAACTTAAACATAACTGTTATATCACATTATGACTTGGTGATGTCATTCAGAGATATGCTTGATGTTACAGATACTTTGCGTCCATATGCCTTTGTGCCTCTTTTAAATATTACAATGTAATGTTAATTACTTAACATTACATAAATGTATCATATTTTGCGTAACTTTAATGTGACTTTATTACATACATATAATGTTACTCAAAACATCTATGCTAGGAATCGCACTTAAAAGGTAAGACCTCGTTAATCCTTAGCTCGCACAAGTTTCGACTTCTGAGGGCTGTCGTTCGTAGGGAGATGACGGCTGGTTAACGGAAAAAACAATTTTTTTTTTTAAACATTTGTAAAATGTAACATTGTAACATCAGGGTGGAGCATATACTCATGGTTTACCAATACTTTTTTCTATATTTATAGGTATATTTCTAGAATTTCAGTAGTCACTTTTCAGTAGGTGAATAACAACAATAGCAATTAACAAAGTTATTCATCTACCAAAGAGTGGCGATTGAAATTCCAGAAATACAAATTTAAGTGTAGAAAAATAAGTGTTGGTAAACAATGAGTATAAGCTTCACCCTGTATACTAAGAAATAAAATGATTATATAAGGGGGTAATGATGTAAAACATACCAATCAATCAAAAATCTTTATTGTCAATGATTAAAATCTCATGGATAAAGCGTAATAAAACAAGACAGTTATATCATTAACAATTAAATTAAAATTAGCAGTATAAAAAATATAATCTTGAATCACTATGAACAGACCAAAGTACCTAATAATATGACTTACCACCTGAATCAGATGAAAAATTTATTGATAGATCTACCAAAGTTAAGTGTTATTAGAAGAATAATATTGAATGAAATCCTATTTCTTTTGAAAAATAAAAACAGATATCACTGAATCAATAATTATATGGTTGTTGTCTGGGTCACTTCTCCTTTCTTTTTAGTTTCTGCTCTGCTAATGTCATCCAATCCATCACTATGAGTCAAACTCTTCATCTGTGATTGAACTGCAAACATCTTTTACATATTTTGAAAATATAGTCATTACAGTCACTGAAAACTCATATTAATCTTTATGATATAAGAAAACGACCATCCAATAATTATTAATAATTCTATGTTGCCCCTAGAGGTAGAAGAAAAATAATTACTTACATTTCAGTATGTCCATAATTATCTATTCAAAACTTTTGGATTTTTTTCTATGCCCAGTCCAGAAGGGCTCATCTTCGATTAGTTCGGAAACAACTGCTATTTAAGTTTTTGTAATCTGATCATTCAATAAGTACCAGTTTGTACATCAAAACTGATAGAGGAATGTGAAAGGACACTACCAAACTGAAAAGAAAGAGAAAATGCAGTTAGTTTATTGATAATTTGTATTAAACAATTCAAGTGATTTCTCTACAATCTCAAGAAACGTTAATATTATCCTAGATTAATGAAATTAAGAAAGATCAGAACACTCTGTATAAAATATATAATTTTGAGTTCACTTACAAATTAAGCAGCTCCAATATTGTTGTTTTAGCAAGCTAAATTCATTGGTTTCAGTTCCAAAAATTCCTTGATCAATCGGTTAAAAATAATTTGACACAGCTCCAGATGTCAGCAACCATTTCCATGCTGTCCAATATCTGATTAGCAGGAACCACAACTGATAGCATTTCTACTATTCATAGCATCATATGTAGATATTCTCTAATCAATAGTAGATATCACTACATTCTCTACATAACCTAAAGGCTAAAATAACGATTAGTGGACGGAATAGTGGAAAATCATAATCTTACCATGAAAATTATGAGTTTTGCAATCCTATTGATTCCAATCACTTTTAAGTAGTTTGAATTATATTTTAATTCTATGAACTCAAAACTCATACCATGGCCATACGATGGCGTCAGTGATATATTTATTTCATATTTACTGGGTAATATTGATTTTTAAGTTACGTAGATGAATGACGTCATGACGTGGTCATTACCCAAAAATTACATTTAAGAAACGTTTAAGATACTATTAATTTCAAGGCTCCCTGTACACATGTCAGTAATGTTTTGAGAAGGTTAGACAAAAATATCGAACAAATAACATAACTACTCTGTTTAAGACATATCTGGGCAACATATAATCAACATTATATGTATTATCTAATGAATATTATTGGTTACATTATTTTGATGTTACATAAACATATAGTTGAAAACACTGTGTTGGAAACGTCAAGATGACATTAATATAATGTTAGTTTGCCAATATCACAAAATTGCACAAAAGTTATATCTGGAAAATATTTTTGTTATGTATCATGTTTAGTGGGACAGAATAGGGTTGAATCGTTCATAAATTATTTCTCATGCAGAAATATTTCTGTCTGAGAAAGCTACTGACAGTTAGGCTCATAATGCATCAAGGTGGATCAATCGAAGACTGTCATAAACAGCAAATAGGATTTCATTATGTTTCCATACCCTATCTGCAAATGAAATCCTATGGTTGTTTACGATCGTCTCTGCCCGGCTCTGCTTTGGTGGATCATGGTCTTTGAATAAACACACAAAGTAATTTTGCTACTGTACTGTATAGGTTTTTATATTGTATTTATCTAGTATCTACCCGGTTCAATACATCAACATGAACACAAAAATTCCATAAAGGTATAACTCTAGATGAATGTAAACATAGACTATCTAAAGGTTTGTGTAAATCATTTAACGGTTATATTGAATTATCACAAGATATAAACATGTTTGTGCAGGAAATCGTCTCTTGCCTACACAATTTTCTGCCATCTGGGCGCACCCGTAGAAGTGTTTGAATAAGAAAAAATATAAAATAAAAAAAAATATTCAATTTAAAAGAAAGACTCCCCTATTTACTTATCTGTGACATCTTGAAATTTTTTTGGAAAAAATGTATCTTAATGTCAAGGATTTCAAAAAAAAACCTGCGACACGGAATTGTCATATTACAGTATCAGAAATATTCTTTGGCAATAAATAGGTACTGTCAACATAAAACCTGATTATATAATTTGATACCAATCGCAAAGCAAATACTATCTAATCAACATTCTACTTGTAAGGCTGACATTGTCTCAGATCTTTGTGTGAAATGAAAACTTACCTAGTTGAATATCTCCTGGACCTGGAAGGTTGAAAGTTTCTGTTGAAGTACTTTGATCAAGAACAGGTGTATGTAAAACTCCGGTTTAAAATAGCAGAAGAGCTGGTTGCTTCAGTTCTTCAGTTATAGAATCATCTAAAATGAAACATTACCCTTGATAACATGCAAAGCTTAGTCTAATGAAATATGAATGTTTCGAACACTATAGGCCCATATTTTTCATTTAATACAAACTTACCCTCAACTGGAGTCATATTCTCAAATGTCAAATATTGAAAACTGTTGGGATGGCATTTTTCTTTAAACGGTTTTTTTGCATGTTGGAAAACATTTCCTCTTCGAAATGCTCACTGCACAATCGAAACTTCTAACAATATTCTGAACTTACCGATTCTAACTTCTCCATATTGACATTATTCTGAAAATAAATAATAAGGTATGAAAATATATCTGAATTATAATACCTACTTCTTCCCTAAAACTATTTACAGAAATCCGTATGTCATATGAAGATAACTATTAATGGACACACAAATCAAAGGATGAAGTAAATTGTAAGGATGCGGATGAATCCGTTGAAATGTGTTCATCCACTTTTTCTTTCACATTTTGTGTATGAAATCCTCCAGCGATTCACATTGCAACAACTTTTTCAATGTAAAAGTTTGTTATGTGAATCAAGCAAATGTTAATCTGTACTTAGATCGTTCTTATAAATATTTTAAAAATCTACTCCAGTATAAATAAAAATGAAATATTAATAATGTAACATAACCTGTTCATGAACCCGAGATGGTATCAGTGAAAGTACTCACCTTTCTTGTTATCTTGGGAATCTGAAGAAACTTACAAAAGTCGTCGTTAGAATTCTTTCCACAAAACAGGCATCAGATTATTGACTTTTTCGTAAAGTGCTTCCTGAGACTCATGTTCTGAATGATAACTGTCCACGCCACAAAGAACAAATTCAATCAATATACCAGACAACACAAAACAACATAAAAACAGCTTCAGCACAAACGATATCACTCAAATTATTTGGTTTTAATCAATTGGATACATTAACAATATAATGTAACGTCAAACTCCAAGTAAATGTTTTTTTATTTATTATGATTCTTCATTCTTCCATGTTCGATTCTCAAATTATAATTTCCAATGCACCGATGCCAAATGTCGAACTGATTTGTCTTATGATGAAATGCAAACTGGTGATTCAATCACTGTCGTTCGTAGAGTTCTTATTTTTGGTGAGATTGTAGAATTCCGGCAACTCCGAACGGTTTACTGCGCATCTTGAGGAGCTGACTGCGCTCATGCCACGCCCCAAAATGCAAAAAATGAAACTTCTACCACGATTTGCGTAGGAGCGAATATACTGGTTCTTTTAGCATTATACTGTGGCAGAAGTGTTTGTTTTGCACTTTTGTTTGTGTATTTTTGATATTATGGTTACTCTGATAGATTTAATTGGATACGAGGGATAGGAGATTAATGAGCAACTATAATGAGAGTGGACATTCTCATCTCATTCAGTTGAGCATCGTTAAGTTCAGTTATAATTTTTATTTTTGTCAAAATGGTGAAACATCGTTCACATGGTTTGTGTTCGTCAGACAGTACATATCCCGAAGATGGTATATTCTTTATTCGATTTCCAAAGCCGTGAATTGATTTGCCAAAATGCAAGCGATGGCTTTCATCCTGTAGGAGTCAAAATTTCGGAATGGAGAATATAAATATTAAGTACCTAGTACATATATTTTTTCTCTTCATTTTATAGGAGAAAATGGACCAACTGTAAAAGTAAAAGTAGGAAGTCACTGATTTATTTTGATTCATTATTCTATTATTTATACCTTTCAATTTCAGCAGAAGTCTGAACAGTCTTCTGAGAAATCATCTCTGAAGAGAAGAAGACAGCCATCAACACCAATGAAATTTCTGAACCATCATGTTCGAAATACCTGAGAAGTGAAAATGTTATCAGGAGCAAATAAAAGTCATTTGGTGAAAATATCCAGATAGATGAGGTCGAGGCAACAGATATTGTAAGAAGGAATGTTGAGGCAAAGGAAGTCCTAGCAGATGAGTTTGCCAATTTTGAAATTCAAGATGAACTATGTGAACCTGTATAGTGCATCGGAATATTTCTCATAATATAGAAAAAAGTATAAATACTGGTAATGAAGTGGAAAATCCTTTCATTTGAAAAATGCAAGCTGGTATAATAGCAAGTTGCTAGGGTCAGATTTTCAAGTATTGCCACAAATAAGAAAACACAAATTTGATACTGGAATTTTTGCAGCAGTTTGAAGTTCGGTGGGAATTTTTGGATTAATGTTTGAAAGTATGGTGTGGAGAAGATAGTAAAAGGGGAATGTCATTACCAAAAGACCAACTGTTGATTTTCCTAATAATAAGCCTCAGAGATGTGGATTTCTAGAGCAAAACTCAGTATACCGCTTCAATGTGAGTCAAGATATGGTCCCTAGAATTGTAATAACTTGGATCCCATATTTGTTTCACTACTTCAAACATTTGGATAGTTTTCCTTTCAAATAGAGAATTTAAAAAATCCACAACCTAAGGATTTAAAATATTCAAAAATTGTATAATATTGGATGGTTTTAAAGTAAATACGAAAAAACCTCAAGATTACCGTGAGCAATGAAATACGTACTCCAGTTACAATGAACATTCAACTTTTAAGTTTATCTTGGGAATTAAACCTACCGGAGGTATCTGCTTTGTGTAAGAAGCCTTTGAAGGATCCATCAGTGATGGAGAGATATTTATTAAAAGTGGATTGTTTGATAAACTTGAATATGCAGATGCCATTATGATAGATGAAGGATCCAATGTACGAGATATATGTAATCAAAAGTGTATTGATGTTCATATATGCCCCTTTTTCTCAAAGACAGACCACAGATGACTGCAGAGGAAGTTCAATTAGCAAGCATCTGCTAGAATTCATTAGAGAGGTGTGTTGGTGCTATGAAACATGAAACAGTTTAGATTATGCAGAAAACTATTCCGAAAAATGTTCTCAAACAGTGTCTGTCATTTCTTGGTAAGTGAATTTATAGAAACCCATGGTTTCCTAAAGATTTCAAGAAGTGAAGCATTAATTTGGATATGTATTCAAAAAGGAATAGTTTTATAATAAAGATAAACATGTATTCTTCGTCTGCTAATTTTTTTTATTCACATCCTTCCATTTGTATGTTTTTAAACCTCTATCAAGTGCTGTGTATGAAGTTTTACATAGTGTGACTGATTTAAAACGGAAGCTCTCTTATGAAACATATATTTTTCAACCGATTGGAAGGGAGAAAATACTTTGCTGACCAGAATTTATTATTTCGTTGATTTCAGACTTGTGCTGCGAATATCGATATCATATTGCAAAAACGATATCTATAAACTAAAACCTTCTTGCCACCATATTCAAAATTCAAATCCATCCCCATTTGGGGGTGGTTTATACTTGTAATTTTTCGAAATACTTGGCTGACCGGTGGTTTCCAGTAAAGATATTTCTTTGAAATTGTAAACCAGGATTGCCCATAATATACTTTTTATGCCACCATAGAAAAAATTCGAATCAACCCTTTCTAAAGGGTAGTTTGTACTTGCGATTTTTCGGATTACTTTGCTGACCGGCAGTTTCCAGTAAAGATATTTCGTTGAAATTGTAAACCAAGATTGCCCATAATATACTTTTTATGCCACCATAGAAAACATTCGAATCAACCCCTTCTAAAGGGTAGTTTGTACTTGTGATTTTTCGGAGTACTTTGCTGACCGGCGGTTTCCAGTGAAGATATTTCGTTGAAACAGTAGAGTATGATCGTCCAAAATACACTTTTTATGCCATCATAGAAAAAATTCGAATCAACCCCTTCTAAAGGGTAGTTTGTACCTGCGATTTTTCGGAATACTTTGCTGACCGGCGGTTTCCAGTTAAGATAATTTGTTGAAATTGTAAACCAGGATTGCCCATAATATACTTTTTATGCCACCATAGAAAAAATTCGAATCAATTGCTTCTAAAGGGTAGTTTGTACTTGCGATTTTTCGGAATACTTTGCTGACCGGCGGTTTCCAGTTAAGATATTTCGTTGACATTGTAAACCAGGATTGCCCATAATATAATTCTGATGCCACTATAGAAAAAATTCGAATCAACCCCTTCTGAAGGGTAGTTTGTACTTGCGATTTTTCGGAGTATTTTGCTGACCGGCGGTTTCCAGTTAAGATATTTCGTTGAAATAGTATACCAGGATTGAACATAATATACTTTTTATGCCACCATCGAAAAAATTCGAATCGGAATACTTTGATGACCGGCGGTTTCCAGTGAAAATATTTCGTCGAAACAGTGAACCAGGACTGCCTATAACATACTCCTCAGCCACCATAGAAATAATTTGAATGTACTACTTCCAAAAAGTAGTTCGTACAAAGACGATTTATCGAAAAACTCTTCTGATCGACAATGATGACAAACCAGAGTACAGATGGACCAACGGACAGACCACGGAAAAGTTTAAAGTTGCTCAAAATTCGATGGAATCATTTTTTCGAAAGTAACTTCAACCATATTATACTCCCCTATGAATGGTTTATCATATAATATTAAACTTAAAAATAATACATTTGGAAATCTTGAGTCCGTCCTGGTAATAGCCTGGAAAATAGATGTTTTCTGTCAGATATCTGCCTAAAATTAAGGAGAGAATAAGGGTTTTTTTGCTGAAATTGCCAGGGTTCTTGAATCTTGCCGCCAAAGCTCAAGATTTCCGAATGTATTATTTTTAAATTTCTTGTTATATGATAAACCATTCATAGGGGAGTATACTATGGTCTCTGTTGAAATAGAGCTGAAGTTACTTTCGAAAAAATGATTCCATCGAATTTTGAGCAACTTTAAACTTTTCCGTGGTCTGTCCGTTGGTCCATCTGTACTCCGGTTTGTCATAATTGTCGGTCAGAAGAGTTTTTCGATAAATCGTCTTTGTACGAACTATCTTTTGGAAGTAGTTGATTAAAATTTTTTCTATGGTGGAGTATGTTATAGGCAGACCTGGTTCACTGTTCCCACACGGCACTTGACGTCTTAAAATCGTCCATTTTAGGTCCATTATATGCCTGAACGTCCAGAGGCATGAAATGGACATCTTAGAGACATCTGTTTACATAGATCTTAGAGACATTCTGTAATGTACGTCTTTGAGTTGTCTTATACAAATACATCATATTGAATTTTTCTCAGAAACATTGATTAAAGAAAATTACTTTTGTTGATTGTTGACTACAAAAAATTGTGGGTACATTATTTTCATGTACCTATTGATTCGACTCAAACATTGAACTTTGTATATTTTTGCTATAATCTTTCAAAGTTCTGTGATTCAAATATATTCGCTATATGACTTTTGAAGCTTTTTACATTAACAGTTTAAAATAAATATCGTCAGGGCTAACTTTCCAATACTGCTATTGGTGGAATTTCACAAATTTTACTTTCTAGCCAATCATTATGCTGGGATCAAATGCTCCAGTAATAAACCAGAAAGTACTAAACTAATTGGAAATCGTGTGAAGTGAACAAGCGGGAATTCTTGGGATCAATCGGTCTCGGATCGTAAATTTTCGCAAACATCTATTTCATTTGGTGATATGTGAATAATGTATTTCCTTCTCACTTTTCTTTCGCGAACGTGTACGCTCCGAAGAACGATCGTTCTCAAAAATGAACTGTCCTTTCTGTTGCCAACCGACTAAACCGAAATTTTGTGTTTTTGTTTCGTCGTGGGTCGTATCGTGGTGTTATTTCTTATAGTTTTGTTGTTGTGGGTTCTGTTTGAATTATATGGACGTTTAAGAAATACAAAATATATCAAGGTAAGTCAACTATTATATTACTAAATAACTATGGCTAGTCTCCAAAAATATTATATGAGGGCCAAGAGAAAAAAACATACGAAGTTAATAGCGAATGTTCTACTGATACTGATGCAAGGGCATTGAACTTAGCACTGAGCTTACCAACTTGACCAGCCACAGCTCCCCATTTTCCCCATCAAAAACATCTTTATTAAAAATCATGACCTTGTGGCATGTGCTTCATTATATACCAAAAAATTTCACGTGATCTTTTAGCCTGCCTAGAAAATATTCTGAGGCCACAATTACATCCCAAATAGTGGGTTGACGTTGAACTTGAAATGGGTTTATACTTTATTCTTAGCTTGCTGTATATTTCCTTCATGTTGTACTTGCTGATAAATGTCAATTAAATCCACTTTTATTCATAGTCACTCATTTATTTATATTAGATTTTTATAAACCCTCAATTTATGAAATTTGAAAAATCAAAATAATTATTTTCACTATTCTTTGAAACCCAATCCTTTATTTTCATTTGTTTCCTAAGTATGAAAATTGTATAATTGTTCTAGGTGCTGCCGATAAAAGCCAAATATCAAAACACAAAGAAAAGGCAAGGGGGTCGATTCAACTTTGGTTGTGGAGGGAGGGCAGGCGACCAAATGTTATGTGCGCAAAATAAAAAGAGACTATAAATTATAATATATTTAATAAAAACATATAGTTGTTTTTCTTGGATTTATTTCAAACCTAGCAAACAGCTTTAGTAATCTATTTTTTATATTTATTTAACGGTCTATTTCTCTATTAATGCATTATATATCGAAATAGACCATTAACCTGTGGTAGAAGTCCATTGTGTCTCGAAGTGGAGTGATATGAATTAACGATGCAGAAAAACTAAAAGTCATCTCCACAATTAAATATAACAGTCCAATGTTAAAGGTAGAACGGTCAAAAACTGTCGACCAGTTGAGCAGTATCATAGTAGTACGATCCTATATAGGTTATTCATCATCAGCTAAGTTTAAATTATGGAGAGGAAAAATTGTTGTATTGAAAATTTGAACAATTTTTTTATTAAATATTCTATTATAACAAATTCTTCTCTCTATAATTTAAAGTTATCTGAAGGTGAACCTATATAGGTTCGAAACATGTACTACTATGATACTGCTTAATTGATCGATAGTTTTTGATCGTTCTACCATTATATCATTGGAATGTTATATTAAATTTTGGAGATATCCGAGTTATTCTGCATCGTAAATTAATTTACTGGTTCATTAAACAACTATAATAATGGACATGAGAAAGCCGTCTTTAAGATGTCCAGAATTGGTTCGATTTTGGTCCATTGTGGACTTGAATTGGACATGAAACGGATGTCTATAAGTTGTCCTGATTTGTAACAACGGACGTCTTAGAGACGTCTTGAAGACGCAATCACAAAGTTACTGAACGTCTTTGAGATGTCCCGAATGTTTTTTGTGGATGTCTTAAAGATGTATTTATGACATCTCTGTGCTGTCTGGGTTTCGACGAAATATGTTCATTGGAAACCTCCGGTCAGCAGAGTATTCCGAAAAATCGCAGGTACAAACTACCCTTTAGAAGGGGTTGATTCGAATTTTTTCTATGGTGGCATAAAGGGTATAATAAGGGCAATCCTGGTTTACAATTTCAACGAAATATCTTAACTGGAAACTGCCGGTCAGCAAAGTATTTCGAAAAATCGCAAGTACAAACTACCCTTTAGAAGGGGTTTATTCGAATGTTTTCTATGGTGTCATAAAAAGTATATTATGGGCAATCCTGGTTTACATTTTCAACGAAATATCTTTACTGGAAACTGCCGGTCAGCCAAGTATTTCGAAAAATCGCAAGTACAAACTACCCTTTAGAAGGGGTTGATTCGAATTTTTTCAACGGTGGCATAACAAGTGTATTTTGGACGATCATACTCTACTGTTTCAACGAAATATCTTCACAAATAGATATGCCTACATTAAAATCGGGTCAATGTTTGTTGTTGTGACATTTGTACCAGGTACAGTGTACCAGGTACAGAGGATTGAACCCAGATAGCTAATTGGTGTTAGCGATAATTTTCGGATAAAAATGCTCTCAGTTTTATAATTTTTATTCATTGTTAATTTGTATGCACAGTGCCGATGATAACCAAGAAGTTTGAAACAGCTGTTCACTGTTTACGTTTTTCGGTGAGTATGATTTGTGAAATTGAGAGCATTATATTTTTGTTTTTTCTTATATCTTACATGTCTTCGAGACGAGAACTCTAGTACTCTACTTGTCCCACAATTCTGTTTTCAATTTCGTGTTTTCGATAAACTTCGATGAATATTGTTTCGTACCTACAAATAGTAGGCTGTATGGAAATATCAAATAGATATGCCTACATTAAAATCGGGTCAATGTTTGTTGTTGTGACATTTGTACCAGGTACAGTGTACCAGGTACAGTGTACCAGGTACAGTGTACCAGGTACAGTGTACCAGGTACAGTGTACCAGGTACAGAGGATTGAACCCAGACAGCTAATTGGTGTTAGCGATAATTTTCGAATAAAAATGCTCTGTTTTATAATTTTTATTCATTGTTAATTTGTATGCACAGTACCGATGATAACCAAGAAGTTTGAAACAGCTGTCCACTGTTTACGTTTTTCGGTGAGTATGATATATATATATATATATATATATATATATATATATATATATATATATATATATATATATATATATATATATATATATATATATATATATATATATATATATATATATATATATATATATATCTAATATATAAAATTCTCGTGTCACGGTGTTCGAACTTGAACTCCTCCGAAACGGCTCGACCGATTTTGATGAAATTTTTTGTGCTTATCCGGTATCTATGAGAATCGGCCAACATCTATTTTTCATCCCCCTAAATGTTAGGGGTAGTCCACCCCTAAATTTTTTATTTTATTTTTTAGACAAAATTTTTAATTTCTATTTTTTTATGATACAACATTCAAAAATACATACAATCCTCAATTTTCACCCTTCTACGATCAACCCTTATTTTTTAATAGCCATTTTAGTAATTTAATCATTTTTCCTCTCCGGTCGAAAACTGATCAATCATCATTTAATTAGTTATCCCCTCCAGATGTCTACAGGTGTCACTTCTGACCCAGTAAACAGCACGGAGTAGGGATGAGAACGAAGCCGGTCTCCTTTCTTTCTCACTCCCTACACAGTTGTCGGCCATCAAAATTATTTATATGGCAAAACAACGTTTGTCGGGTCAGCTAGTATATATATATATCATTCCTTATGCATGTAAGGTTATATCACAACACAAAACGAGATGAAACAACAATGATAAAACTATGTCATGTACATGAACACGATTAAAAAACATTATGATTTTTTGAGTTATGAAAGAAAACTTTTAATTTAAATTTTGAAAAATGTTAGTTATTTTAAAACTCGCCTTTGAAACCGCACGTGGTTCAAGGGACGCACAAGGGCGGTAAAAATATGTAGAAAAACAGAAGAGAGTACTGACTGATGTCAACATCAAACATGTCAACAGTCAACCTTGTATGTTCCATAAAACACGCTTCAGCTCTGTGCTGAGTTATGCCCTCTATGGGGGATTGTGAGAACTATTATTAGAGTTATTTGAATTTGCAAAATTATTTTTGTGGAGAGAAAAAATATAATTATAAATTATACTAAGATTGGCTATATCAGACCGCTTATTCATACTTTTTGGTTCTTTACTAACGTAAACCATCTCTAGAAAATTTCTCCTGGAATAATTTTCTTCAATCGCTAAAATTGTAGGTTCATTGAAATTAATATTGTGAAAAGTTGAAATACTGTGTTCTGCAAGTGCACAGCTGTTTTTTTTTAATTTGCAGTCACTCTTATGAGACTCCGGAGAGATTTCTACCTGTCTGTCCAATATATATTTTGTCACAATTGACACTAGATAATTGATAAATTACATTAGTTTGTTCAAATTTAGAAAGAGGAGTTTTAGTTTTTGAGTATAAAAGATTGACAGTTTTGAGATTTTTCTTCACTATGCGAATTTCTGGAGATTTAAAAATATTGGTGAGTTTGGGTGTTAATTCCTGTATATAAGGAAGGCTCCTATATTTACATAGGCTTCTTTGCTGTGATTGTGTTTGATTGTTCAAAATGTTGACGTTATTTTCAATGATATTATTTAAGTTATTATTATTATTTATGGTAGAAGTGTTAAAGAGAAATTTATTAATCATGTATTTAGGATAAGAATTGTCCTTCAAACACTCCTGTCGATGAACAGGATGTGACAGACCTGTCACTCTGTTTTTTAGTGCGACGATCAGATTCTGCTTCATGCTCTTATGATGATAAGAGTGAAAATTCAGGAAACGATTTGAACAAATCGGCTTCCTGTACCATTTTGTACGTAGAACGTTATGATTGTCTCTACAAACTCTCATATCGAGGAACGGGATACTATGATTCTCCTCTACCTCTGAAGTGAATTGTAGATTAATGTCATAACTATTGAAATAATAAAGCGTTTCTTTCACTCTTTCTGATGGAACAGAGAGTATCAGATCATCAACATACCTCTTCACAAACGGAACGTCATAAGGAATCAGAGATAGAATGTCCTGCACAAGCTCATCTAATACAAAATTTACAAGTATAGGAGAGATCTTTGAACCCATGGGGGTTCCAAAGATTTGTTTATAATACGAATTGTTCTCGGCTGGTAGGGCAAATACTAAACTTGGCCGAGAACTTAACATTCCTTCTTTATTAGCAGATATAGAATCCAAAATCTCTCTTTTTCCAAAACAAGCACAAGACCTTCAAAGATCTCAGTGCACACTTGGTTGGCGCTAAGTGAGCTGTGTGCTGGAACTGGGTTGGTGGGAAATGAGTTTATGCGTGCAATGAGAGGCTTCCAGGTATTGGGAAGTCTACGTCCGTCGTCGCGAGTGTTGAGGCAATTGGGACGCTTCTCTATCTCAAGGGCTTCTCGGATGATCCTGGTTTGCAGAGTTTTCTCGGTGGAAATTGTTTTTGTGTTTTTGCCTCAACACTCGCGACGACGGACGTAGACTTCCCAATACCTGGAAGCCTCTCATTGCACGCATAAACTCATTTCCCACCAACCCAGTTCCCGCACACAGCTCACTTAGCGCCAACCAAGTTCTCGCACACAGCTCATCTAGCGCCAATTCAGTTCCCGCCCATAGTTCACCTCGCGCCAATACATTGCACACGGCCATTACAGCCACGTCCACTATAAATACAGTTCCTCAACCCACAATTCCTCAGTTCTCTCGAAGGAGTAGGCAGATTGAGACCTTAGAGAGAACCAGTGACGAGACATGGGGAGTAGGCAGATTGAGACCCCGACGTCAAGTCACAAAAACCTAACGTAATTATACCTGAGGAGTAGGCAGATTGAGACCTCAGCGTAGAATTACGTTTAACCTTTCATTAATTTTCTTTCTATTTCAGTTCTTGAAAATGGCTCCAAAATCGGAGCCGAAACGTCGAATTTCAACAAATTCAACCCGAACTTTTAGTTTTCAAATATCTGACCGCGGAAACCTATCTGAACATATATATATATATATATATATATATATATAACAAAGTATTCTCGACCGAACTCTATTAACTAAGTAGGAATTCTCGGGTAGCGGTCTGTTGAACAATGAAACTCATTCGATTTAAATCTTCAATATTTCGTCAACCTTTATTGACTTCTTCAGGAAGAGCTACAATTAAAAAGGAATATAAGTTGTTGAAGGACTACATAAAAATAACATGATAACTTACAAAATTCACAGAGTTAGTTCTAACCTATGGAACATTTGGGAGGACAATTGTTATTCTCCGCTGCAGACTAATCGCTTAATTTACCTGACTGGAGTGTTACTATGGTTTGAATAAGGATTCGTTTAAATACAATGGTGTTAATTAGTGTAGGTATTCCATTGGTACCAACTGTCAAACTACACACAACGTTGAATGGAATTTAAAATATTACAATATATACTACTAAGTTGTCCTGTAACGGTTTTGTAGTTAACTGTGTTAGGATTTTTGTTGATATGGACCATCTCAAGGAATAACCTGTTTTTTTGATTGCTGACTTTGTCTAGAATTTTTGGATTTGAATAATCAAACCGGTGGCCTGTTTTCTGGGTGTGGTCGACTGCTGCACAGGAGTTTTTTCCCAATTGGGCATCACTTTTGTGCAAAGCTAGCCGTTGTTTTAACCACTGTGAGGTCTGTCCGACATAACTACCTTCACAACCTTGGCATGGTAGTTCATAAATTACATTGCTAAGGAGTGGAGTTGGTGTTTTGTCTTTGATTTCGGAGAACAAGTTGGATAGTTTTGTATTATTACGCTTGGCTATTTTGATTTGTGGAAAGTCTTTGAAAATTTTCATTATGCGGTTGGATATTTGGTCGATGAATGGGATTGATTTGTACTTATATTGTATTGTAACGTCATCAGTTTGTCCGTCATAAAAGTTGGAGTTATAGATTAGTTTTTTTAAGATGTGTTTTGGGTAACCGTTGTGTGTAAAAATGTCGAATAACTTTCTCAGATTCGCTTTCAAAAACGTTTCATGGCAGATGTGAGTGACTCTATTTTTCATAGCAATGACGGTGTTGTATTTGATTTAAGGGATGGTGAGAGGCAAAGTTGATGAAACGTCCTGATGCTGTTTCTTTTTGGTACCAATCCAACAAAATACTGTTGTCTTCAGTACGTATCAACCTTGTATCTAAGAAGGGGACACTGTTATCTGTTTCTTTTTCGACAGTAAACTGTAAATGTTTATTGAACGAATTGAAAGTATCAAGCGTCATCTGTATAGTGTCTGCCGGTACTGCTCAAATGATGTCATCTACATATTTGTAGATGAAGGGCAATTGGAAGGGTAATAATGGAATAACGGAGTCAAGTAAGTGGTCTAATACAATCTCTGCTAAAATTGGACTTATTGGTGAACCCATAGGAGTGCCGAAAATTTGATTGTAAAATTTTCCATCGAAACTGAAGTAGGTATTGTCGAAAATGAAGTTAATGAGGTTCAAAAAATGATTTTTTGAGATAGAAGGGTGATTTTGCACTAAGTGCCTTTTTTGTTCTAGAATAGTGTTGATAAGTTCTACGGGGATATTAGTGAAAAGTGAAACTACATCTAAAGAAATGAGTACATAGCCTTCGGGTATTTTGCCATTGGAGATTAAATTTACAAAGGTGAAAGTGTCTTTTATGTTGTAATCAGAATTATCCTCGAAAGAGAGCTTGAGAATGTTTGCTAAATATTTAGAGATATTATATGTAGTGGCACCAATAGAACTAACAATTGGACGTAGTGGGGTATATCTTGTTTACGGACGAGTCAAGATTTACCAACAATGGATTATTTAACAGGAATAATACAAGGTAGGTACTGTACTTTATTTGGATTATTGTCGATAGTCGAAGTGTAAAGTGCTGAAAGTGTGAACGGTCTTTTGTTTCAGGTACTGGGCGACATGGTCCAGTCAGGTGGCCACCAAGGTCACCTGATCTTACTCCGTGCGACTTTTTTCTATGGGGGCATCTTAAAAATAGGGTGTATTCCACAAAGCCTACAACTCTACATGAGCTAGAAGTAAAAATTCGTAGAGCTTTCCAAGATATCACGCCCCAAATGTTGAGAAACGTTACCAGAGTCAATAAATGTATTGACGCTGAGGGAATGCATTTCGAACATTTGTTTTGAATTTATTTTATCTTTAATCCTATCAATTTGAATTTTTTTTTTTTTCGATAAATCTGTTTTTTTGTTATTTGAATAATAATAATTGGATTTTTTGGTATTTCATTTCAAAAAATTACTTTCTATTATATCATTAGAAAGGAATGGTAATGCTGAATAGTACAGGCAAGAAAAAGTTGTATGTTCCTATTTAAGTTATGGACCTCCAGAGTATTGTTTTTTTCCCAATTTTTCCAATATTTTTTTTTGCGGTTTTTATAACGCCGACAATCAAACAAGTTCTCCGCTCGCAAACACATGAGTCCCGCGTAGAAAAAACGCGAACTTGCCAAGGAACAAAATCGAATGTCTTCGACGCATCGAAAGAACCATCTGACTGGATCAACGTATAGTCCCGATTGATCGAGAACTGTAAATGCGGGTATATAAGGCACTGGATAGCAGAGTAGTTACAGATAGTCGCAGAGAGTTACAAATACAGTTCGAGAGTTCGCAGATAGAGAGCCACAGTAGAAATAAATTGAAAAAGTGAAGTAAATGTTTTAGTTGAATAATTGTATAAGTGTTTGATTAGTGTTTAAAATGAATTAGCAAAAATTAGTTTAGTGCATTTTTACTAAAAATATTTTGCTATTACAAACACTTTTATAAAATAGCGTTATTTGAGTTGTGATAAATTAAACACTTTGCTTAGTCATTATTTATTCATTTTCCTCTATGAATTTTTGTCTCATAAAATTGTGATTCTGATTGTGTGCATTGCTCTGATTATTTTCCAATTCTAGAAATACATTTTAATCATGTTCTTTTTTTTGTATTTACTGCAAACCATCATTTTCTACAAAGTTAACTTTAACTGATACCTCTTCCACCCGATAAAGTTAACTCATACATATCGAAGTTAACTACATGTGACGTCCTTTCACGACTTAGCTGTGTGTGTGTGCATAAACACTCGTTGAGTGTACCCAAATGCATAGCCTGTGCGGGTGGAGGACGGCTATTATTATTATTTGCCGTGGCGCTCCGGGGCGACTTACTGTTGTTTTAGGTGATGTATTCACTTTTCAGCTGTAGAAAAACCCGGAAAACCTACAGCACCACCTCGGGTGGTCGGTGTGCACTCCAAGCTAGCACTAGACGATGGTACGAATAAATTCAATAAGTTGAAATAAAGTCAACTTATCCCAAATTTTAAAGGAAAACAATGATGTTTCTTTCCGGTATATTAAAAATTTTAATTTTAAATATGGACAGCAATATCATAATTAATAATATATAAGGATAAGAACAGCCCTAATATTTTATGTTTTACTAATTTTGTTAGCGTATTGGAATTTTGAATTGAAGAAAAAAGAAAAAGGGCTCCTAAACGTTTTTGGGTGAGACACCTATTTTCAAACTACGAAAATTACATGGCAATCACCACAGCTTAATAAACGAGCTGATGAATTTACTAGAGACGTTGAATATTTCATTTATTCCGTGAAGGCATTTCGAACAAATGAAAACCGCTCAAAATATCATTCGTACGATAAAGTAACATTATTTTCAAATTTTCTACGAAAAAAACTTAGCTTATTTATTGATCAGAAACACTGAAGTTTCCGAATGTGGGTTGGTAACTCAGGTTAGTGATTTTATCAACCCGAGTAGGTTTCCAAAAAGCCTTTATGAGACCCACTCATAGAGTATTTATTGTTTTTATCTCTAATGTATTTATTTATTCAATTATTTATTTATTTTGAAATTATGTATATATTTATTATTATTATATTTTACTTTCCAACACATCTAAAAGTCATAAACTGTCACGTGACTGATGTGACGTTTGCTTTGTTTTACCGGAGTTTTGGAGCGCCACCTAGTGTCATTGGTGACGGCGAGTATCCCAGACGGCACAATCATATTGCATGAATATTCTAGGCATATTTCAGAGATATGCCATATCCTCCAAAACATGTGCTATGCATATTCCATAGATATTCAAGGTCACCATGAAATATGTTCCAGGAATATGCCATAATCTTCCACTGCATATGCCAGGAATATTCCATATCCTGCAAAGCATGTGATATGCATATTCCAGGAATATCCTAAAACATATTCATGGCACATGCTATATATATGTTTTCTTACCATAAAAGTATGCCCGAAATATATTTTTGTATGCTTCTGGAAGATGAATGCAGAACATATCCAGGGTGTCTAGTTTATATATGGAATAAACTACCCTTGATATATCGAATATGAGGTCCAATGTATTATTTTTTTGAGTAAGAATAAAAAATTAAATACAAAAAAAATTATTTATTGCAAAAACGACAAATACAACATACATACGTATTCTGATACACTATCTTGGCAATTATCAAGACCTTTGGAAATTCAGATCTGCATTGACACTAACACAAATTACTCAAATCGGTCTTATTACACTTTTCAGTACTTCAGAATCTTTGTTTTTCCTAATCCTAAAAAAAACAATCAGGAGAAAATGAACCTCGTTGTACAATAATTTACTTAGTGTTCTATTGCAACTCTCACTAACTTACTTAGATCAGGAAAATTGTACGTTTTTCTTCGACTTCTATTGCTATGTGAGTGGGATATACATACATACCCCTAAAAATACTATTAATATAGTGTAGAAAAAAATTGATGAATTATATTTATTTTGATAATTAAGCATGTTGATTGATATTTGCAACATATATATTGAATAGAAGTGATATTTTATAAAGGGGGAATAGTTGAAAATGATGTAAGTGAATAGATAATGAATTTGACATTTAAATATTGTTAAAACACTATGGTAAAGTTAATCTAAAATTTAATTAAATTGAAGTAATGACCAAGTGTCTAATTTTTATATACATTGTCTCTTATTACAAAAAATATTAAATATTCTAGAACAGTTGGTCAACATTGAGAAAAAACGTTTTTTGAATATGTTAAACTACATAGTATAAATTAAGTAGAGGTAAATTTTAATTCAAATTGACATCATCTATGTGGTATATTTTTACCTTTTATCAAAGTAGCCATGTCTACATTAGATAATTTTTTCCTTCCATTTCCTCCAACCTAGCTAAAGGTGTCTTAAAACATCATCGTCAACTAACTGAGGCATATATCTCCTAATACACTGATGCGTCCAACATGAAGAAGCTTTGTCATCTATAAATAAAATTATTACATCTCAGTTATAGTGCACTAATAACAACAATTTAACAACAAGCACTCATCAAAGTAATTGTGAAGGAAGTAACAAATACTATGTTTTTGTCAGTAAGTTTTCCATCCAACTCCATCAACTCTATTATGTAAGACTGAGATATCTTGGATATTATTTCCTTTCTTAGAATTTCTTTTAGTCCTTATCATTTCTGCATTTTGTGTGGCCCTTCCTTTACAAATATTCAGAAGTCTCATAGGACTTTCAGTAGAATCTCTGAAAACAAGGAAAGTTCAATGAAAAAATGCATAAATATACTTTTTAGAGATTTACTTACTTTTACAGAATAAACATTTTTGTTTTGCTGTGGTGAAATAGATTCTTGAGTTCAACAGAACCGATATACTGTACACTTCCTTTTCTTAGTACACTTTGATACTGTTACAAACTGAGACGAGCTGGCTAGTTGCAAATTAATACCTGGAAAAATATATTATTTGTTATACTAACGAATGAAAACTAAAAACAGAAAAGATTTTGCAACTTTTGATAAGGAGATTCGGAGAATGAGTTAAATTCCGAATTATCTTACCAGGAGTCGTTAGCGATTTCAACTGCGGATATTTTCTAGCAACTTATTCTGTAATATGTAATAATACTCTCAACAGCACTACAAACTACAACACTTCCACCCATACGAGGGCTTTCACTTTCACTAAAAATATTATCTAATTAAATTTCATATACGATGTTGATACTTGACGATTGACAAATGACAATGTCAAATATCCATAAACTGATCGCAGTGCCAATCGCAAGAATTCCGTTCCACAACACTTCCTAATAGGCAATTCGCATGAACCAATCAGAACTATCCTGGCCAAGGCAGTATATTTGAACCGATGCTAAGTATTCAACTTGGTTAGCAAGGTAGTTTGGTTAGGTTAGGTCATAGTCCCTTCTTTTTTCATTTTTAAGCCATAAAAGAAGGGAACATGATCTAATTTAACCAAAGTGGACCTTGATATCCAAGTTGATCCTCAACATAACCTAAAATTACTTTGCACACCACAAGGCGCAATTAAAATAGAGTGTTGTGAATAGGAATTCTTGCGTGCCAATCAGCTTTGATTTGTCAGTCTCGCTTCGAGCGCAGATAACCGAAATATTTGATTGGTTGAAATTCCACTTCAAATGTACTACTTCATAAACTAACCAATTGAATGCTTTATTTGGCTACGAAACTTAAAAAGTTTTTTTAAATGCATGTGATTTTTCAGTTTTTATTAAATACATATTCGAGAAACATTTGATATTTTTCTAACAAAAAGTTCCTTCAAATTGAAATGCCTTTGGAATATTCCCAGAATATTCCAAAACTTACACGTTTCTGCTTGATATGCCTTTTGAATATACCAGCAATATTCAAGGAGAATATTTTATGGATATGAGTGGAAATATATTCCAGGAATATTCTCAATGTGTATAAGACCAAATAAATATTCATGGAATATTCCAGGAATATTGCAATCTCTGTTGGAAAATAGGATGTTGTAGGCATATTCCAGGAATATTGGGTGCCGTCTGGGATATTATTTCTATGGAAGTATGTGTATTTATGGAGTGAATTATTTCAGCGCCAATGGCAGGAGAACGTTATTGGATTTTGTTTTTGATATTTGTTTAGTGAATGTTTTGAAAATCTCGCATTGTCAACCAATTTATATTGGTTTTGCATGAGTCCTATGCAATGAAAGGTTGATAGGTTCACATATATTTTGATTGTGACTGCTGTGTTAGTTTGTTTGAATAATCCGTTCGTGAGCCCAAAAGGACGAATTCATAGACATATTCAAACGGAATTTATTTTATTTCTGTTGACGCAAAAGCCTTGAGTGTATATGCGTGTTTAAATTTTTTTGTTTAAAATTGCTTTTTCCGTTTACCTGCTGTCGTCCCCCTACGAATGACAGCCCTCAGAAGTCAAAATTTGTGCGAGCCAAGGATAAACGAGGTCTTAGGGCCAGTTGCACAGGTTACACTTAATGCTTTAAGTGTCACTTGCAGTTAAGAATCCGATAGAATATGTTGAATGGTATGTCAAATACATCAATACGTTCACATTCTAAGTGATTCATAAATTTAAGCTACGCTCAAAGCATTAAGCGGAAGTGGTGCAATCGGCCCTTATACCTTTAAACGTGCGATTCCTAGCGCAAGACCAGTGATCTTGCTGGGAATCGTACCCGCTCCCTTGTGAACGCGAGGCAAGCGCTCTACCATCACGAACACGGCCCATTTGCAAGTGCTTCAAAAACCCATCATGAGCACGCATGTATCTGAATCGGCCTAGAGAGCTGTTGCTCTTGAACTGAATAAGTCAACACTACCTGACTTCGTAAACAGGGTTCAATTGGAACATGTTTTTTTTTCTGGTCTGTCAAATTACTTACCCAGAGTTAACCCGAGCTATTCCCTGTCGTAACTGGAAAGCGGCTTGAAAGGATAGAAGGAGAAGGGAGAAGGTGTATTAACAAACGAGAAGTAAACAATCAATATTTTAATTTTCATATTTTATCTCTAGTTGTTTTTATTTGTTTATAAGTATCAAAAGGTTTGTATTCCAAGATAATCTGTGGAACGGATATGTATTTAAATTGAAATCCATCTTGAAACTATAGTTACATTTTTTTTTTCTAGGACATTTTCTAGATGCCTATATTGTACTGTGTTATTAGCCGAGCGAAAACTATTCTAGCAAAACATGCGACTTGTACTGGTAATTTCGTCGAAGTTACAGAACAAATTATTTCGAAAATTCCACCACAGAATGACAAACTAACCTATTCCCATGGAAATTATTTATTCCATTATATTATGGAGGATTGTATAATATATCTATGTATAACAGATGATGTAAGTATCTCGATTATTATTAACTAATAAACTATCCAGTCTTATTTGACCTCGGTGCAACCCTACATCTACAACTATATTGAAAAGATTTCTTCTTTCCCATTGAAAATTTGCATTATCAGCTGTTGATCTCTGTTTTTACTGTACATTTCATAACTAATACTTATTCAAACACCGATTGCCTTAGAATGTGTCGGGCACTTGGGAGACTTCGTTGTGGATAACCTTAACAACAAAAACGAGAAATTTACCTACCTTGCCACTCAGCTTTAAAGGATTTGTTGTCATTGTTATTCAGAAGATATTATCATAGAATATGTAAAAAATGTATGTTAGGGTGTTTACAGTGAGCCATATAAAGCCCGGGAGTAATTCTGTCTGCACAATGCAATGTAATGACAGGGTTTTTTTTGCAATACAGGCTGTTTCTATTGTGGTGAGCATTAAATTGGTCATAGAAAATTTACGGGGATTCTCGCCCTTCCCAACTTATACAGGGAAAACTGAAAATGCTGTTTTCGGTTTTTTACGAATAGAATTGTTATTTCAGAAAATATAAAAAATGAAAAAGGAAAGTTTTATTGTATTCAAAATGTACTAGAACTACGTAACGATAAATTTAAAAAAAAAAGTTTCGTGTCGACACCGTTATCATTAACTATTTTCTTCAAATACAGACCTGTCTATTTCATCACAAATATTGAAAGAGCGATAAAATCACAATTCAGTGGTATATCACACTCGACATTTTTATAATGTTTAATATAAAATAACTAGCATCATCAGTGACAACAATTTTTAATTACGGTCCTGTCGTTAGTTTGTTTATGAATTCCACAGAATCTAACGCTTCGAAATACAGAGAAAACAGCATTTTTAGTTTTCCCTGTATAAGTCGGGAAGGGCGAGAGTCCCCGTAGATTTTCTCTGACCAATGTACTGCTCACCACAATAGTTAGTTACATTTTTTCCCATTTAATCGTCTTTGTATCTATTACGGTTTAGAATATAGCAATGTTAAAATATGATAAAAGAAACGGCCTGTATAGTTGATGATATCTATTCCTTTGTTTTAAATGGATCACTAAAGTTTGTGAAAGTTATTAGATTGATAGGTATTATGGGCCGCAGTGGCGTGCGCGTTCAGTGCTCGCTCCATAAGAGTATGAGTTCGAATCTCAGCATTGCCACCGGTCTCGTGCATGGCATCACATGTATTAAAAGGTAAGGGATACATCTCCCCCTAGCTCGCACAAGTCTCTGACTTCTGAGAGTTGCATGTATGGGTGCAACCGGTTGACGGATATAACAATCTTTTTTAACAATTATATTCAGTGTATTTTCTACACTATTAGTTTTATATTTTATATCACAATCCAAAGTTTATTCTGCAGTAAAAAATCGAAGCACTGGGGCAGTTCTTGTTTAAAAAACTGAAGAGTATCCACAATATGTACATTTCAATGAACCTGAAATAGGAAGCCAGATCTAGCTGGTCATATAGGACTGGCCCAAGAACCAACCCAATTAGCATGTGAATGGAAAAACTTAAATTTGATCACAGCCTTACGCAAAGGTAGATTTTGATAAAACTATTTGTGAAGAACAAATGAACATCTACCAAGTGGGTTTTGAAGGTATAAAACAAAATATTATGTAAAAAAGTTCAAAACATCTCAAAAAATGAATTAGATGGAATGTAGAAAGAAGATGTAATCATCGGAGTGCTCGAGAGACAAAATTGTGCCTCAAACATTATTCTCAAAATAGATGAATATCAGATAGATTGAAAATTCCAAGAAACTGATGCTGTGAAGGATGTTCTGAGGAATTTTGACATTATTGAAACTAATTTAAAACTTTTTATATTAGGAAAACTCATATAAATCGTCATATTTAATATCAGTGTGAAAGCAGCCACGAGTTCCAGCCACGAATTTCTCGCGGTGATACGGTGCATACTCGACCGCCAGTGGTCCCGAAAATACAATATAATTTCATGGCCAGCTATGAATTTACTACACGATCGGAAGGTTTGACGGAAGGTGTTTTGACATTGGCATAAGACCTGAACATGCAGTTATGAAGGATAATAAAGAAAAATATTACTTTAATTTTAATCATTTTGAAATTCGTCGAATGGTATATGAGAAGGGATTTTTTAAGATGTGTGTTAATGAAAGTTATAAATGAAAACTAAATGTGTCTTGCTTTCATCGGGCACGAAATTAACTCACACCACCAATCAACAAGATAATATTAAAAAATAAATAACTATTTCATAGTTTTCATGAATGGAATTTTTTTGTATAACTCTATTCTCCCGAAGGTAAAAATGTGGATTTTTTTGCATAAATCTATGCTACCAAAGGTACCCTAGATGATCTATTCCTCAAAATATTTTGTCGGGCAGGACTTTTACCCCCATAGCCAAATATAAACATTTTCAAAAAAAAAATTCATAAGTCCATAAAAGTGTTCGTGGATGGGGATTTTTTAACTGTATACTATTGAAGATGCTCTAGAAGACCTATTTGTCAAAATATTTTGTCGGGCAGAATATATACCCCACCACCCAAAAATAAAATTTTTCAAAATAAATACATAAGTCCATCAAAGTTTACGTGGATGGGGATTTTTTGCATACATTTATACTACTGAAGCTGCTCTAGAAGAACTATTTGTCAAAATTATTTTTCGAGTAGGACTTTTACCCCCACCACCAAAAATAAAAATTTTCAAAATAAATTCATTAGTCCATCAAAGTTTCTGTAGGTGGGTACTTTTTGCATAAATTTATACCATTGAAGAAAGATGCTCTGGAAGACCTATTTGTCAAAATCTTTTGTCGGGCAGAATATTTACCCCCGCCACCAAAAATAATATTTCTCAAAATAAATTCATAAGTCCATCAAAGTTTTCGTTGATGGGGATTTTTTTGCATAAATGTATACTACTCAAAATGCTTTAGAACACCTATTTGTCAAGATATTTTGTCGGGCATGATATTCACTCCCACCACCAAAAATAATATTTTTCAAAATAAATTCGTAAGTTTGTCGAAGTTTACGTGGATGTGGATTTTTTGCATAAATGTATACTACTGAAGATGCTCTAGAAGAAATAGTTGTCAAAATATTTTGTCGGGCAGGACTTTTACCCCCACCACCAAAAATAATAGTTTTCAAAGAAATCTCACAACATTGTCAAATTATTCGTGGATGGGGACTTTTGTGTATAAATATCGGCATTTTTTTGCATGAATCTATGCTACCAAAGGTACTCTAGATGATCTATTCCTCAAATTATTTTGTCGGGCAGGACTTTTACCCCCACCACCGAAAATAAAAATTTTCAAAATAAATTCAGAAGTCAATAAATGTATACTACTGAAGATGCTCTAGAGGACCTATTTGTCAAAATATTTTGCCGGCAGGATATTCAACCCCACCACCAAAAATAATAATTTTCAAAGAGACCGCACAACTACGTCAAATTATTGTGGATGGGAATTTTTCTGGATAAATATGGGGATTTGCATAAATCTATGCTACCTTAGGTACTCTAGATGATCTATTCCTCAAAATATTTTGTCGGGCAGCACTTTATCCCACCACCAAAAATAATAAGTTTCAAAATAAATTCATAAGTCCATTGAAGTTTTCGTAGATGGGAATTTTTTTGTATAAATGTATACTACTGAAGATGCTCTAGAAGACCTAAGTATTTGTCAAAATATTTTGTCGGGCAGGATATTCACCCCCAAAACCAAAAACAATAACTTTCAAAAAGACCCCACAACTTTGTCAAATTATTTAAACAGAAAAATCCTTATCCATGAATAATTTAACGAAGTTGTGCGGTCGTTTTGAAAATTAATAATTTTGGTGGTGGGGGTGAATATCCTGCCCGACAAAATATTTTGATGAATAGGTCTTCTAGAGCATCTTTAGTAGTATACATTTATGCAAAAAATTCCCCATCTACGAAGACTTTGATGGACTTATGAATTTATTTTGAAAATAGGTCTTCTAGAGCATTTTCAATAGTATACATTTATGCAAAAAAATCCCCATCCACGAACACTTTGATGGAGTTATGAATTTATTATGAAAATTTTTATTTTTGGTGTTGGGGATAAAAGTCCTGCCCGACAAAATGTTTAGAGGAATAGATCATCTAGAGTACATTTTCTAGCAGAGATTTATGCAAAAAATCTTCAAGTTTATCCAGAAAAATTCCCATCCACGAATAATTTGATGAAGTTGTGCGGTCTTTTTGAAACTTTTTTATTTTGGTGGTGGTGGTGAATATCCTGCACGACAAATTATTTGACAAACAGGTCTTCTAGAGCATCTTCAGTAGTATACATCTATTCAAAAAAATCCCCATCCACGAAAATTTTTATGGACTTATGAATTTATTTTGAAAAATATTATTTTTGGTGGCGGGGGTAAATATTCTGCCCGACAAAATATTTTGACAAATAGGTCTTCTAGAGCATTTTCAATAGTATACATTTATGCAAAAAAATCCCCATCCACGAACACTTTTATGGACTTATGAATTTATTTTGAAAATTTTCATTTTTATTGGTGGGGGTAAAAGTCCTGCCCGACAAAATGTTTTGGGAAATAGATCATCTAGAGTACCTTTGCTAGCAGAGATTTATGCAAAAAATCTTCATATTTATCCAGAAAAATTCCGTTCCACGAATAATTTGACGAAGTTGTGCGGTCTTTTTGAAAATTTTTGATCTTGGTGGTGGGGGTGAATATCCTGCCCGACGAATTATTTGACAAACAGGTCTTCTAGAGCATCTTCAGTAGTATACATTTATTACAAAAAAATCTCCATCTACGAAGACTTTGATGGACTTATGAATTAATTTTGAAAAATTTTATTTTTGGTGGTGGGGGTAAATATTCTGCCCGACAAAATATTTTGACAAATAGGTCTTCTAGAGCATTTTCAATAGTATACATTCATGCAAAAAAATCCCTATCTACGAACACTTTGATGGACTATGAATTTATTTGGAAAATTATTAATTAGTGGTATTTTGGAAAATAGGTTTTGTGGAGAACCTTCGAAAGAATTGAGTTGTACAAAAAAATCCCATTCACGAAAACTGTAAGATAGTATTCTATTTTTTTTTTCATTATGTTCATTGCTGTTTGAGTTAATTTCTTGCCCGATGAAAGCAAGACATATACAATAGTTTTCATTTATAAATTTCATTAACACATCTTAAAAACTCTCTTCTCATATACCATTTGACAAATTTCAAAATGAGTAGTTGGAAGTAATATTTTTCTATAATACCCTACATAACTACATGTTCAGGTCTTATGCCAATGTCAAAACACCCTCATTTGTGCGAACCTTCCGATCGTGTAGTAAATTCATGGCTGGCCATGAAATTATATCGTATTTTTGGGACCACTGGCGGTCGAGTACGCGCCGTATCACCGCGAGAATTTCTTGCCTGATGAAAGCAAGACACATACTGTAACGATTTCGAGACCGGCCCCGAGACCGGTCCTGATCATCCAATTAGTGGTGCACACTCGAAATGTAAAAAAGTTCTCCGCTGACAAACGTTTTAAGAAATGGAAGTTTCGAGAGAGATCCATCTAGACGAATCGTTCTGAGGACTCGATTTATCTAGAACTGTAAATACGAGTATATAATAATAATAATAATAATAATAATAATATAAGCAGGGAAGGTCAACCATCATCCAAGGCCTTGGTGAGTTGCGACACCACTTTCCTGAGCTACCGGTGCAAAACCGGACCGGCAGCCATGGCGCACCCTGGAGGGAATGTTCATTCCTTCTGATGTCGGCCGTGGGTATACTGGGTTAACCCTCCGGTATACCCCACTACTCGGTTCACGATGGACGAGAAAGAGGCCCCCACAACCGACCCCCTCGGATTAGGGGTCATAGGCAAGGTGGTGGGGCCCAGAACGATGGATTGCCACTATATAACGACCGCAATGAAAACGGACGCTTTGAGTGGACGGATGAACTATGGGACAGTCTTCTGCATTGCCATGAGAGCAGTGAGCCCGCCCGAAGAGGATACATGGCGAGAATGCATGTTTTGTGGTGTGAAATACACCCAGAGCATGCTGCCTTTTCCGCACAAAACCTAAGGGATTATGTATCCCACCTTCGGGTTCTAGGCTATGTTAGAGCCCCTCCTCAGCCGGTTAACGCAGTGGCAGAAGTGGCAGATATGCCACGCGTCGATCTGGCTGTAGAGGAGGCCCGCATCATTCCACCAACGGAAGGCATCAGAACCCGCAGGGTGCTGCATAACACCAAGCCCCTGGAGCCACAACAACTGGCTCGGGTGGATGCGGAGATTCACGATGTCCTTTCAGAAGAGGCTGACATCTGGCAGATCAACTCTGCCGTGTATGACGCCGCTCAGGCCCTTTCCCAAACGGAGAGGAGGGATACCAACCCTCTGATTGGGAGGCATGAGCGACGCATTCACAAGATGGAAGCTAAGATCAGGTCAGCGAGACAACACGCGTCTCGTATCCAGTGTGTGGCGGACTACGTGGCAGCCAATAGGCCCTTCACGCCCGCAGTGCGGCGAATTGCCGCAAATTTAAGACGAGCTCACCACACACTAAATCAAGGCGTGCTGTTAACCATCAGACAGCACTGTCTTGATAGGATACGAATGCTGGTGGCTGCAAAAAAGTCACTAGTGAGGCGGGCGAGAAGCATCGCGGAAAACATGAAGTTCCGCGATAAACCTTCTCGCCTATTCCAAGAGCCTCCACGTGTTGTGGAAAACCCGCCGGCGGCTGATCGTGTAGAAACCTTCTGGAAGGGTATTTACGAATTTCCGCAACCACTCAACGTAGATACTCCAGTCCTAGCGCAGTTCGAAGCTTTCTGCAGGAGGTTTTGTCAGCCTGAACTCAATGAACTGCGCAATCCGATAACCCCGGAAGAAGTTCGACGGGCCCTCAAAGGCTCGAAGAATTTTGCTGCTCCAGGTCCTGATGGCCTGAATAACTATTGGTGGAAAAAATTTCCAAGTACCCACCACCATCTAGCAAGAGTTTTCAACTCATGGCTAGATGGGGAGCAGCAGATTTCGGATTGGTTTGTCGAGGGACGAACCGTGCTAATCCCCAAAAACGGAGATTTGTCTGATCCGAAGAACTACAGACCGATAACATGCTTGAACGCATGTTATAAGATGTTTACACGCATCTTGAACATGCGAATACTCTCCGCAGTTGAGCCGGTGTATGAACGGATACATGAGCAAAGAGGGTCATAAAAGGGGGTCGCTGGCTGCAAGGAGAACCTGCTGATCGACAGATGCATCACGCAGGACTCCGTGCAGTATAAGCGTAACCTTTCAATGGCCTGGATCGATTATCGCAAGGCCTTTGATACAACATCGCATGAACTCATCATGCATTTGCTCAGATGCCTTGCGGTACCCGATCAAATAGTGAGATGCATTGAACAGCTGATGCCGCTCTGGAGGACTCGATTTACCATAACATCTGGTCAAGTCAGAGTCCAAACAGAGCAGGTTATCTTTAGAAGGGGCGTGTTTCAGGGAGACTCCCTCAGCCCTCTTCTCTTCTGCATCTCACTACTGCCATTGTCCGTTGCACTACAGAACGGAAAACCCGCGGATACAACTGCGGCACCCCCAGCAACCGGAGGCAAAAGGTCACCCATCTGTTTTACATGGATGACCTTAAACTTTATGCCTCCGGAGAAAAGGACCTTCACCAGTCCTTAAGGGTGGTGCAAGAGTACACGCATGCTATCGGAATGGAGTTTGGGATAGACAAATGTGCCACGATTCATCTCAAAAGAGGACGATCCGAGGAATACGGAGAGGACGTTCAGCTCGTAGACGGAAGCATCCTACATCATCTGGATGCCGGAGAGACGTATACCTACCTAGGGGTGGAACAACGCCACACCCAAGAGGTAGCTACTGTCAAAAGCTCTCTCCGCGGCAAGTATCAACACAAACTCCGACAGATCTGGTCTTCAGAACTGTCGGGGAAGAACAAAGTTGCTGCGACTAATATGCTTGCCGTTCCGATTCTACTTTACTCCTTTGGAGTAATGAAATGGACTCAGGAAGAGCTGCGACAACTCGACGTAAAATCTCGCAAAATGATGCATCTTTATAGAAGCTTGCATCCTAAATCGTCTGTTCCACAGACAACGGGGAGGCCGTGGACTTTTGAGTTTGGAGTGTCTACATAACAGAATGGTACTGGATGGAGCCTGTAAAGTCATCAGGAGTTCAGATCCCCTTCTCTGCTTGGTATGTGATCATGAAAAAGCAGGGATTGGAGCATTTCTTTTCAAGGCAGCAACCCGTGCAGCCGATGAACTCGGTCTTGTATTCGACACTGAACGGACAAACCCAAACTCTATCACCGAGTTGTAACCCGTTCAGCAAAAAGCCCACGTAAAAGCTGCAGAGTGTGAGAGGCCCTTGCAGCTACATAAGGATAAGCCGATGCATGGGGTCTTCTTCAAGAACATTGAAGACCTAGGCTTATCCAGAGACCTGACCTTCTCGTTTCTCAGGTCAAGTGGGCTGAAGTCGGAGACCGAGGGATTCAGCCTATATCCACAGACATAACGCGGCCCTACGAGTGTTGTACTACCATCTACGACACTCGTACGGTGTAGACGAGACACCGGTGTTGCCTTATGCTCCAGGGAATATTGAGTCCGTGGTGGAGAATGAGAAGTGCCGAATGTATTGGAACTACTCATTCCCCACCCTCAGGCAAATACAAGCCAATAAGCCTGATGTAGTACTCCTCGATCATCAAAGTAGGACGATTTTCGTCATTGAGTTTTCAGCTCCTGGCGAAACGAACATCGTCCGAAAAGAGAAGGAAAAACGAACTGAATATCGAGATCTTCTCTTTGAACTCCGCAGGCTTTACCCAAACCATTCTGTCAAGATGGTGGTTCTGATAATAGGGGTCCTTGATGGAATGATGGACACACTGCTCTCAAACTTAAAAATCATACCGGCTTGCCGTGACATGGCAGAATTCCTAGCAGGGCGAATGCAGAAGGCCGTAATTCATGGTTCACTCCGCCTACTCAGGGCACATGATTCTCGGACTCAGTAATCACTTACCCCAAGGACGTGGGGAGTGTTTACTGGGGAAAAAAATATATATATATATATTTGCCACTGTGGTACAAACTGTACATATGGTACGTCAATAATTAGTAAAATATAAAAAATGTTATCACAGACTGATATATATATAAATAAAATACAATACAATACGATAAAATATCAAATACGAAAATTAATGTCATATCTAATAATATATGTATATATATATATATATATATATATATATATATATATATATATATATATATATATATATATATATATATATATAGAATTCCTACTTAATTATATATATATATACATATATATATATATATATATATATATATATATATATATATATATATATATATATATATATATATATATAATTAAGTAGGAATTCTCGGGTAGCGGTCTGTTGAACAATGAAACTCATTCGATTTAAATCTTCAATATTTCGTCAACCTTTATTGACTTCTACCATTGTATTTGAACGAATCCTTATTCAAACCATAGCAACACTCCAGTCAGGTAAATTAAGCGATTAGTCTGCAGCGGAGAATAACAATTGTCCTCCCAAATGTTCCATAGGTTAGAACTAACTCTGTGAATTTTGTAAGTTATCATGTTATTTTTATGTAGTCCTTCAACAACTCATATTCCTTTTTAATTGTAGCTCTTCCTGAAGAAGTCAATAAAGGTTGACGAAATATTGAAGATTTAAATCGAATGAGTTTCATTGTTCAACAGACCGCTACCCGAGAATTCCTACTTAATTAATAGAGTTCGGTCGAGAATACTTTGTTATTATATATATATATATATAATAGTCGTGCATATAGCTGATGGCCTAGTAAAAATATAGACAAACGTCAAAGATAAGAAAAAATAAATAAGATAAAATCAGTGCTCATCGTAAATCATCATCCAGGAATTCATCACAACTATAGTAACACTTTTGCAGCAGCAATTGCTTCACTCTGCCAAGAAACATTTTATCAGAGGTAATTTGCTTGATGTGTTCTGGTAACTTATTATACAGATTCATAGCATTGTAGATAGGGGACTTTTTATATTTTGTTGACCTATGACTTGGAATACGCAAGAGATCACCATGACGGGTATTGTAGCTGTGCGTCGTTCCATTTGTTTCAAAATTTTCTATGTTAGATCTAGCTAATCCTATACATTTGAAAATATATATAGATGGAACGGATAATATTTTTTCTCTAAGGAATACTGGTTTACAGCTGTGTCTGTATTCCATACTAAAAATCAGTCTAGTAATGCGCTTTTGTGCTACAAATACTCTGTTAAATTCATTAGTGGAACCCCATGCTGTGATATTGAGTGATATATGTGAATAAGCCATTGCGAAATAAATTTCAAGCAGACCTGCTGTATTCATGCATGATTTCATTTGCCTGAGAGCAAAGAACGTTTTATTTAGTTTGTTACAAACATCTTTTATTTGTTGTTTAATGCATTTTACCTTGAAAAGCAGTTCATCAATATTTCCCCCTGTAACTGTGATAGTGGTGTCATCCGCAAACATAGTAAGGTGACAATCTTCCAGATATTCTGACAAATCATTTACATACAACAAAAAAAGCAAAGGCCCAAGCACTGACCCCTGTGGAACTCCAAGCTTAACATCATTGCAACTTGATCTAAAATTTTCACATTTTACAGTCATGGTACGCCCTTCGAGGGAAGCTAAGTTGGGATAATTTTGTAATTAAAAATTCAGGAGAAACTGTATCAAACGCTTTCGTTAAATCAAAAAATAAAGAAATTACGAAATTATTGGAATCCATCTCTTTATAAATATGATTCAGTAAGTGATATGTTGCAGTTTCAGTTGATTTATTTTTTCTAAATCCATGTTGGTCTTTGCCTAGCATATTATTTACCTCCAAATAGTTAGTAATCCTGATTGAGACTATTTTTTCAAATAGTTTAGCAAGTGAGCAGAGCAACGAGATTTGCCTATAATTTTCTACTCCAGAGCGGTCTCCTTTTTTGAATAGAGGTATTACTAATGCCTCTTTAAATTCATTAGGAAAATATCCTTGCAAATAAGACTGATTTAATAGATAAGTCAGAGGGGTAATTAATATTTCGATAACGTTTTTTATTGTTTCTATTGACAACTCATCTAGTCCAGTAGACTTTTTATTTTTTAATATGTTTAGTGTGTTTAGCACCTCTGGTTCATTTATAGGATTATTTTGGAAAGCATAAATTATATTGTCAGAGATAGCCACAGAGAGTTACAAATATAATAGTTCCAGAGTTCGCAGATAGAGAATGACAGGAGAAATAAATTTGAAGTTAGGAAGTCAATGTTTTAGTAAATAATTGTTTAAGTAGTGTTTAAATAAATTAGAAAAATTAGTTTAGTGCAGTTTCACTACATTTGGCATCAGAAGTGTGGATGTTTGAAATAAATAAGTGTTAAAGTGTTCGCCGCGTTGAAAAACTGATAGACATTTATCGCGCCTAATAGACTAGTGACCCGTTAAACAATTAAGTGTTTTCGGGACAGTTTTGCGCGTCGCGGGAATAAACTGAAAACTTAAAATAATACTCCCTCTTAAACACTCGTTGAGTGTACCCAAAGGCATAGCCTATGCAGGTAGCGGACGGCTATTATTATTATTTGCCGTGGCGCTCCGGGACGATTTACTGATGTTTCAGGTGATGTATTCACTTTTCAGCTGCCGGAAAACCTACAGCACCACCTCGGGTTGTCGGTGTGCACCCAAGCTAGCACTAGACGAGATTGGCATCTAGACAACTCACCATACTCTTGCTTTTCAATAAGGCATGCGGTCGCCTATCGATCCGATATAAAGTAGTTTAGAAAAATTCACGTACCTACATCGGACTCGAACCGACTATCGCTATGCTGGAGTTTCGAATGGCCTGTGCCTTAGACCGCTGATCCACCGACCATAAATTGATATCCCGGTTAAGGACAATAAAAGACAATATGTTTCCGAGGAGAGTTCACCTAGTTGACCTTAAAGTTAGTGAATTGAAGCAGGAGTTAGAGGAGCGTGAGTTAGAAACAACTGGAAAGAAGGCCGTACTCCAGAAAAGACTTTCAGATGGACTCATTGAAGAAGGAGAAGACCCGAAACATTTTTTGTCGAAGTTTCAGGAATCGACTTGAGTTCGATTATGAATAAACTCGAGGAAAATTCGAATAGATTGGAGGATAAAACTTCCACAAAATTCGGTAAGCCTGGAGGACAAATTTATTCAAAATTCAAAGAGTGTGGAAGAAAAGCTTCTAGAAAACTCGGTCAGCTTGAAAAATATGGAAGACCATTTTCTGAAAAATTCGAATAGTCTAAAAGAAGAACTTCAAGGACATGTGAAGAGCCTGGAAGAAAAACTTCACGAAAATTCGAAAAATCTAGAAGAAAAGCTTGAAGAAAGTTCGAAAAATCTAGAAGTGAAGCTTCTGGAAAATTCGGAGAATTTGAGAGAAGAGCTTCTGGAGAATTCGAATGGTCTGAGGAAGGAGCTTCTAGAAAATACGAAGAGTTTGAAAGAAGTTTGCGGCGTGGTGAATCGGTTGGAAGAAAGAATGGGAACCGTCGAGACAGAGCTAGACAGAATGAACACGAGAGTAGAAAAAAATCAAAGATGATTTCGAGACCAAAATAAAGGAAAAATTCAGTGAGCTAGAAAAGCGAATAGATTCTGTGCACACCCCTGAAATTTCCAACAGAAATTCAATGCCGGATCTTGGTACGAACTTGGAGAAAAAGACGTAAAAGATTTTAAGCGGAACCAGGAAAGCTCTCATTGAAACCGCCTCAGTTCGACGGAAATACTCCATGTGCAAACCACCGCCGACAATTTGAAACTGCTGCCAAAGCGAACGGATGGTATTCCGGGGATAAGGCTATAGCATTGACACTGGCATTGCGTGGCGAAGCAACAAATATTTTGTAAACTCTCACCGCCCAACAACAAGAGGACTATGAACAGCTGGTAAAACACTTGGAACTTCGCTATGGCCAAGCCCACCTTGAACACGTATATCACTCACAGCTGAAGAACCGATGCCAGAAATCAAGCGAATCCTTGCAAGAATTTGAAGCAGACATTGCACGCCTGGTTCGCCTTGCATACCCAGCCACACCGGAAAGTGTAATGGAGCGACTAGTGGTCCAGGCATTTTTGGATGGACTTCGTGACCAGGAAACCCGGCAAGCCCTAACACTAGCTCGCCCCGCACATCTCGTAGATGCATTGGCAGGCGCTCTGGAATTCGAGGCAGCAAAGCAATCCTGCAAAAGCCAGAGTAGAGTCCGGATGATCGAGGAAGACCCACAGGAGCCTACAAATATTGAAGCTGTGATGCGAAAAGTGATGAAGGAAGTTATGCCTGAGAGAAGACTGATAGGATGCTGAAATTGTAGAAAACTTGGGCATGTGCGCAGCAAATGTCCAACTTTAAAAAAATTGACAACAACGAAGGACAAGAAGGAGCAATCGTCAGCCCGTATCCAGCAAGCCCCAAATAACAACGCATATGTTGCTGTCATTCAACGACAGAACAAAGGTGTCTTCGTAGACGGTCTCATTAACAACGAGCCTCACACTATGCTCCTGGATACGGGTGCGACTAGGACGATTCTTGGGCCTACATTTGCCAAAACACCGGCAAGAATTGAATCATCGAACTGGAAGCTACGCACAGCAACAGGAGAGCCGGCAACTGTGTATGGGGAACTGACTTTGGGCAGCACTATAGTGAAACACTGGGCCCTAGTAGCAGATATCGAGGACGAGGCAATAATTGGAATGGACATAATGAATTCCAGAGGATTCGAGGTGAATTTTGAAGACGGCGTCCTTCGTGTGAACGGAGAACTGGTACTTCATGGGAGAAGTGAAGAAATGGTTCGTGTCCTGCTGGCTGAAGATTTGAGCGTATCGGAGAGGGCTGAAATCATTTTGGAGGCTCGCCTGGATGGTGGTGCGAGCAATGGAAACATGGTGATGTTCGAGCCCAAGCTCCATGATGAGAAAATTTGACGAGGAATCGCACTAAGAAAAACCTTGTTGCGTGCTGATAAATTTGTGGCAGCAAGGGTAATAAATGTCAATTATTACCCGGTGACCTTGAAAAAGGGAACGATTTTGGGGCACTGCTCGTCAATTTCCTCTGTGATAAAGAGTGTACGCGGCACTGTTAGCCAAGCCAGTAACATGCCAGCAGAATTGGAGAAGTTGGTTGCTATCTCGTCCAAGGATATGGGGCCAGCACAGAAGCCAAACTGAGAGTATCAGGACATCTTCGATACCGGAGTAGGCAGAGGCGGTAGAACAAAGGTAGTTCAGCACCGACCAATCAGACAATCAGCCAGAAGACTTCCTCTCGCCAAAAAGGAGGAAGCTGACAAAATAGTCTGCGACATGGAGAAAGACGGAGTCATCGAGCCACCCGACAGTCCCTGTTTCTCTCCAGTCGTGTTGGTGAAGAAGAAAGATGGATCAACACGTTTTTGCGTAGACTACCGTCAACTGAACAACGTAACGAAAAAGGACAGCTACCCTCTTCCAAGGATAGACGACACCCTAGACACGCTGGCTGGATCTACGATTTTCTCGACCTCAGATCTGAAGAGTGGATACTGGCAGGTAGAACTGGCCCAGGAAGATCGAGAAAAGACAGCTTTTACCGTCGACTCCGGATTGTGGCAGTTTACAGTTATGCCATTGGGCCTCTGCAATGCTCCAGCCACATTCGAAAGATTGATGGAGACGGTTTTGAAAGTACTATCATGGAAGACGTGTCTGGTGTATCTTGACGACATTATTGTGGTCGGCAAATCGTTCAACGACCATGTGAAAAACTTGGAGGAGGTATTCCAACGACTGAGAACCTACGGATTGAAATTGAGCCCCAAAAAAGCCATCTGATCCAAAAAGAAGTACGATATCTCGGCCACGTTGTCTCTGGGAAAGGAGTGGCAGTAGATGAGCAGAAGATCAGAGCTGTTAAGGAATGGCCCGTTCCGAAAGACATTCACCAGCTTCGAAGTTTTCTTGGCTTGTGCACTTATTATCGCAGATATGTGCTGGGGTTTGCTAACGTCGCTAAACCACTGACCAGGCTTACAGAAGGACAAACAAAGTTCCAGTGGTCAGAATGCCAAGACTCATTCAGGAAGCTGAAAGGAGCTTTGATTAACGCACCAATCCTGAGCTACCCCCTTCCAAACGGAAAATTTATTTTGGACACAGACGCAAGTAACGTGGGACTTGGAGCTGTCCTGTCTCAGATCCAAGAAGGATAGGAGGTCATCGGTTATTTAAGTAAGACCTTGAGTAAACCGGCGCGCAATTACTGTGTCACCAGGCGGAAGCTGTTGGCCGTGGTTAAGGAGCACTTCTACAAGTACGTGTATGGACGAAGATTCCTGCTGAGAACTGACCATGCAGCTCTCAAATGGGTCCTACAGTTCAAGAATCCCGAGGGTCAAGTGGCACGATGGATTGAGAGGCTCCAGGAATTCGACTTTGAGATCGAACATCGAGCGGGGACCAGCCACAAGAATGCAGATGACCTATCACAAAGACTGTGCCCATACGACTGTTCGCACTGCCGACGAGCAGAGGAGAAGGAGTCGACACTCTGCAAAACCACGGCGGTCGATGATAACTGGAATGACTACAAGATCCAGAAAGACCAAGTGAAAGATCCAGATCTTGGTTTAGTCATCGGCTGGATGAAGAGTGATCGAAGACCGTCGTGGCAGGAAATAGCCAGTTGTTCTCCATTCGTCAAATCTTACTGGGCCCAATGGAACTCTCTCACTCTGTACAATGGAGTCATGAAGCGTGTGTTGGAGTCGGAGGATGACAGGAAAGAAAGACGTCAGGTAGTAGTTCCCAGGAGCAGAAGACAAGAAGTACTCCGAGAAATCCATGATGGGGTCATCTGGGAATGACGAAGACACTCCAGAACGTTAGGCAACGATTTTACTGGGCCAATTGTCAAGCTGACGTCAAGGACTGGTGCAGAAAATGTGTTGTATGCGCTGCCAGCAATGGGCCTCGAACAAGACCTAAGGCCCCGATGCGCCTGTACAATGTGGGCAGCCCATTTGAAAGGATCGCCTTGACATCGCTGGCCCGTTTCCCCAATCTGATCACGGGAATAAGTTCATCCTTGTGGCGATGGACTACTTCAGCAAGTGGGCCGAAGAGTGGATTTGTCGATTCGGAGTTCCGTTGGAGCTGCATTAGGATCAAGGCAGAAATTTTGAGTCGAACCTGTTCCAGGAAATGTGTCAGATGCTAAATATCCGACAGACGAGAACCACAGCTCTACATCCACAGTCCGATGGAATGGTGGAGCGGATGAATAAGACGATAAACCGCCACCTGTCCAAGGTAGTCTCTGACCACCAGAAGGATTGGGACCAGTACCTTCATCTGTTCCTGATGGCATATCGTTCCGCAGTTCATGAGTCAACCGGCCAAACCCCTGCTAGTCTTATTATGGGCCGAGAGCTGCGACTTCCTTGTGACCTGGAGTTTGGGATGCCACCAGGGCAAGACACTGCGGGAGATGACTACGTCAGCAAACTACGACGGAAAATGGACGACATCCACGAACGGGTCCGTTTGAACTTCCAGAGTGTCAGCGACAGAATGAAGGAGACCTACGACATCAAGGCTAATATGTTATAAACATGAATATTTTCCTAATCGAAGGCCTTCCTTCTTCTCTTATCGGTTTGTTGGTTTCGTCTATGACATTACCCATAATCAAGCTATGTAATTATTGATAGGAGTGACTATACTGTAATGTACGTCTGAAACTTTCCATATTCCTCTATGTTATGCCTGTATTTGTTCACTCTATCAACTTATGTTGTTTATCCACCTTTCCCCCATGACGTGTAGGGATCTGCCCTACCACAGCCCGGTTACTGGCGTGAGCAACAGGGAATGAATACCACTTCGTTACACATATAACATACAACGGAATTACTTACATTAACACTTGGACATATGATCGGAGCACATACTAAATACCACGGATATAACTAACACATACTGATTCCCATAACCATCGTACGATCTTGGAGGTCAAAGGCTATCATACGTCTATCCATATCAGAATCGGAACTCCGAGGTTATGATATAGAAAAGGAGTACCTTGGATAAAACTAACAGACGTCAATTATTACTCTATAACGTGAGCTCAATATGACTCAGTTATCAGTCTTGGATATTTTATTGACTTCATAAGACGTTTGTGAACAAAATCATTATGATTTTATAAGATGCCAGATGAGGGGGAATTCAGAACATTTACTTAATGTCATTTGCATCACTATTTATATTTTAGTTTAGAGACAGTTAAGGAAATTGTGCAATTTTAATGTTATGAAAATTTGATGGATGTCAATAGTGTAATAAAAATGGTAAAGTTTAAACCAATAATTGTTATTCAATTGTAGTGAAAAGACATTCATATAGGTACATATGAAATAACCAAAACACAAAACAGTTTCAGGTGATACGTCGCAAAGAATACTCGTCCGCGCAATTGAAGGTGACTACTACAAAACTCGGAAACTAACCAGAACACCAAAACTACGAACATTTTACTGGATTCGCGTTTTGCCAACAACGTTAACATCATCAAGAAATGTAATCACTCGTTTATTAAAAAAAGCTCTTAAATAATAATAATAATAATAAGTTCGAAGCTTTCTGCAGGAGGCTTCGTCAGCCTGAGCTCAATGAACTGCGCAATCCGATAACCCTGGAAGAAGTTCGACGGGCCCTCAAAGGCTCGAAAAATTTCGCTGCTCCAGGTCCTGATGGCCTGAATAACTATTAGTGGAAAAAAATTCCAAGTACCCACCACCATCTAGCAAGAGTTTTCAACTCATGGCTAGATGGGGAGCAGCAGATTCCGGATTGGTTTGTCGAGGGGCGAACCGTGCTAATCCGAAGAACTACAGACCGATAACATGCTTGAACGCATGTTATGAGATGTCGGTCGGTGGCTCAGTGGCTAAGGTCTCTAGCGTGGAACTCCTAGCTCGCATCAGACAGACGTTCGAGGCTCGGGTACGGAATCTTTTTTCTTAAGTACACGGGTCTCTTTAGGTGGCCACATGCCTTGTTGAGAATCAAGTGTGATGTGAGTTGCCTACATGTCAATCCCGACGTCTGGTGCTAGCTTGAAGTGCGCACCGACCAACTGGGTAGTGCTGTAGGTTTTTCTACAGCTAAAAATTGAATACACCACTGAAAACATCATTAAGTCGCCCCGGAGCGCCACGGCAAATAATAATAATAGCCGTCCTCTACCCGCACAGGCTATGCCTTCGGGTACACTCTACGAGTGTTTATGAGGGAGTATTATTATTATTATCATTATTATCTAGTACATGCGAATACTCTCCGCACTTGAGCCGGTTTATGAACGGATATATGAGCAAAGAGGGTCAAAGAAGGGGGTCGCTGGCTGCAAGGAGAACCTGCTGATCGACAGATGCATCACGCAGGACTCCGTGCAGTATAAGCGTAACCTTTCAATGGCCTGGATTGATTATCGCAAGGCATTTGATACAACATCGCATGAGCTCATCATGCATTTGCTCTGATGCCTTGCAGTACCCGATCAAATAATGAGATGCATTGAACAGCTGATGCCGCTCTGGAGGACCATAACATCTGGTCAAGTCAGAGTCCAAACAGAGCAGGTTATCTTTAGAAGGGGCGTGTTTCAGGGAGACTCCCTCAGTCCTCTTCTCTTCTGCATCTCGCTACTGCCATTGTCCGTTGCACTACGGAAAACCCGCGGATACAACTGCGGCACCCCCAGCAACGGTAACAGCGGCGGTAACATCACATACTTAAGGAGGTAAGAAGGAGAACGGCTATAGTTGCAGGAAAACTAAGAAGATGGACGGGCCGTGACGTAAGGCTAAGGAGAGGATGTGTCAGACTGATTTTCGAAAGAGTGGTTAAGCCGGCGGTGATGTATGGCGTCCAAGTGTGGGGAGCAAGAGCGAAGGACTCTAGGGTGATCAGACAATTGGGGGCGATACAGAGACCGTTTACGCTATCGGCCAGCGGGGCATATAGAACGGCGCCGTCAGCCGCGTTATGCGTGCTGACTGGGATAGCGCCTCTATACATAGAGGCAGCAACGAGGTATGAAGAATGGAAGGCGCACGGAAAAGAAAAAGTAAGAGGACGGATAAACGGGTGCGACAGAATATACCCATGGATGATCGGAACAATTCTGGAGAACCGAGAAGGGCTAAAAGAGGTATTTGTGGACGCGGTTAAGAGAGAGGATGGACGAGTGGGTATAGGATGGGCGCATAAGGAGGGGAGCGAGTGGAGAATGGGTCGGGAAAGAATCAGTGAGCTGGGAAACGTACAGGAAGCCGAAATGGTGGCTATAGGTAAAGGGGTACTGATGGGTGGAGAGATGGACATAAGAATAATAAGTGACTCGCCTGGAGCAGTGGAGACCATTAGGAATGCGAGGACGAAGAGCAAAAGGGCAGCTCGTATTAGGAGAATGCTTGAAAACAGAAGGGTAGCGGGATTGGTGACGGAAATTGAGTGGAGGAAAGGGCATGTTAGGGAGAATGAGGGTAACAGAAGAGCAGATGAAGAGAGTAGAAGAGGTGCGGAACTGCAAGAGATCACATGGCAAATAGACTTGGGACATAGCAGAATGGAGGAGAGGGAAAGGATTAGGAGAATGGTGATGGAAAAATGGCAGGGTGAATGGGACAGCGGCAGGACCGGCAGAAGCGTACATGGTATGTGCAACAGGGTAGGGATGGGGTGTATACCATTAGCAAGGAAGGCAGTGCAACTGGTCACAGGGCATGGGAACTTTCGGGGTTACCTGGCAAGGTTCGGAATTGCACAAGAGACCCCATGCCAGTGTGGAACTGGCGGGACTGACACGGCGGAGCACATCAGGAACGATTGCATGCGGAGAGAAAGGGTAGAATGGAGAAGGAGGATCGAGGAAGAGGAGGATAGACTTGGAGCGTTACAGCTAAGGGATACAAATGGTGTGAAGGATGAATGGGTAAGGATATTGAATGAATGGGCGGGGGCTGTGGTCGAGGATGAAGAAGTATGAGAACCAACATAGTGTCAATGCGACGGTAATAGTGGCCTGGCTTCGGGATAAACGAGCGACGAAAGTAAATCGGGAGAGCAGGCGCTCGGATAGAATAAGACTGCCGACCAGGGAGGGGGCGCTGTTTGAATGTGGAGGATGAGCGGAATAAAGAAGGAAGGATCTTCCCCGCTGATTGCCTGCCCGGTATTCGGTGGGTCACGACCCAACGGTGGTGGGGGGGTGTGGCGGGGCGGAGGAGCGAGGGATATCGTGACGTGGACGTTGGAATGGGATGTAGGTGCAGCTTTATGGCCTAACGGCTTGGCAAGTGCAGCACACCTGGGGTGGTTTTAGTCAGTAAGAGTCTGACACTACTGATACGCGATGGACACCGAGCGATCAGAGTCCATGAGGATTTCCACCCCACTGAAAAAAAAAAAAAAACCCCCAGCAACCGGAGGCATAAGGTACCCATCTGTTTTACATGGATGACCTTAAACTTTATGCCTCCGGAGAGAAGGACCTTCATCAGTCCTTAAGGGTGGTGCAAGAGTACACGCATGCTATCGGAATGGAGTTTGGGATCGACAAATGTGCCACGGTTCATCTCAAAAGAGGACTATGCGAGGAATACGGAGAGGACGTTCAGCTCGTAGACGGAAGCATCCTACATCATCTGGATGCCGGAGAGACGTATACCTACCTAGGGGTGGAACAACGCCACACCCAAGAGGCAGCTACTGTCAAAAACTCTCTCCGCGGCAAGTCTCAGCACAAACTCCGACAGATCTGGTCATCAGAACTAATATGCTTGCCGTTCCGATTCTACTTTACTCCTTTGGAGTAATGAAATGGACACAGGAAGAGCTGTTACAACTTGACGTAAAAACTCGCAAAATGATGCATCTTCATAGGAGCTTGCATCCTAAATCGTCTGTTCCACGGTTATACTTCCCCAGGCTGTGGACTTTTGAGTTTGGAGTGTCTACACAACAGATTGGTACTGGATAGAGCCTGTAAAGTCATCAGGTACATAAGGATAAGCCAATGCATGGGGTCTTCTTCAAGAACATTGAAGACCTTGGCATATCCAGAAACCTGACCTTCGCTTTTCTCAGGTCAAGTGGACTGAAGTCGGAGACCGAGGGATTCATAATGGCCTGTCAGGATGGTGTTTTCAACACACTCGTCTATCGCAGTCGCGTGATGGGTATAGAGGTCCCTGACACTAGCTGCAGAGAGTGTCGTGGGACAGCTGAAACCATAATGCATTTGCTGTCAGCTTGTCTAGCTTATGCGGTCTCAGCCTATATCCACAGGCATAACGCGGCCTTACGAGTGTTGTACTACCATCTACGACAATCGTACGGAGTAGACGAGACACCGGTGTTGCCTTATTCTCCGGGGGATATTGAGTCCGTTGTGGAGAATGAGAAGTGCCGAATATATTGGAACTACTCATTCCCCACCCTCAGGCAAATACAAGCCAATAAGCCTGATGTAGTCCTCCTCGACCATCAAAGTAGGACGATTTTCGTCATTGAGTTTTCAGCTCCTGGCGAAATGTACATCGTCCGAAAAGAGGAGGAAAAACGGACTAAATATCGAGATCTTCTCTTTGAACTCCGCAGGATTTATCCAAACCATTCTGTCAAGATAGTGGAATGATGGATACGCTGCTCTCAAATTTGAAAATCATACCGGCATGCCGTGATGCGGCAGAAAACCTAACCGGAAGAATGCAGAAGGCCCTCCGGTAGTATCGGAGCTCCGGGAACTGGTACATTCCGTATGAAAAAAAAAAAATAAATATAATCTGCATCTCACTACTGCCATTGTCCGTTGCACTACGGAAAACGCGCGGATACAACTGCGGCACCCCCAGCAACCGGAGGCATAAGGTCACCCATTTGTTTTACATGGACGACCTTAAACTTTATGCTGATAATAGGGGTCCTTGGTGGAATGATGACACACTGCACTCAAACTTGAAAATCATACCGGCTTGCCATGATGCGGCAGAAAACTTGGCCGGAGGAATGCAGAAGGCTGTAATTCTTGGTTCACTCCATCTTCTCAGGGCACATGACTCTCGGACCCAGTAATCACTCACCCCACGGACGTGGGGAGTGTTTACTGGGGTTAATGATACACCAGCGCGCCCTCCGGAAGTGTCGGGGCTCCGGAGACAGGGCCTGTTTTATGTGATATATTCACTTTTCAGCTGTAGGAAAAACCCGGAAAACCTACAGCACTACCTCGGGTGGTCTGTGTACACTCCAAGCTAGCACTAGACGAGATTGGCATCTAAACAACTCACAATACACTTGCTTTTCAATAAGGCATGCGGTCGCCTATCGATCTGATATAGAGTATTTGAGAAAAAATCTCTTGTACCTACATCGGGCTCGAACCGACTATCGCTATGCTGGAGTTTCGAACAGCCTGTGCCATTAGACCGCTAAGCCACCGGCCACCTATGAAATGTTCACTCTGTCCGTCAAAATGTCATTGGGCATAATTTGATCAAAAAGTTTTGATTTGAATTAATATGAAAAATCTACATTATCTAGTAAAATGCACGAAATAAGCGCTCTGGCCATAACTGATCAATAATTTTGAATGTATAGTCGTAGTCAATCAATCACAGAGCGCTTATTTCGTTTTCGTCTAAAATCTATCCTTGCTAGTTTTCGGAATACTTTGGTCCCACCCTGTGTAATGAGTTGAATCGAGGAAAATAATTCAGAATCTTTAGTTTTTTTTTTGTGTTTTTTTCACATATGTTAGAATTGTTTGTTTCTGAAAACTATTTTTTTTTAGGAATTCGAACGCAGTCGAGCTTTTTTATTTCTGAATGAAATAAAAAATAGGTTTCAGTCTGCTTATACTACAAGTGCAAACACAGCCATCGCATATGCAATGAATCCTGAATTTTCTAGAATATTGGCCAATGAAATGAAACGTTATTCAGAATCCCCAGATATTGATACAATATCCAAAGTTCATAACGAACTGGATGAGTTGAAGGATATAATGGTTAAGAATATAGGTTGGTATTTGGCATGATTAGTTGAAGTAATTTTCAGTTACTTATGTATTCAAACTTTGATAAATTATGAATAAAAACTCGTGAAATACTGAAGTATTATAAATAAGAAGACACTGGTTATTATACATCCACTCAGCGCCACGCAAATAATAGTAATAGCCGCCCTCTACCCGCATAGGCTACGCCTTTGGGTACACTCTATGAGTGTTTATGAGGGAGTATTATTATTATTATTATTTGTGTTAGCTACAGTTAAATGTCAATAATGTGATATACAATTTTATACTGTATCATTATGGGATTTTTCAATGCACAGAGTGTTGCAAATTCGAGCCTCATAATTGGGATCTCGGAAAGTAGAAGAGAAACGAGATCGGTTAAATGGAGGCAAAGTTGCCCAATTCGGTGCTCATTAAAATGCCGCTTTGAAATTTTAAAAGTTCCAAATACTTCCAAAGATTTTTTGAAAAAACCGAATAGTCGCGATTTTATTTTTATTTATTTATTACTCTATTTGGAAAGATGTAAGAAAAGAAATTTCACATTCTTAATGCTACTTTTCTGTTCTACAAGATGGTGTTATCAGATTTTCAAACCGACGTTGAGCTGCCATCATCAACTTTGTTTTTATTTAATTCTGCCCTGGATTTTTCATTATGGATTTTAAGAGCATCTGAAAACCAATGATTTATCGTTTTTTTTTTTTTCGAAAAAATACTTTTAACGATGTCCTGGTAAGATCTTACCAAAAATCTATTATCTGTCTCTCTCTTACGCATGAGTTCTTATGGAAAATGCCAGTGCGATACATCATCGGTTTTGTTAGAAGCTCTTGAAATCCAATAAAAAAATCCAGGTCCGTATTTGAAAAAACAAAGTTGATGATGGTAGGGCAAAGACGAAACGTCGGTTTGAAAATCTGATAACACCATCTTGAAGACGGGAAAAAGTAGCAATGAGAATGTGTAATTTGTTTTGTTACCTCTATCCAAATAGAGTAATAAGAAAATAAAACTGAAATCGCCAATATTCATTTTTTTCCAAAAATCTTCGGAAGAATTCGGAATTTTTCACATTTTATAGCTGCATTTTAATGAGCACCAAATTGCGCAACTTTGCCTCTATTTAACTGACTTCGCATCTCTTCTAGTTTCCGAGATTCCAATGATGAGGTTCAAATTTGGGACACCCTTACGGGCGTAGTATATAATCGGGCTGGGATTTTATTTTTTTCTGGCATGCCGTGGGGTAAAAGGGGTTATGAATGTGAATTATTACCTGATGACCTTGAAGAAAGGAACAATTTTGAGGCACTGTTCGTCAATTTCCTCTGTAATTAGCACTGTTAGCCAAGCTAACAAATTACCAGCGAAATTGGAAAAATTGGTTGTCACCTCTTCGAAGGGCATAGAACAATCTCTCGCAAACATAGTCAGTGAAATGAAGAATAAATGAGTCATCGAGCGATCCGATAGTCCCTGGTCCTCTGCAGTCTGGTGAAAGAAGAAAAAACAACAACGTGACGAAGAAGTAGAGTTATTGAAAATAGACGACACGCTGACTGGTTTTACGATTTTCTCTCGATTCAAAGAGTGGATACTGGCAGGTAGAACTGGCTCAGGAAGATCGAGAAAAGTAAGCTTTCATTTTCTGCTCAGGATTGTGGCAGTTCACTGTTAAAAGAACTGACATGGAAGACATGTCTGGTGTATCTCGACGACATAATTGTGGTTGACAGATTGTTCGAGGAACACGTGAAAAATCTGGAGGAGGTGTTTCTGCGACTGAGAAGCCCCGGACTGAAATTGAGCCCCAAGAAATGCCATCTGTTCAAAAAAAAGTACGATATCTCGGCCACTTAGTTTCTGGGGAAGAAGTAGCGGTAGAACAGAAGATCAAATCTGTAAAATAAGGCCAATTTGGAAAGACATACACCAGCTCCGAAGTTTTCTTGGTTTGTGCAGCACCTACTACCGGAAATGGAGAAACTATTCATAGATTCGAAAACAGGATTACTCATAGATGCAAAATCAGCAATAAAATTGCCACTTCCCGTTTTCACGTACGGTTTCTTGATATTGATGGAATTGGTATCCATGGATTTGTCTCGATGTCAAGAAACATAATTAAGTAGTTTCTGATGATAACTTGCTACATGAGGTTAATTTCATTATTGAAGGAGTTATCCAATCATGCAGGTACTCAAATGAGATGAATGTTGATAAACATGTCAGATATGGAAAGCAGAATATGTCTGTCGTTGAAATATGTGATGAAATCGTCATAATATGTAGTTGAAACATCGAAAAATTAAATTACGTAAATTTTTTCCAGTATGCACGGGATCGATCTCACCCTCCAGCTGAGATGCTAGTGAGTTCGTAGGTCGACTCACCATCAGTTGAGCTGATAAACATGTACTTGATCAAAGTAGTTGACAATATAAATACTTAGTAGAATACCGACGTGAATTCGAAGAATTCGGTAAACGTTTGCAAGACTGAGTAGATACGTACAATTTTATGAAAAACAGGAATATGTGTCGTTAACTTTGATACGGAAAGCAAGCATCGACAGCAAATGTATCAAATATCATCAGCTTTCCATAAAAAAGATAAAAAAATGTAAAGAAAAACATAAAAAAATGTAATTTTCAGAATTTTGAAATTATATCTTTTTCATATTTGGATATGGAGAGCAAGTTCATCAACAAAAATATTATCAAATATAAATTAACTTTCGATAAAGAACGTGAAAAATGCAGGTCAATTATGAGAATAAAAAATTAAAGGAAATTTTTTCATCATTCATACAGTAAATTCGGAAAATTCACGCCGTCGTTATTTTAGGATATGGAGAGCAAGTTCATTGAAGAAAAATGTATAAAATATCAAATTTTTATAATGAATATCGAAAGCACAACTCGAATATGAAAAAATATTCAAAAGAAAATTTTTCAGGATATGGGGAGCAAGTTTAATTTGAAAAAGGGTCGAATGTTATCAACTTTTGATAAAAATATGGAAAATGTAGGGTAAGGTTGCCTAAGTCGTACCCCCTAAGGAAAAATTACTGTAGTCATCAAAATAATATAATGAAACAAAATATTTTGCGTCTATTCTATGTTTATTTATTCAACTATTAACTATCATTAATAAAAATGAAAAATCTTCCATTTGAACATTTTCCAAAAAAGTTACTTTGGTACGATCAAGGCACCCGGTTTCCTAATTCGTACCACTTGTATCCTAAGTCGTACCTATCAAAATCCATCAGGTTTAAACACACATGTCACACACATATTCTTTAATTTTTCCCTCTACGCCAGCAAATAGCTCGTGTACCCATGCTTTACATTTTGTAAACTGTATCATGTTTTCTTGAAGATCTTGCTCACATAGATGACAACACCACGTTTCTTTCTCTTTTGTTTGTTTATTCTTGTTACATTTTTCCTGTATCTATTTTTTTTGTATTTTTCCTTTTATTTACTTCTTTGGCTTCTATTTCGTTTTTATAGGGACTTGAGGTTAATTCCATTGTCGGCTTGGTTCCTTTTTTAATTTTTTTGATAACTGTTTTTCTACAGTGGATAGGGGATAAAGCATTCAAGTAAGACTTTACATTTTGTTGACAATTAATTCCATCAACTATTGCAGTATTCTTTCCAGGTGCAGATTCTTGGAATATTCTTGAAGTTCCAGGTTGAGGACTAAGTGGTGTTGCAACTCTAGTAGACAGTGTTAGTTTTGTTGGCGTCGTCACGACTTCGCTGGGGGGTGATGCAACTCTGCAATTGGTGGCGTTACGACTCTGGGTGGCGACGATACTCTGGATGGCGACAAAACTCTGGATGACAACGCAAGCCTGACCGGTGGAAATGTAATTTTGGGTAGCGTTGTTGCTTCGGTTGAATCAGTGTATTCTTGGTCGGATTGCTCAATAATATGTATAGATGCTACAAAGTTCTCTTCTTTGATTATATTTCTATTACATGGCCACAAGCCTGTTGCTTTGAAACCATTCAGTGCTATGTCCATACGAACTGATCTAGGGTATGCAGGAGTTCTGCTATGTTAGCTTGTTTTATTACACAGCCGGATTTGAGCGTAACCAAGAAGATGCCACTTCATTGAAACTGTTCTTCAGTGATTCAAAGAAAGATCTGTCCAACAGCTGCAGACGATGTGTCGTGTGAGCAGGAAATGAAAGCATGATTATACCATAATCACGAACCAGCTGAATTGCTTCTAAATTTTTTGTATGTGTGCTATGACCATCTAGTAAGATTAGAATATGTTTTTGGTCTCTTTTTTCTAATTTCGTACATTTTATTGAGTGTTCCAACCACTGGACAAACAGTTATGTTGTTATCCATCCATTCTTCGAGCATCCAAATGCTGTGTTTGGCGGCTTCATTCATTCTTTTGCGCTCAAATATCAACATAAGTGGTATGAATATACCTGTCGTAGTTAAGCCTCTCTCTCCGCTTGTGATAGCACCCACTTAGTGTTTGCCTTTTGAGCAATGATTTTGGAAGGTTTATGCATGGTGGATAATGCAGTTTCATCCACATTGTATGTTTGGCATGAAGTAAACTTGTGTTTATCTAGTATTTTTTCGTACTTATCAAAAAACTCATTAACACGCTCTTTATTAAACCCCTTACTTCTTGCCATCGACATTGCTTCCGGAACATAAATCTGTAAAACCATTTTTTGCCAGCTATTTTCTTTTCCTTATTGAAGCGGTGTGGCAGTTGACATTTCTCAGCAAGTTGGTAAGCAAGCAAGCTTTCTCACTTCACTAATAGTTAGTCCAAAGAAGCAAGACTCCAAATTATTTATATGCCGTGCTAATTCATTTTCCATTTCTGCTGTCATATCATTAGGTCTTCCAAATTTTGTTGTTTTATTCAAACTCTTCAAATGACGCCGTAGTGTAGGCTTTGGTATGTTGAATCTTCTACATGCTTCATTGAATCCAATCTCACCATATTTTTTATCGATGCCTGAGTCGTACGGGTACGATTTACGAATCATTCACAGGTACGACTTACGCAACGACACCTTCAAAGTTTCAAACTACAACTACTGGCGTCGCAGGCTTTAATTGCAACCCCTTGAGGTTGGTGAGATACCGGCTGCTTTAATCAACTGTCAGGTTTTTAGTAATGATTTATAGAAGTCAAAGAAGTACTGATAGTACAATTCCTGTTTTTATTGAAATTAACTTATTTGGCAGGGAAATTCAATATAATGCAGGACCTGCCTGGATAAAAAAATAGTAACTAGTAACTTCTATCAAACCCTGAAGTAAACTAATGATCGAGGAAACAAGTTCTGCTTGTTAAGCGGGGTTCCCGGTACGTTGAATTCTCTAGATGGATAACGGACGTTACATACGTGTGCCAATCAAGTGAATCAAGACTCTTATCAAGTTTCTCTATATATATATATATATATATATATATATATATATATATATATATATATATATACATATATATATATATATATATATATATATATATATATATATATATATATATATATATATATATACATATATATACATATATATATATATATATATATATATATATATATATATATATATATGAAAACTAAAAGTTCGGGTTGAACCGCGTCTAGAATTTGTTGAAATTCGACGTTTCGGCTACGATTTTGGAGCCATTTTCAAGAACTGAAATAGATATACATATATATACATATACATATATATATATATATATATATATGTGTATATATATATATATATATATATATATATATATATATATATATATATATATATATATATATATATATATATATATATATCATATATATATCATTATATTATCCATCTAGAGAATTCAACGTACCGGGAACCCCGCTTAACAAGAAGTTGAATTTCCGTGGGGATGCAGTCAGGTGAAGGGCTATTTTAAGCAAACTCTTATATATATATTATATTTCTATAAAATGGAAATGATGACCCTTACACGGGGTGTTCAGCTTTTTCTCTGGGAGGGTCCTAATTTTTTTCCAAGCATTGTTATCAGTTTTTCGGTTTCTACATGAGAAATAAAAAGTACTTAAAGTACTTTTTTTTTTTTAGAAATTATTGATCATTTTCGAAATTTTTAGCTGAATGATTGTGTGAAAATATTGTACGTTGGTGACTCTCTCAAACGAGGAAAGTTGTTTTTCGCACACTGTAAATAACTGGTCGACATATAGTTTGAGAGAATCACCAACGTAAAATATTTGACTAAAAATTAATTTTAATGATACACAACTTTATAATTTCGAGTAGGTATTATGAGTGACGAATTTTGAAAAAAAGTTGTCATGCTAAAAATCTCAAAAACCGTCAATATTCCTTATAAAAGATTCACATAAGTACATTCCATTTCTCACGCAGAAACCTAAAAACATAAGACAAACAAGTTTCCATAAAAAAAAACAAAGTTCCCCCCTGCCCCTCCCTGTCAAAAACTGTTAGTGCCATCATTTAAATTTTGTAGGTCTCAGAAAATAGTATCGTTTTGCTGATAAAATCATCCATCTATCTATGACCATTATGGTGACATCGAAAGACTGCGCCCTTGTTACAAAACCCTGTATATTTTTGTAAATTATTTCTATAACTCGTTAATCTCGATCACTCATCTGTTTCAGATAATGTTGCTTTGCGAGGTGAAAGATTGGAACTTTTAGTAAATAAAGCAGACAATTTGAATAATGGGGTAAGTATGCTTGTAATAGTTTTACTGATTGCTGTTTTTATCGATTGTAAAAAAGCAGTTTCTTCCATTCAATATATGAAAATTGGTGAGAAGGATACTCCATCTATTCATGTATTTTACAAACTCAGTGCATTTTTTGCTTTATCTTCTTGTGAAAACTATATTTTTTATTAGTTAATATTAAATTATTGTTAAAACTTGCCATTGCACTTAAATATATTTCTATCCCTTCCATTGTCAAATTGTCTGCCAAATGATATCTGATTCGATAATGTTTTTACAGTGCTACTACTTCCTTATGCAAATGGCTATGTAGCTACACCCTCGTTGTATATTAGAAATGAATGTTCCCACTACAACTATCGCTTCTTTGCTACAAGAATAAACGATTTCAGTGATATATTTCATTTGATTTCTCTTATTTTCTATTTATATTGTACATCACTATATTTTCTTCAAAATTGATTATACCATGTTTCAGTGTTTGGTCGATACTTTCCGGTTACCCTGATCAGTTCCCATTTTTTCTAGGTTTTAATTAAAATGAAGTTACCTCGAGTAAAACACAAGTCATCAACCCCTTCATCAATAAGGTCCACATTCGTTATCCTGATTACGAACAACATTCTCGATTCAGTTTAAAGTTTTCTACACTAGGAATAACCTCTAACACCATTTCGAAGAGAGTTTGGAGCTGCAAGGCATTGATGCTAGTTCATTCAAAGTGAATTGCATCCAACAAAACCATTCATCTGCTGAAATCATCATGATGGAAGATTCCAATGTACATAACGCTGCGTGGCTCGTCAGGCTGAGTCCTTCTCTATCATGTATAGTTCAGAACAGCTGATTTTATCACGAACTTCTTACAGAATAGATTTTATGCTTCACTTGGGAACTCCGATGGCAACTTCTTATCTTACTTTCTTTTTCTGCACCATCGAGCAGCATAATACCGCCCGTCTCATATGGCATTACAACTCAGTCGACTGGGAGGGTTTTCGCATGTTTTTCTCGTCTTCCAAAAGGCAGTAAACCATTGATGACCCAAAAATTGAAGTCGTGAGAGCAGAGCAGCTCATATTGATGTTAGAAATATATACAAGTTAACAGTGGAATTATTGAAGGAGGGTCATAAAGCCAAAATATGACTAAACTCGTATTCTACCCTGGGTTAATTTCGGAAAAATCCCCAGAATATTATTTTTTTTGTCAAGCAGGGCGGATACAGGGCACATTACAAGAGGCGCAAGTTGTATGGGTCACAAAGTATATACGTATCGTTCGATTCCAAACCGTTCTTTAGCATAACAATTAGCGTGCTTAGCCATGCCAGTCTTTGCACCTCCTTTAATGATTCACTTGTAGCTAAGCTCCGTAGATGATCATAGGCCTCACCATCATTGTATACATCCATTTCGGTGTTCTGCGTACCATCAGTGAGCTAGTTGACTTGCTGGCTATCGTTTTTACGTGACTGTTTCAGAGTAGTTTGAAGTCTAGGTTTTGTCCTGATTACTTCCCCTTCTGGCTCCTGCCCCCATTCTAGATCAACTTCATCTAGGCCTGGGCGTAAGGACTCATGAAAGGTACCGAGGAATCACTCTTCTTCTCGTTGGAGGCACCACTGTGATTTTGGTTGAGTTTATTCTCAGCACAAGTCCCTGGTTATTTCAATCCTTGTTTCAGTGAGATCGCGAAGGGTTCTTTCAAATTTGCATATATTCATACAAATAATTCCGTGATCAGTTAATGTACCAAGAATTTCGCCCTCCATGAGGTTCCACATGAAGAGTGATAGTATTCATCCCTGTGGACAACCTTGGGTTGTGCTAATCTGATTGCTGATATTCTCTAATTGAATTTTCGCGATTTTTATGGTCTGTATTTGGCACATCAATTTCGATGTGGTCCTATTCACTCCCGTATTCGTTCGTCAATGCTCTTCACACAAAGAAATAATAGTAGAATACTAACTTGTAATTACTGTTTAGATTGATAATTGAGGAGTTCAACTGGATATTTTGAATCAGACCCATCTAATGCAAAATCAAAAATCGTTATCAACATTTCTGTGATTTACAATTTAACTACACAACTCTTTTCCAACTTCAAATAATCTCTTAAACATTTTCTCATATCTACCATAGAATTTTCATCAGGTACTCCTCAAATATCAAATTCAGAAGTTAATTATACTTCATCAAAGCGCTCTACATGAAATATCCCTTCCCAAAGTCTTAAATTCACCAAGTTCAATTCAAATTGAAAAAAAAACAAAAATTCAAACTTTTTAAATTTTCTCCAACAGAATAAGCATTAATAATTTTTTTTACTAGAGAACACAAGAAATATAAATACTAGGTTAGGTTAGGTTTGAATGTGAGTGGACGTATCCCTATGTTTATATTTCTCTCAGTATATTTACCTCTTAACCAAATTGATGAGTATATTGGGAAAACAATTTGCCAGATTCTCTGGCATCACTATTTTATTGGCAAATACGGAAAATCTAGTTCGTTGCAGGGCATTTGCATGAAATATGTCTGCATTCTATGCTAGGCTGATTTCAGAATGTGATATTGAGTTTGCAGTGGCCAGCTAGCAAGCTTGGGGCAGGTCTACACTATGCGTATTCAGCAGATGCGTATTTCGGCTGCGTATTGTAACGATTTCGAAACCGGCCCCGAGACCGGCCCTGATCTAATTAATTATGCACCCTCGTTCAACGACGACAGCATATCTGCTGGCCCACGAATCGCCGAGAACAAGCTGGAATAAAATCGATCGCTTTGATACTGTTCGAAAAGCCATCTAGATGAAATGTTCTATACTCCCGAGTAATCGAGAGTCGGATGGAATCTGCTTGGGAGTATATAAGTCATAGTCAGAGATAGCCACGGGGAGTTACGAATATAATAGTTACAGAGTTCACAGATAGAGACTGACCCAGTAATAAATAAATTAGTGAAGTAAATGTTTTAGTGAATAATTGTTTTAAATAGTGTTTTAAATAAACTAGGAAAATTAGTTAGTGCAGTTTTACAACATTTGTTGTCAGAAGTTGGATGTTTAAAATAAGTGTTCATCGCGTTGAAAAACTGATAGACATTTATCACGCCTAATAGACAGTTAGTGACCCGTTGAACTTTTGAGTGCAAAGTGGATAGTTTTGCTCGTCGCGGGACAATAAACTGAAAACTTTTTGTGTGAAATAAATTATAGACTGATATTTGGGTTAAAAACAAAGACAAAATGCTTCCGAGGAGAGTTCACCTGGTTGACCTTAAAGTTAGTGAATTGAAGCAAGAGTTAGAGGAGCGGTAGTTAGAAACAACTGGAAATAAGGCCGTACTCCAGAAAAGACTTGCACATGGACTGATTGAAGAAGGAGAAGACCCCGAAACGTTCTTATTCGAAGTTTCTGTAATTTATTTTAGTTCCATAATGAATAAACTTGATGAGACCACGAAATCCTTGGAAGATAAATTTCTGGAAAATTCGGATAGTCTGAAGGAGGAACTTCGACAAAATTCCGTGAGTTCGAAGGAGGAACTTCAACAAAATTCGGTGAGTCTGGAAGATACATTTCTTCAAAATTCAAAGAATCTGGAGGAAAAGCTTCTAGAAAATTCGAAAAATCTAGAAGAAAAGCTTCATGAAAATTCGAAGAATCTAGAGGAAAAGCTTGAAGAAAATTCGAAAAATTTAGAAGTGAAGCTTCTCGAAAACTCGGAGAATTTGAGAGAAGAGCTTCTAGAAAATTCGAGAAGCTTGAAGGAAGAAGTTTGCAGTGTAGCGAATCGGTTGGAAGGAAGAATGGGAACTGTTGAAACAGAGATGGAGAAAATCAAAGATGACATGGAGGAACAAATAAAAAAAAATCAAGGAAAAATTCAGTGAATTGGAAAACCGAATGGATTCTGTGCACACCCCTGGAATTTCCAACAGAAATTCAATGCCGGATCCGAGTACGAACTTGGAGGAAGATCAAAAAGACGTAAAAGATTTTAAGGTCAGTACGGAACCTGGAAAACTCGCATTGAAACCGCCTCAGTTCGACGGAAACACTCCATGGTCAAACTACCGCCGACAATTCGAAGCTGCTGCCAAAGCAAATGGATGGAATGCTGGGGAAAAAGCTTTAGCATTGACACTGACATTGCGTGGCGAAGCAACGAATATCTTACAAACCCTCACCGAGCGAGAACTAGAGGACTATAATGAGCTGGTGAAACATCTGGAATTACGGTATGGCCAGATTCGCCTGAAATACGTGTACCATCTACAGTTGAAAAATCGAAACCAGAAAGAGGGCGAATCCTTACAGGAATTCGAAGCTGATATTGCACGCTTAGTTCGCCTGGCATACCCAGCCACACCGAATAACGTAATGGAGCGATTAGCGGTTTATGCATTCTTGGATGGACTTCGCGATCAAGAAATCAGGCAAGCATTGATATTAGCACGTCCAATTGATCTCGTAGACGCACTGACACGCGCTTTGGAATTTGAGGGTGCGAAACAATACTGCAAAAGCCAGAACAACATCCGAATGGCTGAGGAAGACCCACAGGAGCCCGCTAATATCGAGGCTGTCGTGAGAAAAGTGCTGAAGGAAGGTATGCCTGAGAGAGAAGACTGATACGATGCCGAAATTGTAGAGAACTTGGGCACGTGCGTAGCAAATGTCCAACATTGAAAAAATCGACATCAACGATGAAGGTCAAGAAGAAGCAACCGTCAGCCCGTATCCAACAAGCCCCAGTTAACAATGCATATGTCGCTGTACTTCAAAGACAAGACAAAGGGGTCTTTGTAGACGGTCTCATTAACAACGAGCCTCGCACCATGCTCCTTGATACGGGTGCGACTAGGACAATCCTTGGGCCTACTTTTGCTAAAACACCGGCAAGAATTGAATCGTCGAATTGGAAGCTACGCACAGCAACTGGAGAGCCGGCAACTGTGTATGGTGAACTTCCGATTGAATTGACTTTGGGCAGTACTAAACTGAAACACCGGGCTCTAGTAGCGGATATCGAGGATGATGCAATCATAGGTATGGACATCATGAACTCCAGAGGGTTCGAGTTGAATTTCAGAGACGGTGTCCTACGAGTGAACGGAGAAGAGCTGGTACTTCACGGGAGAAGTGAAGAAATGATTCGTGTTCTGCTGGCTGAAGATGTGAGCGTACCGGAGAGGGCTGAAACCATTTTGGAGGCTCGCCTGGATGGAGGAGCGAGCAATGGAAACGTGGTGATGTTCGAGCCCAAGCTCCATGATGAGAAAATTGGACGAGGAAACTAGGAAAGACCTTGTTGCGAGTTGATAAATTTGTGCCGGTAAAGGTAATGAAAGTCAATAATTATTTCCCTGTGACTTTGAAGAAAGGAACAATTCTGGGGCACTGCTCGTCAATTTCCTCTGTGATAAGGAGTGTACGCGGCACTGTTAGTCAAGCCAGTAACATGCCAGCAGAATTGGAGAAGTTGGTTGCCATCTCATCCAAAGACCTAGGACCCGCACAGCAACCCAAACTGAGAGAATTAATTAGGCAGTATCAGGACATCTTCGATACCGGAGTGGGCAGAGGTGGTAGAACAAAGGTGGTTCAGCACAAAATTGACACTGGAAATGCCCGACCAATCCGGCAATCAGCCAAAAGACTTCCTCTCGCCAAAAAGGAAGAGGCTGACAACATAGTCTGTGATATGGAGAAAGACGGAGTCATCGTGCCATCCGACAGTCCTTGGTCCTCTCCAGTAGTACTGGTAAAGAAGAAAGTTGGTTCAACTTGGTTTTGCGTTGATTATCGTCAACTTAACAACGTGACGAAAAAGGACAGTTATCCTCTACCAAGAATAGACGACACGCTAGACACGCTGGCTGGATCTATCTACCAAGAATAGACGACACGCTAGACACGCTGGCTGGATCTACGATTTTCTCGACCTCAGATTTGAAGAGCGGATACTGGCAGGTAGAACTGGCCCAGGAAGATCGAGAAAAGACAGCCTTCACCGTCGGTTCAGGTTTGTGGCAGTTCACAGTTATGCCATTCGGGCTCTGCAATGCACCAGCCACATATGAAAGATTGATGGAGACGGTCCTGAAGGGACTCTCATGGAAGACGTGTCTGGTGTATCTTGACGACATTATTGTGGTCGGCAGAACGTTCAACGAAAACTTGGAGGTCAGAGAAACATCTACTATCTGGTTACCAAGAAGCGTTCTCGAGATAAGCCGTCTTATGAAGATGTTTGGAAGAGCCTTATGAGATTGAGAGACACGATGCTGGACCAGAGTATTGTGGACTTGGCAATCCCAAAATTGGCCTGTGGGCTTGATGGGCTGGACTGGAAAGTTATATGGAGCATGTTTGAGACAATATTCAGATCCAGCGGCATCAACATTCTGGTGTGCTGCAACCATCATCCTCGACCCAAGTTGAAGACTGGAGTGCTACTTCCATCGAACGTCCAGGTTCAGATATGGAGAATCTTGCAGATACCTTCACACTCCAAGAATGACGTTTCGGGGCGAAACGTTTTTAAGAAGGGGGCAATGTAACGATTTCGAGACCGGCCCCGAGACCGGCCCTGATCCAATTAATTATGCACCCTCGTTCAACTACGACAGCATATCTGCTGGCCCACGAATCGCCGAGAACAAGCTGGAATAAAATCGATCGCTTCGATACTGTTCGAAGAGCCATCTAGATGAAATGTTCTATACTCCCGAATAATCGAGAGTCGTGGATGGAATCTGCTTGGGAGTATATAAGTCATAGTCAGAGATAGCCACGGGGAGTTACGAATATAATAGTTCCAGAGTTCACAGATAGAGACTGACACAGTAATAAATAAATTAGTGAAGTAAATGTTTTAGTGAATAATTGTTTTAAATAGTGTTTTAAATAAATTAGGAAAATAAGTTAGTGCAGTTTTACTACAGTATTTTCGGCAAGAGAGTTGTTGCGTACACATTGTGCAAATTTTCGGCCTCTATGTGCGGAAGCGTACGATGCGATTTGAGGTCGTTTCCCATTTTGTGTCAAACGTAATCCAACAGGTGGTGCCGTCCGAAAAGATCAAAACAGAATCGAATAGTTGCATTCACCAGGGTTTTTAGACATCTTAGTTGCAGCTAACTTTTTTTTATAGATGGGTTGAATTGTCAGTAGTGATACCACGTCTTTTACTTCGGAACTAAACTGAATTAATTTAAGAACTTGTGTTTTCTCCAAGCAATTCAGTTTCGTTCAGAAACCTTTATGCAATAAACTTGTCCGTATCGAACATTTGCACAAATTTTGACCCGGGCGCGCTGCAAATACAATACCAATCCTCACACTGTGGACGCCAGCCCCTGACTGCACGTGTTTTGTATCAACGAATCGGTTAATTGCGCTCGGGACCAGCATACGGAGGTACGTAGTTTCGGCGGTATACTGCGTGGTTGTGTATTCTACGCATATTCGTGAATGTTTCAATTTCAAACAATGTGTTGTCATCTTGCCGAAATAGTGTAGACCCGCACTTACTATAACTGAGAGAGATGTGCTCTCCTGAGTTCCAGTAGTTTGTCAGTGTTCTGTTGCTTCCTTCTGCATGCGTTGAATGTTTTGGATTTGACTAGGCCCAAACTGCGCAAACTAGGGTATCACCATAGTGATGCACTAGTCTGTTCAAGGTGTCTCTGCCGTTCCATACTGCTCTAGATTTACAGCAGTTTGATTCAAGCTCTTCCAGGGCTTGTACACATTTCATCGACATATAACTCTTCCTGGAATATCGTAGAAATCAGCGCTTCACTAATGGGTGCCTCCACAGTTGTGGAGCCATCAATATACCAACATTCATTCTCCCTACATAATCAGATTCGTTCCGACCTAGTCTTTTCTTTCAGGAAAGAGAATGTCTGAGTATTCCCAGAATGTTGTGAGCTATTACGCCCTTCAGCATATTAGTGCTCCTTATGACACATGCTGTACGTTGCCCATTTTGCCTCTTTCTCCAGAATTACGTGAACAGGAAGTCATCCCAGAAGGGATTCCATTGTTGCCGTTGGCGTGGACCCCATGACCCCTGTCATTATTTGGCAGGCTTGTCTCTGTAGTCCGCCTGGAACATTTTTGTTGGCTTTCGCTCCACCAGACTACAGATCCATACGTGATCTTTGGCCGCATAACAAAAATTTTGCAACATGTCCATAATAATACCCTAGCCTTTCGAATATGCCTTTCCAGATGCGAGTTTCAGTTCAGCTTTTTATTCAGGGGGACTGCTTTTTATCAGTGGCAAAAGTTATTGCGGGGGTTAATGGACATTTCCTTCCTATCACACCAATTATATATGGTTTTCAATATACCCTGAAGAATGTAGGAATTCTCCTGTTCGTATCTATTACTAAGAGCAGATCGACCTACCAGAGCGAGAGTATGGCCAGCAGGTCATCTATCAGAAGTAACCACAGCAGACGGGAGAGAACCCACCCTTCCCACTTGGGGACAGCAACTCTTTTGAAGCTGACACTCTCTTCTGTAGAGAGGTCGTTATTGTTGTTTTGAAGTAAAGTTCTTCTCCAGTCACATAGTATTAGTTCAATTTCTCTAGAGACAGTGATAGTACATTCTAAATTTACACCATGAAAAATATTTAAATATTTCTCATGTGGAACTAGAGTACTTGACGAAAGGCAATAAATTTCAAAACAAAATTTGATTATAAAAATAATTATTTCTGTTCGACGTTTGCCGACAATCCTATTGCATAGGAAAATTTGCGAAAGGCTGGATTATTTTTATAATCAAATTTTGTTTTGATAGTACATTGTTAAACGCTCCTTCTATGCCCAGAAACGTAGCAACTGCTCCCTCCTGGGACTCCAGGGTGTTGATTTGCTAGCCTGGCAGGCATACTGGTGAATATTGAAGGGTGCCTCGTTAGTACACTACACCTTAGGTGCCAATCCAGTATTTGTCCCATACTTATCAGTAAAAAGGATGCCAGAATGATAAACCCGAGCGATATCTATTTATCTATCTTTCATGCTAGACTTGGTCTAAATAGTCTAGAACAAGTGTTAGTAATGTTCCAGTCCGCTTTGTACCGGAATTAGATATATGCCATCCTCTCCTGGCGATTTATGTGGGTGCAAAGACTTTACCGCCCATGATATCGCCCGTGGAATAATTCTTATTAGACTGTGAGATCGTTTTTTCCTGTCTATATTTACGACTGAAGGTCGTTTGTCCAGGATCAGGGATGTTGTCTAGGAGGTGGGTTTTACCTAAATGTTTCATTCCTGGAGGGCGTGAAGGAGCCGTCTGGATGTTTAAGTGATTCCAGCTCCTGTATCGTCTCTCTCGATAGAATCTTATGGATACTGGCTCCGCTTGATGTGTTACACACATTTTCGCAGAACCGTTCCCATGATTCATGTTTTGTTTTTCGAATTTTTTTATATGGGTTTAATGGGTAAGAGCGAACCCATAGTCTTCTCATTCAACTGTCTCTTCATTTCGTTTGAATGACCGTCGATATTTTTTTCGTGATGTATAGATTTTTGTTCCACAGGAAGCATTTCTGTTGTCCCTTTTCTCCCTCAGTGGAAAGTTTTCCTGGTATGCTGTGATAAGTGCTGTTTGTAGATGTATCTATGTGATCACGACTGTTTGTTGCGGTCAACTCGTTTTGGAGGTGGTTCTTTGGGGAGGTTCTGCTACCTTGTATACAAAGATTACTTTAATACTTGATTCCAAACATTTTAAAAGAATATGATTTCATTTATCTAAATTAGTTGGGCGACAGGTTTTGCCACCGTTCTTCCTAGAGATAGCATAAAAGTTGTAGGTTCGCAAAAGTCATGATGGTAGAGCGCTAGTCTATCAGAGGAACGTGGGTTCGATTCCCAGCATGGTCACTGGTCTCGTGCTAGGAATCGCACGTTAAAACATAAGACCTCGTTAATCCTTAGCCCGCACAAGTTTCGACTTCTGAGGGATGTTGTTCGTAGGGGGATGACAGCTGGTTAACAGAAAAAACAATTTTAAAACAATTTTAATTTTAAAAAGACTCTATTGATTCTGACTGTCAGTATCCCCATCTTTTTTGTTCAAGAGTAAGTTTTCAGCTTCACGTTTATGTAACTCCATTCGTTGCCTCAATACTTTTCTTATGTATTTCTTTTTCATCTCGTACAATTTTTTTTCGATGAATCATAGTCTAAAAAAAATGTTACATGTTGAAGTACCAGGATCATCTAGTTGATATATACTATAATAAGTATATCTTCTTATCCCTTTATTTGAGACTTTGGAAACAGTGAAAATGTTGAAAACAAACAAAACAAATGAGTTTACAGTAGAGAGTAATCCATTATAAATGTGTTCTTCTAAACATGTATATAGTATAGACAACATCTACGTGATGAAAGCCTTCTCATAATATACGCGGTAAATAAATTTCCCGAACCTGAACCCAATTGAAATCATTTCTGCATATATAGGTACACTAAATAATTCATTCAATTTACTCACCTTCTTATTTATTTTGAATATCTATCTTCACCTATTTGGACAAAACCAACACGTATTAAAGACACGGGTTTAGCGGGATTTTCGTTGTTCGTCAAACAATTCACAATTCACCACACGTGACCACTTCCAAAATGGATGCGTAGTATAGTACTCGTACTCGTAGCTCGTAATAGCACTAGTAGCACTCGTAGTCGTCGTAGTACGAAGACGGTAGACCACGTGACCACGATGATATAACGGTACAGATGACGAGATCTGTAATTGGTCATAATAATGGCGGGAAGTTTAAATGACAATGTTGTGTCGTGACTGATTGAAAGAAGATAGAAGAATAGAGACGAGTCACTATTATTCTTCCACATGTTTCAGAGACCCGATAGTCGAACTCAGTATATTTATTTTTTTCATCCAAATGAGTCATCGGCAGAAAATCTTCAATATCGGCTGAAGATATCTTGCTGGGTGGTGTGGTGCACTCTAACACGTTTGTTGATGGGGTTATGTACTCACGTAGCGTTGTGACAGCACCCGGCATCAGCCTATGGCTACCATCTCTTCTATTGGTGTTTATGCGCTCTGATACGTGTTTCGATGGGTTTATGTGCCACGACTGCGCACTACTACGGCCATCAGCTGATATCTGCTGTATTTATGCACTGAAACGCGCTCTTGCACATCTTTTGATTGAATTATGTTCCCACGATTGGTTGTTGATTGCCCAAGAGTCGGTAACACAGGTTCAATAATTCTTGATAGACGTGAAGTTATTCTACATAGCTCACATCTACGCTAGGAATCAGATTGTTCAAAAAAATTGTTTTAAAATTGTTTTTTCCGTTAACCAGCTGTCATCCCCCTACGAACGACAGCCCTCAGAAGTCGAAACTTGTGCGAGCTAAGGATTAACGAGGTCTTACCTTTTAACGTGCGATTCCTAGCTGATGTAGCAATCTTGTAGAAGAATACTTGGACGTCTGAAGGTGCACCCTGACACGTGAAGTAGAAGTTATGTAACCGCCATTTTAAAATTGGGCTAAGGTCAATAACTGATACAGTATTCATTGGCAGCCGTGTAGTTGGGTATACCAGGCGCCAGGGGTCAAAATACTCTTCTCTCCACACGTCCCCAATGAATTGAATATATGAAGTGAGCATTCGAACAAGAAAAGCTATTTTACCTAATGAACATGGAATTACATCCAACATCTATTTGTGTAATGTTCCTCAAGGTAAATACTATTGCAAGTATTATAATTATTATCAATGCTAGGATAGGCCAGACAACATTAGAGTCATTCTGTCCCACTCAACGAATAATAACACCCAGCGCTCAAAAATAAGCATGAATTCGAACAGAGTTTGCCGGAGAGATTCATATGAATGATACTAATAATTTCGACCGAAGTCGAAAAACACTTCTCCCCACACATTCCCACAAATGGTCATTCACAACCAGATGGGGAATAATATTCAATTATTGATTACAATTAGCTCTTGCAATAGTGTCCTCCTTCAGGAACATTGCACAAACAGATGTCAGATGTAATTCAATGTCCGTAAGGGAAAGTAGTTGTTTTCTGTCAAATTTTCCACTATGTGGGAATGTGTGGAGAGAAAGGGATTTCGACTAAGACGAAATCATTTGTTTCATTTATTTTGAACTCTCCTGGCACACTTGAACCTGGTTCGAATTCATGCATTCACTTTTCCTGAAATCTGTGTTGCCGCCAAATGCTTCTTGCTGTTGAGCTTAGGGGGTTAGCATTCCTTGGTTGGGACAGTATAACTTTAATGTTGTCTGGCCTATATTACTAATGAAAAGTAAGAACCTTGATGTCATATATATGGAGGTCATTCCCAACTGATATCTTCAGGAAATATGGAGGCGATTGAATCAAATCCTGGAAAGCTCATGCTACAGAACAAAATAAAAAATGAATTAAAAATGTTGAATTTCTTTCCGTGTTCCGATCGAGTTGAAATTAAAATTAAACAATATTGTTTTCGCGTTAACAAAATGAAATGTCGATTCGATATCCTCAAGGAACGACAGATAGACATACAATATTTAAGGCAGGTCCTGTTCACTAATCAATTAACCTCGGCTTGTAAATAACGCTGGCTAACGGTTCAACCATGACTTTCAAGAAGGAATGAGAACTCACTATGGAATGAAATCGAACTTACGAGAGACATCTGAATGAGTCCCCTTATAGTCTCGATAGTACTAGAACACTTCAGGAGACGTTTTCTTTGATATCAGTATCACATTCGCTTTCTTCCATATATTGGGAAAAACGTTATTGAGCAAACAGTAATTTTATATGTCCGTTACAACAGTGCAATAACATTTTTATGTTTATCTCATCAACACCTACTGCATTGGTTTTAACAGATAATAGTAGTTCATAAACATCATTTTCGGTTGTCGCGAGAATGTGAACTTAGAGACATCCTTATTCAATGAATGATTAAAATAGAAGTCGAGGATATCACTGTCGCAACCATTGTTGTCTTCTTGCAAGGCAGAAATGAAGTAATTATTTATATCGTTGGGGGATGATAAATGATTTGGTATATCGCTAGAATTATTAGAGGTTATATCCAAATTTCGGAGTTATAATATTAATAATAATAATAATAATATATTTACCAATTTGAATGAAATGATACATAAATATTGTATAGAACAGTAAATATAGGTAACCCACAAAGGGATGAATCCCCGTGCGTTGGTATAGTATCTAAAAGTCTGTTACACATACACATAATACATATATACTTATCACACCAATACACACATACATGCACACATAAATTGTATATAAAACATATTTGAGGATAAAAAAAACAAAAAAAAAACAAAGAACTACCTACATAAGTGAACAGAGGCAGCATATATCACAGCAATATCAGTCATTATAAAATCTAATTGTATCATATTCATTCCTTCATTAAAGTGAATTTACAAGTGATAAGTATTGAAGTAAAACTGTACTAAACAAATTTTTATAATTTATTTAACAATATTCGACTAAAACATTGACTTCACTATTTCAAATTTATTTCTACTGTGTCAGTCTCTATCTGCGAACTCTCGAACTGTAACTGCGATTCTCTGTGACTCTATGACTATCCCTATCGCCCTCTGCTATCCAGCTTATATACTCGCGAGCAGATTCCATTTACGGTTCTCGATTGGTCGTGACTATAGAACGATTCATCTAGCTGGCTCTCTCTCGAAACTTCGGTTTCTTAGAACGTTCGCGTTTCTTCTACGCGGGACTCATGTGTTTGTCAGCGGAGAACTTGTTTACTTGTCGAGTGTGCATTATTAATTATATGATCAGGGCCGGTCTCGTTACAGTATTTTTCCTGTAAATTTGGCTGTGGATTCTTTCCACATGTTTCTGTTATTATTCAATTGGAAGTGTAGATAAACCTTCTTTTCTTTCTTGATAGTATGATTTACTTCATTTCTGAGTAATTGATATTTTTGCCAATTTTGTACATTTTAAGTAGTCTTGTACTTTCGTAACGATTTATCCCTGGGACCCATCATGAGTTTCAGCGTAGTCGTGAACTATCTTGCCTTTTTACGTGTCATTCTAACTGTTCTAACTGGGGCATGCTCGTCGAAGAGATAAGATTTTATCAAACGTTTCAATCTTTTGATCAATATCATCGGCTTCTAAAACTGAGTGAAAACTTGTGCGACTCCAATGAAGTGAAAATGCTTCTTGATTGAAGTTTCTGAAATCTCTGAATGTGTGAAGAGTTGGAAATAATTTTGTTTGACTTTTAGGAATACTACATGATCCGAAATCTCAGAGCAATCGATCAAAATCTGGGTTTTAATATTGAGGTTTTTTGACGCTATTTTCGAGTCAATTAACGTCGCGGTGGTTGAACAGTACCTAGTGGGTTGGCCAATGATTTGTTTGAGGCCATATGATTCGAACATATCCAATAATGTAACAACTGATGACGAATCAAGTTTTGAATAGTCGATGTTAATGTCCCCCCACATATAAGAGTAATTTTTTGTTGCCATATTATTGAACGTATTTTCTAATTGATCAATAAACGAGTTTTCTGACACACTTTTAGGCCTGTATATGGAGGACAATGCTATTTTTTTACCGTCTATATATAGTCATATCCAAATTTGTTCAAAATCAACGATATCCACATTTTTTATCGAACTGGTTTTAAATTTATGTTTGACATAAATTGCTACACCTCCCCTTCTTTTAGATATTCTGTATTTCCGATATAATTGATAACTTGGAGGTAGGACTGATTCACTTGCATTCTCCGGTTTGAGCAAAGTTTCCGATTTCGATACAGTTATTATATCAAATTTATCATAGAAGATATTTTTGAAACTTGCAAAATTTGATGTTATGGATTATTAATTAATGTGACAGAATTTCAAAGCCATATTCACTCCGGTAATTTGAAGATATAATAAAACTAATGATAACAAATTAGTGATGGAAATAATATATGTTTATACCGAGAACAGTAATATAGTTGAATTAATTTTATTGTAAGACATATTTATCCACTGATTGTTCTTTCCAATATCATAAGTAATAATAGTAATAATTAATTCAGATTATTGCGGGAATTCGAGCGTAGTATGGGTTGTTTCTCTATATTATAATTGTGACCCGTTTTTTTCATTGGGTTTCTGCTTTTTTTGGGGTATCTTCTGGTAGGTGGATGCTCGTTTTAAGTGTACCGCTTTAACTCGCAAATTGTTCAATATTCTTTATTGGTCTAGGATTTTCTTCTTCTCGTCCTATTATGTTTCGTGTTGGTGTGGATGGAACGCTGTTTGCTTTCTGTTCTATATCGCCAATACCTTCTAACTCTGCGAGCGTGAACTTTCGATGATTCACGACCAATTTGTTTCCCTTAATGAAACAGTATTTATTTTTTTGCCGTTCTTGATATATATGTTTTTTTCAGAACTTGTTACTCCTCTCTTTGTGTTCTTGTTAAGTCGTGGGTAACTGATATGTGAGTTTCTTTCAATTTTTTACAATTGCCGAGTATTTCTTTCTTCTTCAGATAGGATACTAAATAAATTCTGTTGGGACAGTCTTCCGTTTGCCCAGGCGGGTAACTGAACTCCCAGAAGATTTTTGGACTCCCAGAAGATTTTCGAACTCCCTTCAAATGTTTTGTGAAGTTTAAACAACACTCGACCCATTCCATCCAAAAACGACAATATTGTTCAAATTTTCGTTCAACTCCAAATATTCTACTTCGTTCTTCTCTTCCACTTTTGTTACTTTATATTTGAGATCTTCAATTTTCATCAAAATGCTGGCTTCGCTAGCCTCAATAGTATTTTTGAGTTCCGATTTGCAGTTTTTTATCTCGTCCAGAATTTGCCGTGCTATTCCTTCATTCATTGTTGATAATAAAGCGTGCAGTGTGTGATCACCTTAATGTAAATAACAAACAAATAGCGCAAATTCTTATTAAGCCGGGGATACATCTGAGAAACGTTGCCATTCGTTCGCATTCGCTGGTATTGCCATCAGTGCTGCTCGTTCGTAGTCAATCGCGGCAAGTTGCTTGGTACTGACCACATCAACGAAGTTTCTGCTCATTTCCATTTGCCAAAAACATTCACTAGCGTACCACTCATTCGTGAAGATTAGTTGATGGTGTAAACATCTCGTGCACGTGTTTATTTACTAGTTTTCAATAAAAAAGTGTATTTGTTTTATAGCTTCTCTGAAGTATGTAAAAATTCGAAAAAGTTCGAATATGTATGTATTCTGCTTAACAATTTAATACTTTGCAGAATGATGCCAAAATCTTCTCGAGACATTCTGGTGAAATTTTTAAATACGTAAAGTCACTTCTTTCTCTTCTTTTTTCCTTTTCGTCGCTTTATGATTTTATGTATAATGATGTACGAGGCACAGGCTACTATTAACTGATTTTCACTCATATTTTTTCCTTCACAAACGAAATCAACCTTTCTCGTCGAATTACAGCGAAGTACTACAAATTATTTTCGTCACTGCCACATTATGAACGCCTAACAACGTTCGCAAACATTCGCAACTCGGATTTCCTTTTGATCTTTTGAGTTTTACCGACAGGCGATGGAAAACGTTCGTTCGCATCGCTGGCCTTTCACCAAAAATTTATTCGTTGCAAATGACCGTCTACACTTCATGAACGAATGCAAACGTATGCATACGAATGCGAACGAATGGCAACGTTTCTCAGATGTATCCCCGGCTTTAGTTGAATGTAGAGTTTTTGCGCGCTGTTCTTTATGGGTGGAATATTGATGCTCAGAACTATTTAAATTAGATTGGTACATACAGTTTATTTTCCTATTACTGGATTCCTGGTAATAATATTTCCACGATGGCACACTTTCAAAATTTTCTATGATGAATTTCCCACAGAATTTATAACATAACTGTAAGCGAATGATTCTATTGAGTTTACTAAAGCTTCTCTCACATGAATATGTCGCTGTCCTTCAATAACGAGCCTTGCACCATGCTGCTAGATACAGGTGCGACTAGGAAAATCCTTGGGCCTGCTTCTAACAAAATAACAGCAAGAATGGTACCGGGCTCTAGTAGCGTTCATCAAGGAAGATGCAATCATAGGGATAGACATCATGAACTCCAGAGGGTTCGAGTTGAAATTCAGAAATGGCGCCCTACGACACGTTGGCTGGCTCTACGATTTTATCGACCCTTGCTTCAAAGAGCGGATATTGGCAAGTAGAACTGGCTCAGGAAGATCGAGAAAAGTTTGCTTTCACCGTCGGCTCAGGTTTGTGGCAGTTCATAGTTACGCCATTCGGGCTTTGTAACGCTTCAGCCACGTTTGAAATACTGATGGAAACGGTTCTGGAGGGCTTTCATGGAAGAAGTATCTGGTATACCTCGACGATATGATTGTGGTTGGCAGATCTTTCGAGTACCAAGTGAAAAACTTGGAAGAGGTATTCCAGCGACGGAGAAGCTCCGGACTGAAACTGAGCCCCAAGAAATGCCATGTTCCAAAAAAAAGTACGATATCTCGGTCATGTTGTCTCCGGGAAAGGAGTAGTCCATTCCAAAAGACCTACACCACCTTCGAAGTTTGTCTTGGTTTGTGCACATACTACCGCCGCGCCATTACGTGGCTGGATTTGCTAACATCGCTAAACCACTGACCAGGCTCACGGAAGGGCAAACAAAACTCCAGTGGTCTGAAGAATGCCAAGATTCATTTAGGAAACTTAAAATGGTCTTGATTAATGCACCCGTTCTGAGCTATCCCCTTCCGAATGGAAAATTCATTTTGAATACGGACGCAAGCAATGTGGGACTTGGAGCTGTCCTGTCTCAGATCCAAGAAGGACAGGAATAGGTCATTGGTTACTTCAGCAAGACCCTTAGTGGGCCGAAGCGTAATTATTGTGTCACCAGGCAGGAACTGTTGGCCGTTGTCAAAGAAGTAGAGCATTCATACCAACACGTGTACGGGAGAAGATTTCTGTTGAGAACTGATCATGCAGCTTTCAACTGGCTTCTACAGTTCAGAAACCCCGAGGGTCAAGTCAAATTCGACTTTAAGATCGAACATCGAGCGGGGACCAGCCATGAGAATGCGGATGCCTTATCGCGAAGACCAAGCACATATGACTGTTCGCACTGCCGACGAGCAGATGAGAAGGAGTCGACACTCTGTAGAACCATGGCAGTGGATAATTGGAACAACAACAAGATCCAGAAAGACCAAGAGAAAGAAAGATCCTGATCTTGGTTTAGTCATCGGCTGAAAGAAGAGGAATCGAAGACTGTCCTGGCAGGAAATAGGCAATTATTCGCGAGTCGTTAAATCTTACTGGGCCCACTGGAACTCTCTTACCTTGGACAATGGGGTTCTGAAGCTTGTGTTGGAGTTTGAGGATCGTGAAGCATGTTGGAGACGATATTGAGACCCAGCGGTATTAAGATTTTGGTGTGCTCTAACCATCTTCTTCGACCCAACTTAAAGAATGTGAAATGTTACTTTATCGAACGTCAAGGTGCAGATATGGAGAATCTTGCAGATATCTCCACACTCCAAGAATGACATTTCGGGACGAAATGTCTTTAGGAAGGGCGAAATGTAACGATTTTAAGGCCGGCCCTGTTCGCTAATTAACTGATCTTGGCTAGTACGCAACTCTGGCTAATGGTTCAACCATAATTCATCACGCCCAAGACTTGCTTAGGAATGAAATCGAACTTACGAGAGCCATCTGAATGAGTCGCCATATAGTCTCGATACTTCGAGAACTGTAAAAGAAATCTGCTTGTCGGTATATAAGACGCTCGACATGAGTCGCAGAGTTGCGTTGCAGATATAATAATGATAATACTCCCTCATAAACTCTCATAGAGTGTACCCGAAGGCATAACTTGTGCGGGTAGAGGACGGCTATTATTATTTGCCGTGGCGTATTCACTTTTCAGCTGTAGGAAAACCCGGAAAACCTACAGCACCATTCCGGGTGGTCGGTGCGAACTCCAAACAAGCACCAGACGTCGGGATTGGCATCTAGACAAATTACATTGCCTATCGACTCGAAATTGAGAAAAATTTTCTCGTTTTCCAGGATTCGGACCTGGCCAAATGCGAGCGGAAGTTTAGAAGGCCGGCATCTAACCGCCTCGCTACCGAGCATATAGTTCGAGAGTCCGCAGACAGACAGGGACAGTAAAGATAAATTGAAATAGTGACTGTGATAAAAATATTTAAATCAAATAAATCAAGTTATTGTTTAGAACAGTTGTAAATAAATTAGCGAAATTAGTTTAGTGTATTTTCACTACATTTGATTCAAAACAACTAGCAGTTTAATTCGCTCAACAAAAAAAGTGAAATACGCTTCGAGAACCGTGAGGTTGGTTTAATAATTATTTCGCTGAGTTGACATCTGGTGAATTGTAGATCAAATAAGATTTATAGATTTTTTATAGATTTGGAGCTTCTGTGCTACACGCCTCCATATTGCCGCCTTTTCGAATCGATTGTGTATATCCTATGAACCAGTTAAAACATATTTCACACTAAATACATTTCTCTCAACCTCATCCTCTGCATCTGCAGATGTGAAAATATTAATGGAGGGCATTAATAAAAATATTTCAGATTCATCTGGAACCAAACACATATATTTGCCTCATGGCTACATTAGGTTATTTTTCAAGTATAAAAAGTATGAGAATGAGTATTTCAAATAATTCTAATTAGATACTCTAGGCAAAAAACAAGAAATTAGTAAATAAGGAACAGAAAACATAATACGAATATCATTTACTTCCTATCTATTAGCAGCACTGACTATTGAGTGCAATTCCTCTATTTTAATTTAAGTACATCAAAAATTAGGGGTTTGAGGTACAGAGGTTGCCACCGTCATACAATTAAAGTAATCTAGTAGGCAAGATCACCACTTACGGTTTTGACAAGTGTCCAAAAGACTTAGAGTGACAGGGTAGGCTCGCGGCTAAGCTCCAGTGAAGGGGGGAGTGGGTTGAACAAATCAAAATGTCATGTGATATTAAAAATGCGGGGGCCAGTCATATCAATGCTGAGCCCCCTGTATAGATAATTTTACTGATTCCCATATAACATGAATAGTAATAATTTAGGCAAATGCCACAAACTCAAATGATAATCAGCTTATGATTGGAGTCATATAATATTATATAAGGTGACAAAGGTTTTACGATCACATAAAAGTCAAAGTAGCTGAAGGCTTATTAGGAAGTATCAGAGACACTATCAAGGTGAATTATAATAAAATATTTATACAACATGAACTGTAGAATAGCCCAGGGCTCAAACTATTTAGGGGTAGTTACCCACAGTTATCTTATTCAACACAATATACCCCTTTAGGATAGGATATTAAATAAAGCCGATTGAGGTAGGTGCACCTTACCTGTAGCGTTTACATAAATTCAGAGTTATAATTAAAAAGTTATATATATATAATATTGAGTGAACTGGTTAACTTGCGTGCCACATCAGATTGGTTTCAGCCAGACATTTACGGTGGAATCTACCAGGTGGAAGGATACCAGTAGTGAAGGTGCGAGGTACGTGTCAGCCTTCAAGGCAGTGACACCTGAATGAAAGATGAGTTCTCCAGTCTAATAATAAGGATGCTAACACCAAGATAAGTTTCCCCCCAGACGGCTAGTGCTCTGGGATGATGATAACTACACCGATACAAAAGATGAGTTTCCCCCCCAGACGGCTAGTGCTCTGGGATGACGATAAGTACACCGAGACAAAAGACCCTGAAATGAAATCATTGAATGTCTGATAGCATCTCGGCCAGCGGGGCATATAGAACGGCGCCGTCAGCCGCGTTATGCGTGCTGACTGGGATAGCGCCTCTATACATAGAGGCAGCAACGAGGTATGAAGAATGGAAGGCGCACGGAAAAGAAAAAGTAAGAGGACGGATAAACGGGTGCGACAGAATATACCCATGGATGATCGGAACAATTCTGGAGAACCGAGAAGGGCTAAAAGAGGTATTTGTGGACGCGGTTAAGAGAGAGGATGGACGAGTGGGTATAGGATGGGCGCATAAGGAGGGGAGCGAGTGGAGAATGGGTCGGGAAAGAATCAGTGAGCTGGGAAACGTACAGGAAGCCGAAATGGTGGCTATAGGTAAAGGGGTACTGATGGGTGGAGAGATGGACATAAGAATAATAAGTGACTCGCCTGGAGCAGTGGAGACCATTAGGAATGCGAGGACGAAGAGCAAAAGGGCAGCTCGTATTAGGAGAATGCTTGAAAACAGAAGGGTAGCGGGATTGGTGACGGAAATTGAGTGGAGGAAAGGGCATGTTAGGGAGAATGAGGGTAACAGAAGAGCAGATGAAGAGAGTAGAAGAGGTGCGGAACTGCAAGAGATCACATGGCAAATAGACTTGGGACATAGCAGAATGGAGGAGAGGGAAAGGATTAGGAGAATGTGGTGATGGAAAAATGGCAGGGTGAATGGGACAGCGGCAGGACCGGCAGAAGCGTACATGGTATGTGCAACAGGGTAGGGATGGGGTGTATACCATTAGCAAGGAAGGCAGTGCAACTGGTCACAGGGCATGGGAACTTTCGGGGTTACCTGGCAAGGTTCGGAATTGCACAAGAGACCCCATGCCAGTGTGGAACTGGCGGGACTGACACGGCGGAGCACATCAGGAACGATTGCATGCGGAGAGAAAGGGTAGAATGGAGAAGGAGGATCGAGGAAGAGGAGGATAGACTTGGAGCGTTACAGCTAAGGGATACAAATGGTGTGAAGGATGAATGGGTAAGGATATTGAATGAATGGGCGGGGGCTGTGGTCGAGGATGAAGAAGTATGAGAACCAACATAGTGTCAATGCGACGGTAATAGTGGCCTGGCTTCGGGATAAACGAGCGTCGAAAGTAAATCGGGAGAGCAGGCGCTCGGATAGAATAAGACTGCCGACCAGGGAGGGCGCTGTTTGAATGTGGAGGATGAGCGGAATAAAGAAGGAAGGATCTTCCCCGCTGATTGCCCGCCCGGTATTCGGTGGGTCACGACCCAACGGTGGTGGGGGGGTGTGGCGGGGCGGAGGAGCGAGGGATATCGTGACGTGGACGTTGGAATGGGATGTAGGTGCAGCTTTATGGCCTAACGGCTTGGCAAGTGCAGCACACCTGGGGTGGTTTTAGTCAGTAAGAGTCTGACACTACTGATACGCGATGGACACCGAGCGATCAGAGTCCATGAGGATTTCCACCCCACTGAAAAAAAAAAAAAAAAAAAAAAAAGCATCTCGAATAGACCTCATACCTTTGTCTAGGTATGGCCTGGTGCTAACTGCGGGAAAGATCCTGTTAGAAGGCTCCTCTACAGATATTATTTCATATCATAGTCCTAGTCAAAGGGTCAACGACGTCAGGCTTAATTTACACGATTTTCCAAAATTATGCCAACAAAATAAACCGAATTGCCAAAGGCTCAAAGGATAAAGTTAGGGGGTTCTGCTTACCCGAAGAGTATGTGGTTAGAAAGTGAGGTTATAATCCCCTATTGGGTATGTTTTCCAAAAAATAATCAATTTCCCATCAAATCACCAACGTGAATAAGTACGGAAAACATTAATTCAGTTGAAAGAATAATCCCATTAACTGGATGATTTCAGAAATCAATAATCAATATTCAACTGAAAAATTCCATCACTTCCACATATGTCACAGATAGAACTGACTTTTTTTCTTCTTTATTATGACCGATATCAAGAACCTTAGTGGAGTTGCCAACTAACTTCATTCCTCGAAGTGTCCAAATGTCAACAAAGGATTCTAAAATGTTTCCGTGCAAAATTGCATTACCTAACATTATCTAATACTCAAACATACGGGAATTCGTCGAGACAGATAACTATTATCACGATATGGAGTCTTTCTAAATTCATGTCACCGACGGCCTTTGAAGGTCATTTCCACCGATACGTCACAGAGAAGTCGTATCTACCTGTAAAAGTGATGCCCCAGCGACAGTCACTGAACTGACCAGCTGTTCTCTGACAATAGACAGCGCTAAAGATACAAAATCACTGTAATATATCCAAAGTAAACAAACTACGGAAGAAGTAATGTTTTAATGACAATTAGATTTCATTAAGGTAGGCAAATTCAAGCATCAGTCTAATAAATATATAAATCGAATTCAATTTGATAACTAAAACTCTGATTAGCTGATAGTGGAAAAATAATAATGTTACAAGGTAGAGAATACTTGAAATATCAGTAATATATTATTTCACAATATATTTATACACACCGAAAATAAATTTGAAATTCAAATGAAAAATAACAAAATATTAATATTATTAGTAAACAAAATCACATTATACAATGTGATTAAAAAAAACAAACATAAAATTGTTATGAGAATAATGAGATGAAGGTACAAAAATCTAATTTAATTCAGACTTTTGTTACTTTTTCTTTATCTGTCATTCAGTTAATCAGTTTATCACTTTATTATGGAAGTGGTCGATAGGAATAGGTAGGTGAAAGAACAAAAAGTAACTAAAAGTTATTCCTCAAGAGAACTTTCGAAATTTGTGTCGTTTAGGGCATTAGCTTTAGAGCATTTATTATCGTTGCGTACGAAAAGAATATTTCAACAGGTGCGGACGTAGGCAATGGCATATTTGTATAGATAAAAATTTTCTTCATTATTGGATATTCATCCAACATTGATAAATTGCTTTTTGAATCATCTAGATACCTCAGAGACTCAAGTAGAATTTTTTTCTCTTCTATAGTTTCATTCGTCCCAACAGAGTCCAAAGCTGAAGATACAATCATACTACCCTATTTATCGTCCGAATACTCGTATATTTATCATTTATCGATAGATTTGTCAAGCTGTACACGTACGTGTCGGTCGGTACTTGTACTCGTTACTGGTCAGCTATGGGAATTAAAAGTACTGAGTACTCTAAAATGTGAAATACTCAAAAATTTTTGAGTACCTATTGAGTACGCCGAGATAAAATTACTCACAAGTACCGATTACGGAGTACTTTGAGTACTCGAGTACCATTTCAAGTACAATTTACTCTAGTACTGCCCAGATCTGATGAATGCTGAGGAAAAAAACACAAAAGATTTGTCTTACACTCATCTAAATCTACGAAAGCTGAAGAATACATTGAAACAAGAAAATTGGCTGGCAGTGTTTCAATGCGACAATCCTAATTTCAGCTTCCATTCTTTTCAAACATATTAACAGAACACATTGCACAAATTGTGCACAGACTGAAGAACAAAAAAAAAGAAAAACCAGATAGTAAACTGAAACCCTGGAAGACACAAGATATGCTTAATTCAAACAGGTATAGAGACCTCCTAAAACAAATACTACATACACAATACACAAGAAAACAAAAACACCTATAAAAATTACAGAAATTATTTATGCAATCTACTGCGAATCTTCAAACAGGATTATTATCAAAAACAACTTGCCGAATCTCACAATAATGTAAAAAAAATGTGGGAGAAAATAAACGAAATAATAAATAGAGATTCGAACAAAAAATCAAACAATTATGATACAGTAAATGAAAATAATGAAAAATTGAACTCTGAAAAAGATATAGCAAATCATTTTAATAATTTATTTTCCATTCCAATATTGGTTTAAAAATGGCAAATAAAATTGAAATACCACCAATACCTACCCCGGAAACCATCGTTGAGGCGAAAAATTCATTATTTCTTCATCCCGTAACAAAAAAATTCAGTCATTTCCAATATATCTATTCTGTTAAATTATACATCTTCAGATCCAGATAAAATAACGGTTTAGTTCTTAAAAAAATATCACTAATTCCTTGTAGAACCATTATGCCACATTTTGAATATAACAATCACAAATGGTAGAATACCGACAGCATTCAAAAACTCCTTGACAAACCCAATATTTAAACAAGGTAACAAAAAACAATCCACAAAGTACAGACCTATTACGATTATAAATAATTCTGCCAAGATATTCGAAAAGTGCATTCAAAACAGAATATTGAGTTACTGTTATAATAATAACATGATTTCAAAATCGCAATTCGGGTTTAGAACAAAACTATCAACGGAGATGCAGTATTTGAGTTAACAAATGAAATATTCGACTTTTTTCCGAAGCATAACAAATGTCTCACGGTATTTTTAGACCTAGCAATGGCATTTGATACCGTAACCATACAATTTTATTGCAACGGTTGGGGCTGCTTGCTATCAGAGGAAATATATTGAATTTGCTAAAAGATTACTGAACAGAGTACAGATCGTTAAAATAAAAACACGTTTAGTGATCCATTACCAATACACAAGGGCGTACCACAGGGAACAGTGCTGGGGCCGCGGTTTTATTTCTACTATACATTAACAATATTTTCTAATTTAGAAACATTACAAAATACACTGTTGAAAATCACTGTTGAGAACATTATAAATATATCAATCCATTTTATGGGTTTCACATCCGTATCATACTCGTAGAACGGCATCTTAAGTGATCCATGTCCCTCCTGTAGGTTGACACATAACTAGAAATTCATCACCAACCACGGACCCAAATTATATAATCGGCTTCCTTCTAACAAAACATTTAATCGGCAAGAAGAAACTGAAAAAACAAGTAAAACAATTCGTAATATCAATTAAATGAATTATCATGTTATAAATAAGATTACTATAGTTTTTGTTAGTTAGTTCGCTTCTTGAACTTCTGAGGATGCCAACATTGTTGGCGAAACGCTCGTCGAGTGATATTGTCATTGTTTTGGTGTTTTGGTGTTTTGGGTTATTTCCATTTCTTGAATTCGTAATATCTTACCAGGAATCATTGCTGAAAATAATAAAAAATCAGGAAAATTCAAAATAATATATTGCCTGCTAATTTTCTTTCCTTAATGTTAACATATTTCAATCAATCTTCAACATGATTTTACAAAACTCTCCAAACTTTTTATCTCTTCTTACCTTACAAATGAATTTTGTTTGCGGGAGATAGATCCATAACACAAGCCTGGCTTAGGTGGCGTGTAAATGTAAATATAAATGTAAAAAGAACGTAATTTAAATACTACTATTGTGAATATATGTGAATGAATTATTTAGCCTGGTCTTGACAACCCCTTGCGGTGGCAAATTATGTGTACTGTTGTTTCATCTTTTTTCTGGCAGAATTTTCTGGATCATTGTACTCAGATGTTTGTTGAGTCTACAATGCCCTCCCCAACTGTGATACTCTAGTAGTATTTTTTTTGTCGATATTCTTTGAATGTTGGCAGCGGTTTTTTCAATGAACTTCACGATTATCTTATTCTTAGCGAGTTCCACAACCATTTATTTTACAGTATTTGCTTCACTGCAAAACGGATCTAGTCCATTCAAAGCACATTCTCAGAAATTGACGTGATTTTGGTGTTAGGGTACTTTCTATTCAATCAATTTTCCACACCAAAGGTTCCAAATATTCTTTGATTATCTTATGTTTATTTATTAGCCTTTCTTTTAAGTTGAACCGACATTGAACTATATAACGACTTGCCTTGGGTGTCTTAGTGTTATACAATCCTTACATATACGACACATGTGGGAGTTAATATTTCCTGCCCCTTTTGAAGCAAGGTGGAACATATTATTCCATCTACTCCAAAGGATGTATAAGTTTGAAATTTACTGATCTTCTACTATTGGGTTATTTAGAATTGCTAGAGCTGAAAAGTGTGTTTCGGTGAGCATGTTTAGGCTTTTCTCAAATATAGTTATATTAATGTCCTTTTTTTTCAAGAAACCTATTTGTTTTTATAGCCCATCCTTTGGTTAATACATTGTGGAATCTCCAGCATTTGGGGGAACCTCTTCATATAACTTTTTCCATAGTTGTCTTCTCGCCTTTCTGATTTATTTGTTTTACTTCGTGATCCAGATCAAGTAACTCATTGCATAAAAATCTATTTGACAAATACTTTGAGACAGTTTTTGAACCCATACGTATCGTGATTGTACTTTATTGGTGGAATATATTTTAGATATAAAGTTGTTTCTACTTATTAAAACTCCCAATAAAATGTGTTTTAACTTTGAAGTGAGAAGTTATATTAAATCTATGAAATTTGCCATATAATTATGAACAAATATTCAACAACATGTAATTTTATTTCAGTCCATGACTTTCCGGACAACAAGTAGAAATCTGGCTCGATCGCTTTTCTGGAAAAATGTAAAGATTTATGTGATAATAGGAATAGTTATTATTGTGATTGTTTATTTTATCATTTCTCTAGCTTGTAGTGGATTGCTATGGCAAAGATGTATGTCAAAAAAATAAACTTATAATTCCGAAGTTTGTGATTAGTTTTATTCAATAATCCTGATCATCATCAATTGTAATCTTGAAATGAATATAACCATCGCATGATTCGTATTTGCGACAATTGCATACTATTTTGTTGAAGTGATGAAATTATCTGTTTATCTTTCAATGAAATTACAAAAATTACGATTCATACTCTTGTCGAAGAATATGTTAAATGTTCTATTGTCAGCGTTCTTCGCCACTTGATCTTGATCAAAGCGAAAGTGACTGCCTCCCATACCGAATACGCTTATTACCTCACAAACCAGTACCTTAGGGTACACCATAAACTTTCTATCGCCCAAAATATCTACTGAATATTTAAGTAGCTGCCATATATATACTGGGAATGGCTTTGTTTTGAAGCTCCCACAAGGCGGAAAATAAGAAGTGTAATATTTAAGAATCTGCTAAAAAATATTCTGTTTCTATTGTCAGCTACAATTTCTGGGAATTTTTGATAATATGCTAAATTCAGTAAAAAAGTTTGCAGCAATCAAAACTTCTAAAATTGCTTAGCAAGCTTCAGTATGTTTGACAGTGGCTTAACCCAAATGGAAATTAGCCTGGGGCTAGATATTTGGAAATTATGATTGGAATGTAGCTGTGGGTTTCTTCATCTCATTTTCCGTATCAAACAATGAAAATTACACGTGTGCCCAGGGCCGTAGTAAAAGTGATGCAATTGATCAAAAGTAAACCACCGTGAGTTCTTGAAGATGACTGATGAAATATCAAACAATGGGGGGTTTCTAACTATAGGATCACCCCAGACAACTACCCAAATGAAAATAAAAGACAGCGTACAACTTACTCGAGCATCGTAAATCAAACCAAATTTCCATCGAAAGAGCAAGCCATAATTTTCCCCTCTGTGGAAAGAGTCAAGCTACAGGATTATATTCTCGAACTTGGCTCGAAAGTGCAACCAAAAAATATTATTTTTTCGTCCAGAATCTCCAACAATAGAATTTGTATCTACCTCTCCAGCATAGATAATGTCGACAAGTTCCTTACTGTTCTTGCACGACGGTTAATTACACCATCGAAACGTTTACTACTTTCCAATGTTTCCCCAACTATTCCTCATAATGTAATAGAGCGAAAACTTAGGGAACTTGGAATGAATATGCTCTACCCAATCACCTTTTTGAGAGTCGATATTACAAACCCTGAGTACAGTCACATACTTCGTTTCCGCCGACAAAACCATTTCACCCCTGATGATATCCTAACCATTCCCGAATCCATTGTTGTTGATTACGATAATACTTCTTACCGCATATTCATTTCTGACGATCAACTCAACTGCTTCAGATGTAAAAATGAATAACTCCTACCTTTCTTGGACGTTCTCATTACAAAAGCCAACAACAACTTCACGCACACAGTATACAGGAAACCAACCCATACCAACCGATACCTACATGCTAACTCCCACCACCATCCAGCACAAACCAACTCGGTTTTGAACTCCCTCATACACAGATCAATCCAACTTACCGATAGGCAAAACAGACCACAAGAATTGAACACACTAAAATCCGCCCTACTACAGAATGGTTATAACAAGTCACAAATCGACAAATCCATCCGCCGTCAACTAACCCACCCGCATAAAACTGAAAATCCTGTAGACATCATTCAGCCTCACAAAGCGTTCCTACCATTCATCAAAGGTGTTACGGACAAAATCAGCAGGATCCTACGAAAACACGAGATTAAAACAATTTTCACTGCTAACGATTAAATTTCGAAATGTCTCAGATCTCCTAAGGACACAATACCAAATGAGTCTCAAGGGATATATGGAATTCCGTGTTCCGAGTGTCCAAAAACATACATTGGCCAAACTAACAGAAGAGTAACTTCCATAATATATGAACACGAACTAGCAGTCAGACAAGCATCTTCTTCCTCCGCACTGAATTATTTCCTGACCCATCTGAACGAAGTACACCCTCACATCCGCTTCACTATGGAGATAGAGAGCAATTTGACTTTGCCTTTCTTAGATGTACAAATCAAGAAAAATCCCCAACAAGGTTTCTCATATACTGTTTATAGAAAACCTATCCACACAAACCAATACCTCAACTCAAAGTCCCACCATCATCCGTCGCAACTCAACTCTGTCGTAAATACTCTGATATCCCGCTCCATTCGTCTAACTGATGACCACAGCAGACAATCCGAACTCCACAACACAAGCTCTCCTACAAAATGGCGACCACATAGAAAGAAACATCCAAAAACAGCTCCAGAAGTCACCAGAAAACAAAATTGAACCACAAGTTGAAGACCGTCCATCCAAAGTTTCCTTCCCTTACATCAAAGGGGTAACAGACAAAATCAGCCGAGTTTTCAGAACAGCCAATATCAAAACCATCTTCACCATAGAACAAAAACTGTCACACCTCATCAGATCAACGAAGGACAAAATTTTATAAATTGCTGTCACTTTGAGTTCTATAGCTCCTTTGAGAAACTCAACTAACTGCGAATATTGCCTAAAGTAATTGCTAACGACGTTACGAACATATGAATAGAACGTTGCTGTACCGATTGCGAAGAGAGCCCCAGCCGAAGGATTTCCCAACTCGGATTGGGGATCATTTTATGCAATTGGTGAGATCTGTCATCGTGACAGCAAGTGGATTAGTACTTGGAACCAGTTCAACCAAAAGCTAAGTATCCGTACAATAAATCTTTGATTTTTCAATCACTTAATTTGCTCAGTTTTCACAACTTGCTTGAAATCATTCTATTCTTTCTGGATCATTTCGTAGTTGTATTTCATTATATCCAATGTCTGCTAACGATGTTCCTCCTTCTCTTGATAGCAAATTCTGTAATATTTGTGAAAAATCCTTCAAAACAATAAAAGGTCTCCAAATTCATAATGGTAAAGTTCATAAAGTTTCGATTACAAAATCCAGGTTGAATGAATCAGCTCTCACACAACCTGTCAATCTTGTTTTTTTGCCTCATTCTACTAAAGATGTGTCATCTAACACCACATGTTTCGTCCTCATTGTTTGTCTTCAGAATTATCATTTTGTTTGGATAACATGTATATAAATATATATCTGTATATATGTTAAATCTGTCTTCTTTGGTTTGAGTTTTTAAAAACAGACTTTATTCAAATTTATTACAATATGGAAATATTGAACTTTACATGCGAAATTATAATGGTTAAAAACTCGTATTGATTCAAATCTACTAAACTACTTGGTTTGAAGACTGGAAAGACTTGAACGACTTGAATCCGGTCTCCTCGACTTTATAGGTTCGGGAATGCTGACTGGATACTGCGTAGTTTCTATTATTCCACGAAGACCTTCAAATGTGCTGAGGAATATCCTCTATCTTCTGCGTAGTAGATGATGCAATGTTTATAGTGTATGACGCAATTCCGGGACAAAGGGCTCATTCAGGAATCGGATATAACAACTCCCCCCTTGAAAAGAAAGTTGATGCGGTGCTGCAACTTTCACATCAAGCTAATGATTTATTGGAGTTCAATTCTATACTTTCGTCTTCTCTTTCATCTAAGTGGATACTTTGTTTTCTTTTTGAAGGTAACATTCTTCGAAGGGATGCAAGAGTTCTTCCTGTTCTTGGAGGTGGTGGAGGTGGATCATTTCTTGATGTCATAATTCCAATTTTTACTGAACGTCTATTTTTGCATTTACAAAATATGTAAAGTAAAATTACAAAGACAATTATTACAATTGTGAGAATCGTAAACCATGAAACATGTTTCTTCACAAAGGGTTCATTAATAATTTGATCAAGTTGGTCAGAATATTGATTTAATTTATGTTGAGCAATGTTTAAATTATCAACATTTAATTTGCTCAATTTCAAAGGCTTTAATTTTGGAAGATTTTCTTTATTTGGTACATCACTGCAACATTGATATGGAATCAAAATTTGATAACTTTTATAAGTAATATTCTTTTCTTGAGTAACAAAGTATTTTGCATATACTCTTGTATTTCCAATAAATGAATTACAATTAGGTTCCAGTTTCAAAATTGAATTCGTTTTAATTATTTTTGTGACAATATCTTGTTTTTGACAATTAATTGTAACAGGCAAAGGATCTGATACAGTTATTAACCAAGTATTCTGTTGAATTTCAAAAACATTATAATCTTTTGCAAAAAGTAAGGAAGTTGAACACATTCTAGGAAGTTCTAGTAATGGTCTCAAAATTTGACCTTCACAAATTGCATTGCTATCAATTGGATAAGAAATAACATTTTCACATATATGAAAATTATAAAAAAGTAACTTACACTGATCTAAATTTTGAAAAGCAGTGTACATCATAGAATCATCATATTTTGCAATATAATTTTTATTTGTTGGTAAAATATGATGTAACCCTGTTCTGTTATCTAGGATAGGAATGGGGTACAATCGGTAAACAGTATAGATTTCAGGTTCAACTAAGGGAATTTTCAATACAAAAATTATCCTTGAATCTGCTTGAAAAGCTTGTAATTCAATAATATCTAAGTATTTAGATACTGATGAAAGTTTCGCGGGTAAAGGTAAATAATTCTTTTGAATTGTTTGTTATTTCTTGAAGAGATGATACTAAGTCATTGGGTTTAATTATTGAAGTATGGATAATATGTAGTCTAGCAAACGTAATTGCATTGAGAATGTCATTCAAATAATTTTCCAATAGTTGTTCACAGATTTCGATAGTTTTCAACTTTGCATCAACCATTGCTAAATGGTCTGAAAGATCATAAATTGAAGTTTCAATTTATTTTATATCTTCATTAAATGTTTCTTCATCTACTTGCAATTGTTGAATGGTACTATTAAATTCTTTTATTACAGAAGTTGTAACTGAAATTTGGTTTTTGAGTAAATTTTCAATTTGGTGTTCATCCCTGTATATTTTGTTAATACAATCGTTAAAGTATTCACCGTCACTGGCATCTAAATTTCCGGTAAGGGCTTTCCAAATTGATCCAGCGCCATTTATTAAACCTCTTTTATATCTTTTGTTATAATCATTCGAATCAACTTGAGATTCGTAATACTTTTCCTCTACTTGATGAGCAATTTTATTCAACAGACTAATATGCGTACTGATTTCTCCATTAAAATATTTCATTGTCGGGTTGTTGGTTTCTATGAGTTCAATCAAGTCATTTAATATTCTTGCATTATGATCAATAGCTTCTTTTACTTCTGCCATATCTTTTACTACTAATAAAGTCCATTTTTCATTTGATATTTTAATATCACCTTGTTCATGGTAATATAATCCTACTGAGTTATTAATAGGTGTTAACTTATACTGAGCGTTAACAATGTGGATGACTGCTAACAGGAGAAGAATCATTCTTGATCTGAATTTTCTTTTTCTAGATTTTCCTGATCTGAAACAAAACAGTTTCAGTCTATCAAAATTTACTTTTGAATTTTGATTTGTTTTAAGGTTCTTAAGCATGGCTGAATGTTGAAACACTTCGATAATTTCGAAAGGTCCATTAAATTTATTTTCTAATTTATTCTTTATTTGAGATTCTTTAACAAAGACTTTATCTCCAATTTTGAAAGATCGAGTTTCGTGATGGATATTTTCGTCAAATCGTTTTTTCGCATTTTGTTTTCTCCTTTCAGTATTTTCACGAGCTACTTTATAATAATATTCCATTCTATTATTAAGATCTCTTATATATTTGGTTAAAAGATCTTTTTGATTATATGTAGTTTCAGGGGGTCTACCTGAAGTGTGTCCAAATATCACCTCATAAGGACTGAATATTTTTACTGTTGTTATAAGCAATAACAGCAAGGGATAAGATTGACAGGGGATGTTCATTAGGATTTTCTATCTTATGAACTCGTAACATTTCGACAAGGGTGGCATGAAATCTCTCTAGAGAACCATTTGATTGTGGATGGTCTACACTAAAAATTGTAATCTTTATGTCGCATAGTGTACAAAGGTCTTTTACGATGTGATTATTAAACTCTTTACCTGAATCTACGTGGATTCTAAATGGAGTTCCATAATGTTGGAAAAATACAAGTAAAGTATTAGCGACTGATTTTGCGGTTTTGTCAGGTATTGGATATGCTTGGGTGAATTTAGTTAATTCGCATCTCAATGTGAGAATATAATTTTGTACTGGAATTTCTAAAATATCAACATTTACTCTTTCAAAAGCTGTTTTGGGAGTTTCTGTTATAACAAGAGGATTCTGTAAATTTTGTCGACATATTTTTGCTTTTTGACAAATTTCACAAGCTTTAGTATATTTTTCTCTTATTCTTCTCAAAGTTTCATTTATTCCACGATGCAAATTCTTTTTACCATTGTGGTATTGATCTAATATTATTGGTATTTCATTTTCGTTGGGGGTTCGAACTACGTCTTGACATATTTCGAATTTAATATTCTCTTTATGTGCTAAGATAAGTATATGAAAGCATTTCTTGAATAGGTAGATCGACATTATTTTCGACATAATACGTTTTTGAGGGTTGAAATGTGTCTTGGCATCGATATAAGGAACTGAACATGTATTCAATTGCATCTTCAGGTTCAAAAGGTTCTAATATCAAATAATATTTCCGATCTTTTACAGTTCTACTGGAAACAATATTTATTTTATTTGGATAAAAATTTATATCTTCTTCAAATATATCGTCAGATATTTTATCATGTAATGGTGTTAATTTTCTGTTTTGTGGAAAAATAACAATGTCTTTATGACTTTTGTCTAGTAATTGATCATTGATGAATTTAAATTTTGAGTAATCAATTAATGATTTGATTTTAAAAAGTCTAGTAAAGTTTGTCAATTCTTCTAATACAGTTTCTTGAGCTACTTCAGTCTCTGTATCTGAAATATCATGTTCTTCAAGATTATCATTTGCCATTAAAATATTTGATAAGACTTTGCTACAATCATCATAATGATTCATTCTGATTCTAGATAAAGCGTCTGCGTTCTTATGAATTTTTCCGGGTCGATAAATAACTTCGAATTGGTATTCCTCTAATTTCAAACGCCATCTGGCTAGTCTACTACCAGGGTCTTTTATTGAGAATAACCATGTTAGTGTTCGATGGTCTACTATAAATTAAAATTTTCTACCATAAAGATAGGGTCTAAAATGTTTAACTGTCCATACCATAGAAGAAAGTTCTCGTTCGATAGTTGAATATTTTGTTTCAGCGGGACATAATGTTCTAGATGCATAGGCAATAGGTAAGTCTTTTCCTAGTGGTCCTTGGGATAATACGGATCCAATTGCAAATGAGCTTTCATCGGTTGTCAAGATAAAAGGTTCATCAAAATTTGGATAAATCAAAATAGGGGTTGAAGTCAAGGCTTTTTTCAATTCTTGGAATGATTTTTTGCATTCTTCATCAAAATGGAAAGATACATCTTTCTGTAATAATCTTGTCATAGGTTTAGAAATTTTTGAAAAATTTGGAATAAATTTTCTATAATAACCTGCAAGTCCTAGAAATTGTTTAATTTCTTTTGGGTTGGCTGGTTCTGGGAAATTAATTATACAATCAACTTTTGCTGGGTTTGGTTTCACTCCATCTTTAGGAATAACATGTCCTAGATAGGCGACTTCTTGTCTCAAAAATTCACATTTGTCAGGTTGTATTTTCAAATTTGCACTTCTTAATCTCTTAAAAACAAGTTTTAAGTTAAATATGTGTTGATCTATAGTCGGGGAATAAATAATTATATCATCCATATATACCAAACATCTCTCGTTTCTAAGTCCGGTTAGAATATGATCTAAAATTCTTTGGAGAGTACTAGGAGAGTTTTTCATTCCGAAAGGCATTCTGAGAAATTCGTATAAACCATTTTCAACAGAAAAAGCGGTTTTTTCTATGTCGTTAGGATGCATTTCAATTTGATGAAAACCTGAGGCTAGATCAAGGGTGGTAAAATATTGACATTTTCCGAGTTGGTCTAATAAATCTGATATATTGGGCAAAGGATATTTATCATCAATAGTTAGTTCATTTAATTTCCGATAGTCAATTACTACACGCCATTTTTGTTTTCCTGATGCGTCAAGTTTTTTCGGTACGACCCAAACTGGGGCTGACCATGGTGAATTTGAGGGTCTAATTATATTTTTTTCTAATAATTTTGAAATTTGTGACTTCACTTCTTCTTTATGTACGTGTGGATATCTATAAGATTTTGTTGAAACGGGTTGTGCACCATCTTTCAGTTTCACTGTATGTTTAATTTCACTTGTGAAAGTTAAAGGATCACCTTCTAAATAAAATATGTCTGTGAATTCTAAACATAAGGTCTCAATTAGTTCTTTCTCTTCTTCATTAAGATGTTTTAGACGAAGTAAATTCTTTATTTTCTCTGGACGACTTGTTTGTATGTTTTCTGTTTGAATGCCCACTAAACATAAACGACTTGCATAGAACTCTCACTAGACTTACATCACCAAGGGCAAGTTATGAACATGACTATCATCCAACTCAATGCAAGTTCTGATCAAGCTTGAAAGGGCCCTTCGACACACTTGGTTCTGTAAACTTACGAAAATGACTTTCTGGCAAGTTAACTACAAGTATTGAATACATAACTTGTATTTGAAAACTTGACAAATAGTTTATGGAACTTCATTCCAAATCTTCAGAAAATTGTAATTTGTAAGTTTATAAAAGAAATCTCATTGTGAACAGCATAGGAGAACTTTCAGATCACTTCTGAAATATGTAGATAGCAAGTGTGCACAAGAATGCCATTAGCGAACTTGAATTCGTAAACTTGCTATGCAGTTTACGAAAGTCTATTTCAAAATTCCCAAAAAATTCCATTTGAAAGTTCGTTCGTCTTATTGAAAATTTCAGGTGAAAATTTCTAGAGCATTTCCAAAATGTTATTACAGTATGTTCACTTGAGTTTGCGACATATTGAAAACTTTTTTATTTTACGATTTAGAAAAAAAAGTAATTCTTCATTGAGAATCCTGCACGTTCTAGATACCTTATATTGAATGATCATACCTTAAAATGTGGCAGTTGTAAATGAGTATAGAGTAAAAAAATATGAATTTGGTACATGTTTAATTTAAAGCACTTTTACTTGTAACAAAATCGGAAATTCAAATTATGAAAAGATGTTCAAAATTATTAATGTTCCAACAAGCAATCATATGTATCTAAAAGAAATACTTCTTTTTCATATTCTCTCCTACCAATTTCTACAGAAATTTTTGTTAAATACTAGCTAAGCCTTTGAAAATTCTCCGACTTCACTACGACAGCCATTATTCAAATGGTAAACTTTAAAGTGTTACCGTATGAACGCCATATTTAGTTCTGATCAAATTTTAATTACAATTTTCGATATTTTCACAAATAAAAGTATCCTCTAACTCGTATTTTTTGACACTCTTTCAAATACGACTATCAAATTTTTGATTATTCATAATTAGGTTCTAGAACATGCAAAACTTTTCATGAAGTAACTTTTCTTCTTAAAACGAAAAATAAAAAAGTTTTTCATGAAATATTATGTCGCCAACTCAAATGGATACAATGTTGAACTACTTACCTAAAGTTCTATAGAAATGATCGTCAGATTTGTGTTTGATATTTATTGTTTTCTCCAAATACCATCATGTAAAATATTGAGAGTAGGCATGCAAAATTTTTCAAAAATGAACTTTATTGAATTGAAAGTGTCAGACTCTAAATCATGATGTTAAACTTTTGTCAGTCATATCTATTTTACATCGTAATAATGTAGAAAAAACAAACTAAAATAAAACTTCTCAAAAACTCGTGAGACTTCTTTTGCTATTGTTACTCCAAAATTTATTTTCAATGTATCTTCATCAACTGTTTTTTAGCCCCAAGAAGAAAATGGAAGTTATTTCTTTCTAAATATTCTCCATTGTTAGTTCCTACATAAGATGGACGAGTTTAGGGAAAAGAAGTTTTCAATTTACAAAAAACTATTGCAGTTATAAAGTGTTTAATAAAATACATATTACATGTCTATATTAATTAGGTCCTAATGTTCTTTCTGTCGTTCCAGCAAAAAAAAAATGATAGGTGAGGTTGGTTCTCCTTATCATGAAAGGTAAATCTGAAGGAATTTCGGAAGAAAAGACTTCTTACTGAAAATATTGAGTTTTCAGTATTTCTCTAGAAATATTTCTCAATAATCTTTATTTACATATTCTACTTCATAATTCATATGCTAATAACCAAACTGTCCAGTGATTTTCTTCAACTCAAGGCAATAGAAATTTCTACTTCATTTGATGGTTTTTGGCAAATGAATTTTGAAATACCCCAAAAACAGATTTTGCAAAAAAACTTTCAAATGATGAAATTGGAGTTAATATCTAATTTTTTACTTTTTGGTGTCATATATTCTCATTAAAACCAATTCATATTTTGAAAATGCACCTTTATTGTCAAAGCTAATGATATAATTAGGGGAAACAATGAATAATTACATGGTAGTTTTTCGGGTTTTCAGGACGACGTATATTTTGAGAAGATCTCGACGTTTCGTCAAGATAGATTTTTGCATGTTTCCAGTTACTTGTTCAATTCACATGCAAAAATCTCTCTCTTGAGAAGTTCAACCACTCGTGTTTGCGAAACGTCGAGATCTTCTCAAAATATACGTAGGCCTTAAAACCGGAAGAACTTAACTATGGCCGCAAAAGCCTTTCACAATTTACAATGAAATATGTTTAAGAGCTTGTTTACTCCCAGCATCCCTCCTCTTTCGAATGAGTATTATGATTATAATAATTCTGCTCAATAATTATACCTAGCAGAGGACACAGACCTACATTATGTGCATATTTTGTTTTCATTGAACGGGATAAATAATAATGCCAGAAGTATAAATAAGCATGTCCCCCATTGTCCTTTGCTTTATACCTTCATAGGTCTTATTGATAGTCTGATGTAATTTTAATTTCAATATTTTTAAACATACGAAACAGTGAAATTGTTCGTGAAAACAAACAAAAAAATAAGTTTACTAGTAGGTATAGTAATCTGTTACGAATGTGTTTTCCTAAACATACATCTATCTACCTACCTATATAGACATTTACGCGATGAAAGCCTTCTCATATGATACACAGTAAACAAATTTCCCGTAATTGAAATCAATTCTGCATATATAATTAGATACACTTAACAATAATTCACTCACCTTGTTATTCATTTTGAATATATATCTTCATTCTTCACATATTTCAACAATACCAACACAAATGTAATGAAAACGCGAGTGAAGCGGGATTTCGTTATACATCACTACTACACTAGTTCACCAACCACATCAGCATTAGAGCAAAAGCCAAAAGCAAATCCAAAATGGATACGTAGACGGTAGATCACGTGACCACGATATAACCATACAGAGGACGAGATCTGTAATTGGTCACAATAATGGCGGGAAGTTTAAATGACAAGAACAGCTGTCTTGTCATTACGTGGATCATGGTCAAATAGTTTAATAAAACCACACAACAACGTCTGTTTTGTGGATAAAACCACAGAACACTTCAAAACTACCTTGCAGAGGCGTTATTTTATGGTGGATTGTTTCAAATAGTGTTAAATAAGCCAATAGAAATGACACCACTGCTAGGCAATTTGATAAAACTATTTGACCATGAGATACGGGCTTTGTTGAGCCACCGGTGAATAAAACAATGTGCCCTTTTTTCAGTTTAATCTGTTTATTAAATAATTCAGGTCAGGTTAGGTTCGTCTAAAATTTACGAATTTTTAACTAAATTTGCATGCAAAGGTTTTGCATGAATTTCCCAATAATTTATCACCACAAATTTACTGCAATCTTAGGATGCTGAAATAATGTACATCAAAGCTGGGATCCAACTTGGAAATGATAGTTTCGAAATGAAAACCTTCTAAACAATTGGTTGTAAAATCCCAAATAATTCATGACCCAAAATTTACGACAAGCTTTGGTTTGAGAAATATCACATCAAAGTTTACATCAAACTGACTGATACAAGTTTTAATATGTATATGTTATACAAGTATTATTTTTAATGTGTTTTGAAAGTTAACATTTGTAATTGGTAAAAAACTGTCAAGTATGAATTTATGCCCGGAAGTATTCGGTAAGTGAGCAATATCAACTTAACGTATGCACATTTTCTGCCTTAGTGAGTGAATTTTCCGTTTCAAGTTTGAATCTGCAAGGGCCAGGGAGTTCTCTGCAAGTAGTTGTAAGTTTCCATGTTTAGTGGGTGTCAACTTCATTTCCATAATATTCTTCAAAAGTCATTAGAATCAAAAGATTTTTCAATTGCATTTACATTTACAACGGTTACTGAAAATTCTCCTTTTTCGTTAATTTTGACTAGGGCATTTGGAAGTTTAACTTTCTCTTTTTCAGTAGCTAACAGTTTAGCTTCTGTATTTCTTAATTTGGATTTTAATTTAAAAACTTTTTCAACTCTTGGTTCGATTGTTATTTTATTTTCGAGAATTTGTGTACTGAACTTTTCCTGTAAGTTTCCTTGAATTTTTTGTTCATTATTTATTTTTACTGATGTTCCAGCAAGTGTTTTCCGGGCTGAATATAAACGGAAGGTTTTATAATTCAAAATTAAAACTCGATTACCAATATCTACTAATCCATCAAGTCTTTTCAAAAAATCGGTACCTAAAATTCCGTCAAATTCGATATCTAAATCGTGTAAGTAGATATACAATGCCGATTCTGTGACCGAAGAGTGTCACAGAATCGGTATTGCTCCACACGGCGAATCTCTCGATGGCCGCGTCCATCGAGTTCTTGCTCTTGGTGGAGGGTTGGTGCTGAAGAAGATGACGTGTTCGCCGAAGAGTTTCGGGGTGGGGAGCTTCAAAACGTTTCACCCTAAGTGGCGCGCGTCTTTTTTGCAAAAAAACATGGCGGCGATGCAGCGGAAGGCAAAAAACATGGCGGCGAAGCAGCGGAAGGCAAAAAAACATGGCGGCGATCGAGCGGAAGGGGCGGCGATGGAGCGGAAGGCAAAAAACATGGCGGCGATGGAGCGGAACGCAAAAAACATGGCGGCGATGCAGCGGAAGGCAAAAAAACATGGCGCGATGGAGCGGAACGCAAAAAACATGGCGGCGATGGAGCGGAAGGCAAAAAAACATGGCGCGATGGAGCGGAACGCAAAAAACATGGCGGCGATGGAGCGGAAGGCAAAAAAACATGGCGCGATGGAGCGGAACGCAAAAAACATGGCGGCGATGGAGCGGAAGGCAAAAAAACATGGCGCGATGGCGGAAGTTATGAAAAAACTTCTTTCCCTCACGTGATTCGCTGAGAGCAATTGGCTGGAAGAGAAAAAACATGGCCGCCGCCGCCGCCACCACCTTAATTGACAAAACAAAAAAATTAACTATGAAAAATGTCTCTACTGTCTCAGAACACACACACACATCAGAAAATTATGATGGACGACTTATTATTAATTCACTCATTTTAAATGTCTCTGTTTGCATTTATTGAAATGAATAACGTCAGTTCGAGAAAAATACATTTATTTTTCACATAAAAAATTACACTTCAGTGCCAGTGGCGTAGTATGAAGATACATTATCATTATCGATTAAAAAATATTTTTGATGCATGGATTTAATAAATCTATATATGGATTCGGATATTTGAACACTCAGAACCATTGACACGAAAAACATAAACCAATCGTGCAGTGTTGGCGGCGGCGGCAGCTCACATTTGGAATCCTTACTTTCTCGATCAGCAGCAGCAGGGGCTTGCATCTTGACGTCCACGGGTTGGGTAGTTGGGTGGGGCGTCGACGAAGACAACGATGGTCTCGAAGTGCTGCTGCTAGAGGGGCAAGACATCTTCAGCGGAAACCACTGCGTATCGCTATAGGTGAGATTTGTATAAATCTTCCGCAGTCTGTACGATGAGGTGTTCATCGGGATTTCGGCTCTCAACACAGGCAAATATCCATCATTGGCTAGCGCCTGAGTCATTTTCGTCCAATTCGAAGTACTCGAATCATCGTAGTGCAAATACGATACCAATACCTCACCGTACTCATATGGCGGGCTAATATACAGTACGTTCGACAGAACGGCTGCTAGAATTATATAATTTGTTGTCATCGTGACGACAACTCAATGTACACCGAGAAACAGCGTATATGTCACTCAAATATATACACTGAGAGGAACACACACACATACACCATTGCTCAATGTACATGACTCGTATTTCTTTCAATCTCTCTCTCTCTCTCATTCATTCGATCCGCAAAATAAATCGAGAAAAAAATTGGTTTTATACATCTATTAATACATAATAATAATAATACAATATGAATTATAATATTTCGTGTGTGTTTTTCGGCTAGTCTTGGTGTGGCTGACGTCATGGACTTGGTAATGGCGGCGACGGCGGCGGAACGTGGTGGATCGGTGAATGCTGCTGCTGCTGCTGCCCCATCCATTTACCATCGTTAATTTACATATTTTGGAAGCGTTTGAAAATACACAGCCTGTGCTCGTACTCTGCTATGTGCGCCTTGAGCTCGCGCAAATTTTGCAAGTGCCGATTGATAGGAGTGTCGTGGTCGTCGTCGTCGTCGTGATCGCCGTGGGGCCTCACCATATCAGGTGTGACGATATCCATTGCCAGATATCGAAGCAGTGTCTCACGGCACAATGCACTTCTATTTCTCCGGATGCTATATGATTCAAACAGAGCGGGCTTTGCTTCTCGAGTGTCGGTGGAGGCGTTGTGACGACTGTACTTGTAGTAGCCGCAATATCGACGATGTGTGGTCTCTTAGGCAGATCGAGCACACACTTCAGCGCAAAAAATCGAATTTTTGATTACCCTTCACGTAAACCACATCAGCCTCGATGATGGGGCGCAGCACTTCCTGGATCTCGTTGAATTCGACATAGCCATCAGAGTATGGAATGCCGTGGATATTTCTCTCCAAATATCGTACTTGCCGTTTATCTGCTTCGCTCAGGTCATGGAATGGCACTACGGCTTTGAATAAAAAGTGGTTTGTGCGATGCCCGTCGGTGATGGCAAGCTCTTTGGGTTGGAATTCACCACCCACAGTGAAACCCTGAATGTCACAGGCTACGAGTTTCATCTTGTTGCGTTTTTGTTTGTTTGATGATTGTTGAACTGATTCACTGCTTTGATTAACTGAGAGACACACACTCGGAGAGAGGGAGAGCGAAATTAATAAACACCGACTGAACAACTGAACGTTTGGCTCACAACTGACGCTCTCGACCTGTCGATGCCTGCATTACATGCATACACACAAACAAAGAGTGGATTCCCCCACTACTTACTGTTACTACTGTATGTCACTATTTTTTTTTATGACAGACGGCGTACAATCTCGCTCAAGGGCAAGTGTTCCAGCAAACAGTCGAGAATGAAGATGCAATAGGCTCGAGTATTGGCGGGAAATCCGACTCTGGCCTCGATGTCAAGTTTGACATCGACAGTGGATGATTTCATGAATTCCGCTCTGCGGGAACAATCTATTACGAAAACGGTCGCTCTGCTTTTGAATGCTCCGTAATCGAGTAGAGGGCGCTTCTTCGGTTAATTGGCATAGCTCGAATAGAATTCCGTGTAGGCTCGATGGGCTTCGACAAAGTTGTTTCTGTTGAATTCCAAGTGCATACGTTCATGCGGGTAAGTATCGCTGTTCATGGTTAGGCGTATGTCGCTGATGTCGATGTGATCGAAATAGGACGCAGCTCGAGCCGCATTGCCAATCCGATTTGTTGAGTACAACGCTCGTGATCGTCAGTGTGGCCGTGGTGGCTTCGACTACTGGATTCGCCACCTCCTCTATCAGCATGCAATTATTATCATTTCTACTTCTCACCAAGCGAATGCACTGTCGTCCAATGGTGGCATCTATAGTCATGGAATATGCCCAACAAATGCTTAAGCGGGATCCACATGGCGAACGAACCGTCGGGGCTTGTGAACCGTTCCGCCAGGATAGGTCCAGCCGGCTGTGCTCAAGTGTCGCACATCATTTTCCTCGTAACAAGTATAGCCGCGAAGGGTGCTCACTATACCCGGCGATCGAACAGAGTCCACCTCTTTGCCATTGATTTCATAGTAGATGGCCTCGAAAAGGTATGCACCGGCATTATTGATAAATCTAACATTGCCCGTTCCTGCGGTACGAGTCAGAGAGCCCTCTATGCACACAAGGGCATCGTTCATCAGTATCCACACATCGCTCTGCTGAATGACAATTTCGATGATGTCATTATTTTGAAAGGACTTGACGTACGGGTGGTGCGTTCGAGTCTCAACTCTGTTGATGGATTCGTCGAACTTTGGATGATTGTACACGTCGAACACTTGTCTTGATAACATGATGTCCTTGCGATTGGAGAAAGTGTATGCTGGAGTGAGACAGAGTGTGTGCGTCTGCTCTCTTCGACTGCGTCTGCGCGACTGAATTGATGCCAGCACCCTCTGCACTTTTATGCCCAAAGGCATCATGATCATCATTCTGATCAAATACCAACCCCATTTTTATGACAGCTTGCGCAGCACAAGTCGTATAATGATGGTCTCTCCATGGAAATTCACACTGCAACAGTCCTGGTCGAGAATATTCAAGGTTATGTTGTGTTTTCCGTCTTGTTCACAGGCAGGTAAATCAAATTCGAGGGCGTTTCGTCGATGGCAAAGCCGGGGTCTTCTCGAACGGCAAACTCGTATATGGTGTGAGCCGGACGATTGTTGAAGAAGGCACCCGATGTGATGTTACTATCGATGTGAACAGTTCGAACTTTGATAATGTTCACAGGTAGGTCGGATGAGTGAACGCTTCCAGCCTCCAATAGTCTCGAGGAAAAACCCAGTAATCGTCCTATGGAATCCTTGGGCCGAAAATCGATGTTATAGAGCTTGCTGTATATCTCACACTGCAGCGTATTGGTGTTGGGTTTGAGAAATAACAAAGCCTTACTTTTGTTGGTACCGTCGTCATCGACGTTGCCAACGTCACTAGACACTACGGCTCTCTTCTTCTTCTTCTTTGCTTCTTTCGGCCTCTCGATGTGTTTATGTATAAACTTGGCAATGTCGCTTATTTCGTAACACCCAGTCGGTATTTGGATGATGCTAACAGATGGCGCTCCTTTGACAGAATAATAGAATCGACCACTCGATATGTTCGGTATGCTGTTGTATGAATGGAAACCAATCAATGCCAAGCCGTAAGTGCTATCTTCGTCCAATTGGAGCGGCGGAGAAAAGTCTGTGGTTAGCGTCGACGTTTGACCTGTTACTGTCAACAGAAAAGACATGATTGACACTGGATGGGGTTATGTACTTCTATTTAAACCATTCCATATGCGCGTTCTGTGCTCAGGGTCTAGTATGGGATTCAAGACGCGTGAGGCTCGCGCTATTCGTCTAGCGAAACGTATCCTGTCCATGGCCACTTGCATCCAATACGATTTGCGCGAAGTTTTGTATGCAAAACGCCACGTCACCATATAATGAACCTCATTGCGCTCGTCATTAAAGGTCACCACTTTTCTATTCATTTTCGCGCGCGCGCGCGCACACACACACACACTCAGAGTGTGTTCTCGTATAGAAAATTCAAACACAAATTACCGCAATTAACTTGGTTGAATGTCTGATAGCGATCATTGTTGTAGAAGATTTTCATTTTTTTACCCAGATATCGCACCAATTCCACCGGCGGCTTCAAATTGCCGAAACTGTCAAAGTATTTCACCACATGTCCGCGTTTCACGTAAGCTACCCAATGCGTTCCGCGATTCCTGCTCGAGTCCAAATTGATGATTGCGCATTCTCTGCACTTGGGAAATTTCGATGATGATGATGATGAGGATCGAGGTAAGTTGTCTCGCATGAAAACACCAATGAAATGAGGTATTTTCAAACGTTTCACATATTTAAGTAATTCCTCATCGTACAACGCTCTATTGGGCAGCTTCAGCGGGAGTTTTTTGAAAATTTCTTCTTGAGAAACAAACCGTAGCCGCCTTTAGCGGTCTTGCGCAGAAACAAACCGGAACCTCCTACATTTTTGTTGTCACCACCAATGCTCTCCAATGCGGTAATATGACGCTTGTCTTCCTCCAATTTCTTTTTGGCATTGGCCGAGGATATGATGGTCCTGGCTATGGTGCTGGCACCGCCTGCCAACGAGCCCAGCGCTCCCAGAGCGGCGAATATCGGAAGCAGAGGCAGCACACCACCGCTCTTCGCTTCGAACGGTATTATTCGGGGTACTCTGATTTTTTTGCGGCTACCCAATTTTTTCACTTGAGCACGGACAGCACGCAGTGCCACCAAGGAGGATTTTCGCAGAGCCTTCGCACTCAAATCTTTCAGCTGATCAGGTTTCAGTGTTTTTCGCAGAGTTTTGGTAATTTTCTTAACCACATCTCGACGGAAAGACTTTGGCTTTGCAGCAGCAGCAGCAGCAGTCTTCTTCTTCTTCTCCAGACCCGTTCCCAAATTACGTTTTGCCTTCATGGTTGTGGTGACCAGCCAAGCAGCAGCTTTTTCACCAAATTTGGCGTCTTTTGATTTGACACGTTCCCAAGCTCGATTTTCCAGCGCCCAGTCGGCCTTGTGTCTCTCCTTCAAAGACTTGTTTTGCGAGTATGCAATATCGTGAGTCTTACAAGCCGAATCCAAAGGGTTCACACCAGGGTCACCACGACCTTCGTGCTCGACAGTCAGCATGACACTGACGCGAATGATGTTGCACACCTACTTACATAACTGTACTCCACTCAAAATGTCATTCGAATGTCAGATGTGGGCGTGGTCACATACACACACACACACTTCAGCAAAAAATCAATCAACTTAAACATGAAAGTGGTGCAACAAGAGCCGGCTCTGGAATTAGTCAATTTGGATACCATAGGTGGAGGAGGTATTGGCGGTGACGAAGACAGTATACGTAAACACGGCTCCCTGCTACCGAATTCATTCCGAGCGATATTTTGTGGCCCCAGCGGATGTGGCAAGACCAACGCTGTACTCAGTCTGCTGTTCAGCCCGAACAGAGCACGCTTCGAGAATGTTTACGTTTATTCAAAGTCGCTGTACCAACCTAAATATCAGCTACTGCACGATGTACTCAAACAAGTCAAGGGCGTAGGTTATTTTCCATACAGGGACAACAACGAGGTAATCGATCTGTCAAAGGCGAAAGAAAACTCAATTTTCATATTTGACGATGTGGCGTGTGACAAACAGAATAAAATCAGAGAGTTCTATGCCATGGCACGCCACAAGGGTATTGACCCAACCTACTTGTGTCAAACCTACTCGAAAATACCCAAACAGCTGATCAGGGACAATTGCAACATTATAGTGCTTTTTCGGCAAGACGATATGAATTTGAAGGACGCCTTCGACGAGCACGTCTCTCCGGATTACACCTTTGAGGAATTTTGAGCATGTGCGCCGCCTGTTGGAAGGAAAAATTCGGATCTCTGGTCATTGTCAAAGACTTTGATGTGAACAAAGGGCGCTACCGCCTGGGCTTTGACAAATATATACAAATGTGATGCGAGGTGGCACGGCATTCGTACTGAAGCCATGGCGCCGACTACATCACCCCGCATCGAGACGGAGATTGCTAAAGCTGAACGCAAACGTCAAGTCAATCAGTTGTCGAAAATTGTGCGAAAAAAGTATCTGAGTAAACGACAGATGACGCTGATGTCCCTCCAGAACCAAGAGTGTCAGATGTCATTAGCAGAGTGACAGATGACACATGGATGACACCGCCACCACCACCACCACCGACAGATGGCGCTGATGTTGCTCTAGAAGAACGACAAGTGAAAGGTGACATGAGCAGCAAAGTGACCACAGATGTCATAAACATAGACTCACAGAACACGGTGATGATGTGTCGTGTATGTGAATGAACTACATGTATTGTTTATGCCATGTAGACACTTGGCGTGCTGCTCACAGTGCGCCATCAGGTGCGACACATGCGTAGTTTGTAGATCACCCATCAATACATTTATGAAAATATATATATCTTAGAATATTTTTGATTTTTTAATTTTGCTACTCGAAAATACCCTTCCCCATTTTTTTGCTTAAAGAAACATGCCAATTTTTATGTAAAAAATTATCACATTTTTGATTGAATTATTCTTTCAATTTTGGTGCAAAAACGTGCTCTTTTTTGATGCAAAAAGTGACACTTTTTTTGATAAAAAAGAACACCCAAAATTGACATGGTGGAAGGATTTCAGTGAAGCATTTTCAGTGAATTTTGAGTCACTCAGCATTCACTCAGCTTTCACTCAGCTTTCACTCAGCATTCACTCAGCTTTTTCCACCATGTCAATTTTCGGTAATTTTTTTTATAAAAAAAATTGCCATTTTCCCATAAGATTACATGTATTTTTGAATGAAAAAAAGTGACACCTTTATTGACATGGTGGTAAAAGCTGAGTGAAGCATTTTCAGTGAAAGCTGAGTGGCTGAGTGAATCACTCAGCTTTCACTCAGCTTTTTCCACCATGTCAATAAAAGTGTTACTATTTTGCATGAAAAAGTTACACTTTTTGCATGAAAAAAGTGACACTTTTTTGATGCAAAAGTGATCTCTAAAAATATGTGGGATTTTGAATGGGAGATTGGAAGGGTGAAACAAAATATAATAATGTCCAGACACGGATTACATATTGATTTTATTCAATCATAAATATAAAACATAATCGACTATTATTTGATTAATAATATATAATGTAGTGTGTGTGTGTGTGGAAAGAAACAAACAAGAGCACAATTTCTTGCATTTTCATTTAACATTTTTCTTGAAATTTTGTGTGTGTGTCTGTGTGTGGCAATCTCATTCATCGAATTCTGAATCCTCATCCCCTGAGCCTATGAAGCGTTTATATGTGAGATCTAATCCGTAGAGCTCACCACCACCACGCAGATGTAGGTCACAGTAGCATTGGCTGCTCGTTTTCAAAGTGTACAGTACTTCATCAATTCTGTTGTGACACCAAAATTTATCACATTGATATATATTGTCCATGTGCTTTACACTGAACACCATATGTTGATGGTCTCTGATGCTGTGAACCGGATGGTTTTGCATAGCCCTTCTGAATGCTTTATAGCAAGTGCGGCAAAATCGTAAATTATATTTTGGAATACGATATGCATTCGCCCACACACAGTATTGGTCTTCGTGCAAATGACCCTCCCAGTCTTGATTTTTGAGAGCTTCACACCTATCTTCAAAGCTGATTTCTCTCGTGTACTCTAAGTGACTCAAATCATTGAAATTTCGTTTGACGCTCTGAGCCTGCTTATAGATTTGTACCCATTTTTCATCGGCAAACATTTTCAAAATTCGATCAGTGAGCGTCCATGGTAGAGGTGAGGCCTCGATGAATTCAACTATTGATGATGTACATCTGACTACTTGCAGACAGCATACATTTTTCAAAGTGTCTATCATGGTGGTGGTGGTGTGTGTGTGTGTGTGCGTGTGTGGGTATGTGCTCTCTGAAAAAATATTTAAATTCTATTAGATATCTAACTGACTGTAATGGCCCCACGGCAGAGTGTCATGAGAGCAGACAATCAAACAGCGCTTGTCGTCGTGGGGGTTGAGAGAGATCTTTGTTTGCTCTACACTAAAAACTTTGTGTGAAAAGGATCGAATACAGCGTTGCGAAGTTATTTTTTCCACATTGATTTTCAGACATTCCACATAATCTTCAAAAGTGATGTGATTTTCGACAACGCTGTATTTGACCCCTTTGGATTTTTTACGGTTTTTCCACCTTGTATCTTATAGGTGTACAACTTTGATCGAAGCCCCACGAAATCTGTCATGATACGACCATAGGCTTCTTCCTTCATCAAGCCGGGTACTTTTTTATTTTCGAGGGGGATGTCAAATGGGTTGTCGCTTGGGTAGTCGCTCGTATCGAATTTTTCAATGTGACTGCTAATCAAATCCCGATAAATATCATCGCACTTAATTTCATTACTGAGCGAATCAGTATCCGTATACATCAATTTGCACTGATCGTGCGTGTACTTTTCCATCATGAAGCCCTAATGGAAATCGTACACGCATACCTTGGAAATATCGATAATCGACATTCCTATGTACAAGGGCTTATTGAATAACAAATCCGTCTTTGCCATCTCGATAGCGACGAGGCTCTCGTCGAAAATGGTGCGACTCCTGAAATTTGGACTGGCGATCAGATATTTTGCGTCATATCGTCCCCCCTACTTGGAGACCATTTTCACCACACGGTGCTTCCGTATGTTTTCCATGGTTTTCCCGAACACTGCGTTATTGGCTAGTTTGTAGTTATTTTGCCAAAAGTAGTTTTTGCTTGAGCGCGTAATTTCGTATTTAATTCAATGTAGGGACGCAGCCACGCCGACTGATTGAATTGCAACACCTTGTGGATTTTCCTGAGTACAAGGCCGTGTTTGAGTGCTTGTTTCAACACCCTGTAGTGCACAACATATTTTTCCTTGTTGTACAGCGTGGTCATCAATTTTGGTAATTTCGAGCCTGGCGGTGTACGGTGCTTGGCACACAAGGGTAAATCTTTGTGTTTGTCATGCAGATGTTCGGGGTACTCCAAATCGACTTCGAGAATGTAGCCGATGGGCGAGGTGTCCGACACTTCCGATACATCGAAATCGGCTGCATTTTCGAGCCATTTAAAGCCATCGTACGGAAGATATTCCATCATGGCCCAACCGTACAGATTATTCACATCAACATATAGCAAATATGTCGACGGTTTGGAGGCGTCATACCTTTCACCCATGTGCTTGTTATTGGCCGAGGAGAATCTGTTGCAGCACTTACTGATGCCGCCACGAATTCCTCGCTCGACAAAGAGAAGCATGTCGACGTCTTTCAGTATCTGCAATTTGCACTGGGTGTACTTCAACATACAGGACCACGTATATCCCGGGAGGGTGTAATACCACGCAGGATCCAGCCCATACGTCTCGTGACCGATATTTCGAAAATTTTCGAAAATATCCGCCAAGAGCAATATGTCGGTTTTCATGTATAGGTCAGAGTACTCGCCCAGTGTACGTTCTGCGCATGGTCGTATTCGGCATCGGTGATGCCACAATCGTTCAACTTGTTGTAGAACTGATCGCGCGCCGGCAAACTTGGACATTCCAATATCTCCATCGAATCGATGAAATCGTATGGGAATACCCCTTTTCGAGTGAGTAACTCGTACCGGTCGGCATCGAAATAGGCAAATTCGCGCCTTGATATCTTCAAGTCATGGATGGTCAGTGTTTGCATCAAATGCTCCAAGCTCATGCCCATGAAGCGAAAAGAGTCAATGAATCGAAATTTAATGTCAGTGTTGCCGTCGTACTGGGTGAAAGAAATGTATTTTTCTTTGTTGACAGGCAACAGGCTGACTCGACCACTTTTTGCTATTTCTCGAATAATAAAATGACTGTCGTATCCGGATAAATTGTGGAAAATGATTGGCACAACGAACGACTTTTTGTAGTTCAAATTGCAACGCGTATGCGCATATCCACGGAACGCTCCCGTGTAGTGATTATGATCTATTACAATTTTGTCGTCAGTTTTCCTAGGTTTTTCGCAGATGTGGCAACATGGCGCTGTCGCTCTATCTGGAAGTGAGACGATCATGGGGACAATATCCAAAGTTTTGGCTTCCACAAATTTGGCTATGGCCCTCATTCTCTCCGCAAACCAATCCATCGAGTCGAGGCCCCGATGACTATCATAAAATGACAAAGTATCGTCATATGCACACTTGAAATAAAATCCAGCGCTGAAAGGAATGTGTTTTTGGTACTTTGTCGTATGTGAGGTGCATTCTTCGTCATTAAACTGTTCCAAAATCAACTCAAAATCCGCGTAAATTACAAAGGGCACTATTTCTTTAGGTACAAAATCCCGAAATTCTACATGATCATACGAAGGAAATGAAATTTTGCTCTCGTTTAATTTTTGACAATCAACAGTATGACTGTCGAGTTTCTCCTCATTCGTAAAATAATTTAAACACCTGTCGCAAATGAATGTTTTATGCCCATTTTTACTGAGTTGGCGACTGAATAGGCGAGATAAATCCTTTATCCAAACATAATGGAATTTTATGTCATCGCCGACGGCATCATCGGCGTCGGCGATTTCCAGTGGTGGTGCCTCGTAATCATTTAATTTCGGATGATATTCATTTTGAATGAGGAGAACATTGACATGTTTGTCTAATTTTTGTTTCGGGAGTCGGCTCGGAACAGTAACGAAAAATGCATCCTTGTTCGCCTGCGGCTGAATCAATTCCAAGGTGTACACATTCACGGATATGTTGTTCAATCGCTCAAATCTGGTAATTTGTTTTAATTTCATAGGGAAGTCGATTCCATCCAAGTTCAGTACATTTGAATAGTGAGGGTATGATGAAATTCTATATAGATTTTTACCCGATTCAACAGGGTACAATGCCGAAACGACGGCCCAAGCGAAACACGCATCATCTTCATTTTTCAAATTAATGCAAGCTTTTTTATTCGCAATAGATTTTGGCAGCTCGATGAAAGACGAACCGTTTCCCACGTCCGATTTATTCGTATTGATTTCCAAACTAACAATTTTCTGAGGACTCCAGCCACTTTCTTTGTCCGCGAATTCCGACAGTTTGTTTTGAATTGGATCGATGACATTTTCTAGGAACCACTTTTTCAAAGTTGTACCCCTATCGATATCAACGTTTTTAGTGTTGAAATATTTATAGTCGCTTATTATTTGTTCTTGATTCAAGAAATTTTTCACGAATTTACCACAAAATGTCGCATTGACTTTGATGCTTGGATGTTTTTTCAATAAATTTTAAATTCTGCTTTTGAATAGAATGAATGCATCACCAAAAAATTGTCCAATATCTTTATGTTTCAAATTTATAATTATACCGGTGCGTAAACGCGAAGAAAATGCCGATTTCAAGTCCTCCCACTTTACTCGAGTAGGGTAACTATAGGCGTTTGAATGCACCTTGAACTTTGGACTCTCGGTTCTTTCCTTAGATTGATAACAATTGTCCAGTACAGCGCGCGCTGCTAAATTTCGGTGCGTCGCTGTGTTTGGCGTTCATCGAGTCGCGGCGATAGATCCCTTAGATTGATAACAATTCTCCACTACCGCGCGCTTATAATATATATAATAAGAATAATGATTGTGGATGACATATTCAGACTCAAAATACAGGATTTAAGAGAAAAAAAAACATGGCGGCTGTCAAATGTTATACCAGGTGGCTCAAAATACAGTATTTAATAGAAAAAAACATGGCGGCTGCCAAATGATATACCGGGTGTCTCAAATAACAATATTTAAGAGAAAAAACATGTCAGCTTAACGGAGGTCGTCACCTTCAATGTGCGATACCCATTGGAGTATTCAGAGACAAAGTTATGTTTACTAAGTACACAATTTAATGTGCTATACCCATTTACGTTATTGTTTTCGTTTTTCATCACCATCATCAGGTGGGAGGGGGGAAGATAACATTATTTTTGGAAAAAATGTGTGTGCCATTGGGTAGTTGAAATAATCAGTAATAAAATGGCATCTAAAGAATACGGATGGAAGGTGGAGCAGTTTTGTAGACGTATTCAAGAACTAAAGTCAGATATTCAATTTTTCGAAGAAAAGGAGAACGTTTTGAAGCAGTTGAATAATTTGGACATTCAAGACAAACTGTTCAATCGAAAATTGCCGCAAACGAGATATCCGTTAAGAAGAATCCAGCCTCACGCATTGTAGAATATGTCTCTGCGATTGAAAACAAATTTTATACTTTTGACAGCAATATTGAATAATGTTTTATACGTCAACGTACCAAAAAGAGTGAAATACATGGCAATATGCGTGAAGCAAGAAGATTTCGATCGGGGTTGCAATAGAACTCAATGGAAAACAATGCATTTAACATCAGTCAATGGAGGACAATTGGCAGTATTTGTTAGCCATGTTCCGAAGAATATAGCGTTCAAGTACAAGCTGAAACTGATATTTGACGATCTTCGAGAAATAGACACGAAAACTGAGGAATTTGTTCCAGCAGGGCGTGAGAAAAACAAATCCAAAATGGAATTTCATCTTTACAGAATCCTCATCATAGTATCTACGATATTAGCATGTATATTGATCAGAATTGTGAAGGAAATAATTGTAGTGGTTAATAGAAATGGCATTACTTTTTTTAAATAAAAAATGTAAAATTGAATTCTAAATTGTATTCATCGAAGAGTTGAAAAATATTTCATTATAGATATAAATACCACATTCAAAGGAAATAGTTGAAACTGATAAAGAGTTTCTGAACCACATTCGAAGGAAATCGTTAGAACTGATTGATAATCATGAATTCTGAGCCTGCTAAGGTCTCTTGTTAGAGTACTCTTAATGAAGTGAAACCTGTACAATTTCTCCGACAGGATTTTAACATGTGCCGGTATTAAGTCGACGCCAGCAAGGGCGCGCAGCGCTTCTGTCTCAAAAAACATCAAATGGCGTATACAGGGTAAGTTAATAGAGATTTCTAATGGATTTGGACACCCAATCCTTGTTGCCAGGGGCGCGCTCTGTGATTGGTTACCATAATGGCGGGGAGTTTGAATGACATGACAGCTACAGTTGAAAATGACATTTATACTCCCTGACCTTATAGTAACCAATCGCAGAGTACATTCCCTGGCAACAAGGATTGGGTGTCCAGATCCATTAGAAATCTCTATTAGGTGAAAATACAACAGGTTGTCTGAAAATGCGTCCCGAGCGCGCTTGGAATATGAGAACAATAATAACTATAGATGGAATATTCGAAGTATGGAAGTGTAATGATAATAATGATGATTGAAAAAATAAAAAATAGCATGGCGGCGCCTCACACTCGATATCTGTCAGTTGTCATTGGTAATAACGTTGAAGAAAAAAAAAATATGTGACAAATAAACATGGTTGTACAGGTACATAAAAACATGGCTGCTATATGTATGTGTCAGATGGAAAATGAGTCATTGGGGGTAGTAAAGTATTCAGCAATAGTATATACAGGGCGTATCACACATTATTTAAGAGAAAAAACATGGCTGGTGCATGTGTCAAATGTCATGTGGAAAATGGGACGCTGAAAATACGTATCATTGGGGATATGGGGACCCAATAGAAAAATATGGTTATATTTCATACTGAGTATTCCAAAATTTGTTAGACATACACAGAGTGTTCAAAAACTATTCAAGATAGGAAAAAAACCGCTCATTTATAGAAAAAAAATATGATGTTTTAACAGGAGTTTAGCGTTTCCACGTGCGATCCCAATCGGAAATGTATTACATGTCATCGAGGCGCTATCTATCATCAGGAAGGTGCCCAATATGTGAATTACCAACCTTTTTGGATCTTTACGAATCATCAGAAAATAAACACTTCCTATCATTAAAAATTGGGATAGAGTATTGAGAAGGGTCCAAATTTAGTTACTCCCGATCGTACGATTTCAATAATTTTGATACCAATAGATTTGTTTCGATGTCAAGAAACAGTTTTAAGCATTTTCCAATGCCAAATCAATCATTCTGCTATCAATTTACGTTATTCGTTTCATTATCAGTTGGCATTGAAGCGTGGTCTCCGAGCCAGCGTTATCGGTAATAGAAAAACGAGCAGATTGATATGGAGTGTTGCCGGTTGTAAAATTAAACATTGGGTTTGGGGATATGGCGTTGCCGGTTGTAAAATTTACCTTTGAGGTTAGGGATGTATCATTTAAGAGAAAAAACAACAAAGTTTCTCAAAAGGCATCATTTAAGAGGAAAAGACATGACGGCTGCTTGTTAAATGTTTTATCGGGTGTACCAACACATCATTTGAGAGAAAAAACAACAGGGTATATCAAAACGTATCATTTAAGAGGAAAAACATGGCGGCTGCTTTTTGAATGTAATACCGAGTGCACCAATAACATGTCATTCAAGAGAAAAAAAGATCACTGCTGCTTGTCAAATGTTGGGTGGGAAAATGGGTCGAAGCAAAAATGCATCATTGGGGATTCAAAAGTTTTCGTTTTGCGTAAAAAGGTTGGCTCATTTGATGTCATGATGGGGGAGGCCGTCATTTTGAACGTGCGATACCCATGCGTAAAACTGCAGCGTTTCAGCTTAAAACTGTAAGCGAATACGCCACCAAAAATTAGTAAGTCATCCCAGAGCGCCACGGCAAATAATAATAATCGTCGTTCTCTACTTGCACAGGCTACGCCTTTGAGAACACTCCATAAGTGTTTATGAGGTATAGTTGATTTTGAAAAGTCATGTATTAATGATAAGTTGTCACAATATAATGACAGCTATTTATGTCTCCAGCCGTGTACAGATAGTCTTTTTCTGTACATTCTTTCAGTTTCTCCAATTCTACCATTACAAATAATGTCAATAAGTGTATTCAAATAATTCTATTGCTGTAATGATTGAGTTTTTTATTTTATGCTAGGTTTACTTTTCACGTTTCAAATACCCGGCAACAACTAATTTTATCAAACGAACACCAAAAGAAGTTTGAGTTTACGTGTTTAATTTTCATTAAAGCTATAAAGACAAAAATGCCTATGTAATGGATCTTTGGGGCATACCATAGACTTGAAATAACATTTTCAGATATGTGAGGCGTATTTCTTATTGCAACCAACGTCTTATCGCACGTCCTGTTGATTGTGGGATCCAAAATAAGTTTATCCAAAGTATCGCCGATGCCGAGGTACCAAGAATCATTAGTGTTGTGTATAGTTTTGTGGCTAAATAAAATTCATTTTATATTTGGAAGTTCAGAGGATTTTGAGATAAGTGAGTTTTATTACAGCATTGCAAGTCGTGACGAAATTTGTGATAATTTTGTTGAATTATACTTCTCACGCCAACACTCGGGATGAATTTCAAAGAACAAGTAAAAATTCATATATTCTTTAGTATTCAAAAGAGGTGTCAAGTTATTATATGAAATATGTTTCAAACTATAAAGTGTATGAGAATCATGTGTTATGGATGCAAATCAAAAATGCAGGAAAATTTCCAAATCCAAATAAGAAATCGTGAGTATTTAAAATAGGCGTCGAGTAAATATATATGAAATATTTTTCAAATGTTATGGAATATGAGATAGTATTATGAGAAATCATGGGTTATGAAAGAGAAAAATGTCCAGGAAAAAAATTAAAAATCAAATTTCAAAGTTGATTCAGTCTAAGAGAAAAAATTATGAAAATTAGGTGCTAGCGATGCAACAAAAAAAAGAAATACAGCAAAGTTTTCCAAGTCCAAGTGCCAGCTCGCAATATAATATGTAGATAAAATATTCAGAGCATGAAAGTGATAAAATAATAATAATGATGATTGAAAAAACGACAGATGTCAGTTTAGAGAAAAAACATGGCTGCATCCTCAAGAAAAAAAAATCATAGACATATATATCTATAGAGTGTTTCTAAATACGTCATTGAAGAAAAAAAAAAAATGGGCTACGGGGTGTTCTAAAATTCAGCGTATAAGAAAAAAAACATGCCGGTTCGACGGGAGTCTAGCACTTCAACATGCGATCCCAATGATAAACGTTTAAAGGGTGCCTCAAAATATATCTTTTGAGAAAAAACGTGTCAGTTTAACGGGGTCTAAAGTTTCCACGTGCGATCCCAATGAGGAACTTATACAAGGTAGTAGATAAGCAAAGGGGGTTTTGGGACCGCATGCGCAGTACGGTCGAGCTTGCCACGGGCCATCGGAAATAGTCGTGGAGGAGATCGGTAGAAGTCGGCCGTCGCTGGTCTGTGTTCATCGTGTGACGTAGTCGAGAGAGATCCAGTTGATTGATAACATTTTGCCAATAGAGCGCGGCGCACACATATTTTGAATTGAATTTAAAAAGAAAAAAAGATTTCCGAGATCGAGGTTTGAACCAGCGGCGAAAGTTTGGTAGCGAGTGACGCTAGCCTTGCCTCCACGGAGACTTCGTACAAGTTGATGTACAAATGTGGGATATATATTTCTCCAGCTACCAGAGCACGGTGTTTGAATATTTAAAAAAAAATAATGATTGAAAGTGTGATGATAATAGTAGAAAATGGGGAAAAAAACATGGCGGCTGCTCGTTAGATTTAGTGTACCAGGTGTATCAAAACATACCATTTAAGAGAAAAAAACATGGTGGGTGCTTGTTTTATTTAGTATACAGGGTGTCTCGAAACGTATCATTTAAGAGAAAAAAAAAACATGGCGGCTGCTCGTTAGATTTAGTATACCAAGTGTCTCAAAACGTATCAGTTAAGAGAAAAAAAAACATGACGGCTGCTCGTTAGATTCAGTATACCAGGTGTCTCAAAACATACCATTTAAGAGAAAAAAACATGGTGGGTGCTCGTTAGATTCAGTAGACCAGGTGTACCACATATAATTTATGAGAGAAAAACATGGCGGCTGCTCATTAGATTTAGTATACCAGGTGTACCAACATCATTTAAGAGGAAAAACATGGAGGTCAAAGAATAAAACACATCATGGAGGGTATGGGGATTGAAGTTTGAAAAAAAACATGGCTGCTTCTGAGTGGTCAACGCTCATCATAGTTGTACAGGGACGTCTCACAAATTTTATTGGGGAAAATATATACAGGGGCGTTTTGATTTAAACATCATTGCTTTTGGAAAAAGATAACAGCTTCTGTCATTTGTCATATGTCTCATCATAGATAGAAAATATCTACCGAGTGTTTTGAGAAAAAAAAAACATGACCACCATTTGACATCATGAAGGAATACATCAAATCCATCAGTGTCCAAAAACGCATTAACGATATGTCGGATCTATACGAATCATCGAAAAATAAGCACTTCCGGTTTGAAAAAATTGAGGTAGAAGAAAAGTAATAGTGAATTCGGATTATCCACATCGAGGGGAGTTCAAATATGCAATAAAATGGTCACTTCCGGTTTTCACTTCCGGTTGTCCGATTTCGATGATTTTGGCCTCAATGGATTCGTTTCGATGTCAAGAAACATTTTTAAGCAATATCCAATGCCAAAAGGGCATAGGAGGCTATCTTCGTTATTAGTAAAGATACAGAAACGTGCGGGTACTCTAATAAGACAACTTTAATGGGGGATCAAGAAAATGATAGAATTTCCTTCCGTCAACTGCCATAAGTGCCATAAACCTCACATTTTAATGCGTTATGTACTCATCGCTCAAATGTTAGAAGTCGGTTCGTTAACGTTTGACATTTTTTGTATAGAACGTCGCTCAATATATCGGCGGCGCCTCACACTCGATATCTGTCAGTTGTCATTGGTAATATCGTTGAAGAAAAAAAAATAAATGTGACAAATAAACATGGTTGTGCAGGTACATAAAAACATGGCTGCTACATGTATGTGTCGGATGAAAAATGGGTCATTGGGAGTAGCAAAGTATTCAGCAATAGTATATACAGGGCGTATCACACGTTATTTAAGAGAAAAAAACATGGCTGATGCAAGTATCAAATGTCATGTGGAAAATGGGACGCAGAAAATACGTATCATTGGGGATATGGGGACCCAATGGAAAAATATGGTGATATTTCATACTGAGTGTTCCAAAAATTTGTTAGACATACACAGAGTGTTCAAAAACTATTCAAGATATGAAAAAAACCACTCATAGGACGTTTCAATCCTAATCAAGAAGGTATAAAGAGCATCTCATTTATAGAAAAAAAAATATGATGTTTTAACAAGAGTTTAGCGTTTCAACGTGCGATCCCAATCGGAAATGTATTACATGTCATCGAGACCGAATACGTCAGCGCTCTCTATCATCAGGAAGGTGCCCAATCATTAAAAATTGAGATAGAGTATTGATAAGGGTCCAAATTTAGTTACTATAGGTCGTACGATTTCAATAATTTCGACACCAATGGGTTTGTTTCGATGTCAAGAAACATTGTTAAGCATTTTCCAATGCCAAATAGGCTAGGAGGCTATCTTCGTTATTAGTAAAGGTATAGAAACATGCGGGTACTCTAATATGACAACTTTTATGGGAGATCAAGTTTGATCGAAGCAGAACGAACTAACCTTATAAAACGTCTATTTTAGTCGCATTTTTGCATGTTTTACCGTTTCAAATTTTAGCTGTTTTTTCGAACGCAAAAAATGGTTATTGTGGTCGCATTTTGGCATGTTTTAGCGTTTCTAATTTCAGTTGTTTTTTATAACGCAAAAACGTGTATTTTGAGCAATTTTGAAATGCCAAATCTCCATAAGAAACAGAGTTTTTCGGTTTAATTTAAGGTTGTTTTTCTAGAACGCGAAAAAAGTTTATTGTGGTTGCATTTTTGCATGTTTTACCGTTTCAAATTTTAGCTGTTTTTTCGAACGCAAAAACGGTTATTGTGGTCGCATTTTGGCATGTTTTAGCGTTTCTAATTTCAGTTGGTTTTTAGAACGCAAAAACGTGTATTTTGAGCAATTTTGAAATGCCAAATCTCCATAAGAAACAGAGTTTTTCGGTTTAATTTAAGGCTGTTTTTCTAGAACGCGAAAAACGTTTATTGTGGCTGCATTTTTGCATGTTGAAGCGTTTCAATTTTCAGTTGTTTTTTGGAACGTGAAAAACGTATATTTTAATCACATTTTTGCAGTTTGGTGGGTGGGGAGATGGTTAGGCAACTTTATTATTTGGAAAGTATGTTATTGCCATTGAACAGTTGAAATAATCAGTATCAAAATGTCATCTGAAGAATACAGACAGAAGGTTGAAGATTTTTCTAGACGTGTCCAAGAGTTTAAGGAAGATATTCAATTTTATGAAGAAAAGGAGAATGTGGTGGAACAGTTGACTGATTTGGGTATTCAAGACAAAGTGTTCAATCGAAAATTACTGCAAACGAGATATCCGTTAAGAAAAAATCCAGCCTAAAGCATCGTAGAATATGTCTCCTCAACTGAAAACAAATTTTATTCTTCTGACTGCAATATTGAATAATGTTTTATACGTCAATGTGCCGAAAAGAGTGAAATTCATGGCAATATGCGTGAAGGCAGATAATTTCGATCCTTATTGTAATAGGACACAATGGAAAACAATGCATTTAACTCGGGTCAATCAGGGACAGTTAGCAGTATTTGTTAGCGATGTTCCCAAGAATACAGCATTCAAGTATAAATTGAAGCTGATATTTGAAGATCTTCGTGAAATAGTCACAAAAACCACCGAATTTATTCCAGCAGGACAGGGGAAAAAGAAGTCGCAAATGGAATATAACGTTTATAGAATTCTAATCATAGTATCTATAATATTAGCATGTATTTTATGTATTTTAATTAGAACTATACAAGAAATAATTTTGGAATTTCACATAATTTGGTTTAAATAAAATTATTCGAAAATTGAATTTTATTTTTATTATTACCATACAAACATTCTGCTATCAATTTCTGTTATTCATTTCATATCAGTTGACATTGAAACGTGCCATTCGGCGTTATCAATTATGGCGCAAACAGGAAACTTGGTTATTATGCTGGAAGTAATAATCAGTTGGCCTTGAAATGTGTTTATCGAACTAACGATTATCGAAAGACCCAGGCCAGCAGTTTAGTTATCAAAACCACAGAGTAACGATTATTGCGTTATTTGCTTTGCTTGTTCTGAAATTTTATATCAAGTATTCTCGAATGTTTTTAAGAAATTTGTTCTCACATTAGGGTCAAAAAAGTGGTTGGGGATGAGCGATAAATTTCAGTTTTCGATTACCCAAGCAGTACTAGATGTTAGACTTACTTGCGTGTGTGCACAATCATCAATAATAAGATGTAAGCAAAATATTTTTCTTTGAAAAAGTGCATAATCATGTATTTCATTTTCGAAATTTTTTGAACTGAATTTAATTGAAAAAAAATTGGATCGTAATACTGGGAGACAAGTAGTCGTGTTTTTTTATAATAATATCAAAAGGTTTCAAAAATTACAAAAAAAATATTTTTTTTGAAAATGTGATAGAGCTTACAATGGAGGATAGTGTTGAGCTAAAAAAGGTAAGTTAAAAATGTTTTTATGTTTGAGTGTCTGCAAATTAATAAAAATTTAAACTTGATGAAATTAAACACACCTAATTTTTTTTTTCTCATTTATTACATAAATCATACACAAATTTTTGCTTATAATAAAATAAATATTCACGCAAAGCATTAGCCAACATACTATCTAAACATGAAGCTTGACAAAAACCTTCTATAATTTCTTCCAAACTCAAATTGGTTTTATTTTCACGTAACCAAGATTGAATAATATCAAAAACACCTCGATAATAGTCACAAAAGTTCATAGCATCCAGCATAGCGATACGGTCAGACAGCACCCCCAAGTGTGTATTGAGAATGTCGTTCACATCTTGTTCAGACAACTCCATGTTCGTGATATCCTTGGAAATGGAAATTTGTTTGGTATTACTTTCGATGTACTGTGTGATGTAAATGTAATCCCCGCAACGTGTTGTGATTGGATCATACTCATCTACATACTCATCGATTTGTGATTCAAAGAAATTTTCCTTTATTTCTTGCAGGATGTCAATGAGGGTTACCCATTCAAAAGAAACAAAATTGATAGATCGAATGGAGAACTGCTGCTTCAAAACGATGCATGAGCTAAAATCCCTGGAGGGACTTATACCACATCGAATTTCGTAGGATGGCATAGGGAAGACCATCAACATCAACTGATGTTCGTTCCGAGCTGCCATTTCGTATTGCCCTAATGCTCTGTCGATGGTATTTAGAGTTTCTTTATAATCTTCTCCATCACTATCGCACATTACTTCAACTTCACTGACGTAACCACTATCTTGAGACATTTTCGTTTTCAAACTGAATATTCGTCTGTGCTTGCATACGCTTTTATAGCTTCAGATCACGTGGTCAATTTTAAAATTGTTGTTGCATGTTTGTTAACTATGAAAAAAATATTTGAAAGACCCCTCGAAATTATATGATTTGTGTTTGTTTCCCATGAGATTCTATACAAAATCAACGTTTTCGATCCAACTGTTATGTTTGTTATGCAAACCGAGCCATTTAACGTACATTTTTTTGCCTTTCTTCCTCAGAACTTTTTCCACGAGATATATATCTGGATTTGCAGTTTTTTGTAATTCCTCTGCATAAAAAGCACCCTTGATAGGAGCACCCTGCATATCTTCCAGCATGAAGGTAGCAGGGTTGGTGATATTGACTTTGATGATTTTGAATAATTCCGTAGTCCAATTGGGTGTGTAACCTTTTTCGAAAACGTGCTTTGCCTTACTAATTCGCACAACATCGCCGACTTTGAATTTTCTTGGTCCAGCTATTTTCAAGTGGCTGTATGTTGATTTGAGAATTTCTTTTTCGTTGGTTTTATCAATTTCCGACGGTTTCGTACCCGTCTTTGAATGGCGCGTATCATTGTAAGATTTTGTGATTTCAGGTAATATATTCAACCATTTGTAGGTGCCATTCAAACTGAAATACTTGTACAATCTTTCCTTCAAAGTTCTTATAATCCGTTCGGCCATAGAGGCTTTGAGGATGCTGTACGTATTGTAGTGATTTATTAGACATACCTATTGCAATGACATTCAATACCAAACCTATGGAGTTTGTTTATTGGGATGACCCAAACGAACTATGCGAACGTCTCAAATTATTGATAGCCTCTCGGGATGCTGGAAATACTTCGCATGACAATGAGATTATTGCCATTTTGAGTGAACTTAAAGAGGCAAATATAATTCTATAAGATGACATACATCCATGCATACATTCACATTTTCAAAATGGTTATCGATAAGTTCGGACGTAGCGACAGTAACACCAGTGATAGAAAGCGAAAATTACCTACGCCCTCTGGAGGCGGCGGCTTGCTGCACACTCCAGATGGTAACATCGATTTTGATAATTTGAAATTGAGTAATGTAAAGAGGCCCACCAAAAATACTGATGCTGCCAATAAACAATATGTGGATGAAATCGATAGAAGAATTGCTGCAACTATACAACATCAAGGTGAACAACACCATTCGGAAATAGTTCAACTGAGTGACAAAATGGCAAAGATGCAACATGAAATTGAAAATGAATTGATTGCAACAAAAAATTATCTGGAAAAGAAAACACGAACACTTGCAAATAATTTTATTGAAATAACGCAACTAAGTGAGGTACGCTATAATGAAACAAGGTCATTTTTCGAAAAATTCAACCTACAATACAAAACTGATATTGAAAATATTCGTGGAGATTTGTTGAAAAAAATTTCTGAAATAACCGATTCGATTCATGCACACAATTTAAAATGGGATATTAAGCACAAGGAAATGCTGCTAACCAAGAATGAGTTAAACCAGTTTCGAATTGATATTTTACAGCAAATCACCAAAATAAATTCAGATATAGCGAGTGTAAAATCTGCTGTCGAGGAAATTACTAAAAGACAAAATGTAGTGTATACATCACCATGATAAAATAGTAGGTTTCACAGTTTCATCATCACATATGTGCGTGATGGCTTCCAAAGACAAGATTCAACTTGTCCGTGAACTGCACAAACCAATTAGAAAAAATTATCCTCGACGTCGCACCATTATTAAAGGCTTAGATGATTTATGGCAAATGGACTTGGCCGAAATGAGACCTTACGCCCATCAAAATCGTAATTTCAAACTCATTCTAGTCTTTATAGATTGTTTCTCGAAATTCGTGTGGACTCGTCCGCTGAAAACGAAAACGGGGGAGGAAATTACCAAAACTTTTGCAGATATTTTAACACACACGAAACGATGCCCAAAAAATCTACAAACCGATCAGGGAACGGAATTTTACAACAGTAAATTCCAGAGTTTGATGAAAAAACATGAGATAAATCACTACAATACGTACAGCATCCTCAAAGCCTCTATGGCCGAACGGATTATAAGAACTTTGAAGGAAAGATTGTACAAGTATTTCAGTTTGAATGGCACCTACAAATGGTTGAATATATTACCTGAAATCATAAAATCTTACAATGATACGCGCCATTCAAAGACGGGTATGAAACCTTCGGAAATTGATAAAACCAACGAAAAAGAAATTCTCAAATCAACATACAGCCACTTGAAAATAGCTGGACCGAGAAAATTCAAAGTCGGCGATGTTGTGCGAATTAGTAAGGCAAAGCACGTTTTCGAAAAAGGTTACACACCCAATTGGACTACGGAATTATTCAAAATCATCAAAGTCAATATCACCAACCCTGCTACCTTCATGCTGGAAGATATGCAGGGTGCTCCTATCAAGGGTGCTTTTTATGCAGAGGAATTACAAAAAACTGCAAATCCAGATATATATCTCGAGGAAAAAGTTCTGAGGAAGAAAGGCAAAAAAATGTACGTTAAATGGCTCGGTTTGCATAACAAACATAACAGTTGGATCGAAAACGTTGATTTTGTATAGAATCTCATGGGAAACAAACACAAATCATATAATTTCGAGGGGTCTTTCAAATATTTTTTTCATAGTTAACAAACATGCAACAACAATTTTAAAATTGACCACGTGATCTGAAGCTATAAAAGCGTATGCAAGCACAGACGAATATTCAGTTTGAAAACGAAAATGTCTCAAGATAGTGGTTACGTCAGTGAAGTTGAAGTAATGTGCGATAGTGATGGAGAAGATTATAAAGAAACTCTAAATGCCATCGACAGAGCATTAGGGCAATACGAAATGGCAGCTCGGAACGAACATCAGTTGATGTTGATGGTCTTCCCTATGCCATCCTACGAAATTCGATGTGGTATAAGTCCCTCCAGGGATTTTAGCTCATGCATCGTTTTGAAGCAGCAGTTCTCCATTCGATCTATCAATTTTGCTTCTTTTGAATGGGTAACCCTCATTGACATCCTGCAAGAAATAAAGGAAAATTTCTTTGAATCACAAATCGATGAGTATGTAGATGAGTATGATCCAATCACAACACGTTGCGGGGATTACATTTACATCACACAGTACATCGAAAGTAATACCAAACAAATTTCCATTTCCAAGGATATCACGAACATGGAGTTGTCTGAACAAGATGTGAACGACATTCTCAATACACACTTGGGGGTGCTGTCTGACCATATCGCTATGCTGGATGCTATGAACTTTTGTGACTATTATCGAGGTGTTTTTGATATTATTCAATCTTGGTTACGTGAAAATAAAACCAATTTGAGTTTGGAAGAAATTATAGAAGGTTTTTGTCAAGCTTCATGTTTAGATAGTATGTTGGCTAATGCTTTGCGTGAATATTTATTTTATTATAAGCAAAAATTTGTGTATGATTTATGTAATAAATGAGAAAAAAAAAAAATTAGGTGTGTTTAATTTCATCAAGTTTAAATTTTTATTAATTTGCAGACACTCAAACATAAAAACATTTTTAACTTACCTTTTTTAGCTCAACACTATCCTCCATTGTAAGCTCTATCACATTTTCAAAAAAAATATTTTTTTTGTAATTTTTTGAAACCTTTTGATATTATTATAAAAAAACACGACTACTTGTCTCCCAGTATTACGATCCAATTTTTTTTCAATTAAATTCAGTTCACAAAATTTCGAAAATGAAATACATGATTATGCACTTTTTCAAAGAAAAATATTTTGCTTACATCTTATTATTGATGATTGTGCACACACGCAAGTAAGTCTAACATCTAGTACTGCTTGGGTAATCGAAAACTGAAATTTATCGCTCATCCCCAACCACTTTTTTGACCCTAATGTGAGAACAAATTTCTTAAAAACATTCGAGAATACTTGATATAAAATTTCAGAACAAGCAAAGCAAATAACGCAATAATCGTTACTCTGTGGTTTTGATAACTAAACTGCTGGCCTGGGTCTTTCGATAATCGTTAGTTCGATAAACACATTTCAAGGCCAACTGATTATTACTTCCAGCATAATAACCAAGTTTCCTGTTTGCGCGGTTTTTCCATAATTGATAACGCCGAATGGCACGTTTCAATGTCAACTGATATGAAACGAATAACAGAAATTGATAGCAGAATGTTTGCATGGTAATAATAAAAATAAAATTCAATTTTCGAATAATTTTATTTAAACCAAATTATGTGAAATTCCAAAATTATTTCTTGTATAGTTCTAATTAAAATACATAAAATACATGCTAATATTATAGATACTATGATTAGAATTCTATAAACGTTATATTCCATTTGCGACTTCTTTTTCCCCTGTCCTGCTGGAATAAATTCGGTGGTTTTTGTGACTATTTCACGAAGATCTTCAAATATCAGCTTCAATTTATACTTGAATGCTGTATTCTTGGGAACATCGCTAACAAATACTGCTAACTGTCCCTGATTGACCCGAGTTAAACGCATTGTTTTCCATTGTGTCCTATTACAATAAGGATCGAAATCATCTGCCTTCACGCATATTGCCATGAGTTTCACTCTTTTCGGCACATTGACGTATAAAACATTATTCAATATTGCAGTCAGAAGAATACAATTTGTTTTCAGTTGAGGAGACATATTCTACGATGCTTTAGGCTGGATTTTTTCTTAACGGATATCTCGTTTGCAGTAATTTTCGATTGAACACTTTGTCTTGAATACCCAAATCAGTCAACTGTTCCACCACATTCTCCTTTTCTTCATAAAATTGAATATCTTCCTTAAACTCTTGGACACGTCTAGAAAAATCTTCAACCTTCTGTCTGTATTCTTCAGATGACATTTTAATACTGATTATTTCAACTGTTCAATGGCAATAACATACTTTCCAAATAATAAAGTTGCCTAACCATCTCCCCACCCACCAAACTGCAAAAATGTGATTAAAATATACGTTTCTCACGTTCCAAAAAACAACTGAAAATTGAAACGCTTCAACATGCAAAAATGCAGCCACAATAAACGTTTTTCGCGTTCTAGAAAAACAGCCTTAAATTAAACCGAAAAACTCTATGTTTCTTATGGAGATTTGGCATTTCAAAATTGCTCAAAATACACGTTTTTGCGTTCTAAAAACCAACTGGAATTAGAAACGCTAAAACATGCCAAAATGCGACCACAATAACCGTTTTTGCGTTCGAAAAAACAGCTAAAATTTGAAACGGTAAAACATGCAAAAATGCAACCACAATAAACTTTTTTCGCGTTCTAGAAAAACAACCTTAAATTAAACCGAAAAACTCTGTTTCTTATGGAGATTTGGCATTTCAAAATTGCTCAAAATACACGTTTTTGCGTTATAAAAAACAACTGAAATTAGAAACGCTAAAACATGCCAAAATGCGACCACAATAACCATTTTTTGCGTTCGAAAAAACAGCTAAAATTTGAAACGGTAAAACATGCAAAAATGCGACTAAAATAGACGTTTTATAAGGTTAGTTCGTTCTGCTTCGATCAAACTTGATCTCCCATAAAAGTTGTCATATTAGAGTACCCGCATGTTTCTATACCTTTACTAATTACGAAGATAGCCTCCTAGCCTATTTGGCATTGGAAAATGCTTAACAATGTTTCTTGACATCGAAACAAACCCATTGGTGTCGAAATTATTGAAATCGTACGACCTATAGTAACTAAATTTGGACCCTTATCAATACTCTATCTCAATTTTTAATGATTGGGCACCTTCCTGATGATAGAGAGCGCTGACGTATTCGGTCTCGATGACATGTAATACATTTCCGATTGGGATCGCACGTTGAAACGCTAAACTCTTGTTAAAACATCATATTTTTTTTTTCTATAAATGAGATGCTCTTTATACCTTCTTGATTAGGATTGAAACGTCCTATGAGTGGTTTTTTTCATATCTTGAATAGTTTTTGAACACTCTGTGTATGTCTAACAAATTTTTGGAACACTCAGTATGAAATATCACCATATTTTTCCATTGGGTCCCCATATCCCCAATGATACGTATTTTCTGCGTCCCATTTTCCACATGACATTTGATACTTGCATCAGCCATGTTTTTTTCTCTTAAATAACGTGTGATACGCCCTGTATATACTATTGCTGAATACTTTGCTACTCCCAATGACCCATTTTTCATCCGACACATACATGTAGCAGCCATGTTTTTATGTACCTGTACAACCATGTTTATTTGTCACATTTATTTTTTTTTCTTCAACGATATTACCAATGACAACTGACAGATATCGAGTGTGAGGCGCCGCCGATATATTGAGCGACGTTCTATACAAAAAATGTCAAACGTTAACGAACCGACTTCTAACATTTGAGCGATGAGTACATAACGCATTAAAATGTGAGGTTTATGGCACTTATGGCAGTTGACGGAAGGAAATTCTATCATTTTCTTGATCCCCCATTAAAGTTGTCTTATTAGAGTACCCGCACGTTTCTGTATCTTTACTAATAACGAAGATAGCCTCCTATGCCCTTTTGGCATTGGATATTGCTTAAAAATGTTTCTTGACATCGAAACGAATCCATTGAGGCCAAAATCATCGAAATCGGACAACCGGAAGTGAAAACCGGAAGTGACCATTTTATTGCATATTTGAACTCTCCTCGATGTGGATAATCCGAATTCACTATTACTTTTCTTCTACCTCAATTTTTTCAAACCGGAAGTGCTTATTTTTCGATGATTCGTATAGATCCGACATATCGTTAATGCGTTTTTGGACACTGATGGATTTGATGTATTCCTTCATGATGTCAAATGGTGGTCATGTTTTTTTTTTCTCCAAACACTCGGTAGATATTTTCTATCTATGATGAGACATATGACAAATGACAGAAGCTGTTATCTTTTTCCAAAAGCAATGATGTTTAAATCAAAACGCCCCTGTATATATTTTCCCCAATAAAATTTGTGAGACGTCCCTGTACAACTATGATGAGCGTTGACCACTCAGAAGCAGCCATGTTTTTTTTTTAAACTTCAATCCCCATACCCTCCATGATGTGTTTTTTTCTTTGACCTCCATGTTTTTTCTCTTAAATGATATGTTGGTACACCTGGTATACTAAATCTAATGAGCAGCCGCCATGTTTTTTCTCTCATAAATTATATGTGGTACACCTGGTCTACTGAATCTAACGAGCACCCACCATGTTTTTTTCTCTTAAATGGTATGATTTGAGACACCTGGTATACTGAATCTAACGAGCAGCCGTCATGTTTTTTTTTCTCTTAACTGATACGTTTTGAAACACCTGGTATACTAAATCTAACGAGCAGCCGCCATGTTTTTTTTTCTCTTAAATGATACGTTTCGAGACACCCTGTATACTAAATAAAACAAGCACCCACCATGTTTTTTTCTCTTAAATGATATGTTTTGATACACCTGGTATACTAAATCTAACGAGCAGCCGCCATGTTTTTTTCCCCATTTTCTACTATTATCATCACACTTTCAATCATTATTTTTTTTTAAATATTCAAACACCGTGCTCTGGTAGCTGGAGAAATATATATCCCACATTTGTACATCAACTTGTACGAAGTCTCCGTGGAGGCAAGGCTAGCGTCACTCGCTACTAAACTTTCGCCGCTGGTTCAAACTTCGTTCTCGGAAATCTTTTTTTCTTTTTAAATTCAATTCAAAATATGTATGCGCCGCGCAATATTGGCAAAATGTTATCAATCAACTGGATCTCTCTCGACTACGTCACACGATGAACGCAGACCAGCGACGGCCGACTTCTACCGATCTCCTCCACGACTATTTCCGATGGCCCGTGGCAAGCTCGACCGTACTGCGCATGCGGTCCCAAAACCCCCTTTGCTTATCTACTCAAGGTATCTCAAAATACATCATTTGCGAAAAAAAAAGGCAGTTTAACGGAGGTGTAACGTTTTCACGTGCGATCCCAATGAGAAACTTACACAAGGTGTCTCAAAATACATCATTTGCGAAAAAAAAAACATGACAGTTACATAGTAATTGGAGAGTAACAGGGCGTTAGCGTTTCAACGTAGAATAGTGTTGAGTTCATAAAAGGGTAATATTTGAATGGTACAGTCTATGAGGAAACATTATAACAAATATGTGTTATGGATGCAAAAAATTTCAAGAAAAAAGTCTGAACTGTAGGTGTCATGTAACATAGGAAATATGTTTCAAAAATGTTACGGTATATGAGAAAGCATTGCAAAAATTCATGGGTTATGGATGCGATAAAATATGGAAATTTTGGGTAATCATTTCACTTTGCTGACCGTTGGGTGTGCTTTTGAGGGTGTGTAGTCTTGCTTGCAAATCCCGATGTCATGTATGCATACACATTAATTAACAACTACAATGGAATGTTGCAGACTCCCTACTCACGTTCTTTAATAGTAAATTATAACATTGGAAATCAAATTCAGGTAGGTTATAATAAAAGTGAGACATATTTTCATAATTTATTCAACATATTTTGTGTTATTCTAAAGTAAGGGTGTTACAGCGTCGGCATATTTTATCAAATTACTCATAAAAAGATGTCAGTTTCATCAATAAATTTCTAAGATCATCCAAAAGCTTATTGTTGGGGCATGCAATATCAAACATGTTCCAATTGAAGTCTCCTACTTCAATAAGTCTTCTTTGGAACTCATTGTACTTGAAGTATGTATTTCCCTTGAAAAAATACATATGGCCATCTATATAGCGAAACGCTGAAGTGATGTCATTGGGAATGCCTGAGAAAGCATTTTCAATACGGCCTCTAGTGATAATTCCCGCTGCATTAATATTCACTCCATCAAATTCAATGAAGGAAGTATTATCATAAAAGATAAAATATTTTCCTGCATGTGTTTGAAAAAGTGCATTTATTTTAGCGTTTGGAGGTAGAAGGGGGATTTCTACATCTTTATCGATTTGTAAGGTCGGAAATAAAATTGAATAGACTTTATTATTGCTGACAACCAATAAATTACCATTAGCAGTTTGGAAAACGTAATCTATACCATATGGTCTTAATTCCTTCGGTAGATAATTCTGTAGTTTTTCAGGTTCAGTAATTTTCCTCTTTTTATCGCTAATATCAAACTTCCATATCATATCCTTCACAATAACATACAATCGATAGCTTGGAAAGCCTGGAGCGTACGCCAAAAACATTATATCTGGTGGAGCTTTAACTTCACATAAATTTTTATTGAATTTAGGTGAATGATGAAGGTGTTGTTTGCTTGTAGTATGAATTGGGAGAGTAGTTTTGAGGGAAGTTGTAGGAATTTGAGTAGTAGTTGTATCTGGCGGTATATACTTAGGTATAGCAACAAATCGGTACTTTCGACCATATAGTACCTCAAGTCCATTAATGTCATCTTGATGGATGGGGCGCATTTTTTGTTGATACCATGGATACATGATTGCGTCCTTCGTATCGCAATGACCTAAACCAATTTCATGAACGGCTGTCATCAATAAATTCGAATATCCGTAAGGCGTTTTATTATATCCTGTATACCATTTTTCTTCATCGTCAAAATGAATTTCTATACAAGAATTGTTACGTGCTTCTGGAAAGAAAGCATGACCTAAGACTTTGCCAGGACCATCAAAAGTCGAAGGACAATATGAATTACCCATACAATTCCTTCGATATTGATGATAACTTTTAAGGAATATTATCGTGATATCTGAATTATGTTTCATTACCATCTCAAATGTTAAAATGGATGCATTCTGCCACATTTCAAAAGCTTTTTTTAATACTGCAAGGTATTCATTATAAGTTTTGTTGAATGGATAGCGAGATAGGTACCACCGCAGATGAGTTTTATTCCATTTTGTTGAAACTGTATACTCGGTTTCGCCATGTTGACATCTGGGTCTCGTAATAAGCTCCATTGTTTCATTATTCAAAGTTCCATCTACATGTAAATTACAACGTTCTTGGAAATTACTAACAGCTGTTGAAAAATCTGTCAGCGAACTATTATCAATATACCCATATGTTTCCAAATAGTGTTGAAGAAAAGTTGAATTTGCTGCTAGTTAATGGTAAGAAAGCAGCCAGCACGACTATGACCAACCTCATCATTGGTTTGTTGTACACAAATGACTGTAATCGTAATTCATCATTTAACTAACAATTCCTCACAGATGAAGTAGCGACCAATAGTAAATCGCTCACTGCGCCACCTATGAAGTTCTTGAAAAAGCACTCTCTGAAACTGATAACGAGTACGAATTTCCGGTGTAGTTGGTATTGTGGTCTCAAGAAAAACAGAAATGATTGGAAATCTAAGCAAATCTTCAAATAAATAAAACAAATTACCATTTAATTTTTATTGCATAAATCATACACAATTTTTTGTTTATAATAAAATAAATATTCACGTAAAGCATTAGCCAACATACTATCTAAAGATGAAGCTTGACAAAAACCTTCTATAATTTCTTCCAAACTCAAATTGGTTTTATTTTCACGTAGCCAAGATTGAATAATATCCAAAACACCTCGATAATAGTCACAAAAGTTCATAGCATCCAGCATAGCGATACGGTCAGACAGCACCCCCAAGTGTGTATTGAGAATGTCGTTCACATCTTGTTCAGACAACTCCATGTTCGTGATATCCTTGGAAATGGAAATTTGTTTGGTATTACTTTCGATGTACTGTGCGATGTAAATGTAATCCCCGCAACGTGTTGTGATTGGATCATACTCATCTACATACTCATCGATTTGTGATTCAAAGAAATTTTCCTTTATTTCTTGCAGGATGTCAATGAGGGTTGCCCATTCAAAAGAAGCAAAATTGATAGATCGAATGGAGAACTGCTGCTTCAAAACGATGCATGAGCTAAAATCCCTGGAGGGACTTATACCACATCGAATTTCGTAGGATGGCATAGGGAAGACCATCAACATCAACTGATGTTCGTTCCGAGCTGCCATTTCGTATTGCCCCAATGCTCTGTCGATGGCATTTAGAGTTTCTTTATAATCTTCTCCATCACTATCGCACATTACTTCAACTTCACTGATGTAACCACTGTCTTGAGACATTTTCGTTTTCAAACTGAATATTCGTCTGTGCTTGCATACGCTTTTATAGCTTCAGATCACGTGGTCAATTTTAAAATTGTTGTTGCATGTTTGTTAACTGTGAAAAAAATATTTGAAAGACCCCTCGGAATTATATGATTTGTGTTTGTTTCCCATGAGATTCTATACAAAATCAACGTTTTCGATCTAATTGTTATGTTTGTTATGCAAACCGAGCCATTTAACGTACATTTTCTGCCTTTCTTCCTCAGAACTTTTTCCACGAGATATATATCTGGATTTGCAGTTTTTTGTAATTCCTCTGCATAAAAAGCACCCTTGATAGGAGCACCCTGCATATCTTCCAGCATGAAGGTGGCAGGGTTGGTGATATTGACTTTGATGATTTTGAATAATTCCGTAGTCCAATTGGGTGTGTAACCTTTTTCGAAAACGTGCTTTGCCTTACTAATTCGCACAACATCGCCGACTTTGAATTTTCTCGGTCCAGCTATTTTCAAGTGGCTGTATGTTGATTTGAGAATTTCTTTTTCGTTGGTTTTATCAATTTCCGAAGGTTTCATACCCGTCTTTGAATAGCGCGTATCATTGTAAGATTTTGTGATTTCAGGTAATATATTCAACCATTTGTGCCATTCAAACTGAAATACTTGTACAATCTTTCCTTCAAAGTTCTTATAATCCGTTCGGCCATAGAGGCTTTGAGGATGCTGTACGTATTGTAGTGATTTATCTCATGTTTTTTCATCAAACTCTGGAATTTACTGTTGTAAAATTCCGTTCCCTGATCGGTTTGTAGTTTTTTGGGCATCGTTTCGTGTGTGTTAAAATATCTGCAAACGTTTTGGTAATTTCCTCCCCCGTTTTCGTTTTCAGCGGACGAGTCCACACGAATTTCGAAAAACAATCTATAACGACTAGAATGAGTTTGAAATTACGATTTTGATGGGCGTAAGGTCTCATTTCGGCCAAGTCTATTTGCCATAAATCATCTAAGCCTTTAATAATGGTGCGACGTCGAGGATAATTTTTTCTAATTGGTTTGTGCAGTTCACGGACAAGTTGAATCTTGTCTCTGGAAGCCATCACGCACATATGTGATGGCGAAACTGTGAAACCTGCTATTTTATTATGGTGATGTATACGCTACATTTTGTCTTTTAGTAATTTCCTCGACAGCAGATTTTACACTCGCTATATCTGAATTTATTTTGGTGATTTGCTGTAAAATATCAATTCGAAACTGGTTTAACTCATTCTTGGTTAGCAGCATTTCCTTGTGCTTAATATCCCATTTTAAATTGTGTGCATGAATCGAATCGATTATTTCAGAAATTTTTTTCAACAAATCTCCACGAATATTTTCAATATCAGTTTTGTATTGTAGGTTGAATTTTTCGAAAAATGACCTTGTTTCATTATAGCGTACCTCACTTAGTTGCGTTATTTCAATATAATTATTTGCAAGTGTTCGTGTTTTCTTTTCCAGATAATTTTTTGTTGCAATCAATTCATTTTCAATTTCATGTTGCATCTTTGCCATTTTGTCACTCAGTTGAACTATTTCCGAATGGTGTTGTTCACCTTGATGTTGTATAGTTGCAGCAATTTTTCTATCGATTTCATCCACATATTGTTTATTGGCAGCATCAGTATTTTTGGTGGGCCTCTTTACATTACTCAATTTCAAATTATCAAAATCGATGTTACCATCTGGAGTGTGCAGCAAGCCGCCGCCTCCAGAGGGCGTAGGTAATTTTCGCTTTCTATCACTGGTGTTACTGTCGCTACGTCCGAACTTATCGATAACCATTTTGAAAATGTGAATGTATGCATAGATGTATGTCATCTTATAGAATTATATTTGCCTCTTTGAGTTCACTCAAAATGACAATAATCTCATTGTCATGCGAAGTATTTCCGGCATCCCGAGAGGCTATCAATAATTTGAGGCGTTCGCATAGTTCGTTTGGGTCATCCCAATAAACAAACTCCATAGGTTTGGTATTGAATGTCATTGCAATAGGTATATTTTTAGGTAAACCGCTACCTTTTGCTGCAGGGTTGGATGTTTTAGGTAAACCGGTACGTGTCGATATTTTACGTTGATTTCGTATAGGAAACATCGGTTTAATTATTTCGGTATATTTGTATCTTTTACTACCTTTCGGATAGCCTAGGGAGTTTTTGTGAATGTTCAACAAATCTACAATTGATTTGTATGCCTGCATATCTTCATTATTATAGTTTTCAGGTGTGTTTAAAAATATGAGTTCATATATACCGGGTGTTGCTCTCCACTGATATCCACCCATTTTAATGTATCCACTGCGTTTGTCGAAATCTATTTCTTTGTTACCTAGGAACCATTTTGAAGATACACCATCATATACAGGACCGTATACTTTATCTATTTCTTTGTCATTACTCCAATGTTTTATAATGTACGGTTGAGCCATTATAGGATATTGATCGATATATTCCTGTAAAACTTGTTCATTCATGTCTGACACAAAGCTCTTATCTTGATCCTCTTGTGTGCCTACGCTAAAGATATCCTCATCGTCACCATCATTATCATCTGTACTTGCAACATGTTCGAGGGATTGGAATGGAGTCATCGTTTCGATGGATTCAAATGGAGACGTTTTACGCTCTTCCACTTTCTCTTGTTTGAGTTCAGATTTTACCTCACTTCTCATTGGGGTAGTAGGAGATTGCGACGTCGGCGGCGGCATTGCTGCTATTTTCCTCAATGGGACAGATACAGGTTAAAAGAATTTTTGCAACGACTCATCTTCTTCGGATCTACCCAATTTCAAAGCCAAATATTTTTTTCGAATAGCTTTTGCAATTTAATTGATTTTAGTCTTTCGAATAACATCAACTTCTTTGCTCAACGGTTTCATGATGATAACTGTGAGATATATCAATCTCTCTGTATACTTATTTATTTATCGAATCCTTGACGATAACGACCAGCATTTATATCAAAATATTTCATAATCACAACGGTTCCATATCGATGCTGTCGCCAACATTCTGCACACATTTCCTTGAATTCTTCGAACGTCATGTCTGGGGAAACGTGTTCATCGAATACATGTTTCAAATTCATTTCATCCTGCTTGAAAAGCACAATCATATTACAATTGTCTCGTATCAATTGTTTTGGAATTTTTGAATTTGTCTGACAAAGATATGCAGCATCAATATTTCGGTGTCTACAAAAGGAGTAGTATTCTCGAATTTTCTGTTGACCATCGCATGCAACATCATCGAAAATGAATATGGAATTTGATTTGGCCTCGTGAGGGCTTATGATTTCCTCATTTTCCCTGAACGGATAATATCCCAATCCCAAAATTTCTTGAACCGCCTGATATTTGGGCTGGTACAAAGATTTTGAATATACGTAGATGTTTTCGAATTTTGCTCCATTCGGGTGGAATAACAGTGTTAAGATGGCATTTGTCTTTCCACAACCACTTGGTCCGCAAATAATTGCACGAAACTAATTCGGTAATAATTTACCATGCTTCCCAGCCATACTGCTATCGAGGTCTTCATTCAAAAAATCTAAATTTTCAATAGGCAGTGTCTTGTCTTGTTGAACGACCTCCATGATGTGATGAAAAAACATGAGTGCGCCACGGTTATAAATAAACGCATTGAAGGTATCTTTCATCATTATCAATGTTGACTTACTCTGGTGCAGGTGTTGTCAATTCAATCATCAATAAGCTCCCGTTCGAATTGCATCTACCAGGTTATTCGTTTTGCGGGCCTGGCACCAAATTGAGGCAGAGATTACAACGCGGAGAAACTGGCGTGAATCCTTTGGACGAAAGCTGCAGAGAGCACGATATTGCATATTCTCAATCCGACTCTCTAGAAGACCGTCATAAAGCAGATCAAGTGTTGGAAAATAGAGCTTGGGAACGAGTTAAATCTAAAGACGCTAAATTTGGGGAACGGGCTGCAGCTTGGCTTGTTACTTCCACCATGAAAGCCAAACGTAAGCTTGGTATGGGCGTGTCCTTTCGCCGTAACTTGCTTAAAAAAATTATTAAAAATTGGAAACACAATCCTACTAATATTAAGAAATCTAGTGCTTCGGCTTTGCGAGCTGCTAAAATGGCATTGAGTCAAGCTGGAGGACGTAAGAAAATACGAGTGCCTAGAATAATTCCATTCGATGCAAAGTCCGGAGGAATTTTACCACTTATACCTATATTTGCCGTAATAGACGCAAAAAATGCTAAAAAGAAACTTGAAGAAGATCAACGTCACAATAAATCCATGGAGCATTTAGGTTCGGGTTTGTACCTGCGGAAAACCCCTCGAGGATTTGGACTGTTCCTGAAAAAACAACATCAACGCAAAGGACGCGGTCTTTACCTGAAAAAGCAAAAAAAACTGCTAGATAAGCTACCCCATAGAGCATTATACGATTCGGAAATTCAGAAGTGTGCTCGTCAGATGAAAATACCACATTTTCGTGGAGTCTTTATGCGTGATACGTTGCCAACTTGTGACCCTTGGCTGCGAGAATGCGCTATATTGAACTTGGATTCCCACTTGAATGCGGGCACTCATTGGGTAGCTTACAATAAAAACGACAATGTCGCACAATATTTCGATAGTTTTGGCAATCTCAAACCTCCATTGGAATTGGCAAGATATTTTGGGAGGGGCGTAAGAATTACATATAATAATAGTCAATATCAAAATTACAATCAGAGTAATTGCGGACATCTCTGCCTAAAGTATCTACTTCATAATGTCCACCGCTGAGATGCATCAATCGTTGGTTGAAATGCATAAATATAAATCTTTGAGAGATTTCACCGATGCTGAACTGCGAGCTTTGTCAATCGAATATTTGATTGGGAACGCAGGACCTTGGGAGTTGCTGGATGTATGGCATAGGTTACCAAAGGACTACAAAAATCGATTCGCTTTGCAGATTCGTCTACCATGTTTCATTCATTATCAAAATGAGTTTGGACTGTCAACGGCATCACTAAAAGAAGCAGAGTATCATGGACCAGTTAGTGCACAATTTCAATGTTATTATTGTAATAATAAATGATTTTTCATCCAAGTTGTTCATTATTTAAGGCGGGTCGCTTCCGACACTATATCAGTCATGTCTATGATATTGACGTTAACGAGTCGTTCTTCAACGCTTTCCATCGATTTAAATCCACCCATTCAATTGGATTCTGATTCGGAATACAGTTTGGCTTTGCTCAGCTTCCATTCGTACAACAGTATACCCAACATTGAAGAAGGTACAAAATTTTACTACTTTGAAAACGGCGGCAAAACTAAACTGAGTATCGATATCCCTACTGGCTCTTACGAAATTGGTGATATTGAGGCTTTGATCAGCAAACACATCACACCCAAAACGTACAAGGAAAACCCCCAGGAATTTTTCTACCTCAAACCGAATAATAACACGCTGAAAAGCGAAATATTCTGCCTTAAACACTCAATTGATTTCCGACCAGTTTGGCCCGCATTTTAGGGGTTTCGTTTATTTTTCTCAAACCCAACTTGCATTACGCATCAGATCTACCTGTAGATATCATTGAAGTACGTACCATACACATAGATAGCAACATTACGTTCGGAGCATTCTACAACGACGCACCGTCTCATACGATATACGAATTTGCTGTTGGCGTTGATCCTGGTTACGCAATCGACGAAACACCCAACCACCTCATTCATCTACCCATTGCTCATAGAGACGAAATAAACAATATTACGCTGCGAGTGCTGGACCAGCATTCTCAACTCGTTGATTTTCGAAACGAAGAAATAATCGTTCGTTTGGAATTGAAGCGAAAGTATGGTGCTAACTATTCATAAGAATAACTCACCACTATACCCCCCTTCAGTCTTCACCAAGACCTTCAACGTGCGTCAACTACTATCACCGGAGAATAAACTGTTTTTGGAATCTCTCGGTTATCATGTTGTCCAATCAAGTGTTCAACATTTTCCGAAAGCCACAAAACGATGAATCCATACAAAAGGTGGAATGGCGGACTTACTACCCATATGTCAAGTCCTTTCGCAACAATGATGTCATTGAAATCAACATCAATCAATCTGACGCTTACGATGCTTTGTATGATAGCCTGTTATTCATCAGTGGAAAAGTTGTGAAAACCAAAGGAGATGGTCGTGTAACATTCGTAAACAATGCTGGTGCTTTCTTATTTCAATCTGTTAGTTATGAACAAAGCGGTATGGAGTTGGAGACGGTCCGTGAAGTTGGAATTGTTAGTACTGTCAGAGGCTTTCTCACCTACACTGACGAAGATATCAAGCACTTGGCCAATTCAAGTTGGACTTTTTCCAGCAACGCTGGGGTTATCAGCACCACTGATCTAACATTCAACATGCTCATACCCATCAAGCATTTTTTGAATATTTTCAACGATTATCAATGTGTTTCCTATGGCAAACATACCATCCAATTAGTACGAGCTGCAGATGATAGCAACTGCTTCAAAATAGAGGAGACCGCTGGATCGTCGGCTGGTACGACAGCAGTCAAGTTGGAAATTGAAAATATTGAACTCAAAGTTAAGAGAATCTTTCCACATGATCAAATTAAATTACAACTCTTGAAGGCCATCCAAGCTGATACTCCTATTCTCATGCCGTTCAGAAAATGGGAACTTCATATGTTGCTTGCTCTCACACAAGGTGCATAAAGTGAAATATGGGCCGTCAAGACTTCCTCGTTTCTCGAAAGTCCTCGCTATGTGATTGTATGTTTCCAAAAAGACCGTGATTACACCAAATTCAACAATGATCCAACAATATTCGCTCATTCGAATATCACCAATATAACGCCCACTCTGAACGGTGAAAATTACCCGAAAGAAAATATGCATCTGAATTTTGCAAAGGGTAATTTTTCGCAAGCCTTTCAACTATGCACAATTCGGTCTCAGCTACAAAATTACTAATCAACATAATCCTCTGCTGAGCTCCACCGAATTTGTTGGCAAGACTCTCTTTGTCATCGATTGTTCCAGAAGGGATGAGAGCATGAAAAGTTCCACTGTTGATGTGAAACTCGAAATCGAGGCATCTGAAGGATTTCCCCAAAATACTAGAGCCTATTGCATCATTGTGCACGACACTGTTATTGAGCACCTCCCACTCAGCGAAATCATTAACAAATTAAACTGAACATATGCTTGTCACTTCAGTATCAATCACAGAGTCAACATGAAAATAGCTGTTGTAGATATTCAAGGCTTTACCATCGAGCAACAATTCCATCCTAAGGAGATTGCCATTAGGATTGGAATTCAATGTAGTAATTTTCTTCTGCTGCCAACTAAACCATTTTTCTCTTTGAGTAGAGCAGATAAACGTACTGCCTGTTTCTTGGAGCGAAACGTTCATGGATTGAGGTATTCCTCTGGCTTTGTGGAATATCATCAATTAGATTCCATCCTCAAGAAAAATTTACAGAATGTTGATATCTTTTATGTTCGAGGACTCCAAAAACGTGACTATCTTACAGAGAAATTTCATCAATTGAACGTACCTTCACGTGTTGTGAATTTGGAGGACTATGATAATACGTCATGGATGGTTCCCACATTCGGCGACAATGATGGTATATCACCCTGTATGCATCACATTGATAAGCAACCCCACTATAATTGCAGTCTCCGAAACGTAGATATTCTATACAAATGGTTATGTGATATGTAACCAAAATAAAAATACTCAATAAATTTGTATTCAAACTGTTTTCTTTTATTTTTACTTTATAACCTAAGTTGGTCTGTCTCCCCTCAAAAATCCAATCAAAATAGACGTTTTTCGCATTCGAAAAAACAGCTAAAATTCATAACGCTAAAACACGCAAAAATGTGACTACAATAAGCGTTTATCGCGTTCTAAAAAACAACTAAAATTTTAAACGCTAAAACACGTAAAAATGCGACCGGAAAAAAACGTTTTTTTTTTATAAGGTTAGTTCATTAGTTCGTTCTGGTTCAATCAAACTGAATATCTGTCACTCTCTGCCTGTCTGTCTGTCTGTCAAGAATCGAAAAAATCAAACGTTGATCGTGTCGCAGGGCAGGCTCGCCGCGCTCCTACGATGATTTTTTTTGTGTATGGTCACCTTTAGTGAGCCATTTTTACACTAAATAACTCTCAATTTTCACCTAGAAGCCAGTCGAATAATATTAGATTTTTGCATTATATTCAGGTCACTAGTCTAGTCTCACCCTGTATGATGTAAATTCCCAATCTCCACCCAGTGGAACTCCACTGTACGTAGTTTTACCGATTTACCGGAAATTCCTGACTAGTTTTCAATTTTATTAATTTGTGGCCCCAAACAGTCGAGCACCCGGTATACAGAACACTTAGAGCAAGGTTTCGACACGCTAGTCTCTTGTTGGGTGGAAAGATTCCGTGGCTCCATTTGTTTTCACAAATTATTTTATTTCAATTCGATTTCTCATCAGGTTGGCCAAATCGGAAAACGGGTATAGATTCCTCGGCGAAGGAATACGTGTATTTCTTCGGCGTTCAAGTATCACGTTGGTTTATGGTTTTTCTCGGGGCTCTCCGAATATCGGACCGCCCTAGGAATCGAGATATCTGAAATTCTGACTTTCAATATCTCCCTAGATCTGGGGAGTATTTAGTGACTTTTGTCAAATACTCCCTAGAAAACGCAGGTAACGGGACTTTAACGGTCATTTGCCCAAATCCCGCGCGTTTTCGCGAGCTAGGGTTTTGTTCAGCCAAGGGCGACGCCCACTTTGGCCCTCTAGGCCAATGGGTGTCGCGGATTCAGCAGTCAGGATTGCATAAATATGCAAGCAGCGAAGCAGCAGACAGCCACTCTTTCTTGTCGAATTGCAGCGTAATAATCAATTTCGTGTTTCCGTTAAATAACTTACGTTTGTTTGGCTTTGCCTTTTGTCTCTGCAATTCATCGTTTTGGCTAGCAGTTAGAGTCAGGTTCTCGGTAATAATAATTCAGTTCATAGTAGATTCATAACGTTTTGTTTCTATCTTAAAAGGGGTTAGACTCACTTGTACGGTTTACAGGTGTTTTATTCGCGCTACGAAAGTACGTTGATAGGTAGTTTAACTCTCGGGCAATAATCAGTGTAAAGTGATCTTTTGCAACGGACACTTAGGGATTTAACTTCATCAAAGTTATTTCCCGACTTAATACCTGTACGCGACGTTGACGAAAAATCCCCATCGTATGAAAAGGGGTCAGGCACCAAAACGAGATCTCACCTGATACAATCGGCTCGATCGTAGAGTTCCACGAAGATTGTATCGTTCGAGCTTAAATTCCTCGGCCTGTCAAGACATCATTAGCTGCGACTTTGTCGTTGGCGAGCCACATTTCCTGTGGTACCTAGGGGTTTCGCGTCCTTCCCATACCTATTTCCTGCGGCTGTTCTCGGCTTTTCCACCTGAGACAGTCTGGTTAGGCTCCGTGATCCTTTTACCCAAATCTCTGTCTTGGTTTTTGTCACATCCAGTTGTAAATTTTTGAAGTAAAAATTTTTCAAGTTTAATTTTTCCTTTTTGGTGCTTCACACAATTTTGAAGTTAGGAAATTTTATTTAGATAGTTTTTCTAAACCGTGAATCCTTCCTCCCTCGTCCATTTCCCGGCGAGGTCTTGTTAGGTGTTAGATTAGTTAGCTATAGGGTGACCCTTCTCATCGTCACACGTGAGTTGGGTCGACGCGAGGTCGATTTTAGTGCACTTCTCCTTTGCCACACACTTGCACACGCAAGTAGCCCGACAATACATTACAGCCGTAATTGTTTGTCCTTTAGAGCAATGACGAATATGAGATTGAGATCTCATATGCTCGCGGAGGAGAATACCCAAGCCGTGTTCGCCGGCGCTGGGCTTTCTCGGACACCTCCGCCGTCGGGTGACTTAGACGCCAGGCGTCTATTCCCCGAAGCGTCGCGACGCCTCGACGGAGACGTCCCCCAGGTGCGTACTACCGGGGAAAACCGTGAGTTGACGATGTCAACTACCTTGTCCCCGAGAAGTGTGCTAGACCAAGGTACTTTAGAGTCGAGCTTAGACGGAGGGAGGCAGCCTTCCCCGTCGGCTCAGGTAGATTTAGAAATTGATACCGCGGGAGTTGTCACAACTCCACCTCTGGAAGCTCGTTCTGAACGTTTTCATTTAATCAGAAATGTATCTGTTCGCAGGTCGGAGGGTTACAGAGGAGTCCATGCTGGCGAAGCTCGCGAGGTACGCCCCCTCGGAATGCGCCGGAGCGCTACGAGGTCATTGGGTGTGCCCCACGTACAACAGCTGAGGCCACGAGAAGCAGATGTGCATACCCTAAGAGAACCGGGTGATGCTGAGGCCCTAGTGGATGAACTAGGGGGTGGTGGAAGGCTCTCGGAGGGAGTTGGGGATGCTAGCATTCCCATATCTCTCCAGGGGCGGGTTCAGCGTACCTCCCAAGGGAACACAAATGCACAGCCAGTATATGCAAATAGAGCTAGTAAGGCAGATTTCGTCACGGGTGTCGGCAGGGACACGGAAGTTGCCACCCGAAATCCCTGGGTGACGACGTCCTTGCCCTCCAGGCAGCTAGGAGCAGAGCGGTGGGTGGCTAAAGATGGGTTCGGAGGAATCCGAAACTTTGCTAAGGCCGTCCACCCACACCTTGGAACGAGACAATCGACACGTGTCAACGAATACAGTCTGACGGAAGACTGAACGGTTCAATGGGTATCGAACATTGAAGGTGACGACCTCCGTTAAGCTAACATGTTTTTTCTCTTAAATATTGTTATTTGAGACACCCGGTATATCATTTGGCAGCCGCCATGTTTTTTTTTTCTATTAAATACTGTATTTTGAGTCACCTGGTATAACATTTGACAGCCGCCATGTTTTTTTTCTCTCTTAAATCCTGTATTTTGAGTCTGAATATGTCATCCACAATTATTATTCTTATTAAATATATTATAAGCGCGTGGTAGTGTAGAATTGTTCTCAATCTAAGGGATCTATCGCAACTCGATGAACGACGACGCCAAACACAGCGACGCACCGAAATTTAGCAGCGCGCGCTGTACTGGACAATTGTTATCAATCTAAGGGATCTTTTTTTTTTTTTTTTTTTTTTTCAGTGGGGTGGAAATCCTCATGGACTCTGATCGCTCGGTGTCCATCGCGTATCAGTAGTGTCAGACTCTTACTGACTAAAACCACCCCAGGTGTGCTGCACTTGCCAAGCCGTTAGGCCATAAAGCTGCACCTACATCCCATTCCAACGTCCACGTCACGATATCCCTCGCTCCTCCGCCCCGCCACACCCCCCCACCACCGTTGGGTCGTGACCCACCGAATACCGGGCGGGCAATCAGCGGGGAAGATCCTTCCTTCTTTATTCCGCTCATCCTCCACATTCAAACAGCGCCCTCCCTGGTCGGCAGTCTTATTCTATCCGAGCGCCTGCTCTCCCGATTTACTTTCGTCGCTCGTTTATCCCGAAGCCAGGCCACTATTACCGTCGCATTGACACTATGTTGGTTCTCATACTTCTTCATCCTCGACCACAGCCCCCGCCCATTCATTCAATATCCTTACCCATTCATCCTTCACACCATTCGTATCCCTTAGCTGTAACGCTCCAAGTCTATCCTCCTCTTCCTCGATCCTCCTTCTCCATTCTACCCTTTCTCTCCGCATGCAATCGTTCCTGATGTGCTCCGCCGTGTCAGTCCCGCCAGTTCCACACTGGCATGGGGTCTCTTGTGCAATTCCGAACCTTGCCAGGTAACCCCGAAAGTTCCCATGCCCTGTGACCAGTTGCACTGCCTTCCTTGCTAATGGTATACACCCCATCCCTACCCTGTTGCACATACCATGTACGCTTCTGCCGGTCATGCCGCTGTCCCATTCACCCTGCCATTTTTCCATCACCATTCTCCTAATCCTTTCCCTCTCCTCCATTCTGCTATGTCCCAAGTCTATTTGCCATGTGATCTCTTGCAGTTCCGCACCTCTTCTACTCTCTTCATCTGCTCTTCTGTTACCCTCATTCTCCCTAACATGCCCTTTCCTCCTCTCAATTTCCGTCACCAATCCCGCTACCCTTCTGTTTTCAAGCATTCTCCTAATACGAGCTGCCATTTTGCTCTTCGTCCTCGCATTCCTAATGGTCTCCACTGCTCCAGGCGAGTCACTTATTATTCTTATGTCCATCTCTCCACCCATCAGTACCCCTTTACCTATAGCCACCATTTCGGCTTCCTGTACGCTTCCCAGCTCACTGATTCTTTCCCGACCCATTCTCCACTCGCTCCCCTCCTTATGCGCCCATCCTATACCCACTCGTCCATCCTCTCTCTTAACCGCGTCCACAAATACCTCTTTTAGCCCTTCTCGGTTCTCCAGAATTGTTCCGATCATCCATGGGTATATTCTGTCGCACCCGTTTATCCGTCCTCTTACTTTTTCTTTTCCGTGCGCCTTCCATTCTTCATACCTCGTTGCTGCCTCTATGTATAGAGGCGCCATCCCAGTCAGCACGCATAACGCGGCTGACGGCGTTGTTCTATATGCCCCACTGGCCGATAGCGTAAACGGTCTCTGTATCGCCCCCAATTGTCTGATCACCCTAGAGTCCTTCGCTCTTGCTCCCCACACTTGGACGCCATACATCACCGCCGGCTTAACCACTCTTTCGAAAATCAGTCTGACACATCCTCTCCTTAGCCTTACGTCACGGCCCGTCCATCTTCTTAGTTTTCCTGCAACTATAGCCGTTCTCCTTCTTACCTCCTTAAGATGATCAATGTACAGTAGGCCCTTGTCTACTATCATGCCCAAGTATGTGATGTTACCGCCGCACTCAATCCGTTGCTCTCTCACCCTAACCACCGGTTCCTTGTCCAGTTTCCTGGCCGGGACAAACATGCATTCGGTCTTGTTTTCGTTATACCTCAGCCACATTTCATCCTCCCATTCCTGACATTCTTTCCACACCTCCTTCCACATCCTTTCTATTTTCTTTACCGACGGGCCAACCACCACTATCAGTTGGTCGTCGGCGTAGGCCTGGGCCCACACCTTCGTCCCACCACTTACTCTGTGCGCTGCTGGCACCCCTTCATTTATCCTGTCATATTCCTTTTCGTTTACTGCCCTCATCCTCTCGAACCACGCTTCCATGACAATAAGCCATAGCGTGGGTCCCAGGCTGGATCCCTGCGGGCACCCCCTGTTCACGATCGCTTCCACGCCTCCACTCTTGACTCTTCTTTCGCCTACAAATTCCATGCACACCTTTCCAATGTTCTCCGGGAGCCCCATCTTTCTCATATTCCATCCTATCGCAGGTCCCCATGCCGTGTTGAAAGCGTTCGACAAATCCAGCGCCATCACCATGCTATGCATACCCTCGTTCTTACTTCTCTTTATTCTCTCCACCATATTCTCAACAGCAGTCGATGTGTCCAATCCCGCCCTGAAGCCAAATTGGCAGGGCGAGAACTTCTGTCCTCTTTCACACCACACCTGTACTCTTCCGCTGAGAAGCCGGTCGAAAGTTCGCCCTAACGCGGTCAGCAAGCTGATCGGCCTTAGGCTTCTATCCTTCTTAGGAATCCACACAACCTTCATCACCTTCCATACTGCAGGGAAATACCTCAGCCTAAGGCATGCGTTGAGTATATCCGTAAGATCTTCGCTTATTAGGTTCGTCACGTGTTTCATCACCTCATTAGGTATGCCGTCTGTTCCCGTCGCTTTGTTGTCTTTTAATCCTTCCATTACCTCTTGTACCTCCCTCACCGTGAAGTTGGGCTGCTCCGGTCCCCATCCTTCATCTCCGTCCTCCCTAATGCGGCGTCTACCCATGGTGTCTTTTCCCCTGTCATCGTTCGGGAAGTACTTGTCCAGCAGGTATCTGCTGGTTTCGTGCTTCCCCTCGGTGTATGTGCCATCCTCCCTCTTAGCCGTGCCCGGTATTTCCTCTGCCCTTTCTTTCCTCAGGAGCCCAAACACTCTGTTCCACGGTTTCTCCGATTGCAACCTCTCGACCCTTTCTTTCAGCCACTCGATTCTTGCCCTTGCAATCCCCCTCTTGTACTCATTCCTCTCTCTCCTAAATATACCCTGTTTTCTGATTCTTTTATCCTCTATTCTTTCTTCCCGGTACTCCCTCCTGAGTTTCCTCACTCTTCTTCTCATCCTACCGAACTCATCATTCCACCATTCTCTCTCCTCTTGCTCCTCTTTTTTACTCCTGGGTATTGCCTTGCGACACGCCCGAACAATCAAGGACTGGAGTTTCCCCGCTTCTGCTTCTACCTCCTCACTGCTATCTATTTTCCCCATATCATATGTCGAGACTATCTCCTCCACCACGGCCCAATTTGTCCTTCCAACATTCAAAAAGGTCCTTTTTCGCGTTATCGGCTCTCCGGCTATCAGGAAACGTATCACTCGATGATCGCTCAGTGAGTCATCCTCGTTTACCTCCCAGTCTCTCACCCAGCTCTTGCTGCAAATGGTTAGGTCAATCCAGCTCTCGCCTCTTCCACTAGAGAACGTCGCCAGGCTGTTCGCATCATTCTCAATCTGATAACCCTTCTCCACTATCCAGTCCAGTATATCCTCTCCTCTTTCATCCGTCACCATTCCTCCCCATGCGACATGCTTGGCGTTGAAGTCCCCTAGGATGATCTTCCCGCCTGCCCATTTATCAAAATTCCTTCTCACCTTTTTCCATTCATCATTCCTCCTCCTTCCAGGTTCCTCATACACATTCATAAATATATATAATAGATAGAGAAATAGATAAAATATCAAATGAAAATACAAGAAACTCACTCTTTGTTTCCAATGGCGGCGGCGGCGTCGTCAGCGTCTTCAGGCTTTATCGATCTCAAACAGCTGCTGCGGATGATTTTGACTGGCAATTTTCTGCTCGCCTCTGTAGATGAGCATATGCTGGCACTTGATTAATTTGTCAGGTATGGGTTTGAATGCACCAGTCACTCGATATGGCAGGAATACTTTACACTCCTCCAACTCCACTAGGATGGACTCTCCAAATTCGTTTGTTTTCGCTTCAGCGCCGAGGATCAGATGGGGTTCGTCCTTCGGTAGCTCAGACAACTTCCGCAGGTTCTTCCTGCAAGTCAACGAAATCTTGTTAATTTCGTCGAGAAGATGAGACATCTGCGAAATCATTTGAAAAATGAAAAAAAATTCATACACGCTGTATTATAACTCTCACTCACTCACTCAAAATGAAAAATGATTTTTATGATTCACCCCGTGTATGAGAAATAAATATGATAAAAATAAAATATTCCAATCACACTGTATATAGCAAATGGAACTTTGTGAGAGACACCCTGTATGAGAAGGAATTATGATAAAAAATGCAATCCACACACACTGTATGAAAATCAAAAAATGGAGCGGAACGCAAAAAACATGGCGGCGAAGGAGCGGAAGGCAAAAAAACATGGCGCGATGGAGCGGAACGTAAAAAACATGGCGGCGATGGAGCGGAAGGCAAAAAAACATGGCGCGATGGAACGGAACGCAAAAAACATAGCGGCGATGGAGCGGAAGGCAAAAAAACATGGCGCGATGGCGGAAGTTATGAAAAAACTTCTTTCCCTCACGTGATTCGCTGAGAGCAATAGGCTGGAAGAGAAAAAAACATGGCCGCCGCCGCCACCTTAATTGACAAAACAAAAAAATTAAATATGAAAAATGTCTCTACTGTCTTAGAACACACACACACAACTGAAAATTATGATGGACGACTTATTATTAATTCACTCGCTCTCGAATGAAATTCCAAAAGAAAAAAAATACGTCTCCGCGCGCTGTAGTCGTAAACAGCGATAAGAGCCACATCTGGTGTTTACTCTCTCTCCAATGATTTCTTCTGTTCTAAGAAATATGATTTCGCCTTGGACTTGTTTACTGTCTGCTCTCTCAAGCTGAACGAAATTCTCGGTAAACACGACGATGATCCATTTTTGACCTTGAATTTGTTTTTTAGATTCATCTCACACATCCGGTGTTTGTTTACGCTGCTCGAGCTAAATTGACCTTGGAGTTGTTTTTTGTTATTGCGCAATTTGGGTTTTCCCCAGATCGATCATTGCATACATTTGCAGCGTGGGTTACGCGAACTCGGCGTGGAGTTGGACGGCGTGGGTCACGTGATACAGAGAGTTAATACGTACGTTCACAGCGAGCCTGCGTCATTTCATTATCTGCGTTCGAAGCAACAACATCTGCCGCTCATCTGTCTCTCGCTTTTTTCTATACAAGTGCATTGTTTCATTGTGAGTGCCATTTAATTCGTGATTTGCAAAGGTCAGTAGTAGTAGTAGATATTCTTTTTTATTTTTCGCGATTGTTTCAAGTGTGCCTATTTCTTTCGATTCACTTTTTGTAGTATTTCTTTTTCAAAAAAAAATCAGAAAAGTTCATTTGTCATATTTGTTTTTCGTCTCATACAGAGTGTCTCTCTCATAAAACGTCATATTTTTTTTTGTTTTCCATATAGTGTGTGGGAATTCGATGAATGAGATTGCCAAACACACACACACACACACACAAAATTTCAAGAAAATGTTACACACACACACACACACACACACACACACACACACACACACACACACACACACACACACACACACACACATCAAATAATAGTCGATTATGTTTCATATTTATGGTTGAATAAAATCAATATGTAATCCGTGTCTGGATATTATTATTATTATTATATTTTGTTCCACCCTTCCAATCTCCCATTCAAAATCCCACATATTTTTAGAGATAATTTTTGTATAAAAAAAGGGTCACTTTTTTGCGCAAAAAAGTATCATTTTTTATACGAAAAAGTGCCACTTTTTTCTACAAAAAAGTGACACTTTTTTGCAAAAAAATATAATTTTTTATGCAAAAAAGTGTAATTTTTTATGCAAGAAAGTGTAATTTTTTTATGCAAAAAGTGCCACTATTTTATGCAAAAAAGTGTCTGTTTTTTTCCCAAAAAAGTGACACTTTTATTGACATGGTGGAAAAAGCTGAGTGAAAGCTAAGTGATTTACTCAGCCACTCTGCTTACACTGAAAACGCTTCACTCAGCTTTTTTCATTAAAAAATACATGTATTCTTAGGCGAAAAGGGCAATTTTTTTGATAAAAAAAATTACCGAAAATTGACATGGTGGAAAAAGCTGAGTGAATGCTGAGTGAAAGCTGAGTGAATGCTGGGTGACTCTTAATTCACTGAAAATGCTTCACTGAAATCCTTCCACCATGTCAATTTTGGGTGTTTTTTTTATCGAAAAAAGTGCCTCTTTTTTGCCTTAAAAGTGGCACTTTTTGCATCAAAAACGTGAAAATGCAGTTTTTGATGCAAAAGTATCGTTTTTGAGCCAAAAAAGTGCCTGTTTTTTGCCCAAACAAGTGACACTTTTATTGACATGGTGGAAAAAGCTGAGTGAAAGCTGAGTGATTCACTCAGCCACTCAGCTTTCACTGAAAATGCTTCACTCAACTTTTACCACCATGTCAATAAAGGTGTCACTTTTTTTCATTAAAAAATACATGTATTCTTAGGGGAAAATAGCAATTTTTTTGATAAAAAAAATTTACGAAAATTGACATGGTGGAAAAAGCTGAGTGAATGCTGAGTGGAAGCTGAGTGAATGCTGAGTGACTCTTAATTTACTGAAAATGCTTCACTGAAATCCTTCCACCATGTCAATTTTGGGTGTTTTTTTTATCGAAAAAAGTGCCTCTTTTTTGCCTCAGCACGCCAAGCACGCCAAGTGTCTACATGGCATAAACAATACATTTAGTTCATTCACAAGACATACACGACACATCATCACCGTGTTCTGTGAGTCTATGTTTATGACATCTGTGGTCACTTTGCTGCTCATGTCACCTTTCTTCTGGAGCAACATCAGCGCCATCTGTCGGTGGTGGTGATGGTGGTGGTGGTGGCGGTGTCATCCATGTGTCATCTGTCACTCTGCTAATGACATCTGACACTCTTGGTTCTGGAGGGACATCAGCGTCATCTGTCGTCGGTCTGTGTCTGTGCTCAGAGTAATAACTACGAATGAAATCACAATGGGGGCTCCATCGACGATGGTCAGCCATAGAATCGTCATTGGACAGCCATCTGAACCCTTCTACTTGGCACGAAAGACATGCAACCACATCTTCCGAACCGGTATACGTAAAGCCTGCTTCGGCTAACTTACTTGCAGGAAATGTCGAAGTCCAGCTTCGAAACGAGTCGAGTCTTGTTTCGTACTGCTGCATCTCTCTCTCTCTCTCGGCATACACACAGACACACTGCATACTGAATTAAAACGCCAACTCTGCTCTCAATATATACATTTATTTCGTTTCGTAATCAAACATTACTTTTTTCGGCAAATAGCATAGGTATTCACGAAAACATAGATGTTTATCATCTTTTGATGATATAGTACACAAGTTTATAGCCTCATCAAATGACAAACCTTTGTTTTTAGCTAGAGTTTTTGCACTGCTTAATAAATCGTGATAATATTGACTAAAGTTCATATTCAATAGATATTCAAATCTTGTCGCCATCACAGTAGCATCTAGATGTAGGATTTCTTGAACATCCGTTTCCGTCAGGTAGAAGTAGGTGTCATTCTTGGAAACTCGCACTTGTTGACTCTCTGCATACGTGTGTAATTCCAAATCCATAACATCGTCCCAGTCGAGTTTGATTCGGCTAGTCTTGGCTGCTGCTGCATTCGGGTCATTTCGGCTAGTGTAAAGCAGCTGAATAATGGCCCCCACGAATTGGCCCCATTAAAACATGCTGAAGGACAGGCTGGAGCATACGGTGTGTTGGAACTTGCACACGAGTTTCACTGCAGGCACGAAACTCCTAGCAAAACTTATGCCGCATTGCAAGCTCAAAACGTCGGTGTTGCGAAACTCGTAGGTGGCGTTGCACGCGAAGAAACGTTCCGCTTTGATGGCCTCCTTGTACATGTCACATATTCGATCTAAATCTGCCATTCGATCTGCCCACTCTCGGTCCGATGATTATGATTATGATGATAATGATGAAGCCGACGCCGCCGACGCCACCGACGCCGACTCGTAACCAGAGGACTCTTCAGAAGACTCGACAACGACGTTGTTCACTGCACCAAACATGTTGACTGACTAATCTCTCTGGACCGTTGGGCATCGGTTTATTTCTCCGCTGCCGCCGCCGCCGCCATCACCCCCCACCCTCCCCCCATACACCTGCTCGAGTTTCTACGTCGTCGAGAGCTGAGAGACGACGACGATGAAAGGCCCCCTCTTCCAGTTGAGATTGTGCCAATTTTCCATTGAATTACATGCGATTTGTCGCATCAATCCAACTATTGTGCGTACTATCGAACCCCAGCCATTTCACAAGTACTTTACGACCCTTACGCCTGATGATTATTTCCACTAGATAGACTTCGGGATTTTTTGTTTTTTGTAGTTCTTGTTCGTAGAAAGCGCCGCTGATTGGTCGCCCTTCCAAGTCCTCCAGCAAATACGTTATTGGTTGGGTGATTTTCAACTTTGAATAGTTCCGTAGTCCAATTAGGCGTATACCCTTTTTCGAAAACATGCTTGTCCTTGCTAATTCTCACGAAATCGCCAATTTTCAATTTTTTTCGACCAGCACGTTTGGCATAATCATACGTTGACTTATACACCTGTTTTTCATTGTCTTTGGTGACGTCACACGGTTTCATGCCGATCGTTCGATGTTTGCGCTGGTTGTAGTTTTTGGCAATGTCCGGCAAAATGTCCAGCCATTTGTAGGTACCGTTCAAACTGAAATACTTGAAGAGATTTTCGTTGAGAGTACGTATAACCCTCTCTGCGATCGCGGATTTCTTCACGGTATACGTGCTGTAGTGTTTGATGTTGTACTTTTTCAGGAGAGTCTAAAAGCTGGAATTGTAAAATTCAGTTCAGAGATCTGATTGGAGGAGCTTGGGACATCTTTTCGCTTTCGACAATATGTCACTCATCGCTTCGGTGACGTCTCGACCAGTTTTGGTCTTCAAGGGGCGCACCCATAGGTACTTGGAAAAGGTGTCAATCACCACGAGAATATAATTAAAGTTTTTATTGGCTTTGGAGTATTTTTGAAGATCAGCCAAGTCCATCTGCCACAGATCGTCGAGTCCTTTGATGATGGTGCGTCTGCGAGGAAAATTCCTTCTGGCTGGAGCATGGAGCTCATCAACCAATTGTTTTTTCTCAGATGATGATGACGTCAGTTCGCTAATGGCCGAGTCAATACACTAACTTCACAGGGCGTTACACCTTCTACTTAAGAGGCTGGAATATCAACAATATCCAGTGCCAATTTATCCAAGCGTTTCTTGGTATTTTCATGCTCTTTCATCGAAAGTGACATGAATTTCATCACCGAATATCCAAGGCTGTTAGATTGTTTTTGGTGGTGTCCAGCTCGTCTTTGAGTTTGTGTATGACGTCATCTTTGAGCTTCTGTATGACGTCATCAACGTATTTTTTGTTGGCAACATCACTGAGTGCACTTTGCGTTTCCACATTACATATTTTCACATGTTCAGCATCAATGTCCCCATTTGTCGTATAGTTGAGTATAACACCAGGAAAATGGTAGGGCTGCTGCTGCCGTGCACGAACATCATTCGCGTCAGTGTCATGCTGACTGTCGAGCACGAAGGTCGCGGAGTGGTGAACTCTCTGATTAATCATCTACCATTCGAGCTTCATTTGCCTGGATACCAGTACTGTGGACCGGGTACCAAACTACAAAAGAGATTGGCACGTGGAGACCCTGGTGTGAACCCTTTGGATTCGGCTTGTAAGACTCACGATATTGCATACTTGCAAAACAAGTCTTTGAAGGAGAGACACAAGGCCGACTGGGCGCTGGAAAATCGAGCTTGGGAACGTGTCAAATGAAAAGACGCCACAACCATGAAGGCAAAACGTAATTTGGGAATGGATCTGAAGAAGAAGAAGAAGACTGCTGCTGCTGCTGCAAAGCCAAAGTCTTTCCGTCGAGATGTGGTTAAGAAAATTACCAAGACTCTGCGAAAAACTCTGAAACCTAATCAGCTGAAAGATTTGAGTGCGAAGGCTCTGCAAAAATCCTCCTTGGTGGCACTGCGTGCTGCCCGTGCTCAAGTGAAAAAAATTGGGTGGCCGCAAAAAAATAATCAGAGTACGCCGAACAATACCGTTCGAAGCGAAGAGCGGTGGTGTGCTGCCTCTGCTTCCGATATTCGCCGCTCTGGGAGCGCTGGGCTCGTTCGCAGGCGGTGCCAGCACCATAGCCAGGACCATCATCTCCTCGGCCAATGTCAAAAATAAATTGGAGGAAGACAAGCGTCATAATACCGCAATGGAGAGCATTGGTGGCGGCGGTGACAACAAAAATGTAGGAGGTTCCGGTTTGTTTCTGCGCAAGACCGCTAAAGGCGGCTACGGTTGGTTTCTCAAGAAGAAATTTTCAAAAAACTCCCGCTAAAGCTGCCCAATAGAGCGTTGTACGATGAGGAATTACTTGAATATGTGAAACGTCTGAAAATACCTCATTTCATTGGTGTTTTCATGCGAGACAACTTACCTCGATCCTCATCATCATCGAAACTCCCCAAGTACAGAGAATGCGCAATCATCAATCTGGACTCGAGCAGGAATCGCGGAACGCATTGGGTAGCTTACGTGAAACGCGGACATGTGGTGAAATACTATGACAGTTTCGGCAATTTGAAGCCGCCGGTGGAATTGGTGCGATATCTGGGTGAAAAAGTGAAAATCTTCTACAACAACGATCGCTATCAGACATTCAACCAAGTTAATTGCAGTCATTTGTGTTTGAATTTTCTATACGAGAACACACTCAGAGTGTGCGCGCGCGCGCGAAAATGAATAGAAAAATGGTGACCTTTAATGACGAGCGCAATGAGGTTCATTATATGGTGACGTGGCGTTTTGCATACAAAACTTCGCGCAAATCGTATTGGATGCAAGTGGCCATAGACAGGATACGTTTCGCTAGACGAATAGCGCGAGTCTCACGCGTCTTGAATCCCATACTAGACTCTGAGCACAGAGCGCGCATATGGAATGGTTTAAATAGAAGTACATAACCCCATCCAGTGTCAGTCATGTCTTTGCTGTTGACAGTGACAGGTCAAACGTCGACGCTAACCGTAGACTTTTCTCCGCCGCTCCAATTGGACGAAGATAGCACTCACGACTTGGCATTGATTGGTATCCATTCATACAACTGTTAGGCTTCCTTCCTCCCCTTCCAATGTCCTTGGAGAAAAGAAGGAAAACGCAACAAAGTTCTTTTCTCTGCACTAGTTTACGTGCACCTATACATACCCTTGCTCAGAGGAGAAGGGAGTGGGTAAATAAAATATGTTGCCAATAAGAAATAGTGTATTGACTGATTGACTCTTGTACAGCGTATTTGGTTCGTTTGTGGTTGGCAACTTTGGTGAAATCTTTTACCATTCAGTACAAATTAAAGGGTGCTTCTGTGGCCAATGCCACTGTACCATGAAAAGTAGAAGAAGAAGAACCTCTGATCGATCCGTTTTGGGTATACGTCACTAACGTCAATTCGTCAAATAAATTATGGGTTATGGTTCGATTAAAAATATCAAAATTAATTATAGATACCAAAATGAATCTATTCTACCCCTTTCCGTATATATACTTCCAGTTCACAAATAATTACGTAGATATTAAACGGTACCGACTAGAGGCAGAACCGAAAACAGACTAATAGACTGTGAGTAAAACCGAATGCAATCAATGGATGTGAAATCAAATAAAGTTACAAGCAAGCCCAAAGCATAGGGGTCATGCAAAAGCAGTGTGATTAGTAAGCAGTAATGGTAATGAAAAATGATATAGCTTATCTTCAGGTAATCCAGGTGAAAGATGTTCGGTGGTTGGTGTCGATAGCCCCAGCACTCTATTGGAGCCCTGATATGCAAGGCAATGGTGTAATGATTGTCTCACAGCTATGGTTATTGTAAGGGTACGCAACCATTTGTGAAACTCTGTACGAGCAGATGTATAGCTTCGCATGTACCAAAGAGGCCTAAAAATAAGGAATCGGGTTGAACTTAAGCACCTATAGGAGATGATTGATGCTGATGCTGAATATGCAAGAAACTAACCTTAGATGTTGGATGGCCTCGAAGATATCTATAGTTTATAGCAGGTTGGAAAAATAAGAAGTTCAATCCACACAAGTGGGTCTCTTCAATGAGCATCAAATAAAATCTTCTTAAGGTTTTTCTCAACGAATAGCCCAAAAATCCGCAGAAAAGCGAAGTCAAAAGTTCCAAATCACATGGACAGCCAAGACTTTTTTTTAAACTATTCCATTTCCTGATATCTTTTGGAACTTTTTTTCCTTGATGTCACATCAGTCAGATGTCTAGGATGACAAGTAAATGATATGACAGGATGTGGCAGATGATGTTTGGTAGGTTATGTTTTGCAAATATTTATTCAACAATTTTTAATAATTTGTTCTTTTCTTTCAGGTTCAACCAACTAACATTCCTAAAATGTTGACATCCTCTCTAGGAAAACCAAAATCACAATAAAACTTATTAAGGATAGAGCCTCGAAGTTAACCTCTTCTGTGAACATAAACAAAGATCGACTACCTTAAAATGCATCCTAAAGGTGTGTAGTAAAAGTACTGAATAATATTTTGGTTAATTTAACGTTATTTTATTTTCCAGGCAGCTATTGCACTGAACAATTCCTTTAAAAATATCTTGGAAACGGGTTGTTTTATGCACATGACATCAAGAATAAAAATTGAAGAGTCATCAAAAAAGAGTTGATATGAATGATAATATACAGGGTGTTACATTTGAAAAAATAAAAATATTGATGATTGAAAATGGCCAAGTTTGTATTGGTATTGGTATTGGTATTGGTGAGTATGGATGGTGATTGATGCGCTGCGACCTGATTAGATCTATTGTGCCCCATCTTCTTCTGCTGTCACAAGATGTTCTTGTTTACAGCAGCCCTTCAAGTCCCAATTCCTTCAGGAATTTTAGGATTTTGAGGGGGTCTGCTCGTGGTATTTCTCCCACGGTCAGCTGGTGTGATCCCAGTATATTCAATCTTTTGCGATGTACAGCGTAACACTCCATCAATATATGGTGGGGTGTTTCTGGGTGTTCCCCACATAATCTGCAGGTGCTGTCCTCCTCTAAGCCTAGCTTCCTCAGGTGTTCTTTGAGTCTGCAATGCCCCGTTAGAAATCCCGTGATTGTCTTTAGACTAATTTTGCTGAGGTTAATCAGTGTCTTTGATCTTGCTCGGTTGAAATTTCCGAGGAGATCTTTGGCCTGCCTCAGCCCTGGAAGTCTTAGCCAGTATGTTGCTCTCATTGCTTCTTCAGCTTTATTGAGTTCTTCTCGGAAGTAATATTTTCCAAGTCCGCAGAATGGTTCTGGCCCGATCAGTGGCGTTGCTGCGCCTTTCCGTGCCAGGGTATCTGCTTGTTCGTTGCCCTCTACTCCGGCGTGCCCTGGCACCCAGAGGAGGGTCACCTTATTGTTCCTGCCCAGATCATTAAGTTTGTCTAGGCATTCCCAAACCATCTTCGAGTTGATGTTGCAGGAGCTCAACGCTTTGATGGCTGCTTGACTATCGGAGAGGATCACGATTTCCTGGTTCCGGTATTTCCTATTGAGGTTGAACTGAATGCACCTTTCTATGGCGTGAATTTCCGCTTGGAAAATGCTGGGGAACTGGCCCATGGGTTCAGAGTATTTGGTGCGAGGCCCAAAGACCCCTGCTCCAGTTCCTTCGGGAGTTTTGGACCCGTCCGTATACCATGTTAAGGTATTCTTCCCCAGTGCTCGAATCGATTCTATGTTCCATTCTCGCTTGGTGTTTAGTTCCGTTCGAAAAAGTTTCTCGAAACTAAATTTCTTGGTAATTTCGTCAGTTGGGAGGTCGGCAAGGTGTGCACAGTTGGTAGGGGTTAAGCCCCTCGCGCCGTGTGCTGTCCCTATGAGTCCGACTTTAGCCAACCTGAGGTTTGCCTCCCAAGCAGTTCTCTTCACCATTATGTGGAGAGGAGTGAGGTCCAGAATGACCTCTATTGCTGCTGTTGGAGTCGACCTCATTGCTCCTGTTATACAAAGACATGCTAGTCTTTGCACTTTTTCCAAGATCTTCTTTGTTGTGGCGAGTTCGGTTCTGCCTTGCCATGCTACTGCCCCGTAGGTGATCATAGGTCTCACTATCATGGTGTACATCCATCGCAGTACTGATGGGTTACATCCCCATGTTTTTCCTGCAATGTTCCTGCACACCATCAGTGATGATTTTGCCTTATTAGCGATCTTTTCTACGTGTCTGTTCCAGAGTAGTTTTGAGTCTAGAGTAAGTCCTAGATACTTCACCTCTTGCTGCCATTCTAAGTCTGCTCCGTCGAGGCGAACAGTCCTTAGGTGCTGAACCTTTGTTCTTCTAGTGAATGGTACTACTGTGGTTTTTGATGAGTTAATTCTCAGCCCCACAGAGAGGCACCATCTTCTGGTTGTCTCTAGCTCTCTTTCTATGAGATCGCAGAGGGTTCCTTCGAATTTGCCTTTGGCCATGATGACTATGTCGTCCGCATATCCAAGGCAAGTGACTCCGCTCCCGGTCAGTGTTCCGAGTAGTTCGTCTACTACGAGACTCCACATCAGAGGTGATAGTACCCCTCCTTGTGGGCACCCCCTGTTTGTGCTGATCCGAAAGCTGCTCTCACCCACTTTCGTTTCAGCTGTTCTTGTGGCCAGCATTTGGCACATCCATCTGGATGTGGTTCTGTCCACTCCCTTGTTCATTAGGGCCCTCTTTATTGCTTCATGAGAGGTGTTGTCGAATGCCCCCTCTATGTCTAAGAAGGCGCAAATGGCCATTTCTTTGTGCTCAAGTGATCTCTGGATGCTTTCGGTAAGCACGTACAGAGCGGTTTCCGTTGATCTGCCCGCCCTATATGCATGCTGCCCGGAGTGCAATGGCACTCTCTCCAGTATCTCAGTTCTGATGTAGTTGTCTACCGTCTTCTCCACTGTCTTCAGTAAGAAGGATGAGAGACAGATTGGTCTGAATGACTTCGGGAGGGTAGGGTCCTTCTTTCCCACTTTGGGAATGAAGGTTACCCGTGCTCTTCTCCAGTTGTTCGGTATGTACCCGAGTGCCAGACTAAATCTGGCTGCTTTAATGATGTACGGCAGTAGTTCCGTTTGCCCTTTTTGTAGAAGAGCCGGAAATATACCGTCAACTCCTGGTGACTTGAATGGTTGGAAGGATTCAATTGCCCATTTCACTCTTTGGGGAGTGCATATGGTCTTTGCTACTTCCCAGTCTTCTCGTTTGGCTCTGCCTGGTTCTTCCAGTGATCTGTCGGATTCAAATGGTATGCTGCCTGGAAAGTGCGTCTCCAGTAAGAGGAGAGCTCGTTGCTCTTCATCCTCTGTATAGCTACCATCTGTTCTTCTGAGTGACATAGGTCCTTGCTCTCTGCCCCTCGCCATGGTTTTGTATAACCTGGATGCTGCAGGGCTTGATGTGATTGTCTCACAAAAGCTCCTGAAGCTGTTCCTCTTGGCTTTCCTTATCTCTTTATTATATTTTGTCAGCCTTTCGGTGTATCCCTGCCAATCTCCGCCCCGCTTGGCTTTGTTAAATAGCCAGCGGACTTCGGATCTCAGATTTGACAGGTGTTCGTTCCACCAAATGGTTCCACTGTGGGATTTCTTTTCTTTTATGGGGCAACTGGATTCATATGCATCCATAATTGCCCCGTTTACCGCCTCTAGGGTCTGCTCAAATTCGACGTGACTGTTGCCGTTGAACTTGATCTGTTCTAGGTTACATTTTAGATTGGTGGTGTATTTTTCCCAATCTGTGTTTCTAGGGTTTCTGGTGAAGGTTGTTTGTGTCTCAAGCCCTTCCACGTTGAACATAATGATTCTATGGTCTGAAAGAGAGGGTTCTTCTGAGACCCTCCAGTTCCTTACCATTCTACTGATGCTCGGGCTGCCGAGCGTTAAATCTAATACTTCTTGCCTAGCCCTAGTTACAAAGGTGGGGACACATCCCACATTGAGTACATTTAGGTTAGCCGCGAGTATGAATTCTAGCAATTGCTCACCTCTTTGATTGGTGTCCGTGCTGCCCCAGATGGTGTTGTGCGCGTTGGCGTCGCAGCCCAGCAGGAGGGGTAGATTGCTCCTACTGCAGTAGTCGGATAGCCTCTGTACTTCTTCTGGTGGTGTTTGCCCATCTCCAGCGAAGTATCCTGAGGCTATTACTATGTCGAGGAGTGAGTGCCTTGTGCGGATCTTGGCCCGAACCGGCACTAAGTCCCTCGTCATGAATTCTGAAAGACAAATATAATTAATATTATTTCTGATCAGTATGCAAGCTCTGGGGTTGTCACTTCTGACATCCCAGATCACCATACCTTCTTTGTTCGGCAGTCCTCTGATCTGCCCCCTGTTGACCCAAGGTTCTTGGATCAACACAACTCCCAAGTTTGTCCCGGCGAACACCCTCGATAAGGCGGCAGATGCCCCCTTAGCGTGATGAGCGTTCACCTGGGCAACCCTGACGTGGGTAGCCATTGCTACACGTGAGTTGGAGTGCTTGCCTCCTCATCATCCAGCAGCATTTGCTCTTCTTCGCTGGGAGTCACCGTGGTGTCCTGGTCCACGCTCCCAGTCGATTCTGTTTCGCCTGCTGGGTCTTCTACAGCCCCAGGGTCCGGTGTCTTGCCCGCCTCTTCTTCCTCCTTCTTCTTGCTTGAGTCCTTGCGGAGGCCATGAACGGGGATTTTCCCGAACCTGAAGAAAATGGTGTATCCCATTTTCCTGATGGCCTCGCAGGACTCGTCGTCAATGCCAATGTTTAGTAACTGGCCGTTGCCTTCTTTCTTACTTCCCAGTACTTTCCACAACTGGGTGTGAAGCCCCATGTTTTGTGTACTTACCAGGGCTAGCAACTTCTCCGTTTCAAAGTTCGAGCTCCTGGGAAAGAACACAGTGATGGCGTGCGCCCTTGGGATGTCCTCTCCCACGCACGCCATCAGCTCTGTACCCCTCCAGTTGCTCAGACTGGGGGCATTTGCCCTCAGCCAGTCTGCCGTCTCTTGGGTGACACAGTCTACCACAAGCGTGCTTGGGCGAAAGTGGATTCCTCCAAACTGGAGTTTACACTCTGCACCCAGCACCATCTCCTGCACAATGGCGTCTTCAAGTGCTGTGAGTTGCTCAGCACTCAGCGTCTCCCGTGGATAGTTTTTGGGGAGGACTGCAACTTTTATCATGCTCACTGCTTCAGCATAGCTGGTGGCTTGCCCAGTTTGCTTAGCAGTGGCGGTGCTGCTTCCCGCTTCAGTCTTCCTCCTCTTAACATTCGGACGTTGAGGGGGTGTTTGGGTTTTGGGGCCCCTCTTCTCCGTCTGTTGTGGAGGTTGCTCCTGAGGCCTTTTCCTCTCGACGGCTTTCCTTCTTGCTTCCTCAGGTGTCAGGCCCTGTTCAAGGAAGCGAAGGTACCATCTTACTCCTGCCCCGCTAAGACCTCTTCTTAGCGGATCATCGATGCCTCCAGGCTTGCCTGGAGGTGGCAGATCTTGTTTCCTCCGATTTTTCTTGGGAGGTTTCTTATGGGAAGTACCTTTGCCGGATGCTTGCTCCGAAGGTTTTTCCTCCTTTTTCTTTTTCGCTCCCTCTGCTTCCCGAGGTGATTTCGGTGAGTGGGAGCTGCCAGGACGCTCTTGAGCATCCTGGGTTGCGGTGAATTCCCGCGATTCACTTTTAGTTTTTTCTTTATCCATGTTGGTCCCACGAATAGCTAGGGAACTAGGAGTCGACCACGCCGGAGCCCCGCACGGCGTGGCAAGGCTGGTACTCGTGCAGGTCGCCTGGTATGCACGAGGCTCCGTTCAAGGCGGTGCTCTCCCACCGCCATGCATCCACGGGCACGGGTCGCGTGACACCTTGGATTGGAGGGTTGCTCAGCGCCACCTTATTTTATTCGGTGGTAACCTACGACGTGCCTGTGGGTCGCACAGTGCACGCCGCAGGCCGTCCGGCTATCCGTCACCTGCCGACGCTGCTAGTAGCCACCCAAGCCCTAGTTTGTATTACTGTACCGAACATTCTGTATAATTTATACAATATTCACCATATTCACAATTTACTTCACCATTTCGACTATCGATTCCCGAATTATCTCCACTAAATATTTCGAAACGTGAAATAGGAGATTTTTCAAAAAGAAGTCTGCAACGCCGCAACGGAATCCAAAATTGAAAAAATCGTTGAGCAGCCAATGAAACAGCGTATAGGAATATATGAAAATATACTGGGTGTTTCATTTAAAAAAGACTAACTTTGGTCAGCCACGCTTCAATGATGCACCCTGTATGAATAAGAATAATTTTGGAAGAAAGTCTTAAATGAAATCGATATAGTGATTCACAACGGAGCAATCGACCACGGGAGTCTTGTTGACTCACCCTGTATAAGAGAAACTTCAAAACAGATCCACTTTTGATCTTATCAACACTCCCTTTCCGTTAGAAACCGAGACACCAGCTCCGCATTAGCCCTTCATTTCATCCAAACAGGTCACCCCATAGATTTTGAGAAAACCAGAACCATCACCCCAGTACGTTCCAGAACCTCCAGATTCATCAGAGAAGCTATCGAAATCGAAAATCGACCTGATTGCCTGAATATTAAAGATGATCGTAAATTGAACCCTATTTAGAAACCGCTTCTTCCAACCGTAATCACCAAACCACAACAATCAATTATCCCAATCCAAAACAATCAACATCAGGCAGACACAGGTAAGACGAACGAGAAAACCCGCTAGACACGCCCACTTTCAGGTACCCAAGTACCATTAAATACCGTAGTGCAACCAACATCATATCGTCTTTTGAGATCAAGGAGTAGGCAGATAGAGACCTTGTTACCTCATCAGACCACGACTCGAGGAGTAGGCAGATAGAGACCTCGAAGTCACTCTCTTGAAAATGGCTCTACTAGTAGTATCATTTGAATTAGTACTCAGTCACATTACTTTTTCATGTATCAATCTGAATAAAGTTTGTTCAGTGAGAAACACTTATTCTCACTTAAAAATAAATCTATTTTTTAACTCATTAACAAAAAGTGAGATATAACAATTGGCGCAGTCGTACGGATTCTTGAACTCCTGCGGAACAAGGAAAACCTAACCGGAGGTGGATTCCAATCCTTCAAAAAGAAGAAAGAACCTACACGAAGTCCAATCACGTACTTCAAGCAACTACATTACCCAGCAACGAACAACACAACATCAAAGAACCACGGAAGGACGGTCTTTTCAACGGAAGAAGAACACGCGAACGCTAACTTCCTCCGGAGCAACGCTTGTGAAACCGGATTTCATCCTCCGCATGGACATTCTTTGGTAAGCAACGAAAAGAGTCATCTCGTTATTTTCAATTTACCAACAAATGCCGTCAGCCAACCAACAAAGGTCCTTAGCCATTCATCAAAACCCGAATTTTAACAGATTCAACACTCAAAGAACTCATCATCTGAATTCACAAAATCCAAACTCTGATGGTTATACTGCTTATCATCAAGAACCATAATACCCCAATAATGATGATTATCAAGACTACCAAGACCTCAATGCTGATGATTATACTGCTACCTATCAAGAATACCAAGAGTATACGAATTTTTACGATCATAATACCGCTGATCCGTGTAATTATGAATACACGGAAACTCAACCAAATTCCTACGAAAACTTTCAGGATTTTCCTCTGGGTCCCACATCCTTCGATTCACCGATCAATCAATCGACCGACCCCATTTCAGAGCTCCAAGCACAGGTACAAACTCTGAATATTTCGGACAATCTCAGCCCGAACTTGAACTTTCCAGAACAAATGTTCCTGTAACCCAATCACTCACAGTAAATTCAAAAAATTTATATTACATCATGGACGCTGGTCTATCCACCTTCAAACCAAAAACAGTTCAAAATTATTTCAACACATCACATGAAAACATGTTAATACAAGGTATCACTGACCAAAAAATTGTAATTTCAGAATCAGTAATGGAATTTTTGCATAAATAACCCCCACAAAGTGTTCATTTATAATTTAGACATAGATTTTGACGGTCTCTTAGGATCTGATTTTTTGGAACATTATCACTGTATAGTGGACTTTGATATAGTAGAAATTTCAACTAGAAATTATGCACTTAGCATACGAGACGAACTGACAAAATTTACGCAAGTATACGCATTAGAAGACAAAACAGGACGTATCGTAGCCAATGCCTTAATTGGATATTTTCAACATTAAGGAACACCTTTAAGAATTCACTGCGACTATGGCAGAGAATTTGACAATGCAATCGCAAAAGATCTTTGTCTTTCCTATGACATTAAACTTACTTATTCCAGTGTGAATCACCCCCAATCAATCGGTTCAGTAGAACGATTTCACGCAACCCTACTTGAAATGATTCGGTTACATATGGCCGAACATCCAGATGAACACCCATTTAACATCCTCCCATACGCAGTAACTTGCTACAACAACTCTGTGAATAAAACACATGGATTTACACCCCATGAGTTAGTATTTGATCACTCAGCTAGTAGACCCCCTGAAACCCTCTACAATCAAGAACAACTCATTACGAAATATATTAAAGACCTCAACAACAAAATTTCACATTTTTACAGAATTGCTCGCGAACGAACAATGAGACAAAAAGAAAAAGCTAAAGCCCGTTTCGACCGGAATATATTAGGCGAACCCCCGAACTATAAAGTTATGGACAAAAGTCTACGTGAAAGAATCCCAAATAAAAGACAAACTACAAAACAAATTTAATGGACCCTTCATTATAGAACAAATTCTCAAAAACTCCGTGATTCTTTTAAACCCCAAAACAAATCAAAGATGGAAAGTAAACTTTGACCGTATGAAACCTTACACTGAAACTGAAGATTAATTTCTTATCAGGTTGTTGCTGCTGTTCGGATCAGTAGTGTCTCAATACCAAATAAATCCGATCAATAACACCGTTGGTGGAAACATCATTGTAACTAACGACAAATGGACTTTACTTGTGAACAAAGACATTTCCGTGTTTAAAAATGCATACGAAAGCACTTATTAATACAGTACAATTCACCGGACATAGTATGAACGAATTTCGATCTGAAGTAAAAACTCACATCGGTCTTCTCACCCAAATTTCAAATTCTATCGATCAAAAATTCAAAGAAATTGTAATAGATACTAAAAGATACAAAAGAGGCCTTATTGATGGTATAGGTAGTATTTTTAAATTAATCACTGGCAATTTGGACGCTTCAGATGGTGAATACTATACGAACTGTATCAACATATTGAATAACGATGAACACCAATTGGAAAATTTATTGAAAAATCAAATATCAGTGACAACATCTGTCATTCAGAATTTTAAAAGTACTATTCGAAAACTACAAGTCGATGAAAAGACTTTGAACGACGACATCAAACTCATAGAAAACACGATAAGCGAATTGAATGATAGAATCAGTCAAGTTGAAGCAAAACTGAAATTTTTTGATATTTGTGAAAAATTAATGGAAAGCTTTCTCTTCCTCTAAGAAAACGTTAAAGATATGCTAGATTCAATAATATTTGCCCGTTTGAATATCATTCACTCTTCAATTATGATATAATAAATTGCTAGGGGGGTTAGGCGACGATATCTTTGATTCAGTTTCAAAATGACTAAAGCAAACAACCAATCCTCAGTCGCCCACCCTAGGAAGTATTTTTTTATTAAAATTAAATTGAAGTATAGATGTTAAATACTTTTGCTGCCACCAGACCCAGAGTATAGTTTTGAATCCGCTCTGGATCACCCGGATTTAGGCTAAGGGGATAGCCTCCCCAAAAGCTAGAATGCTCAACCTTACAATTCAGAGCTCTTACTGTTTTTCGTAAGTTCATCATCGTCCTCGAAGGCAAAGATGTAGATTTGTAGGTTCGGCCACGGCTTCTCAAATGCATGGACTTTGTATAAGGGGTTGAAGGGGTAAGTAATATTAAGAAGCAAAGTTCCACCAACCAGCTCTATTCACCAAAGCAAATAAATGTTGGAAAATAGTAACGAAAATATAAAAGAAAATGTGTAAAATATAAAAATAAAAATGTATAATTTGTAAGAATTTGTAAAATAAACCAACTGTAAGAATTCATACACTCCGTATATGCAAATAAGCGCAAGAAAAATAAAGTATATAGTTCAAAAAAAATAGGTCACCCTCTCAGAACATGAAAGATCGCTCTACTGTTAAAAATGCATTTGTCTACCCTTTCAACAACATTCCCGATAATAAATCAACAGCCATACTTTTCAAATGGCTATTATTATTATCATTCTCTCATATTCGCCCTCATGACTACCGTCAATTTGAAATGACAAAACACCCAATTTTAGTTCGCAATTATTATTATTAGTCACATGAAACTAAGTGGAATGCCTGAAGCTTATACTGATATCGTGATACACCCCATATTCATCGTCAACAGCCCAAACACGCCCCAAGTTTAAAATGAAACTAAGTATGTAATTATTATTATTACGAGACATGGAAAAATGTAAAAAAATATATATTAAAGCATTTACTTTGTTCACTTATACACATACATCGGCCTACGAGACATTACACATTCGAGAGCGGCATCAGCTACTCTCACGGTTGGACCCAACCCAAATTCTCCCTAAGACTCTTCAACACCGAATCCTTTATGAAATCTTAACATTTTGTTTCTAGGCACGACGTCTCAGACTACCCTATCTAATCCTAAGCCAATAAATTTATCAACCCAGAGCGACCTTTCTATGTGTAAAACTTATTTTCCTCGGTTCGAGCGTAGGTATAAATTCTTATCTCACACTCACACTGAATCCAGACACGCACATATGATTCCTTAAATTTTAAAAGACCGATTTATAATACAGGGTGCGCTGAAAACATATAACAGTGAAAAAAGTTCAAGGCTGCATCTAGCCTTAACTCTTTCCCAATAACGATCTGGACCGGTATCAAAATAAAAATAATCTCATCAAATTCAAAAAACCAAAACAAAATGTATAGCCCACTAAATCCCATTTAAAATATTTTGGGCCCCAAAACTAAGTCCGGTCCTGACCATTTTCATTTCTGGAGGTTCGTACGCCTATCACTAACTCTTATCTCTACTACAACCTAACTCTAGCACACAGTGTTCAGTACGGACCCGTTCACCTCGGCTGAAACAAAATGACTTCAACCTTCACTATCGAATTTTACTGATGTTGATCGAGGCTCTGATCGGCTCGGCATTGTCCAACATTGCAACAGTAACTACTCATTTGGCTGACAGATTGACATTTCGGAGTATAGCAAACATCACCTACTACGGGTTGAACAAAACTCGTATATCCATACAGGACGCCATTGCTCGCCTCTGCACATCATAACTCAGCATCAGTACTCAGGCACTTCTTTCAAGGTTCACCTTTGACTGTGAACTCACATACATCATTCTCCTCTGAGCTCTTTAACTTTAGCTCATACAAGGACCCAATTCTAAGCGACATCTTCCGTTTTCAGCTGCAGCTGCAACCCTGTCATTAACTGGACCAACTCCTGAACTGCTTCAAATATGTCAAATTACTTCAGCCAACCATATTTATGAGAAAGTTACTAAATCGGACAAGTGATTCACCTACTCAAAGCCCCACTGCAACTCCATTCGCCAACTCCGTCGCAGCTTCAATTGCCCATTCCACTTGCGCAAATGTCTTGAAACTGATTACCCAGGTCGCGCACTATTAGAATTACACTTCTATTGAAGTTCAATCGTTTATCCAAAAATTAGTCCATATGATAACAAAAATTCAAGTCCATAACCAATTACCAAAATATCATTAAAAAATTACAAAAAAAATAAAAATCAATACCTCTATAATACTAAGCATTCAGCCGTCAATCACCCATGAATAAGAATACATACATAAAATTCAGTAAAATTCAAAACATAAAATATCATAACATCAATAATATATATATATATATATATATATATATATATATATATATATATATATATATATATATATATATATATATATATATATATATATATATATATATATATATATATGATATATATGATAATATTTCGGTCTCCATTATACAACTCCCTAGCTTTCCTGGACTTTCTCATCACGAAATCCAATAACTCATTCACCCACACAGTACACAGGAAACAGACCCACACCAACCGATACCTACACGCAAACTCTCATGACCATCCAGCACAAACAAACTCCGTATTGATCTCCCTGATATACAGATCAATTCAGCTTACCGACAACCAGAATAGACCACAAGAGCTGGACAAACTGAAATCAGCCTTACTCCAAAATGGTTACAACAATTCGCTAATCGACAAGTCTATCCGCCATCAACTGACCCGTCCTCCAAAAACTAACGATCCACTAGAGAGTATTCAGCCACACAAAGCTTTCCTACCATACATCAAAGGTGTGACAGACAAAATCAGTAATATCTTGAGAAAACACGAGATAAAAACAATATTCACGGCCAACAACCAAATTCCAAATTCCTCAGATCTCCCAAGGACACAATACCAAACGATTCTCAAGGTATATATGAAATACCATGTTCAGACTGCCCCAGAACTTATATTGGCCAGACTAACAGACTAGTAACTTCCAGAGTCTACGAACACAAACTTGCTGTGCGTCAGGCATCTTCCACTTCCGCACTTTATAAACATCTAGAAGACACAGGTCACAAAATAGACTTCAGAAACAAAAAAACAATTTCCACCGAGAAAACTCTGCAAACCAGGATCATCCGAGAAGCCCTTGAGATAGAGAAGCGCCCCATTTGCCTCAACACTCGCGACGACGGACGTAGACTTCCCAATACCTGGAAGCCTCTCATTGCACGCATCAACTCATTTCCCACCAACCCAGTTCCCGCACACAGCTCACCTAACGCCAACCAAGTTCCCGCACACAGCTCATCTAGCGCCAACTCAGTTCCCGCCCATAGTTCACCTCGCTCCAATACATTGCACACGGCCATTACAGCCATGTTCACTATAAATACAGTTCCTCAACCCACAATTCCTCGGTTCTCTCGAAGGAGTAGGCAGATTAAGACCTTAGAGAGAACCAGTGACGAGACATGGGGAGTAGGCAGATTGAGACCCCGTTGTCAAGTCACAAAAACCTAACGTAATTATACCTGAGGAGTAGGCAGATTAAGACCTCAGCGTAGAATTACGTTTCAACCTTTCATAAATTTTCTTTCTTTTTCAGTTCTTGAAAATGGCTCCAAAATCGGAGCCGAAACGTCGAATTTCAACAAATTCTAGACGCGGTTCAACCCGAACTTTTAGTTTTCAAATATCTGACCGCGGGAACCTATCTGAACACACATATATATACATATATATATATATATATATATATATATATATATATATATGTATATATATGTGTGTTCATACATATATATATATATATATATATATATATATATATATATATATATATATATATATATATATATATATATATATATATATATATATAAAGTATTCTCGACCGAACTCTATTAACTAAGTAGGAATTCTCGGGTAGCGGTCTGTTGAACAATGAAACTCATTCGATTTAAATCTTCAGGGCGAGAAACATGGAAAGCGTTAGTGAGAATATTGGCGGCTCTGGACCTTAATATGTCTTTTGATTCTGTTGGTACGTCCTCAATGATGTTATCTACATCTGCCAAGAAGTGGTCTAATCGAAGTGATTGTCTAGTGTCTGGAATAGCAAACTTCGGTCCGAGAGAAAGAAAGTCAGATATGTCTTCAGGAATGTCTACCGTGGAAATATTCCTGAACCAACTGTCCTTAGTGGACGGGGAAGTTATACGGTGTTGAAAGTTCCCTGGTTTAGTTAGTAAGTAAGACAAACTTACATACTTACTTACATACATATACATATATATATATATATATATATATATATATGTTCAGATAGGTTTCCGCGGTCAGATATTTGAAAACTAAAAGTTCGGGTTGAAATTCAACAAATTCTAGACGCGGTTCAACCCGAACTTTTAGTTTTCATATATATATATATAGGCCGTTTATTTTATCATGTGGTAACATTGCTATATTATAAACCGTAATACGAAGACGATTAAATGGGAAAAAATGTAACTATTGTGGTGAGCAGTACATTGGTCAGAGAAAATCTACGCCCTTCCCGACTTATTCAGGGAAAACTAAAATAGAATGGTTATTTCAGAAAATATAAAAAAATTAAAGAAGAAAGTTTTATTGTATTCAGAATGTACTAGAACTACGTAATGATAAATTTTTAATTAAACGTTTCGTGTCAACACGGCCACCATCAACTATTTTTTCAAATACGGACCTGTCTATTTCATCACAAATATTGATAAAGCGATGAAATCACATTTCAGTGGTAATCACACTTGACATTTTTATAGCGTTTCATATGAAATAACTGGCATCATCAGTGACAACAATTTTTAATTACGGTCCTGTCGTTAGTTCTTTTGTAAATTGTTTTGATTTCTTCAAAACTCATTCAACTATTAGGATACTTCAGTCATTACCCTATACTTTCGATAGGAAAATACCACAACACAACGAACATTCGTATTTTTTCGTTTTGGGGATTTTTGTATTACAGTAATCCTTGATTCAAGGCTGATTTCTCCTGTATCAATTTTTACACGGATTATTTTCATAATTCTCAATCCTGGAAGTAATGAAAATATCAGTTTTTGATCAAATTACAAGTGTTGTATAATTTGATACAATTAAATAGCATCTCACTTCTTTTTCCATATTTAAACACGTAGGCTTTGCTTGATTTCTATGGCAGGAAAAATGAATGAGTTGTTGATATCTGTTAAGAACTGTCAGACATTTAAGCACTCGGTTACATATTAAAGATGTATTCGAATGACGACAGGACTGATATGCTATTTACTTATGCAAAATCAAATAGAATTCCTCTTTAGGCAAGAAATATGTATGGTGAGCTAACCCGAATCGTCGCATTCCAAACATTCAAATGTTTAGACGATTAGAAAGAAATTTGAGAGACTGTGGTGCATTTGACAGAAATAAAAATAGAAAATGTGATGTTACTGGAAGTATAAGGAACCAAATAAATGTTTTGGGTAAGCAAATATTACCTTATAAAGACTGAAAAGTGGAAAATAACGTATTTTTTTTAAATCTAGGATTGGTCAGTTACAAAAATATTTCTAATCAAGATTGTTCTTTACGAGAAATTGCCCACGAACTTGGGATATCTGTAAAATCTACCAGAAATATTTTTAAAAAGAACAAATACAAATGCTACAGGATACGCAAAGTTCATCGCCTTAATGAAAGGGATTACGGAAGGAGAGAACGATTTGGGAAATGGTTGAGACGTAGAAATAGAGAAGATCGAAATATTTGTGAAAAAATAATATGGACGGACGAATCAAAATTCACCAACAATGGTTGGTTTAACAGAAACATCTATTATAGGTGGAATAATACGAATGAACATTTACATAGAGAAACCAATTTCCAGGAGAGGTTTGGAATAAATGTTTGGTTGGGAATTTTGAGAACAAACATACTAGGTCCTTTCTTTTACGATGAGCATTTGAATGGTGAAATGTATTTAAATTTTACCAAAAAACATCTCGTCAGTGCCTCTTATTAAAAAAAATAATAGTAGTATTGAAATATGTATCGAAACAAATCTTCCATAAATATCAACATTCTACCAAACCATTCATCCCTAATCTAGTGCCTATCTGCGGTCCTATCAGATAGCCAAAAGAGTTATAAATATTTTTTAGAAAAGCTTAAAGGTGCTTCAACCCCTTCAACAATATCGAAAAAATATTGCTCAAAACAAAATATAAAGAAAATCTAAATCTTCAGCTCCGGAAAACCTTCCAACTTATCTCAAATTCTCGACCAAAGCACTCATTCGTTGAGAACATATATCGTCTTACACATCGACCATCTCACTTTGCATCACCTACAAAACACATATTCAGAAAATATCATTCAGCACTTCGGTAAACGATCCTTTGGCTTTTTTGCAGTCATCATACGAAGACATTAAAAAAACGGGCTCCCAAGTTGTGAGACTTTTACTCACCAGCTGGTGCCCAACCCTGGTAGGAGTATTCTGCGGCCCCTCTCTACTGAGCCTAAAACATTTAAAATTCGCATACTATGACGCCAAAAAAAACGCATTTACACAGCATGTAAAAAAAGGCATTTACACTGCATGTAAAAAAATCGCAACTCTATCGTACTACTATCGCCCGCAATCAACTCGTAGGAACTACCGTCCTAACACTTCTCTCACGGTCTCTATCCTTAGACCTCTGTCGGATAACTCGTTGTCTCCAAGCAGACAACGACCCTTTTCGCGTATGTCTCTCATCTGCTCCCTCTGAGCCTATAACGGCTCTCGTCAACTGGAACCTCTAACTCTCTCTCTTTCGTCTATAAGCTCGGAACAAAACACCATATCTGCTCCTTCTGCTATCTCTCTCTCTCTCTCTCTCTCTCTCTCTCTCTCTCTCTCTCTCTCTCTGAGCATACAACGGCTCTCTTCACATTGAACCTCTCACAATCTCATTTTTGTGTATCCCTGAACAAAAACAAAATCTGCTCCTTCTCTCTCTTTAGGTCTACAACGGCCCTCCTCACATGGAATATCTCAGGCCATAAAATCCGCTCCCTCTAAGCAGATTAACGATTCTTCTCAAAAGAATCCTCTCACAGTTCCTTCTCGAACCTCTCCCTGTAATAAAACTATAGTCTGCTTCCTTTGTAGACCAACACCTCTATACTGAAAGAAAAAATCATATTCGACGAAAAACAACTACTTTCCGGGCAAACACCCCGACGAACATTGAATTACACTCGACAAATACTCGTTCTTCCATATTCTCCGCAGTCGCTCCACGTTCTTCTTCTATCTACCCCTCATCGTGAGGACCACTCTCATCCTCCACCTACTTCCAGCTACCCCTGCTCTTTCTCCATCAGCCTCTATTGACAGGCCCCCTTCTTGTAGGGCCGACATGTTTATCTACCTAATAGCTTTTCATCTACAAAGCCCATATCAATTTTCTGACTCAAAATTCTCAATTTTCAATATACTAGCATCGTCAATTTCTCCTGTAAGATCAAAACTCAAAATCCTTCGACAAAGAAAATAAAACATCATTACTGCTAAAAATTCCACAAAAAAATTAAAGTCGATCATTACCAATCCATAATCAAACTCGCTTGGAAATCAAAATAAACATTCCTCCATCCCCTATAATGTCCTGGTTTGTCGTCACTGCTTCCTGAAATTTGAAATTCAATGCGAATATTTCCATTTATCTTCATTGGTTCCTGGTTCCACTCCTGATATTATTTTCTCCTGCGAACACTCAATGTATCCAAAATTCAATTTCAAAACTGCATCTTCAACTCATATAATTCATCAATTTCATAAAAACTTTTCATAGTAAATTTTCCTGGGTTAGTAATGAGGGTGACCTTTTCGCATGCACAGAAAAAGAATATAGCGATAAAGCGTGTAACCTACCAACCTTTATTTTGACTTCATCTCCGACGAAACTAATCTGAAAATCCCTAATCCAGTTCTAAAATCGATCAGTTTTTCCATAAATAAAATTATTCTGTATTTTTCAATTGGTATATTTTTTCCGAGCAAAACCTTCAGATCTCAGGCAATCCTTTTTAGAATAAATGTCAAATTCCAAAAGTAAATTGAATTTACTTAAACTTTTATCGCTCTGTAATTCAGAAAAAAAAATTAAGTACCTATGTGTTTAAAAATAACGTTCAACTGAAGTTTTCGTTTCAAGAAATGTTTCTATTTATTTATGAAATTATTAATTAATCCAATTCAACCACAAAAAAAGTCTACTTTGAATTACGAAAAGCATTCAAATCGCTTGTTATTCAAAAAAGTTCAGTTGGACTGTCAAAATTCCCATTCTTTCCAACATTCAGTAATCCAGTTTCAGTTTTATTTTTTCAAAATGTTTTAACAAAATATATGAAAGCAGGTTCTTTGTCAACCTTCTTGAAGCTTAAAAAAAATTATAATCGCGACTCATCGATTTACTAACTACCTAACTCAGTTAAATTGATTTGAACAAAATAATTTTCAAAAATCACAGTTCATCCATTTATATGAAAAATTTTACCAGTAGACACTCGAATACATTAGGAGTTATTCATAAAACCAAAATTATTTAAAAATCTCGCATTGCAATACACATTTGAAAACTAATAAAACATTTCGACCTCCTTATTTAGCCTCCTCTAAAAAAACACCTCACATACCTTTTCAACCGTTTCAAAAATAACATCTTATCATTTCTCAATTTTCAACCAATTTTTACTAATTTTTCCCGACCTCTTTCTTTAACCTTTCTGTTTCGCTCTCTGGTTCACAACGTAAACAGTTATTATTCAAATAATAATTTGTTTTTCGACCTCCTTCTTTAACCCTCTCAAAAACTACATCACTTTATTCCTCAACTTTCAACCGAAAGTAATTTAAATTTTTTCGACCTCCTTCGTTTAACCCCCTCAAAAAGAACATTCCACCCTTTTTCAACGTACCCCGTCAAAAAGAAACATCCAACACTTTTTCATCGTACCCCGTCAAAAAGAACATCCCACCCTTCTTCAACCCCGTCAAAAAGAACATCCCACCGCTGTCACCACTGTAATAAATCGCTAGGGGGTTAGGCGACGATATCTTTGATTCAGTTTCAAACTGACCAAAGCAAACAACCACTCCTCAGTCGCCCACCCTAGGAAGTATTTTTTTATTAAAATTAAATTAAAGTATAGATGTTAAATACTTTTGCTGCCACCAGACCCAGAGTATAGTTTTGAATCCGCTCTGGATCACCCGGATTTAGGCTAAGGGGATAGCCTCCCCAAAAGCTAGAATGCTCAACCTTACAATTCAGAGCTCTTACTGTTTTTCGTAAGTTCATCATCGTCCTCGAAGGCAAAGATGTACATTTGTAGGTTCGGCCACGGCTTCTCAAATGCGTGGACTTTGTATAAGGGGTTGAAGGGGTAAGTAATATTAAGAAGCAAAGTTCCACCAACCAGCTCTATTCACCAAAGCAAATAAATGTTGGAAAATAGTAACGAAAATATAAAAGAAAATGTGTAAAATATAAAAATAAAAATGTATAATTTGTAAGAATTTGTAAAATAAACCAACTGTAAGAATTCATACACTCCGTATATGCAAATAAGCGCAAGAAAAATAAAGTATATAGTTAAAAAAAAATAGGACACCCTCTCAGAACATGAAAGATCGCTCTACTGTTAAAAATGCATTTGTCTACCCTTTCAACAACATTCCCGATAATAAATCAACAGCCATACTTTTCAAATGACTATTATTATTATCATTCTCTCGTATTCGCCCTCATGACTACCGTCAATTTGAAATGACAAAACACCCAATTTTAGTTCGCAATTATTATTATTAGTCACATGAAACTAAGTGGAATGCCTGAAGCTTATACTGATATCGTGAAACACCCCATATTCATCGTCAACAGCCCAAACACGCCCCAAGTTTAAAACGAAACTAAGTATGTAATTATTATTATTACGAGACATGGAAAAATGTAAAAAAATATATATTAAAGCACTTACTTTGTTCACTTATACACATACATTGGCCTACGAGACATTACACATTCGAGAGCGGCATCAGCTACTCTCACGGTTGGACCCAACCCAAATTCTCCCTAAGACTCTTCAACACCGAATCCTTTATGAAATCTTAACATTTTGTTTCTAGGCACGACGTCTCGGACTACCCTATCTAATCTTGAGCCATAAAATTTATCAACCCAGAGCGACCTTTCTATATGTAAAAACTATTTTCCCCGGTTCGAGCGTAGGTATACATTCTTATGTCACACTCACACTGAATCCAGACACGCACATATGATTCCTTAAATTTTTAAAGACTGATTTATAATACAGGGTGCGCTGAAAACATATAACAGTGCCCACTGTTACAGTGACACCTGACCATTTGGTCACTGCATTGCAGGAAATATCTCAGAACTTAAGGAGAAACAATCTCCCAGTTCAACCAAAACTTTCCAAAATTGCACAATACCTCGAAATTATAGAAATAGAAGGATTTCAAACAGATACAAACATAGTATTCGTCCTAAAAATCCCACTAACGGAACCTAAAACCTACACCCTGTACCAACTATATCTAATCCCGATATATGATAACAGAACTGGCCTCCATCATATTCTTTCCATTTCTGAAAAATTCATCGCGAAAGATGATGATTCTTTAATGTTCATACCGGTGACGGACCTAAGTACGTGTAAGCCACTTTTCTATAAAAGCTCTTTAATTTTTAGCCAAGGCTATAAAGTTCAAAAACTTGAGAACAATCTTTGGTTAGTGATTCTTTCCGAACTCTTACAAGTGACCGTGAATTGCCCCAATATAAACACAAGAACTGAAATCATTTACAAGAACTCAGTTGTAAAACTTCAGACTGAGTGTAGTGCCTTTATTGGAATAACGAAAGTTCAAGCTAACTTCCAGGAATCAAAAATGTCCAACATTACCTTTTGCACTCATCCAGTTGTAATTCCATACGAGTGTTGTGCGGATATTCCCGAAAAATCACAACTTCCGAAACTGAAGCCGCTTCGATTGAACGACTTGAACATTGATGACCTAGACATCGCCAAACATAAGTTAGACTCGTATTCCAAAACCCTAGATACCCTGATAGACCTTTCAAGGCTCTGAGAGGATTTTCAAGAATCTTCCCAAGAAGAAGGCCAAGTCTTCGTGAAGAAATGCAAGAGGAACCCTTCGACTTGATGCATGGCACCAACTTTTTCTTTATGGAGGGAGTTGTTATATGCCAATTTAATAACGACGTTCCCAAGACTATGGGTCACCTTCAAGGAACTGCTGAGTCGCTATCATCCCAGGGCCAGCGCTTCCGTTCCAGGAGACGCAATTAATTGTTGATTTCGCTATGATCAGCAGCGTAATTTTTCTAACATAAATAGCCCTGCGTGGCAACAATATTAACGAGTATCATAACTAGTATCATTTGAATTGGTACTCAGTCACATTACTTTTTCATGTATCAATCTGAACAAACTTTGTTCAGTGAGAAACACTTATTCTCACTTAAAAATATATCTTTTGTTTAAAAACTCATTATCAAGTATTTTATCTAGTTATGTGATGGATGAATTAATTACAACAAGTCTGACAAAAATACGTTTTGAAATTCCATTTTTCAAACGCTATGTTGACGACATTTTATTGAGTGTACCTGAAACACAAATAAAAAATGTTCTCAAAACATTCAATGAATTTGATTCAAACTTCAAGTTCACTGTTGAAAGAGAAGTTGACAAAACCATACCATTCTTAGATGTGCATCTAGTAAAAACTAATCAAAATCAAATTATTACTAAATGGTACCGAAAACCCGTTAGCAGTGACAGATACATAAATTATTACTCTTATCACCTAACTAAAATGAAAATGAACTTGATCCAAGGATTGAAAAATAGAGTGATTAAATTATCACATCACTCATTTAGACATGAAAGTCTCAATAAACTAAAACTTATTTTAATTGAAACCTCTTATCCAGAAAAATTGATAAACAAAATTTTTTTCAGTAGTGAAAGCCGAATTGAACAAATTACATATGGAAATGAAGTTACTTCCACAAGTAATAACCAACATCAAACTATCCAACAAATACAACCACAAATTTACAAGACATTCCCACATATTCATGAATTAACACCTAAATCGATAAACGTGTTCATAAATGAAAATATTAAATTTGCAAAGAAAAATATCAAGACAGTCTCTAAAATTTTTACAAAATTGAAATTTCCTCTCGAAACAAATGAAAAATTTAATATAGTGTACTAGTATAGTAAATAATGTAGAACAATAACAAATTGAATAACAAACAATATTCTCATTGGAACACAGAATACGTGCCAGGACAGCTCTCTTCGATGTATGTCGATCTTATGTTATTTATTATTATAAACAATCATGTAATTAGATCTTGGACAAATATAGTGGGCTAGTAGGTCTCATAAGCATGTACCGAGGATGGGCAGATCAGGTTGATTAGTCTGAATGGATAGAGCTTTTTTACGAAGTCGTTTCATTTCCACTTCTCATAAATGAACCTGAAGTGAGTTCATTACATGGCGATCCTGCCAGTCCTACCACGTACGTTATTAAATGGTAGATACTGAGAAATAGAGATGAGGAAAAATTGACATCTTCCAAAATGGGTTCCACGGAGAGTAAAGAAGAAGTAATCATAAGCCAAGCCGGAAACAGTGGTGGAGTTTCAGCTAGTAATGGTTTCTCCGTTTCTGAAGTGCTAGGCATAGTGGCATTCGTCTGTTTCGTTTTGGCACTTGGCGCATTTCTAATAAAGAGGTGCCAGAAATCATTGGAAAAGAAGATAAGAAAAGAGATAACAAAGAGTCAGGAGTAGGTATAGTCGTAAGGAGTAAGAAGAAAACGAATTTACATGCGTGTTTCACGCATTCCAAAGTGAAAACCAAGAACACGTAGACTGGGAAATGGATGATATATATTATGGAAAGACATTTTAAGGTCGTATTTATTTAGTATAAGTATTGTGTATCTATATATCGATTTATTTTTATAGTTGTCATAGCAAATGAGCATCATAGACTTATTTAGATACTCCTTTGAAGAGCTTAAAGTTTTTATTAGAAATTTAAATAAAGACAGCAAAGAGAGGCGAGTTGGTCTAAAAGGTATAAATCGCAAGTTTGAAGAATTAAATAGGATAGAATTAGAATTAAATGAAGCGAAAATTAAGTTCAATACAGGCACTAAAGATGCAGATGTAATTCAAAAAGTTAAGTTATATGTTGAATCTTCAAACAAATTATTAATTGATATTCGAAATACATTAGAGACTAGATTATACAATATTAAAGAAATTACTAATAATTTTACAATAATGGGTGAAAAATTTGATCTCAGAATAGCGTCAAGCTTACTGCCTATAACCAACAATTCTGAGGAATGTGTAAAACAGTTAATTGATGCCCAATTTGTGTTGCAAACTGGAGTATTGTTATGACGGGAATTTATTGAGTTAGTTAATCTGTTTAGTTTGGCTATGTTAATTCCTTTTGTTTTATTGAGGATGTATTCATAAGTTTTTTGTTGTTTTTGGGAGAATTCATTGAAGATGTTTTTTGGAAGTATTTTGTTGAGTTCAGTTTTTAATTCGTGAATGATTTTATTTAGCCTTGAGATGGTGTTGCAAGTTATTTTTATTTCTAGTGATAGTGTAGTTTTTGTGAGCTTTGTTATGAAATTGTCAATGTTATTGGTGACGGACATGTGGTTACCTGTTAAGAGAAGATTTTGAATATTTCTTCTACCATCTTGAATATGTCTTGGTGTGATTCCCGATGTTCTGCAACGTAGTAGAAATATTCGTCTGTTGACGCAGTTGGCCAGTTTTCGGCATGACTTAGCCCACTTATTGATATCATTAATTTTGAGGCTTGCGTTCCGTATGTGTTGTTGATTTTTTGATAGAAACCCATCATGAATGTAGAAGGGATGTATTCTCGACCGAACTTTACAAAATCAGCTGGGGACTTCTCGGGTTTGCCCGAGAAGTCCCCAGCTGATTTTGTAAAGTACGGTCGAGAATACAATATATATATATGAGTTTTTTAATATTTGGGATATGCAGCAGGCCAATAAGGGTACTCTTATACACTTGTTCCAAGCTTTCAATAACTTTTTATTATCATCTTCAGGGAAACTACAAATATGTAAAGACAACTATGAGAATTAAGCCAACGAAAAACGTGGAATAAGTTACACTGTTTCGAGGTTACATGGCGTATATGTTAAAAATAATCATGAAATATGGACAGCACTGGGAGTAAAACATTATTGATAACAACCAAGAGTAACGTGGATGCACACTCATTACTGATGATACATTATGACATGGATTTTAAAATTGTTAAAATTATATAAAAGCACGTGTTGTCCTTGAAGAGGCAAACAACCGCGCCGAGTAATTTTATTCGACTGACTAGCCAAGACCACTGACAAATGACATGAGACAATTGATAAATGATATATGACAGGTGACATGAGCCACACGGAATCTTAATCATGGGGAGTGACAGATGACACTACAACCAATGATACAGATCTGTGATGGAGCTACATGGAACAATAATTATGAATTGTGAAATTTGGAATATGAGAACAATATATTTTATATGGTGTAGGTGACAAATGAGCTGAACCAACAAAGGAAACATATCCTGAAAACATGAACACTCGACCTAATGCTAACAATAATACATTACTGAAATATATGGAACAAAGATTGTATGAACAGTATTTTGATGGAGGTATTGAATTATATTGAATTAATTTGTGAAGTCAATATTCATTGAAGTAATCCGTTGATTGTCTCCAAACCTTGTATTGTCTGCAAAAATTAAATAAGAGTAAATTTCACTCAAGTGATTTACGTCTGTTTTTTTATTCAGCGCATTATCCGCTTGTGCAATGTGAACCATTTCTAAAAAAGCCTTTTGGCCGTGTTTTTTTCTGTAGATAAAATTTTTACCGAATTATAATCCATACAATGTCCTTCCTTAGCAACATGTTCACTCAGTGCACATCTCTCCGGGTGTAGTCTACTGTCGCTCTTGTGTGACACAATGCGGTCCTTAAGTGGTCTGGACGTTTGTCCAATGTATTGTTTTCCACAATTTTGACACTGTATACAATAAACTACATCCGAACAGTTTATGCACGGAGTCTTGTCTTTTAATTTGGAAAAAATTCTCTTGATAGGCAAAACATTTTTATTGGATATTTTTATATTTTCTGAAAAAGATTTGAAAATTCTGGATAGTCCAGGGGTGATGTCTTTAATGAACGGTAAAGAAGCATAAAAGGAAAGAGTCCCAGTGACTTCAGCAACTTGCGTATTGACTGGAGATGGAGAAAGTGTATTATTAATATTATTACTATGTAAGTTTATGTCATCCATGGATGAGGTATTATACAAGATCTTTTTTACAAAAGATGTATGTGGGGATCGTAGCTGTTGAAAATGAACAAGGTGTCATCTATGGTATCTGACGGAATTGCAATGATAATGTCATCTACATATTTCTTATTATCATTGCAATTCCGTCAGATACCATAGATGACACCTTGTTCACATACACATACAGTTCACCATTGAGAGAGAAAACGAACATAACAGCGTTCCGTTCCTTGATACCATGTTTATCAGAACACCAGAGAACACCGTACTTATAGATTGGTATAGGAAACCAATGAGCTCTGGACGATATATGAACTACTGGTCGTATCACAAACAGAGCATGAAAGTCAATCTGATTAAACAAATGAAATCAAGGGTCATCAAGTTATCTGACACTTCCATTCTCAAAAAAAAAACACATAATTTTACATTCTTTTTCTCCAAAATTCATATCCTGCTTCCTTTGTAAAAAAGATCTTGTATAATACTTCTTCCATGGATGACATAAATTTACAGATTAATAATGTTAATAATACACTTTCTCCATCTCCAGTCAATGCGCAAGTTGCTGAAGTCACTGGGACTCTTTCCTCTTATGCTTCTTTACCGTTTGTTAAAGACATCACCCCTGGACTATCCAGAATTTTCAAATCTTTTTCAGAAAATATAAAAATATCCAATAAAAATGTTTTGCCTATCAAGAGAATTTTTTCCAAATTAAAAGACAAGACTCCGTGCATAAACTGTTCGGAAGTAGTTTATTGTATACAGTGTCAAAATTGTGAAAAAAAAATACATTGGACAAACGTCCAGACCACTTAAGGACCGCATTGTGTCACACAAGAGCGACAGTAGACTACACCCGGAGAGATGTGCACTGAGTGAACATGTTGCTAAGGAAGGACATTGTATGGATTAAAATTCGGTAAAAATTTTATCTACAGAAAAAAACACAGCCAAAAGGCTTTTTTTAGAAATGGTTCACATTGCACAAGCGGATAATGCGCTGAATAAAAAAACAGACGTAAATCACTTGAGTGAAATTTACTCTTATTTAATTTTTGCAGACAATACAAGGTTTGGAGACAATCAACGGATTACTTCAATGAATATTGACTTCACAAATTAATTCAATATAATTCAATACCTCCATCAAAATACTGTTCATACAATCTTTGTTCCATATATTTCAGTAATGTATTATTGTTAGCATTAGGTCGAGTGTTCATGTTTTCAGGATATGTTTCCTTTGTTGGTTCAGCTCATTTGTCACCTACACCATTGATATAAAATATATTGTTCTCATATTCCAAATTTCACAATTCATAATTATTGTTCCATGTAGCTCCATCACAGATCTGTATCATTAGGTTGTAGTGTCATCTGTCACTCCCCATGATTGAGATTCCGTGTGGCTCATGTCACCTGTCATATATCATTTATCAATTGTCTCATGTCATTTGTCAGTGGTCTTGGCTAGTCAGTCGAATGAAATTACTCGGCGCGGTTGTTTGCCTCTTCAAGGACAACACGTGCTTTTATATAATTTTAACAATTTTAAAATCCATGTCATAATGTATCATCAGTAATGAGTGTGCATCCACGTTACTCTTGGTTGTTATCAATGATGTTTTACTCCCAGTGCTGTCCATATTTCATGATTATTTTTAACATATACGCCATGTAACCTCGAAACAGTGTAAGTTATTCCACGTTTTTCGTTGGCTTAATTCTCATAGTTGTCTTTACATATTTGTAGTTTCCCTGAAGATGATAATAAAAAGTTATTGAAAGCTTGGAACAAGTGTATAAGAGTACCCTTATTGGCCTGCTGCATATCCCAAATATTAAAAAACTCATTTCCTAACTAGTCAGCAAACAAGACTACCCTTTTCTATATATATATATATATATATATATATATATATATATATATATATATATATATATATATATATATATATATATATATATATATATATATATATATATATATATATATATATATATATATATATATGTGTTCAGATAGGTTTCCGCGGTCAGGAGTGTTGCCTCAACACTCGCGACGACGGACGTAGACTTCCCAATACCTGGAAGCCTCTCATTGCACGCATCAACTCATTTCCCACCAACCCAGTTCCCGCACACAGCTCACTTAGCGCCAACCAAGTTCCCGCACACAGCTCATCTAGCGCCAACTCAGTTCCCGCCCATAGTTCACCTCGCGCCAATACATTGCACACGGCCATTACAGCCACGTCCACTATAAATACAGTTCCTCAACCCACAATTCCTCAGTTCTCTCGAAGGAGTAGGCAGATTGAGACCTTAGAGAGAACCAGTGACGAGACATGGGGAGTAGGCAGATTGAGACCCCGACGTCAAGTCACAAAAAACCTAACGTAATTATACCTGAGGAGTAGGCAGATTGAGACCTCAGCGTAGAATTATGTTTCAACCATTTACTAATTTTCTTTCTTTTTCAGTTCTTGAAAATGGCTCCAAAATCGGAGCCAAAACGTCGAATTTCAACAAATTCAACCCGAACTTTTAGTTTTCAAATATCTGACCGCGGAAACCTATCTGAACATATATATATATAACAAAGTATTCTCGACCGAACTCTATTAACTAAGTAGGAATTCTCGGGTAGCGGTCTGTTGAACAATGAAACTCATTCGATTTAAATCTTCAATATTTCGTCAACCTTTATTGACTTCTTCAGGAAGAGCTACAATTAAAAAGGAATATAAGTTGTTGAAGGACTACATAAAAATAAAATGATAACTTACAAAATTCACAGAGTTAGTTCTAACCTATGGAACATTTGGGAGGAAAATTGATATTCTCCGCTGCAGACTAATCGCTTAATTTAACTACACACAACGTTGAATGGAATTCAAAATATTACAATATATACTACTAAGTTGTCCTGTATCGGTTTTGTAGTTAACTGTGTTAGGATTTTTGTTGATATGGACCATCTCAAGGAATAACCTGTTTTTTTGATTGCTGACTTTGTCTAGAATTTTTGGATTTGAATAATCAAACCGGTGGCCTGTTTTCTGGGTGTGGTCGACTGCTGCACAGGAGTTTTTTCCCAATTGGGCATCACTCTTGTGCAAAGCTAGCCGTTGTTTTAACCACTGTGAGGTCTGTCCGACATAACTACCTTCACAACCTTGGCATGGTAGTTCATAAATTACATTGCTAAGGAGTGGAGTTGGTGTTTTGTCTTTGATTTTGGAGAACAAGTTGGATAGTTTTGTATTATTACGCTTGGCTATTTTGATTTGTGGAAAGTCTTTGAAAATTTTTATTATGCGGTTGGATACTTTGTCGATGAATGGGATTGATTTGTACTTATATTGTATTGTATGGTCATCAGTTTGTCCGTCATAAAAGTTGGAGTTATAGATTAGTTTTTTCAAGATGTGTTTTGGGAAACCGTTGTGTGTAAAAAAAAGCGAATCTGAGAAAGTTATTCGACATCACTGGATATTTAATATTATGTTATCTATATTACAGCCTCATAGAGGTAGTACTGAGACAAATCACTTTTTATCATCATTTGATAGTGAAATGAAAGATGTGAATCATTCTGTAGGTCGGATCATTATGCATTCTTTATCAACAAATTATTTCCCAAATCGTTTGCATTCACTAGTTTTTTATTATTGTCCATGAGAACTAAAGGAACGAATGTGATGGTATATATTATTATAGAATAAGCATTTTTCATATTTAGTTTTGAATCGTGAGTACAGGGCTATACCTACCTATACCTATAGAGTTTACCCAATGGCATAGCCTGTGCGGGTAGAGAATGGCTATTATTATTTTTTGCCATGGCGCTCCGGAGCGACTCACTGATGCTTGGTAGTGTATCCACTTTCCAGCTGTAGAAAAACAAGGAAAACCTACATCACCACCCCGGTTGGTCGATGCGCACTCCAAGCTAGCACCAGACGTCACAACAAGGCATGTGAACGACTGAAGAGACTGATACATTTGAGAAAGAAGTTTCTCGCGTACTGAGGCCTCAAACTTCTGCCGATGCAAGCCAGAAGCTTCACTGTCAGATACCTCAGCTTTGGCTACCACTGAGATATGAGGAAAGAACACATTGTTTCATTAAAATGATGGTATTACTTATGGTCGGTTTTTCAATGTTCAGTTAAGAGCCTCAGTTAGCTGGCTGAGATCTAATAGTCGTTTCGCCCCGTACCGGGAGCAAAAATAATCACCCGACCTGTGAGACTTCATATATCTGCTCTTCATTTTGGGTCGGACATGTTATTTGAGAAAAATTCTCAATAGTACGTTGTCCAAGTAGACATGAAGAACAGATATATGAAATCTCAACAGTTGGGAAATAATTCTTTTTCTTTGGTACCTACTGGGCCCGAGGACTATTAGCCGTCAGCCAGCGTACTGATACTCTCAACTAAACGTTGAAAAAACAGCACTAAGTGAGCAGAATAATATTGTTATGATTATTTTTTGACAATTCTTGCAACCAATCGAAACCATCAATTGAAAGCATTCATGTACGTTCAGGCCCATCACAGCATTATTATAGTGGAAGTTTCCTACCTTGAAAATTGCCGCGGGAATTTTTTATGGTATTTTGTTTTTATTATGTGACAACTGATACTTTTGATCTGACGTCTGTCAGTGAAAAAAGATTCGAAAACGGTTTAGTACATCATCATTCGATGAAATTTTAAGAAAATCAACGAAAATGCATATAAGAATACTATTTTGAGTAACGTGTCAATTTCAATTGATAACCTAGAGACAGAGAGAAAGCAATAGCTTTCAATCCAACAGAACAAAACAATGCTACGGAATCCTCCAGCCACGAATAAAACATCCATAATAATTGTATATTTCATGATGAGAACTTCGAATTCCAAACTTCATTCTGTTTATAGTGATTCAAGTTAATTGTTGAAATACAAATGTTATATGTCTAGAGAATAGGTCTATGATTGGAGCATCAAAAAATAATCTATCGAATACCACACGAGTTCGATAATTGTTATATAATTTTGTTATATATAATATTATTCATTCTTCATTTACGAAGTGGAATCTGAAAATCACTTTTTCTATTGTTTGAATCAAAATTAGGTATGTTATTATCAATTGAGAAATTCCTTATCAAGTTTAAAAAACAGTTGCTTATCTCCTCAACAGAATCCAGAAAAACTTGAATGCGTTTTTTACACATATTCATAATATTACTTTTTTCTCGAGCAGCAATTATGAAATTTATTGTTTGGATATGCCCTCTTTTCAAATTTTATAGCGCTATGAATGATCAGTTTTCATATCGTTTCCGATCGTTTTCTCACAGTGCTCAGTATCAAAATTGGACCACGTACATTTCTTATGCAAAAAATCTTTCGGTCAGATTGTCCAAATTTTCAATATGTTGTTGAACTCGAGATTCTAAACAAAAGTTACCGTGGGCACACAAAAATTCTATGTTAATAGTTTGCGAGATACAGAGTGTTGAAGTTGTAAAATGTCACTTTGTGTCCATTATTAACTTAGCGTTATTGGTGATAATATCACAAAATTATTAGTAGGTTTTTCATCCACACCACAGTATTATACTTGGCCAGTGCAACAGTATGCTTTGTAAGCCTTTTTTGAACAATATACAGGCTAAATCATGACTTTTTCAGAGTTATGAAATATGAAAATAATTTTAGAATGAAACATCAACGCCATGAGTCGGATCGTACGAAGAGTGAAGTTTCTGTGTTGGATATATCCGATAAAATCGGCTGAATTCGGGAACTATGTATTTTTGTTATATATATACAGTGAATATTGAAAGTATTCGTGTATATTTGCCATGGCAAATAATAATAATAGCCGTCCTGTACCCGCACAGGCTATGCCTTTGGGTACACTCAACGAGTGTTTATGAGGGAGTATTATTATTATTATTATTATTATTATTATATTATCTGTAATATATTTTTTGGAATACGTGATTTGATCAATTCAGTGCACTAGTTGTATGAGCCATATGGCCACTTGACAGAACGTAAATTACACGAGACTAAATAATGAGAAAAATTATAGAAATACCTCGTATAAAGTAAACGGGCCGGTTAATTTTCCTGATTTTTTCTCATTTAACAGAGGATATATCATATGAATTTTTGTGAAAAATACAGAATTTTTCGTTTTCGTTCAACATAAAAAAAAAACAATTTATGTTTCAAATACCAATAAACTTTTGTCAAATCTATAGAAATGTTCGATAACAAAAAGGTGATAGGTCAAAGAGAGCTTTCTCCAATAATTTAGGTGAAAGAACTCTCCCCGTTTTACTGTTGGCATCAATCAGTATGTTTATATACTGATGGCAGCCATGGTGTAAACTTCACATGTCCATATTGCTATTTCATTGAGTACGGTCTAATCCCGTATTTTGAACAAATTCTGCATATCCATAATCTGAGAGCACTCGCAGCAAGGAAAAAATGTGGGGTTATTTTGTCAGGAATCAATATCAGATATGGTTCAAAACAATAATAAATGATATTTCAGCATCTTCATCCTCAAACAAAAATCGGACAGAAAAATGCTGTATTCGATGCACAAGTTCATATTATATCTTTTCTATTAAATGAAAACATTCAGAAAATAAGTCTTCAGTTTTTTTTCTATACAGGATATTCCTTTAATTTTTAGTAATATTGGTTTGGTTTATTTTTGAGTCATACTTTATACTACTCGAAATTAAAGTTTTTTTTAAATCGCTTCATGGTACATATAATCGGTGATCTGAATAATTGATTGAATCACATAATCCGAAGTGAATATTACGGAGACACATAGACTTTCAATCCCCTCTGCATATAAAATGAGTTTTCATTTATTTTATTATGAGTTCAACCGTTCTTATAAAATATCACAGAGACATCAATTTTGATATGGGTAAAATTTCAACAGATTCGAATAAAGTCAGTCGTTTTGGAACATAACTTGGAAGGTAGTGATATTGATTTTTTCAGGTTAAACGAAAAGTAGACATAGAAAAAATTCTGTATTTCCCACAAATGAGAAGAAATCAGGAAAATTAACAGTAGATGATCAAAGGGGGTTTTGGGACCGCATGCGCAGTACGGTCGAGCTGGCCACGGGTCATCGGAAATAGTCGTGGAGGAGATCGGTAGAAGTCGGCCGTCGCTGGTCTGCGTTCATCGTGTGACGTAGTCGAGAGAGATCCAGTTGATTGATAACATTTTGCCAATAGAGCGCGGCGCACACATATTTTGAATTGAATTTAAAAAGAAAAAAAGATTTCCGAGAACGAGGTTTGAACCAGCGGCGAAAGTTTGGTAGCGAGTGACGCTAGCCTTGCCTCCACGGAGACTTCGTACAAGTTGATGTACAAATGTGGGATATATATTTCTCCAGCTACCAGAGCACGGTGTTTGAATATTTAAAAAAAATAATGATTGAAAGTGTGATGATAATAGTGGTGTTTGGAAAATGGGGAAAAAAAAACATGGCGGCTGTCAAATGTTATACAGGTCATAACATAATATTTAATTGAAAAAACATGGTTGCCTCGGCCATTTGTCGAAGAAAATACCATTGGGCGTATGGGGGGGGGATTCAAAATGTTTTCGTGAGGGGGTCTGTCATTTTTAACGTGCGATTTGGAGTGAAAATCAGCATTTTAAATCTTACTCGTTTTTTGAAACGCAAAAAACGCTTATTGCAGTAACATTTATGCATGTTTGAGCGTTTCAAATTTCAGTCGTTTTATATCCAATTTTACATTTTTGCATACTAATAATTTTCTACGTGCGTCCATTTATCGAGTTCACTTGAATATTTTGAATGGTTTGCATTTAAAAAAATAAAAAAAGTTTTCCGAGAATGAGGTTTGAACCGTCGAACTGCTGATTATGGAGCACCCACTGAACACACTAGGCTATGAATCAAGGTATTGATGTGAGTGTTGCCAGTTGTAAAATTAATCGTATAGGTTGACTGCAAATAGGTGTTGTCAGTGTTACGAAAAATCATCGCTCGACGGTCTAAGTTCATTTGTGACGTAATCGAAATAGATCCAGCAACTGATTGTACTACATGAAGCGCTCGATGTTGCCAGTTGTAAAATTAAGCGTGAAGTTAGGGGGAAAGAGTGTTGCCATTCAGAGAAATTTGGGGGTAAGGAACCATTATTTTTGGAAAGTATGTAGGTAGCATTGAGCAGAGTTGAAATAATCAGTAGCATAATGACATCGACAGAATACAGACGTACATTAGAGAAATTTGAGAGACGTCTTCAGGAATTAAAAAAAGACATTCAATTTTTTGAAGAAAAAGAGAATGTTTGGAAGCAGTTGAATAATTTAAACATTCAAGACAGAGTTATCATGCGAAAATTACCTCAAACAAGATACCCGATACGAAGAATCCAACCTCAGAGTGCAGAATATGTCTCCGCTGTTGAAAACAAATTTTGTACTTTTAACTGCAATAATAAATAATGTTTTGTACGTGAATAAGCCATTTGGTGTGACATACATGGCAATATGCGTGAAAACCGATGAGTTTGAATGCAACCGGACCCAATGGAAAACAATGCGAGTAACATCAGTCAATGATGGACAGCTACTAGTATTTGCCAGTGATGTTTCAAAGTCTTCAGCATTCAAGTATAAGCTGAAGATGATATTTCAAGATCTTCGAGAAATAGATACAAAAACTGAGGAGTTTATTCCAGCAGGGCGAGAGAAAAGCAAGTCAAAAGTGGAATTTGATCTTTATAGAATTTTCATTATAGTATCCATTATATTAGCATGTATATTAATGAGGCTTGTACAGGAAATAATTGTAGAATTTAATAAAAAATGGAGTATTTGGTTTAAATAAAAATTGCAAAAAAACAAATCGAATTTCATTTAATGTTTTCGCTAGTGAATATATGAACAAACAGCTTGATATCAACATCCGTTATTCATTCCATTATCAGTTGTGAAACGCGCAATTCGAGCCAGCGCTATCGCAATGAGAAACCGCCTCAAACAGGAAATTTAATATGCGATAAGCACTTTGATGGCCGAGTTGAGGTTGCCAGACGGGCAACGACCGAAGGTTATCGGCAAGGCGTACATGAGAATTGGTATTTAAACACACAGCGAGACACGAAGGAAAATCATTTTATGTTTGATTGTGCTAGTAGCAAGTTACCAGTGTGCCAACTTCATTTGAAAAGTAAGTGTTTTCAATTGTTTTTATATGTGTCTGTTGAGTTTCTCATTTAATTTTCAATTATTTTTATGCATGCCTTTTTTGGTTAATTTTCGGTTCAAAATTTGTGTGTTTTTAGTTTAGCTTTTTACTCAGATGAATTTACGTAAATGTTTTATGTTTGCCTTTTGAGTTTTCGTTTAATTTCCATTTCTTGTGCATGTCTTTGGGCGCTTTCAAAATTCATTGTAATTTCCAATTCAAAGTGGTTTAATAGTTCAAAGGTGCATTTGATTTTTGTGTATTTTTTTTTGAGTTATAACAAAAACTTTTTATTATGCTTTTCCTCAGATGGATCTACAAAAATTGAACGCCGCCGGGTCAATCGTGAGCTGGAAACCAATCACCAAACTATCCGATTTACCTGTGGGGGCACCGCAAAGGATATCAAGTGCGAAGATAGTCCGAGGGAAATTTGGCGAGGCTGTGCTGCTGGATTTGGGGGAGAGCGTCACCTTTTTGCCGCAGAGAGTAACCGAGGTATATCGGTTATATATAGAAGAGTTCTCGAGCAGCAAATATTCCGTGATATTCAAAGGACTGATGAACACTGGGAAAGCCAATCCAGCGGCGTCATTTGAGATTGTGAAAAATTAAGGTTAGTATTATTTTTGCCATTCGAGTTCGTTCCTTTGTATGTGACAAAAGTTCGTTTGAAAATAAAAAACAATTTCTTTTTCATTTTCAGATAGTTATATTATACCCTCCCTAATCACAACAGCAGCCTTTGGGCATCATCTCCGTTCGTCACTTCGCCATTCCAGGAAGCTTCAGTTTGCAGCATCATCACCGAGCTGCCACCGCACCCTGCAAGCATCCGTTTGCCGCCGCCGACACACACACAGCTGTTGCCCCCAACCATCCGCCATCGTCATTAGGAAAAATTGTAGTAAGTTGAAATATTTGTTGAAAATGGTGTTTTCAAAAACTTTATCACAAATTGATGGATTGCTTGAAGCGATCAAGCAAAATTATTCAAGTGCCATTGCACGAACGTCTCTGAATTTGATAAGTAGGCATATTAGAAAATGTGAGTTGGCAATGAAAAAAATTAAATTTTCAATAGGGGAAAAAAAGAAAATTGTTAGTAAAATTGGGGAATTGAAACGTATTAGATGTATAATAAATGTTATGAAAAATGATAAGTATATTGGATCAGGCTTGAATAGAAGCAGTAGGGTTAAATGGGAAAATATCAATGCAATTTTCAATGGTAGAGTAAGGACGGGTGTAATAATAAATTTAGCTCACAAAGAAGTGCAAAAAATCGAGAATTTCCAAAATTTTGAAGGAGATGCAATGCCTCAAGGTGAACATGACACTGTTGGGGGATTTCATCAAAAAGTCAAATGACGGCGAAATAGTTGATTGAAAATTTTTCAATACCCCTAATGCAATCATTGATTTGGGTACGGACTTGACGGCTTGGTACAATATACATGTTGTGGATGTTATTTTGAACAAATTAGAAGAATTTCAAGAGAAAGACTCGGGGTGGGCGTTGAGGTATCAATAAATAAATACGGAATAGGGAACGGTTCAGGGTTTATATGGTTACCTGAAGAAATTCAAAATAGGCATGCATGCATCAATATTGATAATCAAGATGATGCGTGTTTTTTTAGAGCGATCGTGAGTGCTTTGTACCCTCCCAAAGGAAATGTTTCACGTGCATCTTCATATCCAAATTATGACACGGTTTTGAATACAAGGGGTTTGGAAATTCCTATGCCAATTCACCACATTACAAAATTTGAAAAACAAAATGATATTTCCGTAAATGTATATAGTTTAGAAATGAATATTGTCAAAGAAAAAGCATTTTACGAAGTAGTACCTGCACGATTGACCAAAAATAAATTGAATAAACACGTTAATTTACTACTAATTCAAAATATATATTTCCCTAAATTGAACGAGTACGACGCCTTACCTAGGGATACAGATGATTCGCAAATTAAATATCATTATTGCTGGATTAAGAATATGTCTAGATTGTTATCAAGTCAGTTGAGCAAGCATAAAGTTAAAAAAAATTTTTGCGATAGATGTTTGAATTATTTTCATAGCGAACAAAAATTGTCAAAACATATCGGGTTGTGTGAGAATATTAACAAGTGTAAAATTTCATTTCCAAAATTTGATTATGTAGGATTTCGAAATTATGTGTATAAGCAAAAATGTCCATTCGTTATATATGCCGATTTTGAATCCGCTTTGGAAAATTGTGAGGAAAAAATGTCTGATAAATCAACAAAATATCAAAAGCACAAGGCATTCAGTGCAGGTTACTACTTGAAATGCTCTTACGATGACAGCTTGTCCAAGTTCAATAGTCATCGCGGCAACGATTGCATCCAATGGTTTACAAATGAAATGGCAAGTATTGCCAAATTTGTTGAATCCAAAATCAAAAATATCGTACCAATGTTATGTAACCCCGATATTGTTAAAGCTAGAGTGTGCCATATTTGCGAGAAGCCATTTTCCAAGCAGGATATTATCGTTAGGGACCATTGTCACTTTTCGGGGTTGTTCAGGGGTTGGAGTCACCAATCTTGCAATCTTGCCTTTAAGAAGCTTTTTATGGTACCCATTATATTCCACAACCTTTCCGGATATGATAGTCATTTTATTATACGGGATGTAGCAAAAAAGGGGTGTGTGAGCATACTTCCCATCAACAAAGAGAAATACATTTCATTTACTCAATACGATAGTGAAACCAGCATTAAATTTAGATTTATAGATTCTTATCGTTTTATGGGAGCTAGTCTTGATGAGTTGGTTTCCACAATGGATGCAAAAAATTTTAAAATTTTGAAAAAGGAATTTGCGCAATTGGATGGTGAAAAATTTAAGCTTCTCACTAAGAAAAAGGTATTTCCTTACGATTATGTTAATAATATGGAAAAACTCCTCGACACCGAGCTACCCTCCAAAAAACGCTTTTATAATAAACTCAACGATGTTGAAATTGACGATGAGAAGTATGGTCATGCTCAAAATGTTTGGCAGCAATTTGATATTGAAACTTTGGGGGAATACAGCGATTTATACATGAAAACAGATATATTGCTTCTGGCAGACGTTTTCGAAAATTTTCGTGAAATTGACTTGAAAACTTATGGGCTGGATCCTTCGTGGTATTATACCATGCCGGGGTATACGTGGGACTGTATGTTGAAATATACAGGGTGTAAATTGCAAATTTTAAAAGATGTTGATATGGTTATGTTTGTGGAAAATGGTATAAGGGGCGGAATTTCAGTTTGTTGTAATAGATATTCGGAAGCGAATAACAAGTATATGTCAACATACAATCCTACAGAACCGTCCAAATATATCATGTATTTCGATGTGAATAACTTGTATGGGTGGGCAATGTCAGAATGTCTACCATATGGAGGTTTCGAATGGGTTGATACGAATATTGATGTGACTCAAATTCCCGACGACAGCCCTGAAGGTTATATTCTGCAAGTTGATTTAGAGTACCCTGCACACCTGCACGATTTACACAAATATTTTCCGTTTTGTCCTGAACACCGCACACCACCAAATTCCAAATTGAAAAAATTGATGCCAACCCTGCATGATAAAAAAGAGTATACGCTTCATTATAGGAACTTGAAACAAGCTCTGGAACATGGCTTGAAATTAACTAAAATCCATAAAGTTTTGAAATTTAAACAATCTGCGTGGTTGCGCCCTTATATCGAGCTGAATACTCGATTGAGGACTGCAGCCACTAATTCTTTCGAAAAAAATCAATTCAAGTTGGCCAATAATGCTATTTTTGGTAAAACCATGGAAAACATCCGGTTGCACCGAATCGTAAAATTAGTTTCTTCCTACGAGGGTAGATATGGAGCAAAAAATCTCATTTCCAGCCCTCGATTTCATAATCGTACAGTTTTCGATTCAAACTTGATGGCTATTGAACTGAAAAAAGCCGAACTTGTATTCAATAAACCAATGTATGTTGGGATGGCTATTTTGGATTTGTCAAAAACTTGCATGTTCAAATTTCATTATGAATTTATGCTTCCCACTATGGGTGTGGAAAAATCCAAGTTAATGTATACCGATACAGATAGTTTCATTTATGAACTAACGTGTAACGATGTATACGAAGAAATTATCAAAAAACATATTTCCAAATTCGATACGTCTGATTATTCAAAAGATAACGAGTTTAACATTCCACTTGTGAATAAAAAGGTACCTGGACTAATGAAGGATGAAGCAAATGGCAAAATTATGACGCATTTTGCAGGGCTACGTTCAAAAATGCATACCTACAAAGTGCAGGGAGGCAAAGTATGTAAAAAAGCGAAAGGAGTGAAATATAATGTCGTTAAAAATAAAATAAGTTTCGAAGATTACGTGGATTGTTTGAAAAATTGCAACCAAAAGAAAATTACTCAGTGTACAATCCGATCATTCGCTCACGATGTGTTTAGTATCGAGCAGTCGAAAATAGCTCTTAGTCCGTATGACGATAAACGCTATCTTATCCCCAAATCATTTGATACATTACCGTGGGGACACTATAGTCTGAATTAATTTTTTTCACCATTTTTGTTCTAAATTAATTTTTTTCTCCCGTATGCAGGTACAATGAATTTGCAACAGTTGTGCATCAAAACCGTTTGCGAAAATATCAAGAGTCCAACCTTGTTCCTCATCAATTCACATTCATCCTTACCTTCAATATTAACAAGACAAATTATTCAAAAATATGCCCATTTCAAATGGCTAAACATTAATCGTCAAGAAATTGTTTATGATGAGGATGAGGACATTCTCATGAATTTCGAATATGGTGGGAGGTTTTTTGGTGGTACACGAAAAAAACAAATACGTGCAGCATTATTAAACATTTATAATTTGGAACCATATTGTCGTCATGATTCATACTGCATTTGGATGAAATTTTACGAAGTTGTTGACTTTAATTTAAGATTGTGCAAAGATTGTTTTGAACATATCCAAAGTATGCTTAAAATATGCAGGTGTGACGAAATAAAAAATTTTGAAGTTAAACATTTACATGAAGTTTTCACAAGTAATGAATTACATAATGCCTACCAAGATAAATCATATTGGTGTCAATATGATTTTAAGCACGTTCTTTTCACTTTACAAAATAAAGATGAATGCATTGATCATTTACATAGAACGAAAAGGGCGAAATTTTTTTGAAAAAAATTTAAGCTTACTCCAACTATTTGTGATGTTGATAAGAAACATTATTTTCAACTATATTTCAACAATTCATTTTTCATTTATGTTTTTATATATATATATATATATATATATATATATATATATTATATATTTTTTCTTTTATTACTGTATTTTAGGGAGGGTATTTTTTTTTAATATAGAAAAAAAAAAAAATATTTCTTGTTTTTTATTTCCAAAATATTTTTTTGAAAAAGTAATGAAAAAATGGAGCGATTTTTGGACCGTAGATGAAACGTCTACGGTCCAAACTCCAACATATTAGAAATATAAGGAGTAGATATTTCATCTACACCTCCAAAGTGATAAAAACCAATATGAAGCAGCACCAGGCTTTGTACAGTGTTGAGCAAAATAAGGTAAGTTGAATATTTTTTTCTTCAATTCCCGGTAAAGTTATAATTCGTTTGATAATCAAAATGCCTCCACTTCAAAACTGAAAAAATTCGACAGTTCATTGACTTGTTTTTCAACCAATAATTGTTGAAATAAAAAACTTGATTTCTTTTTCTCATTTATTACATAAATCATACACAAATTTTTGTTTATGATAAAATAAATATTCACGTAAAGCATTAGCCAATATACTATCTAAAGATGAGGCTTGGCAAAAACCTTCTATAATTTCTTCCAAACTTAAATTAGTCTTATTATCGCGTAAGCATGATTGAATAATATCAAAAACACCGCGATAATAGTCACAAAAGTTCATAGCATCCAGCATAGCGATACGGTCAGACAGCACCCCCAAGTGTGTATTTAGAATGTCGGTTACATCTTGTTGGGACAGTTCCATGTTCGTTACATCCTTGGAAATGGAAATTTGTTTGGTATTACTTTCGATGTACTGTGTGATGTAAATATAATCTCTGCAACGTGTTGTGATTGGATCATACTCATCTACATACTCATCGATTTGTGATTCAAAGAAATTTTCCTTTATTTCTTGTAGGATGTCAGTGAGGGTTGCCCATTCAAAAGAAGCAAAATTGATGGTTCGAATGGAGAATTGCTGCTTCAAAATGATGCATGGACTAAAATCTCTGGATGGATTTATGCCACATCGAATTTCGTAGGATGGCACAGGGAAGACCATCAACATCAACTGATGTTCGTTCCGAGCTGCCATTTCGTATTGCCCCAATGCTCTGTCGATGGCACTTAGAGTTTCGTTGTAATCTTCTCCATCACTATCGCACATTACTTCAACTTCACTGACGTAACCACTGTCTTGAGACATTTTCGTTTTCAAACTGAATATTCGTCTGTGCTTGCATACGCTTTTATAGCTTCAGATCACGTGGTCAATTTTAAAATTGTTGTTGCATGTTTGTTGACTGTGAAAAAATATTTGAAAGGCCCTCCCAATAGTCTTGCAGAGTGTGCTTCTTTTCCATAAGATTCTATACAAAATCAACGTTTTCGATCCAACTGTTATGTTTGTTATGCAAACCGAGCCATTTAACGTACTTTTTTTGCCTTTCTTCCTCAGAACTTTTTCCACGAGATATATATCTGGATTTGCAGTTTTTTGTAATTCCTCTGCATAAAAAGCACCCTTGATAGGAGCACCCTGCATATCTTCCAGCATGAAGGTGGCAGGGTTGGTGATATTGACTTTGATGATTTTGAATAATTCCGTAGTCCAATTGGGTGTTTAACCGTTTTCGAACAAGTGCTTTGTCTTACTAATCCGCACAACATCGCCCATAGCGAATTTTCTCGGTCCAGCTATTTTCAAGTGTGAGTATGTTGATTTGAGAATTTCTTTTTCGTTGGTTTTATCAATTTCCGAAGGTTTCATACCCGTCTTTGAATGGCGCGTATCATTGTAAGATTTTGTGATTTCAGGTAATATATTCAACCATTTGTAGGTGCCATTCAAACTGAAATACTTGTACAATCTTTCTTTTAAAGTCCTTATAATTCGTTCGGCCATATAGTCTTTGAGGATGCTGTACGTATTGTAGTGATTTATCTCGTGTTTTTTCATCAAACTCTGAAATTTACTGTTGTAAAATTCCGTCCCCTGATCGGTTTGTAGATTTTTCGGGCATCGTTTCGTGTGTCCCAAAATATCTGCAAACGTTTTAGTAATTTCCTCACCCGTTTTCGTTTTCAGCGGGCGAGTCCACACGAATTTCGAAAAACAATCTATAACAACTAGAATGAGTTTTAAATTTCGATTTTGATGGGCGTACGGTCTCATTTCAGCCAAGTCCATTTGCCATAAATCATCTAAGCCTTTAATAATGGTGCAACGTCGAGGATAATTTTTTCTAACAGGTTTATGCAGTTCACGGACAAGTTGAATCTTGTCTGTGGAATCCATCATACGTATGTGATGACGTAACTGTGAAACCTACTATTTTATCATGGTGATGCAAACACAACATTTTGTCTTTTAGTAATTTCCTCGACAGCAGATTTTACACTCGCTATATCTGAATTTATTTTGGTGATTTGCTGTAAAATATCAATTCGAAATTGGTTTAGTTCATTCTTGGTTAGCAGCGTTTCCTTGTGCTTGATATCCCATTTTAAATTGTGCGAATGAATCGAATCGGTTATTTCAGAAATTTTTTTCAACAAATCTCCACGACTATTTTCAATATCAGTGTTGTATTGTAGGTTGAATTTTTCGAAAAATGACTTTGTTTCATTATAGCGTACCTCACTCTGTTGCATTATTTGAACGAAATTCTGATTGAGGGTTTGAATTCTCTTTTTCAGCTGTTTGTTTGTTTTATTCGATTCATTTTTGATTTCATGTTGCATTTTTGCCATTTCATCATTCACTTGAGCTATTTCCGAATGGTGTTGTTCACTCTGATGTCGTATACTTGCAGTAATTTTTTCATGAATTTCATCAACATATTGTTTATTGGCAGCATCAGTATTTTTGGTGGGCCTCTTTACATTACTCAATTTCAAATTATCAAAATCGATGTCACCATCTGGAGTGTGCAGCAAGCCGCTGCCTCCAGAGGGCGTGGCTAATTTTCGCTTTTTATCGGCGGTGCTGTCGCTACGTCCAAACTTGTCGATAACCATTTTGAACATGTGTAAATGGAGGAACGTACACCATCTTATACGATTATATTTGCCTCTTTGAGTTCACTCAAAATGGAAATAATCTCATTGTCGTGCGAAGTATTTCCAGCATCCCGAGAGGCTATCAATAATTTGAGGCGTTCGCATAGTTCGTTTGGGTCATCCCAATAAACAAACTCCATAGGTTTGGTATTGAATGTCATTGCAATAGGTATATTTTTAGGCAAACCGCTACCTTTTGCTGCAGATGTTTTAGATGAACCGGTACGTGTCGATATTTTACGTTGATTTGCTGGGGGAAACATCGGTTTAATTATTTCGGTATACTTGTATCTTTTACTACCTTTCGGATGGCCTAGGGAGTTTTTGTGAATGTTTGACAAATCTACAAGTGATTTGTATGCCTGCATATCTTCATTATTATAGTTTTCAGGCGTGTTTAAAAATATGAGTTCATATATACCGGGTGTTGCTCTCCACTGATATCCACTCATTTTAATGTATCCGCTGCGTTTGTTGAAATCTATTTCTTTGTTACCTAGAAACCATTTTGAAGATACACCATCATATACAGGACCGTATAATTTATCTATTTCTTTGTCATTACTCCAATGTTTTATAATATACGGTTGAGCCATTATAGGATATTGATCGATATATTCCCGTAAAACTTCTTCATTCGTGTCTGACACAAAGCTCTTATCTTGTTCCTCTTGTGTGCCTACGCTAAAGATATCCTCATCATCAGCATCATCTGTACCTGCAACATGTTCGAGGGATTGGAATGGAGTCGTTGTTTCGAATGGAGACGTTTCACGCTCTTTCACTTTCTCTTGTTTGACTTCAGATTTTGTCTCACTTTCCATTGTGGTAGTAGGAGATTGCGATGTCGGCGGCGGCATTGCTGCTATTTTCCTCAATGGGACAGATACAGGTTTAAAGAATTTTTGCAACGTCTCATCTTTTTCAGATCTACCCAATTTCAAAGCCAAATATTTTTTTCGAATAGCTTTTGCAATTTCATTGATTTTAGTCTTTCGAATAACATCAACTTCTTTGCTCAACGGTTTCATGATGATAACTGCGGGATACACCAATCCCTCTGTATACTTATATATTTATCGTATCCTTGACGATAACGTCCAGCATTTATATCAAAATCTTTCATAATCACAACGGTTCCATATCAATGCTGTCGCCAACATTCTGCACACATTTCCTTGAATTCTTCGAACGTCATGTCTGGGGAAACGTGTTCATCGAATACATGTTTCAAATTCATTTCATCCTGCTTGAAGAGCACAATCATATTACAATTGTCTCGTATCAATTGTTTTGGAATTTTTGAATATGTCTGACAAAGATATGCAGCATCAATATTTCGGTGTCTACAAAAGGAGTAGTATTCTCGAATTTTCTGTTGACCATCGCATGCAACATCATCGAAAATGAATATGGAATTTGATTTGGCCTCGTGAGGGCTTATGATTTCCTCATTTTCCCTGAACGGATAATATCCCAATCCCAAAATTTCTTGAACCGCCTGATATTTGGGCTGGTACAAAGATTTTGAATATACGTAGATGTTTTCGAATTTTGCTCCATTCGGGTGGAATAACAGTGTTAAGATGGCATTTGTCTTTCCACAACCACTTGGTCCGCAAATAATTGCACGAAACTAATTCGGTAATAATTTACCATGCTTCCCAGCCATACTGCTATCGAGGTCTTCATTCAAAAAATCTAAATTTTCAATAGGCAGTGTCTTGTCTTGTTGAACGACCTCCATGATGTGATGAAAAAACATGAGTGCGCCACGGTTATAAATAAACGCATTGAAGGTATCTTTCATCATTATCAATGTTGACTTACTCTGGTGCAGGTGTTGTCAATTCAATCATCAATAAGCTCCCGTTCGAATTGCATCTACCAGGTTATTCGTTTTGCGGGCCTGGCACCAAATTGAGGCAGAGATTACAACGCGGAGAAACTGGCGTGAATCCTTTGGACGAAAGCTGCAGAGAGCACGATATTGCATATTCTCAATCCGACTCTCTAGAAGACCGTCATAAAGCAGATCAAGTGTTGGAAAATAGAGCTTGGGAACGAGTTAAATCTAAAGACGCTAAATTTGGGGAACGGGCTGCAGCTTGGCTTGTTACTTCCACCATGAAAGCCAAACGTAAGCTTGGTATGGGCGTGTCCTTTCGCCGTAACTTGCTTAAAAAAATTATTAAAAATTGGAAACACAATCCTACTAATATTAAGAAATCTAGTGCTTCGGCTTTGCGAGCTGCTAAAATGGCATTGAGTCAAGCTGGAGGACGTAAGAAAATACGAGTGCCTAGAATAATTCCATTCGATGCAAAGTCCGGAGGAATTTTACCACTTATACCTATATTTGCCGTAATAGACGCAAAAAATGCTAAAAAGAAACTTGAAGAAGATCAACGTCACAATAAATCCATGGAGCATTTAGGTTCGGGTTTGTACCTGCGGAAAACCCCTCGAGGATTTGGACTGTTCCTGAAAAAACAACATCAACGCAAAGGACGCGGTCTTTACCTGAAAAAGCAAAAAAAACTGCTAGATAAGCTACCCCATAGAGCATTATACGATTCGGAAATTCAGAAGTGTGCTCGTCAGATGAAAATACCACATTTTCGTGGAGTCTTTATGCGTGATACGTTGCCAACTTGTGACCCTTGGCTGCGAGAATGCGCTGTATTGAACTTGGATTCTCACTTGAATGCGGGCACTCATTGGGTAGCTTACAATAAAAACGGCAATGCCGCACAATATTTCGATAGTTTCGGCAATCTCAAACCTCCAATGGAATTGGCAAGATATTTTGGAAGGGGTGTAAGAATTACATATAACAATAGTCAATATCAAAATTACAATCAGAGTAACTGTGGACATCTTTGCCTAAAGTTTCTACTTCATAATGTCCACCGCTGAGATGTATAAATCGCTGGCTGAAATGCATAAATATAAATCTTTGAGAGATTTCACCGATGCTGAACTGCGAGCTTTGTCAATCGAATATTTGATTGGGAACGCAGGACCTTGGGAGTTGCTGGATGTATGGCATAGATTACCACAAGACTACAAAAATCGATTCGCTTTGCAGATACGTCTACCGTGTTTCATTCATTACAAAAATGAGTGTGGATTGTCAGCCCAATCACTAGAAGAAGCAGAGTATCATGGTCCAGTTAGCTCACAATATGAATGTTATTATTGTAATAAATGATTTTTCATCCAAGTTGTTGTTTATTATTTAAAGCGTGTTGCTTCCGACACTATATCAGTCATGTCTATGATATTGACGTTAACGAGTCGTTCTTCAACGCTTCCCATCGATTTCAATCCGCCCATTCAATTGGATTCTGATTCAGAATACAGTTTGGCTTTGCTCAGCTTCCATTCGTACAACAGTATACCAAACATTGAAGAAAATACGAAATTCCACTACTTTGAAAACGGTGGCAAAACTAAACAGAGTATCGATATTCCTGCTGGCTCCTACGAAATTGGTGATATTGAGGCTTTGATTAGCAAACACATCACACCCAAAACGTACAAGGAAAACCCCGAGAAATTTTTCTACCTCAAACCGAATAATAATACGATGAAAAGCGAAATATTCTGCCTTAAACACTCAATTGATTTCCAACCTGAAAACAGTTTGGCTCGCATTTTAGGGTTTTCGTCTACCCTTCTCAAACCCAACTTGCATTACGCATCAGATCTACCTGTGGATATCATTAAAGTACGCACCGTACACATAGATAGCAACATTACGTTTGGAGCATTCTACAACGACGTACCGTCTCATACGATATACGAATTTGCTGTTGGTGTTGATCCTGGTTACGCAATTGACGAAACACCCAACCACCTCATTTATCTACCCATTGCTCATAGAGACGAAATAAACAATATTACGCTGCGAGTGCTCGACCAAAATTCTCAACTGGTTGATTTTCGAAACGAAGAAATAATCGTTCGTTTGGAATTGAAGAGAAAATATGGTGCTAACTATTCATAAGAATAACTCACCACCATACCCCACCTCAGTCTTCACCAAGACCTTCAACGTGCGTCAACTGCTGTCACCTGCAAATAAACTGTTTTTGGAATCTCTCGGTTATCATGTTGTCCAATCAAGTGTTCAACATTTTTCAAAAACCACACAACGATGAATGCATACAGAAGGTGGAATGGCGGACTTACTACCCATATGTCAAGTCCTTTCGCAACAATGACGTCATTGAAATCAATATCAATCAATCTGACGCTTACGATGCTTTGTATGATAGTCTGTTATTCATCAGTGGAAAAGTTGTGAAAACCAAAGGAGATGGTCGTGTAACATTCGTAAACAATGCTGGTGCTTTCATGTTTCAATCTGCTAGTTATGAACAGAGCGGTAAGGAGTTGGAGACGGTTCGTGAAGTTGGAATTGTTAGTACTGTCAGAGGCTTTCTCACCTACACCGACGAAGATATCAAGCACTTGGCCAATTCAAGTTGGACTTTTCCCAGCAACGCTGGGGTTATCAACACCACTGATATATCATTCAATATGCTCATACCCATGAAGCATTTTTTGAATATTTTCAATGATTATCAATGTGTTTCCTATGGCAAACATACCATCCGATTTGTACGAGCTGCAGATGATAGCAACTGCTTCAAAATAGAGGAGACCGCTGGATCGCCGGCTGGTACGACAGCAGTCAAGTTGGAAATTGAAAATATTGAACTCAAAGTTAAGAGAATCTTTCCGCACGATCAAATTAAATTGCAACTCTTGAAGGCCATCCAAGCTGATACTCCTATTCTCATGCCGTTCAGAAAATGGGAACTTCATATGTTGCCTGCTCTCACACAAGGTGCAAAAAGTGAAATATGGGCCGTCAAGACTTCCTCGTTTCTCGAAAGTCCTCGCTATGTGATTCCAAAAAGACCGTGATTACACCAAATTCAACAATGATCCAACAATATTCGCTCATTCGAATATCGCCAATATAACGCTCACTCTAAACGGCGAGAATTATCCCAAAGAGAATATACATCTGAATTTCGCAAAGGGGAATTTTTCGCAGGCCTATTTCAACTATGCACAATTCGGTCTCAGCTACAAAATTACTAATCAACATAATCCTCTGCTGAGCTCCACCGAATTTGTTGGTAAGACTCTCTTTGTCATCGATTGTTCCAGAAGGGATGAGAGCATAAAAAGTTCCACTGTTGATGTGAAACTCGAAATCGAGGTATCTGAAGGATTTCCTCAAAATACTAGAGCCTATTGCATCATTGTGCACGACACTGTTATTGAGCACCTCCCACTCAGCGAAATCATTAACAAATTGAACTGAACATATGCTTGTCACTTCAGTATCAATCACAGAGTCAACATGAGAATAGCTGTTATAGATATTCAAGGCTTTACCATCGAGCAACAATTCCATCCTAAGGAGATTGCCATTAGGATTGGAATTCAATGTAGTAATTTTCTGCTGCTGCCAACTATACCATTTTCCTCTTTGAGTAGAGCAGATAAACGTACTGCCTGGTTCTTGGAGCGAAACGTTCATGGATTGAGGTATTCCTCTGGCTTTGTGGAATATCATCAATTAGATTCCATCCTCAAGAAAAATTTACAGAATGTTGATATCATTTATGTGCGAGGACTTCAAAAACGTGACTATCTTACAGAGAAATTTCATCAATTGAACCTACCTACACGTGTTGTGAATTTGGAGGACTATGATAATACGTCATGGATGGTTCCCACAGTCGGCGACAATGATGGTATATCACCTTGTATGCATCACATTGGGAACCGGACCAACTATAATTGCAGTCTCCGAAACGTAGATATTCTATACAAATGGCTATGTGATATGTTACCAAAATGAAACTGTACAATAAAATTTTTCTCCTCAAACTGTTTTATTTTTTACCTAAATGTTAGGTTGGTCAATTTGGAACTCTAAAACGCACAAAAATGTGATCTATATAGACGCTTTTCACGTTCCAAAAAACAAGTAAAAATACGAACGCTTAAACGCATAAAATATGTGACAAAAATATGCGTTTTAGCGCCCCAAAAAACAAGTAAAATTAGAAGCGGTAAAAATACCCTTTTTACATTTATTTCTTATGGGGATTTGACATTTTAAAGCATACAAAATAGTCGTTTTTCGCGTTCAAAAAAACACCTAAAATTTTAAACGTCAAAACGTGCAAAAATGTTACTGCAATAAGCGTTTTTTGCGTTTCAAAAAACGAGTAAGATTTAAAATGCTGATTTTCACTCCAAATCGCACGTTAAAAATGACGGATCCCCTCACGAAAACATTTTGAATCCCCCCCCCATACGCCCAATGGTATTTTCTTCGACAAATGGCCGAGGCAACCATGTTTTTTCACTTAAATATTATGTTATGACCTGTATAACATTTGACAGCCGCCATGTTTTTTTTCCCATTTTCCAAACACCACTATTATCATCACACTCTCAATCATTATTTTTTTTAAATATTCAAACACCGTGCTCTGGTAGCTGGAGAAATATATATCCCACATTTGTACATCAACTTGTACGAAGTCTCCGTGGAGGCAAGGCTAGCGTCACTCGCTACCAAACTTTCGCCGCTGGTTCAAACCTCGTTCTCGGAAATCTTTTTTTCTTTTTAAATTCAATTCAAAATATGTGTGCGCCGCGCTCTATTGGCAGAATCAACTGGATCTCTCTCGACTACGTCACACGATGAATGCAGACCAGCGACGGCCGACTTCTACCGATCTCCTCCACGACTATTTCCGATGGCCCGTGGCAAGCTCGACCGTACTGCGCATGCGGTCCCAAAACCCCCTTTGATCATCTACTATTAACTGGCCCGTTTTTTTTATACGGGGTATTTCTATAGTCTCCTGTATACTTGAGTCAAACTGTATATTATTCACAATTGACGATCTGTCAAGTGGCCACATGGCTCATACAACTGGTGCACTGAATTGATGTAATCGTATACTTTCAATCTCCTCTGTATATATAATGAAAACACATATTTCATCGGATATATCCAACACAGAAACTTTACTCTTCGTACGATCCGACTCATGGCGTTTCTAAAATTATTTTACCCTGTATATTGTTCAAAAAAGGCTTACAAAACATACTGTTGCACTGGCCAAGTGTAATACTGTGGTGTGGATGAAAAACCTACTAATAATTTTGTGATATTATCACCAATAATGTTCAGTTAATAATGTCCCAAAAGTGACATTTCACAACTTCAATACTCTGTATCTCGTAAACTGTACATAGAATGTCTGTGAGTCCATGATAACTTTTGTTCAGAAGCCCGAGTTCAACAACATTTTGAAAATTTGGACAATTTGACCAAAAGACTTTTTGCATAAGAAGTGTGCGTGGTCCTCTGTTCTGAGTTACCCCTTCGATTATTTTTTTTGCAGATGCTTTTGTGGAATTCTAGAAGTTTTGTGAATGTTCGACGACGATTCCAGAGGTTACGATGTTTCAATTACCGAATAATTTCAACAATGCCAAAATACACTGCTTTCCGTACATTTCCACAAAATGGAAAGTATGAGGCCAATATCTGACAGAAATGAACTACTTCTCCTTACGGACATTAAATTACATTTGACACCTATTTGTGCAATGTTCCTCGTGGAAGACACTATTACAAGTGCTAATTGTATTAATTGAATGCCAAAATCTTTGAAGGGTCTCTTGCACCATTCACAATGCAACAGTTTTTACTTTCCCTGTTTGTTATCCGACTGTTTTGCATTTGTAATGCATTTCGTCTTCGAAAACTAGATACCTAACTTGAAAACATATATTTTACGATTTGTTACGACTGACCTGAAATTTCATAAAATATTCTTGCAAGACCGACACTTCCCCGAAAAGTGTCCTTTCTCTATATATTCATAATTACCGTTATTTCTTATACCATCACCTAGTCATTGGAAAGTCGTTCAGTTTCATATACATATTTTTGTAGTAATTTTATCTGTGAATATCCATTTGACTGAAATACGAAACTAAGTAGAATATGACGCAAACCTGTTGGCGAAATGTCAATTTGTTTCATTTCTCATGGAATCATTTCTCATGTAATCTTAAACCTAGGGATTCATGTGGAAACACATTTGTTGGAGAAAAAATATTAACGGTGTTGCGTTATTCATTTTGGAATCAGTTTGTTTTATTTAGAGCACCCGTTCAAACGTGTTGAAATTGCCAATTCCCTCAACAAATTTGATTAAAGATTCGATTTAATATAATGTGGTCAAGATGTTCAAATACCTACCCTCAGACATAACGGAGGCGGATAGTAGCATTATAGATTCTAGAAAAGTTATTAAAAAAACACACTGTATATGTATGCAATAAATACTCATATTGAGAAATGTAGAACACTATACATAAACATCAAAACTACATCAATTTCACTCGAGGCGCGTTTCGACAACTGAAATGGCTTTATCAGTGTTCATATCCTAATCAGTTTTACGTAGGGCACCTCTGGTACACTAACACTATCCTAGGTACACAATAATTCAATAAACCCCCCTAATTTTCATTTTATGACACCACAATATATTTTATTAGTAACCATTGGTGATTTATTTATGACATTCATCAGAAAGTCAAACTGAAAAAGGGAAATTTTATAATTTTTTTGACGCAATTATTGTATTATTATGAAAATACACAAATGATGTGGAAATGCTCTTATATACGTGAATGTAGATGTAGACTATGGAAAACGTTAGTGAACTTTATAGGCGTACAGATATTGCAGATTGTTTCAAGATTTTTGTACAGCTGAATGAAGAATGCGTTATCAAAAGTAAGTCGCCTAGGAAATCTAAAGCCAATAAAAACAATAGCCGTCAGTTGCTATTGATTATTTTGTGATTTTCCTGGAGCAGAAAAAATAATGTGCTATTAAACAATAAGTCGCCTATGACCTCTATACGGTCAACAGTACCAATAGCTGTCATCCAGACACTTCCCCTATTCATTAGGGTAGAAGAAGTGAGGCGAAGAGAACGGCCTCCTGCATTCGTCTTGTTGAGATTTCAACCATCCCATGACAAACCGGTATACTTTTTAGATATGAGAAAGTAGCTTATACTTCAATGGGAACCACTATGATCAGAACCACAACTTCAACAAAATAATTTGAGAAAAATTCTGTGGACTTTGAATAGTAAATAATCAAATTGTATTCGTTTTTCTTATACTTTTTGGTCTTCATTCGTTTAGCCTAGAGCCAAATTCGAAGACGGAATTTTCCCTTCTTTTTTTGGTCGAGAACGACTACATTAGGCTTATTAACTTGTATTTGCCCAAAGGTTTTTCCAATAAATTTCACAGACTCAATCAATATCCCTCAGAGCGTAACACAACACGTATGTCTTGTATATTCCGTTCGACTATCGAAGATGATGGATAGTAATTCTTATGTGAATATCTGCTGAGTCCGCATACGCTAACAGCAAATGCACAATGGATGTTTAGGATACCATTTTCGGTCACCGAATAAATTAATGTCTTCAGTATTTTTAAAGAAGACCACATGTAATGGCTGATACTTTTGCAGCTGCAGGATTGGATGCTTGGTAATAGAGTTGGTGTCACCCTGTTCAGTAACGAAAACGAGACGAAGTTCATCTGTCACAAAAGGTACTGCCTTGGAGAGAAATGCTCCTGTTTTCCCTTCGTCACATAGAATGCACAGGGAAGGATCTGAACTTCTTGTGATTTCACTAACTTCATCAATTCAATCCGATTCTGTAGACTAGTTTGTGACCATGCTAAAAAGTATAGTAAGATCGAAACAGTGAGTGAAATGGGTGTGCCTATTATCTATAAAAAATATTTCACCTGAAATTTTGGAGAAATTCATTTATTCCAGGAATATTAAACTTTCTCAAAGTTGCCTCAACATACAGGGTGGGGCACTCCATACGACACGGTCCCTGTGAACCATTAATTTTTTCGGAAATTCCCCCATTTCATTATATGTATATTGATTGAGGCTACAAAAGGAAATTATTTTGGAGTTTATAAGGTGGCCCAAAAAAGCGTGACATATCACAGTTGTGTTTTTTCAAATTGAACACCCTGTATTTTGTTACACTTTTGAATAACTCAGGAAAAAATATTTTATGTACTTAACTATAACCTTTCTCGACTTATTGATTTTTTTATAAAAATGTTAGCTACAGATACTATTAAACTAAATAACAACGAAATATATAGAAATCATCCCTTCGAATTCTGACTATGCATAAAAGAGGTTGTGAGCAATTGATTTCGATAAAATTTGTTTCTCTGTTTTATACAGAATGTTCAAAAATCATTGTAATAATATAAAATTTAATTATCTTTCTTTCCATATTGGGGTTCCCTATACCTAACCAAAATAGTATTTCAGATATTGGCTTTTTAAAATAGTAGTTCTTATTTCAATGCATTTTTTGAATCAAGATAGCTTTGGAACGAAATTTATTCAACTTGTTGAAAGCATTCTTATTGACAGCTATGTTTTATGTTATTCAAAATATTCACTAAATTATTACCGTTGAAAATGAAAACTTTTCTCATTCAAGAGCGGATGGATATGATTTTAGCGATTGGTAAGTATGAAGAGAAATGCCTATTGGCGTCAAGGGCATGCCCAAAAATATTCAGACCGGAATCATCCAACCAAGTTAGTTTTCAAACGATTGCTTCATGAATTTCGTAGGACTGGAAGTGTAGATTATGAAAAGGCAAATGGACCAAAACCTATCATTGTAAATGAGGAGAATGAATTTCTTATTATAGGATCTATCATAGAAAACACTCATACGAGTCAACGTAAGATGGAGAAAGATACAGGGATAAGCAGACGGAGCCATTACCGTATTCAGATGCACCAGGAATTATATGAAATAGACTTCTATCGATGCATCGAGTTTTGTCTATGGGTTCTGGACAAGTTTAGTGAGAATGAACATTTTTTGGATTCCATTTTATTTTCTGGTGGATCTACTTTTCATACAATGGCTTAGTGGACAGACACAACTTCCATTATTATAGTGATGTGAATCCTCATTTTTTCCACACTCTGGATCATCAGATTAGATGGTCCGTTAGCGTGTGAGTAGGTATTATAGGTACACTAGTTATAGGAACATACTTTTTCGATGACCACTTGAATGGTCAAATATTTTAACAATTTTTACGAGATGATCTGCCTGAGCAAGAAAGAATGTGCCGCTACATATCAGACAACGGATGTGGTTACAATTGGATGGAGCTCCGGCACATTTCAAATTCAGTGTCAGACACTTTTTGAATATGTGCTTTCCGAATAAATGGATTGGTAGGGAAGGACCACAAAATTGGCTAGCGAGATCACCAGATTTGACTTGACTCGATTTTTTCCTATGGTAACTATTTTCTATGAAGTGAAGTATAACAACTAAGTACTGTCAATAAGTATTCTGTGAGCAAATCAAATAAATGTCGCTTCAAATGCATTGAAATAAGAACTACTATTCGAAAAAGCCAATATCTGAAAAACTATTCAGATTAGCTTTAAGGAACCACAATATGAAATGAAAGATAATCAAATTTTCTATTCCTCGGAGCAAAAACATAGAGCGAGTTCCATCTGAAATAACAAAGATATCTTTGTCCGAAACTATAAAACAGTGATAATGATTTTCTGTTTAATATTGAGAAACGGGTTTTTTCGAAATCAATAGCCCAAAACCTCTTCCATGCATGGTCAGAATTCGATGGGATGATATCTATACACTTCGATGATATTTAGTTCCTAATTATATCTAGCATTTTCATAAATGAATAACTCGGGAACTGTTATAGGTAGGTACATAGTCATAGTACCTTTTATGAAATCATATTATTTTTTCATGACCAATTCAAAAGTGTAACGAAATACAGCATGTTCCATTAAAAAAAACTTTGATATGTGTCACTTGTTTAGCCACCCTGTAGACTACAAAATAATTTCCTTTTGTAGCCCTAATCAATATACATATGATGAAATGGAGAGATTCACGAAAAAATAAATGATGTGGCTTACAGTATAATTAATTATTAAAAGAGAAAACTGTATTATTAAAAAGAAATAATAATAAAATTTATAAACAGACTTTCGGTACCCCAATGGGGGCAAAAATTAGTCCCATTCTTGCTTGCTATGTAATGGACGACATTTTAGATATGGTCATTAGTGTTCTTCCTTTCAATTAATTTTTTATAAAGAAATATGTTGATGACATCATACTCTCGTTACCTGCAGAGGGAGCTACAGAAATAGTGGACATTTTCAACAGCTACGATCCGCACATTCAATTTACGTTGGAATGTGAAAACGATGAACGTAGTGTTCCCTTCTTGTATATGAAGTTCATACGAACACAGAACAACAATATTCTCATCGATTGGTACAGAAAACCCATGAGATCGGGTAGATACATGAATTACTTGTCGTACCACAAGGAGTCCATCAAAGTGAACCTTGTCAAACAAATGAAACAACGAGTCCTCAACATCTCTGATAGTACCCTCTGGAACAAGAACTTGGGTATCTTGTACAATTTATTTCGCAACAATTCATATCTTCATTGTCTCTTGAAAAAAATTTTATATAGCTCAACAATGGAGGCTCGCCCAGATAACATTAACAATACAGGTATTTTGGATGTTGCAGTTAGTGATAATGCGGTCCAGGCAATTAATACTTTTTATGCATCTCTTCCTTAAATAACGGATATAACTCCAAAACTTACTAGAATCTTCAAATCTTTTAATAGTATAAAGATTGCTAATAAAACGAGTTTAATTGTCAACTCTCTCTTCACGAGTGTTAAAGACAAAACTCCAGTAACTTTTCAATCACATGTTGTCTATTGTATTCCTTGCTCCAATTGTTCGAATGAATATATAGGTCAAACTAACAGGTTGTTAAAAGACAGAATTTGTTCACATAAGAGTGACTGTCGATTGCACCCAGAGAGATGTGCACTAAGTGTCCATGTACATCATGAGGGCCACAATATGAACTTTGAGGCAGCAAAAATCTTAGCAAGAGAATAAAACAATTACAAAAGAATCTTTCTGGAGATGGCTTTCATATCACAGTCATCCTCATGTTTAAACAAAAAAACGGATATAAAACATTTAAGCGAAATATATTCATTTTTATTGCACTTGGATAAACAGAAATACAATGTCAGAGAGCTTAACTCTCAATCCATATTATAATTGAACTAAATCCTTTTTTAATAAATACAATTTTTAAATAACGGCTGACCACCGTAAACAGATATAAAACAGTAATTTTTCAAAATTCTTTTCTCCAAATTTATTTGAATCATAAACTGATAAATTTACAACTGTCATGTGTCATAATCATGAAACAATGTCTAATCTATTGTTCCAAGCTCGTGTTACACTTTTCCAGTTCTGAGTAGGTTCAATCTGTCTAAATCTACATTCTAGTACAGTTCCATGCAGGAACGTACCCAAACTAACTTCACATGTCAACTTAATTTTAAATAATATAATTGTTTCTCTTCTTCACGCCGGCCGTTACGGACACCGGTATGGTATCCATTTTACATAAATTCAAATATAATTAGTTTTTATCCATAACAAAATAATGTTTTAATGTGTGACGATTATCTTTATGTATATCTCACAAACTGTTTCTGAATATGTTCAATAACTGTACACGTCTTTTTACTTCATCCATTGCAATCAATCTCAACAACACGTAAGTGGTTTAGAATCCATGTTGTTCAATTGTTTTCACTATATTTTGATCATGATTTGTAGCTTTCCCTGATGATGACAATAAAACTTGTCGAAATATTGGAATAAAGTGTTATAAGAGTATACTTTCCTGCATGCTGCTTACCCAACAAGTTCCCTAGCTTGATCTTAACTAGTCAGCAACGACTACCTCTCTCCTATATATATATATATGAAAACTAAAAGTATATATATATATATATATATATATATATATATATATATATATATATATATATATATATATATATATATATATACAGTCATTAAATCGAAAACACTCTATTCCTCTATCTATATATATATATATATACAGTGTGTCCCAGCTAAAACTTGTCACCCCCCTAATATCCGATCTCATGAAAAAAATTGAAAATCGCTCACACCCGTCGATTTTTATTTCAAGGGCGAACACTTTCACCAAATACACCATCATTGTGTTGTCAACCCCTTCAACCCCAGCACCCCCTACTTCAGAATTTTCAATGGGACTACTGTTATACATCATTTTGAAGGGAATTCAATCCCAAATACATCGGTGTACTGAAATTGAGGATCGATCAAGTGTTGTTGAAGTTTTAATGAAAACTAAGTTTTATCCAGATATTTTAACTTTTAATCACCTCAAATGTTAGCGTCGTAAGAAAGGTTCACTGTGGGTACGCCACTGTATTGAAAAATAATATGCTGTCAGAAATAATAGTTTCGAAGGTGAGACAGACGTTTTTATGAAAAAATAAATTGCCCTCATGTGTTTTTGTATACGCATATCTTTGTTTACGCCTTGGTAATTGATGTATTCGAGTCACTGCATTCAACAATTTGAAAACATTCGAAAATGGTTTATACTGTACAAGAGAGAATATCCATTGTAGCTGCGAATTTTGAAAATGGACGATGTGCTAGAGCTACGGCTCGAAGTTTCAATGAAAGTCATCCAGAAAACACCACATCATATCAGTACGTGCTTCAATTGATGAATAAGTTCTTGGAATCGGGATCAGTGCTGAATAAAAAACATGAACGAGAGAAGCCTATGAGAAATGAAGGGGTCGCTGTTGCAGTTGTAGGACATGCAGTGATGGACAACATTCAATCGTTAAGACAACTTGAGACTATTTCTGGAGTTTCGAAAAGCAGCGTACATCGAATTCTGAAAGACGCAAAATTCCATCCTTATAAAATGCAGAATGTACAAGAATTAAATGAAGATGATCCTGACAGACGTATAGAGTTTTGTGAAATCATGAGTCAATTATTGATTGGTGATAATAATTACCTCTACAATGTGTGCTTTTCTGACGAATCTTCTTTTTATTTAAATGGACATGTAACAGGCACAACTGCAGATACTGGAGTTACGTAAATCCCCATTGGTACAGGGAAACTCATTCACAAACTCCCCAGAAATTGAATGTTTGGGCTGGTATTCTGGGAGACCATATTGTAGGTCCATATTTTATTGATGGTAACCTCAACGGACAAACGTATCTTGAACTTCTTGATACAACTGTGAACCCCAGAATCACTCAGTTACTTGAAGACGATGATAGGTTACTTGACGGTCAGCTCACCTTTCAACAAGATGGAGCTCCTCCACATTTTGTTGCACCTGTACGTCAATTTTTAGATGACAATTTCACAGGGCGATGGATTGGAAGGCGAGGACCAATAGAATGGCCGGCTAGATCTCCTGATTTATCACCATTAGACTTTGAAATCCAAAGTTTATATTACCCAGCCAACTTCTCTTGATGATCTACGCAGGAGAATTATTGTGGAGTGTCGTGCAGTGACTCCAGAAATGTTGAGCAATGTGCGAAGAAATTTCGAAGATCGCTTATACTTCTGTATGGAACTGAATGGTTCACATTTTGAACCTTTCATACGATGATAACATGTTAGGTGATGAAAAATAAAAATATCTGGAAAAATTTAGATTTCATGAAAACTTCAACAACACTTCATCGATCCTCAATTTCAGTACACCGATGTATTTGGGATTGAATTCCCTTCAAAATGATGTATCACAAGTATAGTAGTCCCATTGAAAATTCTGAAGTAGGGGGTGCTGGGGTTGAGGGGGTTGACAACACAATGATGGTGTATTTGGTGAAAGTGTTCCCCCTTGAAATACAAATCGACGGGTCTGAGCGATTTTCCATTTTTTTCATGAGTTCGGATAGTAGGGGGGTGACAAGTTTTAGCTGGGACACACTGTATATATATATGTGTGTTCAGATAGGTTTCCGCGGTCAGATATTTGAAATCTAAAAGTTCGGGTTGAACCGCGTCTAGAATTTGTTGAAATTCGACGTTTCGGCTCCGATTTTGGAGCCATTTTCAAGAACTGAAAAAGAAAGAAAATTAATAAATGGTTGAAACGTAATTCTACGCTGAGATCTCAATCTGCCTACTCCTCAGGTATAAATACGTTAGGTTTTTGTGACTTGACGTCGGGGTCTCAATCTGCCTACCCCCCATGTCTCGTCACTGGTTCTCTCTAAGGTCTCAATCTGCCTACTCCTTCGAGCGAACTGAGGAATTGTGGGTTGAGGAACTGTATTTATAGTGGACGTACAACGATCACTTTTGAAAACAATGCAAAAACACGTCAAACTGTTCTTTTTATTCCGCATCTTTTGACTAAGTTACAAAAATAACACGTCAAAGTTGTCAAAGTTATGACGTCATCAACAAATTTTTTTAATGGGAAGCTAAGATTTTTATCACATTAAGTGTGTGATAGAGCTTGTGTTTGTACACAAGGGAAAAATAGTTGCAGTAGGGCTCACATAAGAAAAAAAACGAGAAAATGAATAAAAAACGAAATAAACGTAAGCTTCATAATAACTTTTCAATTAACTAAACAGTCCATTAAACCAAAACTATTTCTTATAGGAATTGTTCAAACTGTGTCCCGTTTACTAACTGACATAGGCCAAGACGATGGTAGACCGCATTTATAGAGTTTTCGATCATCTGCGGAGTTATACGAGTCATTTCGTGTCTAATTCTTTCCATTAAGTCTTCTAAATTGTCTGGCCGGTTAATGTAGACCCGACTTTTCAAATGTCCCCCGGAAAAAAATCAAGGGGGGTTAAATCAGGTGACCTATGTGGCCACTCCATTGGTCCACGTCTTCCAATCCACCGTCCTTCAAACTGGTTATCCAGAAACCTTCGAACAGTATGACCATAATGTGGTGGTGCGCCATCTTGTTGGAACCAAATACTGGGATCCAAGTTGTCCCCATTATTTGGATCCGGAAATGCCGCAAGTAGGTCCGGAAGCACTGCCATACGAAGATGTTCCAAATATCGTTCAGCTGTTAAATTCCCGCGAAAGTAATAACATTAATTTTTTGGGGACGCTTGGTGTGTTTTGTCTGCATCCAGTGTGGATTTTCCCGAGCTCAGTACCACTTAGACAAAACGTTGCCTCATCGGAAAATACTACACTATTAAGAAAATTTGGATTTTCGTCACAATGCCGCATGAAGATTTCACAGAATTCCAAACGTCTGTCCGGATCATCTTCTGAGAGTTCGTGAACAAGATGAACTTTGTATGGGTGTAGTTTTTCTTTTTTTAACATCTTTACTACAAACGACTGACTAACATTTTCTTGTAAGGCAATTTCTGTTGTAGTTGCGTGACAGCAAAATATCTAACTTCACATCGTCGCTTATTCCTGGTCGTCCAGATTTTGGAGCATTCCCCACGCTTCCCGTTGCATCAAATTTTGCAACAATTCTGCTTACTGTGCTTCTAGCAATTGGAGGTCTTTCAAAATGTGTTGCGTTAAATAAAGCACATGCTTCTTCATGACTTCGAAGGCGATCGCCGTAACCCACCATCATTAGAATTTCTATCCTTTCACTTTCGGTTAAACGAGCCATAATAATAAAACTGTGGTGACACTAATTGTACGACTGACACTGACAAACCGTTGTTTTAGTAAAACAATTGAAAAAATTTATAAGAACATATGTTCTTACTAGATAGGACCTATTTTTATAATTGGTTTTGTTATTTACTTTTTTATCCCTTTTCTCGTTGTTTTTCTTATGTGAGCCCTACTGCAACTATTTTTCCCTTGTGTAAAAACACAAGCTCTATCACATAATGTAATAAAACTCTTAGCTTCCCATTAAAAAAATTTGTTGATGACTTCATAACTTTGACAACTTTGACGTGTTATTTTTGTAACTTATGTCAAAAGATGCGGAATAAAAAAAACAGTTTGACGTGTTTTTGCATTTTTTTCGAAAGTGATCGTTGTACGTTTTATGAATTTTGTGCATTACTTTATCATAACCCTGTATATATACAGGGTAATGCACAAAATTCATAAAACGTACAAAACGTATATATATATATATATATATATATATAATAACAAAGTATTCTCGACCGAACTCTATTAATTAAGTAGGAATTCTCGGGTAGCGGTCTGTTGAACAATGAAACTCATTCGATTTAAATCTTCAATATTTCGTCAACCTTTATTGACTTCTTCAGGAAGAGCTACAATTAAAAAGGAATATAAGTTGTTGAAGGACTACATAAAAATAACATGATAACTTACAAAATTCACAGAGTTAGTTCTAACCTATGGAACATTTGGGAGGACAATTGTTATTCTCCGCTGCAGACTAATCGCTTAATTTACCTGTCTGGAGTGTTACTATGGTTTGAATAAGGATTCGTTTAAATACAATGGTGTTAATTAGTGTAGGTGAGGTGACAGTGTAGGTGACAGTTGGTGCCAATGGAATACCTACACTAATTAACACCATTGTATTTAAACGAATCCTTATTCAAACCATAGTAACACTCCAGTCAGGTAAATTAAGCGATTAGTCTGCAGCGGAGAATAACAATTGTCCTCCCAAATGTTCCATAGGTTAGAACTAACTCTGTGAATTTTGTAAGTTATCATGTTATTTTTATGTAGTCCTTCAACAACTTATATTCCTTTTTAATTGTAGCTCTTCCTGAAGAAGTCAATAAAGGTTGACGAAATATTGAAGATTTAAATCGAATGAGTTTCATTGTTCAACAGACCGCTACCCGAGAATTCCTACTTAATTATATATATATATATATATAATTAAGTAGGAATTCTCGGGTAGCGGTCTGTTGAACAAAGAAACTCATTCGATTTAAATCTTCAATATTTCGTCAACCTTTATTGACTTCTTCAGGAAGAGCTACAATTAAAAAGGAATATAAGTTGTTGAGGATTACATAAAAATAACATGATAACTTACAAAATTCACAGAGTTAGTTCTAACCTATGGAACATTTGGGGGGACAATTGTTATTCTCCGCTGCAGACTAATCGCTTAATTTACCTGACTGGAGTGTTACTATGGTTTGAATAAGGATTCGTTTAAATACACTGGTGTTAATTAGTGTAGGTATTCCATTGGCACCAACTGTCAAACTACACACAACGTTGAATGGAATTTAAAATATTACAATATATACTACTAAGTTGTCCTGTATCGGTTTTGTAGTTAACTGTGTTAGGATTTTTGTTGATATGGACCATCTCAAAGAATAACCTGTTTTTTTGATTGCTGACTTTGTCTAGAATTTTTGGATTTGAATAATCAAACCGGTGGCCTGTTTTCTGGGTGTGGTCGACTGCTGCACAGGAGTTTTTTCCCAATTGGGCATCACTCTTGTGCAAAGCTAGCCGTTGTTTTGCACAAGAGTGATGCCCAATTGGGAAAAAACTCCTGTGCAGCAGTCGACCACACCCAGAAAACAGGCCACCGGTTTGATTATTCAAATCCAAAAATTCTAGACAAAGTCAGCAATCAAAAAAACAGGTTATTCCTTGAGATGGTCCATATCAACAAAAATCCTAACACAGTTAACTACAAAACCGATACAGGACAACTTAGTAGTAGTGTAGTTAACTGTGTTAGGATTTTTGTTGATATGGACCATCTCAAGGAATAACCTGTTTTTTTGATTGCTGACTTTGTCTAGAATTTTTGGATTTGAATAATCAAACCGGTGGCCTGTTTTCTGGGTGTGGTCGACTGCTGCACAGGAGTTTTTTCCCAATTGGGCATCACTCTTGTGCAAAACAACGGCTAGCTTTGCACAAGAGTGATGCCCAATTGGGAAAAAACTCCTGTGCAGCAGTCGACCACACCCAGAAAACAGGCCACCGGTTTGATTATTCAAATCCAAAAATTCTAGACAAAGTCAGCAATCAAAAAAACAGGTTATTCCTTGAGATGGTCCATATCAACAAAAATCCTAACACAGTTAACTACAAAACCGATACAGGACAACTTAGTAGTATATATTGTAATATTTTAAATTCCATTCAACGTTGTGTGTAGTTTGACAGTTGGTGCCAATGGAATACCTACACTAATTAACACCAGTGTATTTAAACGAATCCTTATTCAAACCATAGTAACACTCCAGTCAGGTAAATTAAGCGATTAGTCTGCAGCGGAGAATAACAATTGTCCCCCCAAATGTTCCATAGGTTAGAACTAACTCTGTGAATTTTGTAAGTTATCATGTTATTTTTATGTAATCCTCAACAACTTATATCCCTTTTTAATTGTAGCTCTTCCTGAAGAAGTCAATAAAGGTTGACGAAATATTGAAGATTTAAATCGAATGAGTTTCTTTGTTCAACAGACCGCTACCCGAGAATTCCTACTTAATTAATAGAGTTCGGTCGAGAATACTTTGTTATTATATATATATATATATATATATATATATATATATATATATATATATATATATATATATATATATATATATATATATATATATATATATATATATATATATATATATATATATATATATATATAATAACAAAGTATTCTCGACCGAACTCTATTAATTAAGTAGGAATTCTCGGGTAGCGGTCTGTTGAACAAAGAAACTCATTCGATTTAAATCTTCAATATTTCGTCAACCTTTATTGACTTATATATATATATATATATATATACTTTCAGCAAGTTTCTTCTGATAAATCCATAAAATTGGTTTAACACAACAAAAACAAAATAATACAGAGAATAAAATATCAATGGAAATATGCTTATTAAGTTTCTCGACTGTGGCAAATGTCATAAAATGAGTTCAATATGAGACCATGGGGATATTGGAAACGGTAATAGATACGATTTTGGGTGAATGGAAAGAAAATAATACGACAGAAGGGGCCATGGGTACTTATGGCATTATAACATTCTCAGAAATAATTGGGATTGACGGAACTGTTTAGTAAATCCTACTGATAGAAATAACATGGTTATCGAAATGCGCATCTACGAATCAAATTATTTATGTTGTGAGGGGGAAAATCAATATTCGTTCTCATAAATAGTAATAATAATAAAAATGTTATTCGCAGATAATAAAAAAAATGTGTATACATAGTTTAACAAATGAGACATAAAATGTTGCTGTGGTTACATATTACAATCCAGTGCAAATAAACAATAGTTCCTCTGAAGGCAGAGCCTGAGCGCAGGTGCTTTGATTATGAATACTCTTTGAGTATGTTTTATTCCATAAACAAGTGATTTATCTTGACATTAGGCAAACTCCAAATATGAAAACAAATTAAAATTTTTACAAATGTTCCATAAAAAATGGTACAAATTGTATAAGTTGTCTAAAAGGACCATTCGCAGCGAATAATTCAATTGGGAATTTTCAAAGGGTCGATCAGGAGATGAATATCAATCCTTTGTTTACTGAGTAGGAATTGTTTTGAAGCTTTATCGACAGAATGTATATTTCTTTAATTTTTCATTTGATCTGGGATTTTTTAGAAAAGTACTGAAGATACTTAGCAGAAACTTCTTTGACCTATTGTTTTTGGTCTGAAAAGATATCTTATTTTTTCCAATTTGGATCTTATATCGTATCCATGGCCAATCAAAGATAAGAAACTTCTGTTTTTGTATTGCTCAGTTACTGCTCTGAGAAAATAGTTTCGGCGAATGCCTAACATTTTAGATTATACAAAAAGCAAATCCGACGGATAACGTTGTGGTCTACCATACATAATTTGGAGAAACTTGTTTTGGATTGACTTCGAGCTATTTCATGTGGATTGCAGAAGCAGTACCCCAAGCAATGATCCCGTAGGTTAGTCGTGATTCTACTAGCGCGTGATACATAAGTTTCAAGTGGATTTCAACCAAAATACCTTCGAAATATTTAAATTTAAACAAAATCGATCTCAGGGTTTGTACCGTACTCTGAATGTGAATATTCCATCTCATATATTTGTCGATATATAACCCAAGATATTTTACTTTATCGGCTCTTTTAATCTCTACTTCTTCCTTGTCAATCTGGATGACAAGTGATTCAAACTCTGGGAGTTTATTAGCGAAGCATGTAAATGGTCCAAACGTTGTTTCTGAAAAATTTATGGTAAGTATTTTGTGACTGAACAAGATTATAATCACTTTCATATCTTGAACGACTTTTCCTTTCAATTGTTTCCATGTTTCTCTTTCATATAAGACGACAGTATCGTCCACAAAACTAATGATGGTACCAGAGCTGTTCGATGTGAAAATTTCGATGATATAAATTATAAATAAGATGGGTCCCAGAACTGTGCCATGTGGAATACCATATTCAATGGTTTCTTTTTCACCGAGTTTGACATTTATTTCGACGCGTTGTTCTCTATCTTTTAGGTAGGTCTTTATCAAAGCATGTGCTGTGCCTCTGAATCCCGCGTCATGGAGTGTGTCTAACAATCGAGAAGAGAATATTGTATCGAATGCTTACACGTGATCCAGAAACACAGCCAATACAGGTTTACCACGCTCTAGGTTTCTATATATTCTGGATGTGATTAGGCGAATTTTATCTTGTGTAGAATATCCTGCTCTAAATCCAAATTGGTTATCAAATAATGTATCTTTTTCTTATAAAAAGGTTTCCTTCCTTGATTATATGACCTTTTCGGAAATTCTCGCTAAATTAGAAATTAATGTTATTGGGCGATAGCTCGGAACTTTGGATTTGTCTTCATTTTTGTATAGGGGTTTGATGACTTCCACTTTGAAGGCATTAGGATATTTACCTGTTTGATTGATTACATCGATGAGCCAACTGAGAGGACCTGTTATTATCCCACAGATATTTTGTAAGGTTTCCAGTCTTATTTTATCTGTGCCAGGAGATTTCTTTTTATTCAGGTTTCGGATAATCATACTAATTTCACTTATCTTTTTTGTTGCCGATATGTTCTTTCACTACCTTCAACATCAAATAGATTCGATATGGTGTTCTGGTATAATTTGTCCCTTTCATTTATCGCTTCAGTGATTCAGTTTTTTTTGTATGTCTTTATGATGATATCTCAAACTAGTTTGATATATTTTGATATTAGTTATTATTACATTATATCAGGCACGGCAAATAAAAATAATAGCCGTCCTCTACCCGCACAGGCTATGCCTTTGGGTATTATTATTATTTTTATTATTATTATTACTTATGGTATAGAATGTATTAAAGTAGATGGAAACAAGAATATTTTTTCCATGAATATGAATCACAACCTTTTGCTGAAATTTGAGAATGAGGGCGAAATTGCATCATTGTGGCAATATTCGTTTCGAGTTTTCTTGGTATTCCCATAACATTTATATTGATTTATATTCATAACTTGAATTATACTTGTTTTCATTTATTTATTTACTCTTGGTTTGAAACTCCGCTACATTTGTCAATTTTTTTGGTGCTATGATATCCACTTTTATACTGATTGGAAATATTCAGCTTCAATAAAAGTAGATGCTGTAGTCAGAGTGCTCTCTAGAACATAAATATCGCATTGCCTGCAGGTAGTTCCCCTGTTCGAATAAAAACAAAATTCTGATAGTTGGTGACGGGTAACACTTGCGAATGTATGCGCTGATTAAGTGAGGCATTGTATACGTTTCTGTCGGGAAGAAGTTGTCTTCTGACAAAATGAGCATACGGTGTAGGTATATATGGAAAAAAAAGAGATTGAGCATTTTTCCTTACTGAACGAGCTCCCATGAGAACTCTGAGCGTTATGCTCAGTTTCCTAAACATACTCCAGTATTCGTTATAGGGACTCCTATCGAATGCTGATATTATTTTTCGATTCATATGGGTGAACTAGCCTTCGCTAATGAGTAGCGAGAACCAAGAAACCGGTACGTAGCCGTTGTCCCATATAAATCTAAAAATAATTTCAGCCGTGATTTACAGAGAGCATTGCAAATTAGTTCTTGTGAAGAACTTTGCCAAGAATCTAACAGATATAATTTGACGGTCGTAGGGGGTAACAGTTGTTTTTTGTTAGAGACGTGCCGGCGAATATACCTATTGTGCAGGATTGGAGTACCTGATCAATTTTTCATCATTACTATTCGAAGGTGTTCTGCCAAGTAGTATCATCAACTTTTCTTCCTGATAATATAAATGAAAGTTCAAAAAATCTAAAGAAACGCGCTTTTATGAACTAGACTGAAGAAAAAACTAATTTTCAAAAATTGTCTTTCTGCGCAGGCGGAGTAAACCAAGAATTACGGCCTTCTGCATTCGTCCAGCTAAGATTTCTGTCATATTACGGCAAGCCGGTATGATTTCCAAGTTTGAGAGCAGTGTGTCCGTCATTCCACCAAGGATCCATATTACCAGAACCACCATTTTAACAGAATGGTTTGGGTAAAGCCTGCAGAGTTCAAAAAGTAGGTCTCTTTTCGGACGATGTTCGTTTTGCCAGAAGTAGTTCCAATAGATTTGGCACTTCTCATTCTCCACAACGGACTCAGTATCCCGGAGTATAAGACAACATCGGTGTCTCGTCTACACCGCGTTATGCCTGTAAATATAGGCTGAGACCGCATGAGCTGGACAGGCTGACAGCAAATGCATTATTGTCTCAACTGCCCCACGACACGCTCTGTATCTGGTGTCAGGGACCTCTATACCCGTGACTACGGTAGACGAAGGTGTTGGAGATTATTATTATTATTATTGCTATTGTAGCTATTCGTTAATGCTGTTATCATTAAAAAGTAAAAGAAAATACTCAATTCAACTATGGAGTTAATTATCAAATAGTATTTTTTACTTTTTCGTTCAGTGGTTCTTCATTTCTTGAACAATACTTTATTTTCTTATTATTATTTTTATTATCATTATTATATTATTGGCACGTTATGCTCTGTCATCCAGTCCTGAAATAGGTATGTTTGAGGTTAGAAATTCATTATTATTATAAAAAATTTGTATTGTCTCGGTCCTTGATATGTGTGTTAAATTTCAGAGTATTCTGACGACTGAAAGTAGGTGAAAATGGAATCTGCAAATTGACGTTATTATATTGTCATCGGTCCTTGATATATGTGCTGAATTACGTATTATTTGGCCGACTTCATGATTAAACAAACATTCCTTCACTCATTCACTGGAAGTGATTGAAAATGTAATTCAAAAATTCACATCATCATCATTACTATTATTACATTATTATTAAAAAATTCTTGTCTTATCATCGGTCCTTGAAAATTGAATTTCAAGATTCACATTTTTATCATTATGGAATTGTTGTATTATCAACGGCCCTTGATATGTGTGCCAAATTTCTGAGTTTTCGGGCGACTAGAGGTAGGTGAAAATAGAAGTATTTCAATCACATTATTATTATTATGCAGATCAGCTCCAAGACACCAAATAATTATAGTATTGTCATCCGAACTACATATACATAAAAAGTTTTATTTCGATACGGTAGGTTAAAACTGCCATCCAAGATTTTATTACATTGGTAGTTCACAAGTAAAGCTGATAAAATCGTGTAAATGAAAACAGGGCAAGTTAAATAAGAGTTTGTTGAAAATCTTGATTCATTTCAAGTTCCATAAAAAACAAAATCCTTGAATAATTATTTGAAGTGAGGTTTTGAGTAACAGAGACGAGATGCACATTTCCGTTCAGCTCAACTTCTTCACTATCAAAGTTTATTCGTTTTCTATAAAAAATCAACCAAAGAATGTGAAAAAAATAACCTTGGCCTTACAGGTACGACACGAAAGTTACTGAAAATAGAGGCCATAGAAAAAAAGAAAGTGTCTCTTGCTCATAAGCAGACTTCAATAATATATTCAGGAATCTTGCATACTACGGAAGTAACTTCTAAAGAAAAAAGAATTTTTATTTTTCAATTTCAATGCCCTGTATATCTGATACTACTTACTCACTTCAGGGCATTAATTGGTTCTCTATGTGATTTGTTATTGTTTCAAACGAGGGACCTCTCATACGAATTTGTCCGTTGAATTCCGGAACAGCCTGTATAAGCTTTATCTCAGATTATATACGTTAGTAAATGAAAAACCGCAACTGATAAATCAACACCGAATATTTTCCAAGATTTATATGACAGCACAAAAAATTTGGCCCATAGAAAATAAATTACATAAAAACAGTGGAACAATGCAAGAATGTAGAGAAACATCTCACCCCATTCTCCTTCGCGGAATTCGGTGGTTGCATTATGGTACTTGGGTACCTGAAAGTGGGCGTGTCTTGCGGGTTTTCTCGTTCGTCTTATGTGTGTCTGCCTGATGTTGATTGTTTTGGATTGGGATAATTGATTGTTGTGCTTTGTTGATTACGGTTTCCAAATAGGGTTCAATTTACGGCTTTTAATATTCAGGCAATCAGGTCGTTTTTTCGATTTCGATGGCTTCTCTGATGAATCTGGAGGTTCTAGAATGTACTGGGGCGATGGTTCCGGTTTTCTCAAAATCTATGGGTTGACCTGTTTGGATGAAATGAAGAGCTAATGCGGAGCTGGTGTCTCGGTTTCTAACGGAAACGGAGTGTTGATAAGATCGGAAGTGGATCTGTTTTGAAGTTTCTCCTATACAGGGTGAGTCAACAAGATTCCCGTGGTCGATTGCTCCGTTGTGAATCACTATATCAATTTCTTATATTTTTTTTGCCAAACGGACCATTTAAGACTATCTTCCAAAATTATTCTTATTCATACAGGGTGCATCATTGAAGCGTGGCTGACCAAAGTTAGTAATTTTCAAATGAAACACCCAGTATATTTTCATATATTCCGATCCGCTGTTTCATTGGCTGCTCAACGATTTTTTCAATTTTGGATTCCGTTGCGGCTTTGCCGAGTTATCTAAAAAATATCTATTTTGCAGACTTCTTTTTGAAAAATCTCCTATATTTAGTGGAGATAATTCGGGAATCGATAGTCGAAATGGTGAAATTAATTGTGAATATGGTGAATATTGTATAAATTATACAGGATGTTTGGAACAGCAATACAAACTTAACCATTTTCAAACATTAATATTTTTATTTTTTTAAATTGTACACCCTGTATATTATCATGACGACTCTTCAACTTTTATTCTTGATATCATGTGCATAAAACAACCCGTTTCCGAAATATTTTGGTTTTTAAAGGAATTGTTCAATGACAAATCAACAATCCTGCATATTTTTCACCTACAAGTTTCTTCACAGAGAATACTGACACTGAATGCCGTTTTAATTATTTTACCCTTCTTCAAGAGCATTCTTGAAAAAATATGAATAACAAGCATAGCAAATGAAATTTTGAAAATTAACTATTTTTTCTAGTTTAGTTATCCATGACAACCGCTGAAAAAAATGACTATCGGCATTTGTAAATAGAGGGAACTGTCAAACTACAATCCAGTTGTGTTGACAATTGTGGCATTATGAATTTGTTTAGACGATATGGTTCAAATGGTTATTATTCTTTGGGGGACAGTGACGGTAACTGCTTACTAGCATCTAGATTATACCAACAGAAGTTTCCTGAGAAAAGACATCCAGACATGCGAGCATTTCGAACCCTCAAAACAAGATTTGAGGAAACCGGAACAGTATTTCACAAAAAGTTTGATCGTGCCCGTCCTGTAACGAATGATGAAAATACTCTTGATATTGCATTACATACCGAGAATCCCCATCTAAGTACACGTATTCTTAAGTAGGGAGTTGGGAATATCACAAAGTAGTGGATGGTGAGCAAATGCAAGTTCCATCCATATCATATGCAGTTGATGCAGAAGCTAACTGCGAGAGATTTTCCAAAGCGAATGCGGGTTTGCCAATGGAGTATAAATAAAATCAGAGAACATGATTTTTTTTGAGTATGTTCTATTTTCGGACGAAGCCACGTTTCACAAGCCATGTATCGGCATAATATGCACTATTATGCAACTGAAAATCCCCATTTCGTTAGATATGATTCACCAACAACGTAGGTCACTGAATGTTTGGGGAGGTATCATTGGACGGCGAGTGATAGGGCCATTTTTTCAATGGTAATCTCAATGGAAGAAAATATCTAAGGTTTTTGCGACAGCTATACAACTCATTAGATGATCTGCCATTGGCAACAAGGCAGCGAATGTGGCTCCAACAAGATGGTGCGCCTGCACATTACCATACTGATGTACGGGAATAAATCAACAATACATTTTGTGGAAAATGGATAGGTAGAGGAGGGCCAGTTCAGTGGCCTCCCAGGTCACCGGACCTCAAAAAATGGATTTCTTTCTATGGGGATACATTAAATGGGTTGTTTATCAAACTCCGCCTACAACTCCTGGAAATATGAAAGCAAGACTTGGGACTGCTTTCAGGGAAATTTCAGAAGACATGCTGGAAAGTGTGGAGAATAGTTTCCAGAATAGATTGAGACTGTGTATTAGTGAAAATGGCAAGCACATTGAACATTTGCTGCATTAATTATTGTTATATAAATATGATAATTTGATTTATTATTGGGTTAATATGATTTATAAAGATTAATTCCAAATATGATAAAAAATACGAATATTGTCAATATTTTCTGTGGAAAGACGCCCATCTTTAGGATGTCGAATATCTCGGAAACGGGTTGTTTTAGGCACATAACATCAAGAATAAAAATTGAAGAGTCATTAAAAAGGAGTTAATATAAATGATAATATACAGCGTGTTCCATTTGAAAAAATCAAACTATTGATGTTTGAAAATGGCCAAGTTTGTATTGTTGTACCGAACATCCTGTATAATTTATAGAATATTCACCACATTCACAATTAACTTCACCATTTCGACTATCGATTTCCGAATTATCCCCACTAAATATTTCGAAACGTGAAATAGGAGATTTTTCAAAAAGAAGTCTGCTAAATAGATATTTTTCAGATAACTCGGCAACGCCGCAACGGACTCCAAAACTGAACAAATCGTTGAGCAGCCAATGAAACAGCGGATTGGAATATATGAAAATATACTGGGTGTTTCATTTAAAAAAGACCAACTTTGGTCAGCCACGCTTCAATGATGCACCCTGTATGAATAAGAATAATGTTGGAAGATAGTCTTAAATGGTCCGTTTGGCAAAAAAATATAAGAAATCGAAATAGTGGTTCACAACCGAGCAATCGACCACGGAAATCTTGTTGACTCACCCTGTATATGAATGGGGGCAAGTAGAAAAGGGAATTTCGTAAATACCGTGGTCTTCGTTGATCTGATGAGGTGTGACAGTTTTTGCTCTGTGGTGAAGATGGTTTTGATATTGGCTGTTCTGAAAATTCGGCTGATTTTGTCTGTTACCCCTTTGATGTAAGGGAAGAAAACATTGGATGGACGGTCTTCAACTTGTGGTTTGATTTTGTTTTTTGGTGACTTCTGGAGCTGTTTTTAGATGTTTCTTTCTATGTGGTCTGATCTGTAGCCATTTTATAGAAGGCGTTTTTGGCAGTATTTCTATACAGTTACACGATGTAGTGTACGGTTCTTTCCCTACGGGGCGCCACCATGTAACACGCATATACACTATAATTAATGGCTCTGCAGAAAAAGCCTCCTTATAGGCTCCACTCCTATAGGCCTCTGAAATATGGCAACATTGTATGGAGGTGAATTAGAGCGATAAGGTTATAACTGTATATATAATTCAAAATTCACCTTTTTCTTACTTTCCCACATGTCCCTAATCGGACTCCAAAAATATTCGTGTACATAAATTTTAATGGTCGTCTAGCCATATCGTGATTGCTGTCAAAGAGAATGTTTCATTATGATTTTGGAAATGAGGATTTTTCCGTGCACGTTTGTCAAATTCATGCAAGCAAGAAATAGTTACGTTACAAGTGCGGAAAATACGTACGGGTAAGAATTTCGAAACGAGTATGACTGTATCATGGAACACTTGCCCTTGAGCGAGATTGTACGTCGTCTGTCATAAAAAGTGACATACAGTGGTAGCGGTTGGAGGACAGGTCGAGAGCGTCAGTTCGCAGTCAGACTTCTTACAAGATGAAACTCTTAGCGTGCGACATCCAAGGTTTCAGTATCGGTGGTGAATTTCAACCGAAAGAACTTACAATTCCCGACGGGCCGAGCACCAATCAATTCATCTTCAAGCCGGTTGTGCCATTCCACGTCTTTGAGTGCCGCAGACAAAAAACAAGTACGATACATAGTGAAAAATGTCCACGGAGTGTACTATTCGGCCGGGTGCATCGATTTTTCCGAGTCCGCTGAGAGTGTGCTGCAGCCCATCGCCGAGGCCGACCTGGTTTACGTGAAGGGGCGCATCAGAAATTCGATCTGTTGACGAGGTACGTTGACACTTTGACTTCGACGAGGAAGCCCCGCATAGTCGATATTGGGGCGGCCTCCGCCACCACTTCGAGCGCCTCCGCCCACCCACCTCCAGTGTTTGAAAAGGAGCCCCCTGTATGTCTGAATTACATGGCAGCAGCAGGCAGCGAAGTCCGTTGTGCGCTAAGACAATGTGTCACTGTATGGTCGTGGGTGTCTAATCAATTGATTTGGTGAAACCGGCGCCCGGCTCCCCACAAATGAGTGCCACCATAGACTCACACCTCGAAAAACTGAGACAATGGTCCGCCGTCTTTACCAACCTGCAACGTTTCGATACGAAAGGAGCCGACATCAGCTCACCACAGCCGCCGAAAAATGAAATGAAATGAAATAAGTTTGCAAGATAGGCGGGTGGAAAGCAGGCAAATACTTTTCGTGTGTGGGAGAACAATTCCTGTTCAAACACGAAAGGACTTTTCCTGAAAATGAAAAATAAAATGCATGAGTGTACGCTGAGTTGAATATTGCGAATATTTTTCTCTCAGTGCGTATATATGAGTGCAATATACGCAATGTTCCTCAGTGTACAGTCATTCATCATGCTGACAACAAAAACATATGTAATTTTGACAGCGGTCTTATCAAACGAACTGTACATCAGCCCACCTTACGAGGCAGGTGAGGTTCATGTCTCTTTTTTGGATGGGAAAAATTGCTCGATGCCCACCACACTGAAAAAAATGGTCCAAATAAAAAGTTTTAATGACTTTTTTTAGATTATGATAAGAAAATTAATAACTATATTTTGTATTTTGAACGCATGAGTTTGTAGCTAGAATAATGTTCATCCACAGTAAATAGTTCGATCACTAAGTAATTCACTTTGTATAATGCCAGGTCAACACTTTGAAAAGTGTTTTTCCATATTTATTAACTTCAGGTTTCTGAAAAGTGTATCACTACAACAAAAACTCGTGTTACTGGCCTAATACATCAATTCATTTGCAGCAGAACTTGGTTTTCCTACAGCAATGTAACGTGTTCACTTACTTGTTTATTTTCGACCAGTTCGGTATCAATCGGGAATAACCGCCGCAGCTCTTCACGTGATAAGGTACTAACGGTTTTCCGCCAAACCGGCTTCATTTCAACAATTGAGAGCTGTGAGGATACATCTACTAGGCATCTTAGTCTACTTTGCCGGTCATTTTGTGGTGTTTCACTGATCACTGTTATCAGTTAATATACATATAATAATTAATAATAGTGTCCAGTGGCGATGTTCCATATCAACAAAAAGAGCAAAAAGATTCTCCTAAAAAATGTGATCTCTCAGTTTTTCTCGAATGGTGTATTTTGATATATAGCCGCTGACACTCTGTAAGTGTAACACTTTCTTAGAGTGCAGGCATGATATCATTGGTTCATGTGGGTAATTGTCACTATTCAAGGTCAGACATATGTCTCTGATGTCAATGTGGTCGAAGTATGTTGCCAAGTTATTCATTCTGTCTGTTTGAAAGGCGATAATGACGAATCGAGGACTCTCCAATGCCGTACAAGTTTTGACAGCCCAAATTTCTTTGGTGGAACCCGGCGTGAGTGCAGGCAGTTCGCAGGGCTATTCACTAAATTAAGTAGTTATCCGAGTTGCTAACCGTAGCAACTCTGATAACAACTTTCGATAATGACCGTGGTAACCATTTGCGAAATTTTAGTATTCTATAAAACATAGTTGGCAACGATTGGTATCATAACAACCTTCAAGACCAATCCGTGGAAATGGACGTGGCAGCGCCGCAAAATAGTTCAACTTGGCGAAAATAGGCCGTTTCGTTGACACTACTGTGACAATAGTGACAGTAAATAAATTTACCTGCATGTTATTTTCTGGTTGTTTTTTTTGTTTTTGAGAATTTATGGAAGAAAAGTAAGGGCAAATTGATATAAGACAATTTTTCAGCATAACGTTTGTTGTTTTAGACATAAACGGATAAAAAAGACAAGTCACGAACAATATCAATATCTGATAAATTTTCTGGGTGATGATGAAAGGAAAATTATCTCCTACTGAATCCACAAAGGTTGGAGAACGGTGGATGCAACTAACAAAAGAACTCAACAATTTGAAAGGCAGCACAAAGCCCCTTCAGCAGTGGGAAAGAGTATTAATAATATTGTTTTTTTGGGCAAATTATGCAATATTATTATTTATTTTAGACCTTTATCGAGTATAAATCAAAAGTTAGAGCAAAATGGAGGTTATTACAAAAAAAATTAAAAGGAACTGGAGGAGGGCTAGCTGAAGCAGAGTTAAATGACACTGAAAACTTGTGCCTTAATCTGATAGGTCGGATAACAACTGAAGGGGATCCTGGACTACGGGAAATTGGGTTAACTGATGAAGGGGCATCTACATCATCTGACTATGAACTTATTACCCTAGTATGTCTATTAATATTAAAATATTTTGTATTAAAGGTTTTTGATTGTAGGATGTTGGGGATTTAGGTGCTTGCAATGCCAGGAGCTGTGAAGAAGAGGCAGATACAGGACTGATAGATACTGTATAATTATTTGGTAAATGGTTTGTAAATGTTTTTTTTTTATCAAATTGATTGTAGGTGATGGCAAATTCAGACACCTGTGGTAAGAGGATTGAAGAGGCACCTGTAATAAAGGATGTTTGCACACCTAAAACGTTAATTACATCTAGAAAGAGTAGAGTAACAGGAACTCTTGCGCCAAAAACCTCGACTTTAAAAGAATTGACTAATACTAATGAAAAGATTTGCGAAGCACTTGATGTGTTAAGTATTGCCATTAATGAGTTATCAAAATCTAATGATGCCATTGGTTCATCCTACAACAACTTAGCCACATCAAACAACAACCTGGCAACGTCAATAAATAATTTAGCAATTGCCATTACATTAGTAGCAGAACAAACAAATGAAAACTCTATTTCTTTATCATAGTTTATTACTTAGGTTTGTTTAAATATGTAAGGTAAGATGAATAAAACTAACATTTTCCATAGAATTTTATTTTGTTGATTTTGAATAAAACATAAATAATCAAAATCCTTTTGAACCTCTAACTAAAATAATCAACAACTAAAATAAACGACATTTGTAACTATGTTAAATAATATGATGAATTCATATCACGACACTTACAGGATTCACAAATAATGGCCAAGAAATTAGAATTCTCTATAATAGATACCTGAGTAAGTCACCTAAAATGATCAACTAAAGTTCTTCTTGTTCTACTACCAAATGCCAAAATATTAACATTTTCTTGTCTCTCAATTGGGTCTGGAATGTTTATATGCTCTTCATCATCTAGTTGCTCTAAATCATTTATATCTATGTCTATATTAGCTTTCATACATATATTATGCAAAGCAGCACATGCATATATAATTTTCGCTGCTTTCGGAGGCATATAATGTAGTACTCTATGTTTCAGTAAACATCTAAAGCGGCTTTTAAGAATACCAAACATCCGTTCTACAATATTTCAAGTCGTTTTATGACACTCTGTATATGCTGCTTCGGGTGTATTAGGCTCTGCATCTATTATAGGTGTCATTAACCAGGGTTGTAAAGGGTAACCAGAATCTCCTAAAAGCCAAATATTTGTTCTACCTTCAAAATAATTTTGCTCCAAATGTTCTTTGATAGAGGACATTTGCCATATAGCAGCATCGTGAGTTGACCCTGGGTAACGAGCATTTATTGCAGCTATAATTAGCCTTGAATTACATACCACTTGAGTGTTAATACTAGCATAACCCTTTCTGTTATAGTAAACAGCCCCAGGGTAAATTTCATTATTCTCTGGAGGATTAATAATTGCAATATGAGTGAAATCTATGCATCCTATGACTCCAGGAAAATTGAATTTGTTTAAGAATTCCTGGACAGTGATTCGAACTTCATCTTCAGTATTTGGAAACCTTATTTCTCTGGGAACAATGTGTTCACAAATAGTTTCAGTGACCAATGTCACAATTCTACTAACGGATGCTTGGCTTGATGGAAAATGTAAAGTTGTACCAACACTGGCCTGTAGCATCCATGGGCATAAAAATTTAAAGTAAGTAGCACTTAAATGATTGGGAATGTGTGTCGTCCGTTGTCCATCAGGTAGAAAGTAATTTAAATCATTTATAAGTTCCAAAGCTGTATCTTTATTTAGCCTAAACAAATTTTTGAATGTGTTATCAGGCAAACTGAAAGGATTACTAGAATCTCTTAAATATATTCTTTCGGCTCTTAGATTTGCTCTAAAAAAGGAACCATTTTTATTAAAAACTTGGCAGATGTTTAGCAGCACACATACCTTTGTATTAATTCTTCAATCATTAAAAAGTCTATCTGTACTAAAAATGCCATTCTTATTCTTTAAAAAACTTAATTATTTACATAAATGAAATTTAAAAAACATTCCAATCAGGGCCCGACGCAAGTAGTTTTCACTAACAACACATCAGAAGCAGTTGCCTGTTAAACACTCCTCATAGCTACTGATCATTATACGTAGCAACTTTTATAGCAACTTTACATAAATAGTGAATACGAATTTCGCGCTCAGCAACTGGCCTTCAATATAACGATAATTTTTAGTCGCTATCCATAACAACTTTGCTTAGTGAATAGCCCTGCGTGCATTTCCCACTTGCGGTAATAAATGACCAATGGAGCGTCATTTTCGATAGATTGCAGCAACTGCAAGCAAATATCATTATTGGGTCGCCACCTGCGGATTAGCTTTTTCTTTTATCACCTTGCGGTTGTCATCGTTTCTGCTTCTCACCATACGAATGCACTGCCTTCCGATTGTGGCATATCTGTAGTCAGGGAATATGCCAAACAGATGCTTAAGCGGAATCCACATGGCAAACGCTCCGTCGTTCACGTTGCGAATAGTTCCGGCGGGAAACGTCCACCCAGCAGTGGCCAAGTGTCGAGTGTCGGCATTTGCATAACAGGTGTAATCTCGTAAGGTGCTTACTACTATACCTGGCGAGTGAACAGAGTCCACCTCTTCGCGAGTAGATGGAATCGAAGAAGAATGCGCCGGCATTATTGACAAATCTAAAATAGAGTACTTCGGATAAGGATTCAGTCATGCCACCACACAACTTTTGACTTTAAAAGTATTGATACGTTTTTCGATGATTTTTCCTCATGTCGAGGTTCGGGGCAGCCTCAGGAACCTCGTACTATGATTGAAATTGTCCATAACAGTGGAAATATTGAGATTTTCCATAAAATACAAAACTCTAGGGACTTCAGTTTTTTTGCTGATTTTTGTTAAAAAATGGCGCTACATTTAAAACTAGAGGAGAAGTGGTCGTGGTGCTAAAGCGTTTGCCTTTCACCCAGGCCACCCGGGTTCGATCTCCACCGCCTGCCACTGAACTATTGTGTTTTGGAATCCACTTGTACGTAAGCTGTAGCTCCCGTATCTTCCTTGTTCGCACAAGCTCTGCTTTTGAAGTGTTATCTCCGCAAACCAAGATGATTCCAATTGAACAAATTTTACAGAAAAAGATTAGCCTGCTAGATCATCCTTATCGAAAGAGACAAAGATTGATAGTATAGTGTAGGGTTGTTTCTTTTGTTACGTGTTATTCATGATTATTTTGTTTGTATGTCCATAAAACACTGGTGGTATTATTTGTACAACAATATGTATATTAACACGAAGAGGCAAGGAAAGCACTTTTGAAATAATGATGACCAGAAATACTATTTGGTGAATGGGTTAAGAATAGAAGCAACTTTTCCTATTATAGATTTACTTTATTCTTTGTTATACATAAACAACATTAAATTATTCATTTTAATACCCTCCTTTAATAGAATATTTCTTGAAGTATTCGATGTTTGATTTCTCTAGGGCCTTGGTAATAATATCTTCCTTCTTTAATTTAATCTTCGATGAAATGATACCTCATATTGATATGTGTGATATGCTTGTGATCTTGAGGACATTTTGAGATCGCTATGTAGATCCTTGATTGTCTTCAATTAAAGTGGTTGGTTTCGGAAACCTTATGTTCAAATCGGTTAAAATATTTTGAATTCATATTCCTTCTCAAACAGCAGTACTAATGAAAATATATTCAGCTTCGATTGATGACGGAGAAATTGTACTCTGTAAGGTCTTCAATTTGTGATATACAGTGATATTTAGGTCGCTTCAAGAACAGCTTCTCCCCACATGAACCTATACATACTAGCTTAATGAATCATGGATTTAGATTTTTCCGTCAGAGTTCTCTTCATGTGTTCACTAACTCTGTTTTGCTGCGGGGTTGTAGGGTATAGTGAACAGTTTGTATCGCCTCTATACCTTTTTGCTTGCAAAAATCATGAAATTCTGAAGATTTGCACTCTTCATCGTTATCACTTCTCAATTTTGAATATCTAGCCCCAAAATGGGCAGTGGCCATTGCTTGATACTGTTTGAAATACTTCACTCTGCTGAATGACGATTTCAACAATGTCATTATTTTTGGAAGGACTTGACATATGGGTGGTGCGTTCGTGTTTCCACTCTTTGGATGGATTCATCGAACTTTGGATGATTGTACACGTCGAACACTTGTTTTGACAACATGATGTCCTTGCGATTGGAGAAAGTGTATACTAAATAAAGAGATAGTATGATTATGAAGAGTGTGGTGTGCTCTCGATGGCTGCGTCTGCGTGACTGAACTGACGTCTGCGTCCCTCATAACTACAATAATCAAAAACCCTATATAATTATGACTATCAAAATCGAGCAGATCTTGATTGTCGTAGTCTTGACTGCCGTAGTTGTATTATTTATTTACACGAGCGATTGGGGTTCAATGGGGTGTTTGGAGTCCGGGTATCCCAACCGCTACTCTCACCTCCACGTGGTGAATCCTGGGCAACGGCATGACCTGTCATGACGGCTTACGAGAGTGAAGCAGTGGCTGAGGTGCCGCTCCCAACCGGAGTAGCGACCAGTGGGCCCCTAGCTCACTATACACCGACGCCAAAAACATACATGATCCTTCGACACTCGAAACTTACACATTCATACATCACAGAGGGAAGCGAGAAATTACAAACCTGTCTCCAATGAAAGCCAAGGAGGGGCTTCGGGTCAGATTTTGCGGGACTGGTAGCCGGTGAATCACCCACTGCCGCCGCACCTCCCGGCCAAGAACCAGCCCTACCAGAGCTTTCACGATGAGTAGTATTGAAGGAACTCGTTCTTTCTACAAGCATCAGAACACTACACACACTTGAGGGCGCTGCATTTCGAGGAATTACCATTACTACTACTACTACTACTACTACTACTACTACTACTACTACTACTACTACTACTACTACTACTACTACTACTGCTACTGCTGCTGCTACTGCTACTACTACACGAGCGATTGGATATATCGGTGGGTTAGCCTAGTATATCTATAGCCGACACTGCTGCGACTGAGCTGATGGTCCAATTTTGCACCTGTTGCTAAGGTATTTGGTGTAGCAACTTGCAGAAGCCTTGGATTATTATTACTATAATAAGTTGTAATTGAAATTTTTCCATAACTCAACCACACCTAGAGTTTTAGATATTATCGATTTCATTCAGTGAAAAAAATAGGCTTGTGATTTATTACAACTGAGAGAACATATTTGTCATTCGATATTTCTAGTGTAATGGAGTTAGCTATTTGGATGGGAATTGAGAAAAATGTCAAGAGCATTTTTTATTTCATCATCAAAATACAGTTTAAGATTTTTCGATCACATGAATATAAAAATCAGGAGTCTCAACTTCTTCCAGATGCTTGAAATCTCCATATATCCTATGGTCGGAGTTTTCACCGAAAGCTTTCCTCAGCATTGCTTTGAAAATCTTCAGTCGGTGTGGATAATAAGACAATCTGAATTCGCTGAAACAAAAGTATAATTAGATACGCGATCTGAGGTCGATCATATTGTCACATTTTCATGTAGCAAGAAGGGCAGAAGAGATTAGGCCTCTTTGTTCAGTGTATTTTATGAATTATTATTTTAACATATTCAATAAACATTTTTGAAACTACGCACAGCAACGAGGGAGACAGGTACTATGTATGGTGAACTACTGATTAAAATGACTTCAGGCGGCACTGCAAGTAAAACACGGGGCTCTAATAGCGATCAAGGCTGATCATTAGAATGGACACCATGAATTTGAGGGTAAATTTTAAAAACGGCATCCTACGCGTGAATATAGAGGAGCTGGTGCTTTATGGAATAATCCAAAAATCCAAAAAAATTATTCAAATTCAAATAGTAAAAATGAATATCACATTACAACATTTAAATATCTAAAAATGCTAAAACTATCACTAAGCCACAGAGGGGTAGGAGGGAGTTATATTGCATTTAGCGGCGAGGGGTTTACTCCTGCCCTCCTGAGCTATCAGCGGGCGGGCAAAACCAGATCACACCTGCCCTAGGGCAGGTCCTACGGTGTTATGTAGGCGGTTAAATGTTGTAGGTGCTCAGTCTCGAAGTTGTTAGACTTCCCCGCTTCCTCCAAGTTATGCGGGGGTATTATTAGCTTATATGTAAGACATCGGGCTATTGGATTCATGTATTATTCTGTTTTCAGTGGGCCCCCGGAAAAACGTTGAAAAAACCGGGTTATAACATTCATGGTTTCGTCTTCTGAGTTTTCATGGAAAATGTCCAGTGCCTGGTAAATGAGTCCTCCATGCCATCGTGGCCTGTTGTGTGTGGTAGGCTCGGACCGCTGTTAGCTCTCTGGTCAGCGGGCTTCCAAGGACATGGTATCTGTAGAATTTATCAGACTGTCGTTTGATAAATTCCTCGATGGGTGGAATATCGGCCAGCTCCCTCAACGCGTCTTGCCGAATGTATTCATGGAATAATAATTGAAGAGATGATTATTGCCCTGAAATGTACCTGAGAAGACTGAAACCATTTTGGAGGCTCGTTTGGATGAAAGTGCGATTAGTGGAAACGTGGTGATGTTCGAGCACAAGCTCTATGAGCTATGAATTGCATTAGGGAAGTCCTTGTTGCGTGTTGATAACATTTGTGCCTGTAAGGGTAATTGATGTCAATTATGACACGGTGATTTTGGAAAAAGGAACAATAATTCTGAGACACTTCTCATCCATTTCCTCTGTGATTAGGAATCTACATACTACTGTAAGTCAAATCATCAACTTGCCAGTTGAATTGGAAACATAGGTTGTTACTTCTTCCAAGGTCATAGAACAGTCCAAACTGATATAATTAGTAAAACATTATTAAGACATTTTCGATACCTGAAAAAAGAGATAGGTAGAACGAAGATCGTTCAGTACAAGATGGATAATGAAGATGCCCGACCAATCCGACTGTTAGCTAGAAGACTTCCTCTAACCAAGAAGGATGAGGATAACGAAAAAGTCATCGATATGGAGAAAGAAGGAGTTATTGAACCATCTGACAGTCCGTGGTCCTCTCCAGTCGTGCTGGAGAAGAAGAAGCTTCGCTTTAGCGTATATTATCGTCAACTGAATAACGTGACGAAAGACAGATACTCTCTTCCGCGGATAGAGGATACCCTATATACTTTGGCCGGTTCTACGGTTTTTTCGACTCTTGATTTGAAGAGTGGATACTGGCAGGTAGAATTGGCTCAAGAAGAAAGAGAAAAGACAGCTTTCACCGTCAGCTTCTGTGACAGTTCATAGTTATGCCATTCGAACATTTGAAAGTTTGATGGAGACGGTTCTGAAGAGACTCTCATAGAGGAAGTGTCTGATGTATGTCGACGACATAATTAATAAAATAATAAGACTCCCTCACAAACACTCGTTGAGTGTACCCAAAGGCATAGCCTGTGCGGGTAGAGGACGGCTATTATTATTATTTGCCGTGGCACTCCGGGGCGACCTACTGATTTTTGGTGGCGTATTCACTTTTCAACTGTAGGAAAACCCGGTAAAACCTACAGCACCACCTTGGGTGGTCGGTGTGCACTCCAAGCTAGCACCAGACGAGATTGGCATCTAGACAACTGACAATACACTTGTTTTTCAACAAGGCATGCAGTCGCCTATCGATCCGATATAAAGTAGATGAGAAAAATTCTTTTGTACCTACATCGGGCTCGAACCGACATTCGCTATGCTAGAATTTCGAACGGCCTTTGCATTAGACCGTTGATTCACCGACCATTGTTATGGCAGATCGTTTGAAGACTACGTGAAAAACCTGTAGGAGGTATTTCTGCGACTGAAAAGCTCTAGATTGAAACTGAGTACTAAGAAATGCCATTTGTTCCCAAAAGAAGTACGATATCTTGGCCACATAATTTTTTTAGGAAGGTATAGCAGTGGATAAGCAGAAGATCAAAGCTGTTAAAATATGATCAATGCCAAAAGACATATCAGATCCGAAGTTTGGTTTGTCCACCTACTATGGCCGATACTCATAAGGAAAACAAAAAATTTTCTTCAGCCTAGTGCGTACTTACCAAAGCAAATTTTATCAATGCATCAGCAAGTCATCATCGGGCTAAGCGAATTACTATTGTTATCGAATATTTATCGAAGAAAAGTTTTCTATGTCTGAGGAAATCAAATGACAAATCATTATGAATTACAGAAACATCAACGAGACCATTGATGACAAATACTCTATTCTCAATATATCAGCCCAGTCAACACACGGACATTCGATGGATATCCATTGGATATTCATTTTGGATATTGGAGATATCCAGAGTACATCCAGTTATATCTGATGGTTGATATTTTATGGACGTCCGATGTTCCGAGTGGACGAAGGTGGACTTCTATAAGATATCCTTCTGGAATATCCATATTATTCAAGGATATCCATGAGATATTGTTCAGAGATAGCTATCAGATGGTGTTCAGGGACAAGATAACAATAATATATCATTGAGGAATATGGAAAACTGTTTAAATATATTGAAATTGAAAATTGATATTGTAGTCTGTATTCATTTTAAATTTGCTCTGGATATTCATAACCATCTGTAGAATATCTTCTAATGGATATCCATTTCGAATCCATGGATGAACATTTTATGGACGTTCATATAAACAGCAGACAGATTACGGTCTAGGAAAAAGATACAATTGGTATACGTTGGGGAGAGAAAAAAACATCGATATTGAAAATTCAGCTGGACATACACATTCATTTATATTTGCTTAGACTTCACCGCAATCCTTAGAATATTTTCTGAATAAACCGATTATACCTATTCAAAAAAAGATCTAACTTATGTTCGATAAAGAGAGAATTTATATTCATTTAGGCTTACCTTGGATATTTTATGTACATCTGTAGAATATTTTCTGGAAGATGTCCGTTTCGAATCATAGAATATATTACATAGAGTAAATATATAATATATATTTCTATGTTTCGAATCCATCAACCATCGATAAATATCTTATGGATGTCCATTTCAAGTCCAAGAAAAAATAATCATACGAGCTAGTATTTGTTGAAAGAAGAAATTTCCATACGAAAATGGAACGTAAAAAATATTAGTTTGAACACTGATTTTGTTATATTTATATGAATTTATGATTGCTTTGGATATCTTATGGCTATCCATAAAATATCTTCTGAAAGATATCCGTTACACATCTTCGATGGATATCTTATGGATGTCAATAACAAATCTGGGGATATCCCAACCAAAATTGGACATGAAACGGACATCAGTAGATATACAATGCCGCTTCTGTGACCGATGAGTGTCACAGAATCGGCATTGATCCACACGGTGAATCTCTAGATGGCCGCGTCCATCGAGTTCTTGCCGTTGGTGGAGGGTTGGTGCTGAAGAAGATGACGTGTTCGCCGAAGAGTTTCGGGGTGGGGGGGGTCAAAACGTTTCACCCTAAGTAGCGCGCGTCTTTTCTGCAAAAAAACATGGCGGCGATGCAGCGGAAGGCAAAAAAACATGGCGGCGATGCAGCGGAAGGCAAGAAAACATGGCGGCGATGGAGCAGAAGGGGCGTCGATGGAGCGGAAGGCAAAAAACATGGCGGCGATGGAGCGGAACGCAAAAAACATGGCGGCGATGGCGCGGAAGGGAAAAAAACATGGCTGCGATGGAGCGGAAGGCAGAAAACATGGCAGCGATGGAGCGGAATGCAAAAAAACATGGCGGCGATGGGGCGGAAGGCAAAAAAACATGGCGGCGATGGCGGAAGTTATGAAAAAACTTTCCCTCACGTGATTCGCTGAGAGAAATTGGCTGGAAGAGAAAAAAACGTCACGTGATTCGTTGAGAGCAATTGGCTGGAAGAGAAAAAACATGGCCGCCGCCGCCGCCACCTTTATTGACAAAACGAAAAAATTAAATATGAAAAAATGTCTACTGTCTTAGAACACACACAACAGAAAATTATGATGGACGACTTATTATTAATTCACTCGCTCTCGAATGAAATTCCAAAAGAAAAAAAATACGTCTCAACGCGCTGTAGTCGTAAACAGCGATAAGCCACATCTGGTGTTTACTCTCTCTCCAATGAAATTCTAAGAAATACGATTTGGCCTTGGACTTGTTTACTGTCTGCTCTCTCAATCTGAACAAAATTCTCAGTAAACACGACGATGATCCATTTTTAACCTTGAATTTGTTTTTCAGATTTAATCGCACATCCGGTATCTGTTTACGCTGCTCAAGCTAAATTGACCTTGGAGTTGTTTACTGTTATTGCGCAATTTGGGTTTTCCCCAGATCGACCGTTGCATACATTTGCAGCGTGGGTTACGCGAACTCGGCGTGGAGGTGGACGGCGTGGGTCACGTGACACAGAGAGTTAATACGTACGTTCACAGCGAGCCTCACGTTCACAGCGTCATTTCATTATCTGCGTTCGAAGCAACAACAAGTGCCTCTCTGCCGCTCATCTGTCTCTCGCTTTTTTCTATACAACTGCATTGTTTTTATTGTGAGTGCCATTCAATTCGTGATTTGCAAAGGTCAATAGTAGTAGTTATTCTTTTTTATTTTCCGCGATTGTTTCAAGTGTGCCTATTTCTTTCGATTCACTTTTTGTAGTGTTTCTTTTTCAAAAAAAAAATTCAGAAAAAGTTCATTTGTCATATTTGTTTTTCGTCTCATACTGAGTGTCTCTCTCACAAAACGTCATATTTTTTTTTTGTTTTTCATACAGTGTTTGTGAAATGCATTTTTTATCATAATTCCTTCTCATACAGGGTGTCTCTCACAAAGTTCCATTTGCTATATACAGTGTGATTGGAATATTTTATTTTTATCATATTTATTTTTCATACACGGGGTGAATCATAAAAATCATTTTTCATTTTGAGTGAGTGAGTGAGAGTTATAATACAGCGTGTATGAATTTTTTTCATTTTTCAAATGATTTCGCAGATGTCTCATCTTCTCGACGAAATTAACAAGATTTCGTTGACTTGCAGGAAGAACCTGCGGAAGTTGTCTGAGCTACCGAAGGACGAACCCCATCTGATCCTCGGCGCTGAAGCGAAAACAACCAAATTTGGAGAGTCCATCCTAGTGGAGTTGGAGGAGTGTAAAGAATTCCTGCCAAATCGAGTGACTGGTGCATTCAAACCCATCCTCGACAAATTAACCGAGTCCCAGCATATGCTCATCTACAGGGGCGAGCAGAAAATTGTCAATCAAAATCATACGCAGCAGCTGTTTCAGATCGCTAAAGCCTGAAGACGCTGACGACGCCGCCGCCGCCGTTGGAAACAAAGAGTGAGTTTCTTGTATTTTCATATGACATTTTCTTGAAATTTTGTGTGCCTGTTGAATAATCATCATCATCATGTCATCTGACGCTATTGTTGCACACAGTATGGAGATGGTAGCCAAGTCGCGTAAGGTCAAAAAAATCCTCAAAAAGGGTTGTACTGATGAAGAACGCAAACATTGGTTGGCCCATTGCAAGTACACCGCCCGCCTGATCAATAGTGCGATCGCGGCAATGACTTGCATAGGCTCTCTGAGAAAATTACAAACTTTATGCGGACACTTGAGAATTATACGGAATTCAATTGAAAAGTCAGGTCAACAACAGCCAGGCGTCGACGTGGTGGTGGGAGAGGGAGTCAAATCAAAATTAACATCTCGAGTAAAGTGGGAGGACTTGAAATCGGCATTTTCTTCGCGTTTACGCACTGGTATAATTATAAATTTGAAACATAAAGATATTGGACAATTTTTTGGTGATGCATTCATTCTATTCAAAAGCAGAATTCAAAATTTATTGAAAAAACATCCAATCATCAAAGTCAATGCGACATTTTGTGGTAAATTCGTGAGAAATTCCTTGAATCAAGAACAAATAATAAGCGACTATAAATATTTCAACACTAAAAACGTTGTTATCGATAGGGGTACACCTTTGAAAAATTGGTTCCTAGAAAATGTCATTGATCAAATTCAAAACAAACTGTCGGAATTCGCGGACAAAGAAAGTGGCTGGAGTTTTCAGAAAATTGTTAGTTTGGAAATCAATACGAATAAATCGAACGTGGGAAACGGTTCGTCTTTCATCGAGTTGCCAAATCTATTGCGAATAAAAAAGCTTGCATTAATTTGAAAAATAAAGATGATGCATGTTTCGCTTGGGCCGTCGTTTCGGCCTTGTACCCTGTTGAATCGGGTAAAAATCCAGATAGAATTTCATCATACCCTCACTATTCAAATGTACTGAACTTGGATGGAATCGACTTTCCTATGAAATTAAAACAAATTACCAAATTTGAGCGATTGAACAACATATCTGTGAATGTGTACACCTTGGAATTGATTCAGCCGCAGGCGAACAAGGAGGCATTTTTCGTTACTGTTCCGAGCCGACTCACGAAACAAAAATTAGACAAACATGTCAATCTTCTCCTCATTCAAAATGAATATCACCCGAAATTAAATGATTACGAGGCACCACCACTGGAAATGGCCGATGACGACAACGTCATCGGCGATGACATAAAATTCCATTATGTTTGGATAAAGGATTTATCTCGCCTACTCAATCGCCAACTCATTAAAGACACACTTAAAAAATTCATTTGCGATGGCTGTTTAAATTATTTTGCGAGTGAGGAGAAACTCGACAGTCATACTGTTGATTGTCAAAAATTGAACGAGAGCAAAATTTCCTTCGTATGATCACGTAGAATTTCGGGATTTTGTACATAAAGAAATAGTGCCCTTTGTAATTTACGCGGATTTTGAGTCGATTTTGGAACAGTTTAATGACGTAGAATGCACCTCACATACGACAAAGTACCAACAACACATTCCTTTCAGCGCTAGATTATATTTCAAGTGTGCATATGACGATACTTTGTCATTTTATGATAGTCATCGGGGCCTCGACTCGATGGATTGGTTTGCGGAGAGAATGGGGGCCATAGCCAAATTTGTGGAAGCCAAAACTTTGGATATTGTCCCCATGATCGTCTCACTTCCAGATAGAGCGACAGCGCCATATTGCTACATCGGCGAAAAACCTTAGAAAACTGACGACAAAATTGTAATAGCTCATAATCACTACACGGGAGCGTTCCGTGGATATGCGCATGCGCATTGCAATTTGAACTACAAAAAGTCGTTCGTTGTGCCAATCATTTTTCACAATTTATCCGGATACGACAGTCATTTTATTATTCGAGATATTGCAAAAAGGGGTCGACTCAGCCTGTTGCCTGTCAACAAAGAAAAATACATTTCTTTCACCCAGTACGACGGCAACACTGACATTAAATTTCGATTCATTGACTCTTTTCGCTTCATGGGCATGAGCTTGGAGCATTTGGTGCAAACACTGTCCATCCATGACTTGAAGATTTCAAGGCGCGAATTTGCCCATTTCGATGCCGACCGATACGAGTTACTCACTCGAAAAGGGGTATTTCCATACGATTTCATCGATTCGATGGAGAAATTGGAATGCCCAAGTTTGCCGGCGCGCGATCAGTTCTACATCAAGTTGAACGATTGTGGCATCACCGATGCCGAATACGAGCATGCGCAGAACGTGTGGCGGTCGTTCAACTTGACAACACTGGGCGAGTACTCTGACCTATACATGAAAACCGACATATTGCTCTTGGTGGATATTTTCGAAAATTTTCGAAATATCTGTCACGAGACGTATGGGCTGGATCCTGCGTGGTATTACACCCTTCCGGGATATACGTGGTTCCTGTATGTTGGAGTACACCCAGTGCAAATTGCAGATACTGAAAGACGTCGACATGCTTCTCTTTGTCGAGCGAGGAATTCGTGGCGGCATCAGTCAGTGCTGAAACAGATTCTCGGCCAATAACAAGCACATGGGTGAAAGGTATGACGCCTCCAAACTGTCGACCTATTTGCTATATCTCGACGTGAATAATCTGTACGGTTGGGCCATGATGGAATATCTTCCATACGATGGCTTTAAATAGCTCGAAAATGCAACCGATTTCGATGTGTCGGAAGTATCGGACACCTCGCCCATCGGCTACATTCTCGAAGTCGATTTGGAGTACCCCGAACATCTGCATGACAAACACAAAGATTTACCCTTGTGTGCCGAGCACTGTACACCGCCAGGCTCGAAATTACCAAAATTGATGACCACGCTGTACAACAACGAAAAATATGTTGTGCACTACAGGGTGTTGAAACAAGCACTCAAACACGGCCTTGTACTCAGGAAAATCCACAAGGTGTGGCAATTCAATCAGTCGGCGTGGCTGCGTCCCTACATTGAATTAAATACGAAATTACGCGCTCAAGCAAAAACTACTTTTGGCCAAAATTACTACAAACTAGCCAATAACGCAGTGTTTGGGAAAACCATGGAAAACATACGGAATCATCGTGTGGTGAAAATGGTCTCCAAGTAGGGGGGACGATATGGCGCAAAAAATCTGATTGCCAGTCCAAATTTCAGGAGACGCACCATTTTCGACGAGAGCCTCGTCGCTATCGAGATGGCAAAGACGGATTTGTTATTCAATAAGCCCTTGTACATAGGAATGTCGATTCTCGATATTTCCAAGGTATGCGTGTACGATTTCCATTACGGCTTCATGATGGATAAGTACACGCACGATCAGTGCAAATTGATGTATACGGATACTGAGCTCATTTATGAAATTAAGTGCGATGATATTTATCGGGATTTGATTAGCAGTCACATTGAAAAATTCGATACGAGCGACTACCCAAGCGACAACCCATTTGACATTCCCCTCGAAAATAAAAAAGTACCCGGCTTGATGAAGGACGAAGCCAATGGTCGTATCATGACAGATTTCATGGGGCTTCGTTCAAAGTTGTACATCTATAAGATACGAGGTGGAAAAACCGTAAAAAAATCCAAAGGGGTCAAATATAGCGTTGTCGAAAATCACATCACTTTTGAAGATTATGTTGAATGTCTGAAAAACAATGTGGAAAAAATAACTTGGCAACGCTATATTCGATCCTTTTCACACAAAGTTTTTAGTGTAGAGCAAACAAAGATCGCTCTCCACCCCCACGACGACAAGCGCTGTTTGATTGTCGGCTCTCATGACACTCTGCCGTGGGGTCATTACAGTCAGTTAGATATCTAATAGAATTTAAATGTTTTTTCAGAGAGCACATACCCACACACGCGCACACACACACACACCACCACCATGGTAGACACTTTGAAAAATTTATGCTGTCTGCAAGTAGTCAGATGTACATCATCAATAGTTGAATTCGTCGAGGCCTCACCTCTACCATGGACGCTCACTGATCGAATTTTGAAAATGTTTGCCGATGAAAAATGGGTACAAATCTATAAGCAGGCTCAGAGCGTCAAACGAAATTTCAATGATTTGAGTCACTTAGAGTACACGAGAGAAATCAGCTTTGAAGATAGTTGTGAAGCTCTCAAAAATCAAGACTGGGAGGGTCATTTGCACGAAGACCAATACTGTGTGTGGGCGAATGCATATCGTATTCCAAAATATAATTTACGATTTTGCCACACTTGCTATAAAGCATTTAGAAGGGCTATGCGAAACCATCCGGCTCATAGCATCAGAGACCATCAACATATGGTGTTCGGTGTAAAGCACATGGACAATATATATCAATGTTGCAAATTTTGGTGTCACAACAGATTTGATGAAGTACTGTTCACTTTGAAAACGAGCAGCCAATGCTACTGTGACCTACATCTGCGTGGTAGTGGTGAGCCCTACGGATTAGATCTCACATATAAACGCTTCATAGGCTCAGGAGATGAGGATTCAGAATTCGATGAATGAGATTGCCAAACACACACACACACACAAAATTTCAAGATAATGTTAAATGAAAATGCAAGAAATTGTGCTCTTGTTTGTTTCTTTCCACACACACACTACATTATATATTATTAATGAAATAATGATTATGTTTTATATTAATGATTGAATAAAATCAATATGTAATCCGTGTCTGGATATTATTATATTTTGTTTCACCCTTCCAATCTCCCATTCAAAATCCCACATATATTTAGAGATCACTTTTGCATCAAAAAAGGGTTACTTTTTGGCGCAAAAAAGTATAATTTTTTTATACGAAAAAGTAACACTTTTATTGACATGGTGGAAAAAGCTGAGTGAAAGCTGAGTGATTCCCTCAGCCACTCAGCTTTCACTGAAAATGCTTCACTCAGCGTTTACCACCATGTCAATAAAGGTGTCACTTTTTTTCATTCAAAAATACATGTATTCTTATGGGAAAATGGCAATTTTTTTGATAAAAAAAATGACCGAAAATTGATATGGTGAAAAAAGCTGAGTGAATGCTGAGTGAAAGATGAGTGACTCAAAATTCACTGAAAATGATTCACTGAAATCCTTCTACCATGTAAATTTTGGGTGTTTTTTTTTATCGAAAAAAGTGTAACTTTTTTGCATCAAAAAATAACACGTTTCTGCACCAAAATTGGAAGAATAATTCAATAAAAAATGTGATAATTTTTTACATCAAAATTGGCATGTTTTTGAAGCAAAAAAAAAATGGGGACCAGATGGCGCACTGTGAGCAGCACGCCAAGTGTCTACATGGCATAAACAATACATTTAGTTCATTCACAAGACATACACGACACATCATCAACGTGTTCTGTGAGTCTATGTTTATGACATCTGTGGTCACTTTGCTGCTCATGTCACCTTTCACTTGTCGTTCTTCTAGAGCAACATCAGCGCCATCTGTCGGTGGTGGTGGCGGTGTCATCTGTCACTCTGCTAATGACATCTGACACTCTTGGTTCTGGAGGGACATCAGCGCCATCTGTCGTCGGTCTGTGTCTGTGCTCAGAGTAATAACTACGAACGAAATCACAATGGGGGCTCCATCGACGATGGTCAGCCATAGGATCGTCATTGGGCAGCCATCTGAACCCTTCTACTTGGCACGAAAGACATGCAACTACATCTTCCGAACCGGTATATGTAAAGCCTGCTTCGGCTAACTTACTTGCAGGAAATGTCAAAGTCCAGCTTCGATACGAGTCGAGTCTTGTTTCGTACTGCTGCATCTCTCTCTCTCTCTCTCGGCATACACACAGACACACTGCACACTGCATACTGAATTAAAATGCCAACTCTGCTCTCAATATATACATTTATTTCGTTTCGTAATGAAACATTACTTTATCTGGCAAATAGCATAGGTATTCACGAAAACATAGATGTTTATCACAAGTTTATAGCCTCATCAAATGACAAACCATTGTTTTTAGCTAGAGTTTTTGCACTGCTTAATAAATCGTGATAATATTGACTAAAGTTCATATTCAATAGATATTCAAATCTGGTCGCCATCACAGTAGCATCTAGATGTAGGATTTCTTGAACATCCGCTTCCGTCAGGTAGAAGTAGGTGTCATTCTTGGAAACTCGCACTTGTTGACTCCCTGCATACGTGTGTAATTCCAAATCCATAACATCGTCCCAGTCGAGTTTGATTCGGATAGTCTTGGCTGCTGCTGCTGTTGCTGCATTCGGGCCATTTCGGCTAGTGTAAAGCAACTAATTAATGGCCCCCACGAATTGACCCCATTCAAACATGCTGAAGGACAGGCTGGAGCATATGGTGTATTGGACCTTGCACACGAGTTTCACTGCAGGCACGAAACTCCGAGCAAAACTTATGCCGCATTGCAAGGTCAAAACGTCGGTGTAGCGAAACTCGTAGGTGGCGTTGCACGTGAAGAAACGTTCCGCTTTGATGGCCTCCTTGTACATGTCACATATTTGATCTAAATCTGCCATTCGGTCTGCCCACTCTCGGTCCGATGATGATGATGATGATAATGATGATGATGAAGCTGACGCCGCCGACGCCACCGACGCCGACTCGTAACCAGAGGACTCTTCAGAAGAGTCGACAACGACGTTGTTCACTGCACCAAACATCTTGACTGACTAATCTCTCTGCACCGTTTGGCATCGGTTTCTTTCTCCGCTGCCGCCGCCTCCATCACCCCCCACCCTCCCCCCATACACCGGCTCGAGTTTCTACGTCATCGAGAGCTGAGAGACGACGACGATGATGATGAAAGGCCCCCTCTTCCAGTTGAGATTGTGCCAATTTTCTATTGAATTACATGCGATTTATCGCATCAATCCAACTATTGTGCGTACTATCGAACCCCAGCTATTTCACAAGTACTTTACGACCCTTACGCCTGATGATTTTTTCAACTAGATAGACTTCGGGATTTTTTGTTTTTTGTAGTTCTTGTTCGTAGAAAGCGCCGCTGATTGGTCGCCCTTCCAAGTCCTCCAGCAAATACGTTATTGGTTGGGTGATTTTCACTTTGACAACTTTGAATAGTTCCGTAGTCCAATTAGGCGTAATTCTCACGAAATTGCCAATTTTGAATTTTTTTCGACCAGCACGTTCGTCATAATCATACGTTGACTTATACACATGTTTTTCATTGTCTTTGGTGACGTCACACGGTTTCATGCCGATCGTTCGATGTTTGCGCTGGTTGTAGTTTTTGGCAATGTCCGGCAAAATGTCCAGCCATTTGTAGGTACCGTTCAAACTGAAATACTTGAAGAGATTCTCGTTGAGAGTACGTATAAACCTCTCTGCGATCGCGGCTTTCTTCACGGTATACGTGCTGTAGTGTTTGATGTTGTACTTTTTCAGGAGAGTCTGAAAGCTGGAATTGCAAAATTCAGTTCCGAGATCTGACTGGAGGAGCTTGGGACATCTTTTCGCTTTCGATAATATGTCACTCATCGCTTCGGTGACGTCTCGACCAGTTTTGGTCTTCAGGGGTCGCACCTATAGGTACTCTTAAAAGGTGTCAATCACCTCGAGAATATAATTGAAGTTTTTATTGTCTTTGGAGTATTTTTGAAGATCAGCCAAGCCCATCTGCCACAGATCGTCGAGTCCTTTGATGATGGTACGTCTGCGAGGAAAATTCCTTCTGGCTGGAGCATGGAGCTCATCAACCAATTGTTTTTACTCAGATGATGATGATGACGTCATTTCGCTAATGGCGAAGTCAATACACTAACTGCACTGGGCGTTACACCTTCTACTTAAGAGGCTGGAATATCAACAATATCCAGTGCCAATTTATCCAAGCGATTCTTGGTATTTTCATGCTTTTTCATCGAAAGTGACATGAATTTCATCACTCGAATATCCAAGGCTGTTAGATTGTTTTTGGTGGTGTCCAGCTCGTCTTTGAGTTTGTGTATGACGTCATCTTTGAGCTTCTGTATGACGTCATCAACGTATTTTTTGTTGGCAACATCATTGAGTGCTCCTTTAGGCGTTTCCACATTACATATTTTCACATGTTCAGCATCAATGTCCCCATTTGTCGTATAGTTGAGTATAACACCAGGAAAATGATAGGGCTGCTGCTGCTGCTGCCGTGTACGGCGAGCTGACGAAGTTTGACCGAACTTGTTGATGCTCATGATGCGACTGTGGCATGCAAAAAACGTCTACGCTTTTATTTATCGAATATAGCCTGCTTTTCTCAATTCATTGATGATGGACACGATCTCGTTGTCGGTAGAGGTGCTGATGGCATTTTTGGCGGCTACCAGAAGCCTATACCTGTCAACGAGCTCGTTCACATCGTCCCAGTACACGTACTCTATGGGTTTCGTGTTGTATGTCAACTGATCTGGGATACCACTGCCATCGGTGAAACGACCCCGACCTCCACCACCACCTCCACCACCACCTATTTTTGATTGAGGATCTTTGAACTTTGGTTGAATCAACTGTTCGTATTTGGCAGTCTGAGATGGATTCAACCTACCTCGCGCATCTACATGCGCACCTGTAGCTGTCAAAATTTGCTTGCATGCCGCCAAATCGGCTTTAGCGTATTTGGGATTTTTGTAGAAAATAAAACTATATAGTCCCGGAGTGCCCTCGTATGTTACACCATCAATGCGAATGTCCCCCGTATCTTTGTCGAAGTCCATCAGCTTTCTACCGAGCAACTATTGCGCTCTTGGTTTGTCGTAAATGGGGCCGTAATTCACATCTATTTCGCCGGATTTGGTGCGATGTTCATTCACGAATTCAGTTGCTACTTCGGGATAAACTTCCAAGTAGTCATCCTCATCATCATCATAATCACCATCATCTGTGTGGTAGCTTTCTTCGTCTTCTTCCTTATTCATGAAGTCTGGAGTCGTTGGTGTCGACGGTTCCTGTTTCTCTTCTTTTTTCACTGCCAGTCGTGATCGCTTGGTGAGTGGCGGCACTGAGGCACTCAATCTTTTCAGCGGCACCGTAATGGGTTTCAATAATTTACTCAGTGCTTTATCATGCTCGGATTTTCCGAGTTTCAGACTCAGATACTTTTTTCGCACAATTTTCGACAACTGATTGACTTGACGTTTGCGTTCAGCTTTAGCAATCTCTGTCTCGATGCGGGGTGATGTGGTCGGCGCCATGGCTTCAGTACGAATGCCGTGCCACCTCGCATCACATTTGTATATATTTGTCAAAGCCCAGGCGGTAGCGCCCTTTGTTCACATCAAAGTCTTTGACAATGACCAGAGATCCGAATTTTTCCTTCCAACAGGCGGCGCACATGCGGCGAAATCCCTTAAAGGTGTAATCCGGAGAGACGTGCTCGTCGAAGGCGTGCTTCAAATTCATATCGTCTTGCCGAAAAAGCACTATAATGTTGCAATTGTCCCTGATCAGCTGTTTGGGTATTTTCGAGTAGGTCTGACACAAGTAGGTTGGGTCAATACCCTTGTGGCGTACCATGGCATAGAACTCTCTGATTTTATTCTGTTTGTCACACGCCACATCGTCAAATATGAAAATTGAGTTTTCTTTCGCCTTTGACAGATCGATTACCTCGTCGTTGTCCCTGTATGGAAAATAACCTATGCCCTTGACTTGTTTGAGTACATCGTGCAGTAGCTGATATTTAGGTTGGTACAGCGACTATGAATAAACGTAAACATTCTCGAAGCGTGCTCCGTTCGGGCTGAACAGCAGACTGAGTACAGCGTTGGTCTTGCCACATCCGCTGGGGCCACATAATATCGCTCGGAATAAATTCGGTAGCAGGGAGCCGTGTTTACGAATACCGTCGTCGTTACCGCCAATACCTCCTCCACCTATGGTATCTAAATTGACTATTTTCAGAGCCGGCTCTTGTTGCACCACTTTCATGTTTGAGTTGATTGATTTTTTGCTGAAGTGTGTGTGTGTGTGTGTGTGTGTGTGACCACGCCCACATCTGACATTCGAATGACATTTTGAGTGGAGTACAGTTATGTAAGTAGGTGTGCAACATCATTCGCGTCAGTGTCATGCTGACTGTCGAGCACGAAGGTGGTGGTGTGGTGAACTCTATGTTTAATCATCTGCCATTCGAGCTTCATTTGCCTGGATACCAGTACTGTGGACCGGGTACCAAACTACAGAAGAGATTGGCACGTGGAGACCCTGGTGTGAACCCTTTGGATTCGGCTTGTAAGACTCACGATATTGCATACTCGCAAAACAAGTCTTTGAAGGAGAGACACAAGGCCGACTGGGCGCTGGAAAATCGAGCTTGGGAACGTGTCAAATCAAAAGACGCCAAATTTGGTGAAAAAGCTGCTGCTTGGCTGGTCACCACAACCATGAAGGCAAAACGTAATTTGGGAACGGGTCTGAAGAAGAAGACTGCTGCTGCAAAGCCAAAGTCTTTCCGTCGAGATGTGGTTAAGAAAATTACCAAGACTCTGCGAAAAACTCTGAAACCTAATCAGCTGAAAGATTTGAGTGCGAAGGCTCTGCAAAAATCCTCCTTGGTGGCACTGCGTGCTGCCCGTGCTCAAGTGAAAAAAATTGGGTGGACGCAAAAAATAATCAGAGTACGCCGAATAATACCGTTCGAAGCGAAGAGCGGTGGTGTGCTGCCTCTGCTTCCGATATTCGCCGCTCTGGGAGCGCTGGGCTCGTTGGCAGGCGGTGCCAGCACCATAGCCAGGACCATCATATCCTCGGCCAATGCCAAAAAGAAATTGGAGGAAGACAAGCGTCATAATACCGCAATGGAGAGCATTGGTGGTGGCGGCGGTGACAACAAAAATGTAGGTTCCGGTTTGTTTCTGCGCAAGACCGCTACGGTTTGTTTCTCAAGAAGAAATTTTCAAAAAACCTCCGCTGAAGCTGCCCAATAGAGCGTTGTACGATGAGGAATTACTTAAATATGTGAAACGTCTGAAAATACCACATTTCATTGGTGTTTTCATGCGAGACAACTTACCTCGATCCTCATCATCATCATCGTAATTTCCCAAGTACAGACAATGCGCAATCATCAATCTGGACTCGAGCAGGAATCGAGGAACGCATTGGGTAGCTTACGTGAAACGCGGACATGTGGTGAAATACTTTGACAGTTTCGGCAATTTGAAGCCGCCGGTCGAATTGGTGCGATATCTGGGTAAAAAAGTGAAAATCTTCTACAACAACGATCGCTATCGGACATTCAACCAAGTTAATTGCGGTCATTTGTGTTTGAATTTTCTATACGAGAACACACTCTGAGTGTGCGCGCGCGCGCGAAAATGAATAGAAAAGTGGTGACCTTTAATGACAAGCGCAATGAGGTTCATTATATGGTGACGTGGCGTTTTGCATACAAAACTTCGCGCAAATCGTATTGGATGCATGTGGCCATGGACAGGATACGTTTCGCTAGACGAATAGCGCGAGCCTCACGCGTCTTGAATCCCATACTAGACTCTGAGCACAGAGCGCGCATATGGAATGGTTTAAATAGAAGTACATAACCCCATCCAGTGTCAATCATGTCTTTGCTGTTGACAGTGACATGTCAAACGTCGACGCTAACCGCAGACTTTTTTCCGCCGCTCCAATTGGACGAAGATAGCACTTACGGCTTCGTATTGATTGGTTTCCATTCATACAACAGCATACCAAACATATCGAGTGGTCGATTCTATTATTCTGTCAAAGGAGCGCCATCTGTTAGCATCATCCAAATACCAACTGGGTGTTACGAAATAAGCGACATTGCCAAGTTTATACATAAACGCATCGAGAGGCCGAAAGAAGCAAAGAAGAAGAAGAAGAGAGCCGTAGTGTCTAGTGACGTTGGCGACGTCGACGACGACGACGGTACCAACAAAAGCAAGGCTTTGTTCTCTCTCAAACCCAACACCAATACGCTGCAGTGTGAGATATACAGCAAGCTCTATAACATCGATTTTCGTCCCAAGGATTCCATAGGACGATTACTGGGTTTTTCCCCGAGACTATTGGAGGCTGGAAGCGTTCACTCATCCGACCTACCTGTGAACATTATCAGAGTTCGAACTGTTCACATCGATAGTAACATCACATCGGGTGCCTTCTTCAACAATCGTCCGGCTCACACCATATACGAGTTTGCCGTTTGAGAAGACCCCGGCTTTGCCATCGACGAAACGCCCTCGAATTTGATTTACCTGCATGTGAACAAGACGGAAATACACAACGTAACCTTGAATATTCTCGACCAGGACTGTTGCAGTGTGAATTTCCGTGGAGAGACCATCATTATACGACTTGTGCTGCGCAAGCTGTCATAAAAATAGGGTTGGTATTTGATCAGAATGATGATCATGATGCCTTTGGGCATAAAAGTGCAGAGGGTGCTGGCATCAATTCAGTCGCGCAGACGCAGTCGAAGAGAGCAGACGCACACACTCTGTCTCACTCCAGCATACACTTTCTCCAATCGCAAGGACATCATGTTATCAAGACAAGTGTTCGACGAATCCATCAACAGAGTTGAGACTCGAACGCATCACCCGTACGTCAAGTCCTTTCAAAATAATGACATCATCGAAATTGTCATTCAGCAGAGCGATGTGTGGATACTGATGAACGATGCCCTTGTGTGCATAGAGGGCTCTCTGACTCGTACCGCAGGGCAATGTTAGATTCATCAATAATGCCTGCGCATACCTTTTCGAGGCCATCTACTATGAAATCAATGGCAAAGAGGTGGACTCTGTTCGATCGCCGGGTATAGTGAGCACCCTTCGCGGCTATACTTGTTACGAGGAAAATGATGTGCGACACTTGAGCACAGCCGGCTGGACCTATCCTGGCGGAACGGTTCACAACGCCCCCGACGGTTCGTTTGCCATGTGGATCCCGCTTAACCATTTGTTGGGCATTTTCCATGACTATAGATATGCCACCATTGGACAAGAGTGCATTCGCTTGGTGAGAAGTAGAAATGATAACAATTGCATGCTGATAGAGGAGGTGGCGAATCCAGTAGTCGAAGCCACCACAGCCACACTGACGATCACGAGCGTTGTTCTCAGAGTCAAACATGTGGTGCCCAATGACGATATTCGTCTGAAATTGCTGCAGTCCATCAAAACAGACGCTCCTGTAGTGATTTCGTATCGCAAGTGGGACATACACGAGTTGCCTGCACTCACTCAGGGTTCCACCAAGGAAGTTTGGGCTGTGAAAACTTGCACGGCCATGGAGAGTCCCTGATTCGTCATTGTGGCCTTCCAAACAAATCGGATTGGCAATGCGGCTCGAGATGCGTCCTATTTCGATCACATCGACATCAGCGACATACGCCTAACCATGAACAGCGATACTTACCCGCATGAACGTATGCACTTGGAATTCAACAGAAACAACTTTGTCGAAGCCCATAGAGCCTACACGGAATTCTATCCGAGCTATGCCAATTGTCCGAAGAAGCGCCCTCTGCTCGATTACGGAGCATTCAAAAGCAGAGCGACCGTGTTCGTAATAGACTGTTCCCCCAGAGCGGAATTCATGAAATCCTCCACTGTCGATGTCAAACTTGACATCGAGGCCAGAGTCGGATTTCCCGCCAATACTCGAGCCTATTGCATCATCACTCACGACTGTATGCTGGAACACTTGCCCTTGAGAGAGATTGTACGCCGTCTGTCATAAAAAAAATAGTGACATACAGTAGTAACAGTAAGTAGTGGGGGAATCCACTCTTTGTTTGTGTGTATGCATGTAATGCAGGCATCGACAGGTCGAGAGCGGCAGTTATTAGCCAAACGTTCATTTGGTGTTTATTAATCTCGCTCTTTCTCTCCGAGTGTCTCTCAGTTAATCAAAGCAGTGAATCAGTTCAACAATCATCAAACAAACAAAAACGCAACAAGATGAAACTCGTAGCCTGTGACATTCAAGGTTTCACTGTGGGCGGTGAATTCCAACCCAAAGAGCTTGCCATCACCGACGGGAATCGCACAAACCACTTTTTAATCAAAGCCGTAGTACCATTCCATGACCTGAGCGAAGCAGATAAACGGCAAGTACGATATTTGGAGAGAAATATCCACGGCATTCCATACTCTGATGGCTATGTCGAATTCAGCGAGATCCAGGAAGTGCTGCGCCCCATAATCGAGGCTGATGTGGTATACGTGAAGGGTAATCAAAAATTCGATTTTTTGCTGAAGTGTGTGCTCGATCTGCCTAAGAGACCACACATCGTCGATATTGCGGCTACTACAAGTACAGTCGTCACAACGCCTCCACCGACACTCGAGAAGCAAAGCCCGCTCTGTTTGAATCATATAGCATCCGGAGAAATAGAAGTGCATTGTGCCGTGAGACACTGTTTCGATATCTGGCAATGGATATCGTCACACCTGATATGGTGAGGCCCCACGGCGATCACGACGACGACGACCACAACACTCCTATCAATCGGCAGTTGCAAAATTTGCGCGAGCTCAAGGCGCACATAGCAGAGTACGAGCACAAGCTGTGTATTTTCAAACGCTTTCAAAATATGCAAATTTAACGATGGTAAATGGATGGGGCAGCAGCAGCAGCATTCACCGATCCACCACGTTCCGCTGCCGTCGCCGCCAGTACCAAGTCCATGACGTCAGCCACACTAAGACTAGCCGAAAACACACGAAATATTATTATTCATATTGTATTATTATTCATATTGTATTATTATTATTATTTATTAATGGATATATAAAACCAATTTTTCTCGATTTATTTTGCGGATCGAATGAATGAGAGAGAGAGACTGAAAGAGAGAGAGTCATGTACATTGAGCAATGGTGTACGTGTGTGTGTGTTCCTATCAGTGTATATATTTGAGTGACATATACGCTGTTTCTCCGTGTACATTAAGCTTTCGTCACGATGACAACAAATTATATAATTCTAGCAGCCGTTCTGTCGAACGTACTGTATATTAGCCCGCCATATGAGTACGGTGAGGTATTGGTATGGTATTTGCACGACGATGATTCGAGTACTTCGAATTGGACGAAAATGACTCAGGCGCTAGCCAATGATGGATATTTGCCTGTGTTGAGAGCCGAAATCCCGATGAACACCTCATCGTACAGACTGCGGAAGATTTATACAAATCTCACCTATAGCGATACGCAGTGGTTTCCGCTGAAGATGTCTTGCCCCTCTAGCAGCAGCACTTCGAGACCATCGTCATCTTCATCGTCGTCCCACCCAACTACCCAACCCGTGGACGTCAAGATGCAAGCCCCTGCTGCTGCTGGTGATCGAGAAAGTAAGGATTCCAAATGTGAGCTGCCGCCGCGGCCAACACTGCACGATTGGTTTATGTTTTTCGTGTCAATGGTTCTGAGTGTTCAAATATCCGAATCCATATATAGGTTTATTAAATCCATGCATCAAAAATATTTTTCAATCGATAATGATAATGTATCTTCATACTACGCCACTAGCACTGAAGTGTAATTTTTTTATGTGAAAAATAAATGTATTTTTCTCGAACTGACGTTATTCATTTCAATAAATGCAAACAGAGACAAAGACAGACATACAATGCCATGGGTTAGAGTGAGACATTTGAAATGCCTTGAATCGATTAATTTGGCTTCAAACTCGACTTTCTTATCTCTTCCTGGAAAACAAACATCTGAGACAGTAAACAACTCCAAGGTCAATTTAACTCGAGGAGCGTAAACAGATACCGGATGTGCGATTAAATCTGAAAAACAAATTCAAGGTCAAAAATGGATCATCGTCGTGTTTACTGAGAATTTCGTTCAGCTTGAGAGAGCAGACAGTTAACAAGTCCAAGGCCAAATCGTATTTCTTTGAATTTCATTGGAGAGAGAGTAAACACCAGATGTGGCTTATCGCTGTTTACGACTACAGCGCGCGGAGACGTATTTTTTTTCTTTTGGAATTTCATTCGAGAGCGAGTGAATTAATAATAAGTCGTCCATCATAATTTTCTGTTGTGTGTGTTCTAAGACAGTAGACATTTTTTCATATTTAATTTTTTCGTTTTGTCAATAAAGGTGGCGGCGGCGGCGGCCATGTTTTTTTCTCTTCCAGCCAATTGCTCTCAACGAATCAAGTGACTTTTTTTTTTCTTCCAGCCAATTGCTCTCAGCGAATCACGTGAGGGAAAGTTTTTTCATAACTTCTGCTCCATCGCCGCCATGTTTTTTTGCCTTCCGCTCCATCGCCGCCATGTTTTTTTGCATTCCGCTCCATCGCCGCCATGTTTTTTGCCTTCCGCTCCATCGCCGCCATGTTGTTTTGCCTTCCGCGCCATCGCCGCCATGTTTTTTGCGTTCCGCTCCATCGCCGCCATGTTTTTTGCATTCCGCTCCATCGCCGCCCCTTCCGCTCCATCGCCGCCATGTTTTTTTGCCTTCCGCTGCATCGCCGCCATGTTTTTTTGCCTTCCGCTGCATCGCCGACATGTTTTTCTGCAGAAAAGACGCGCGCCACTTAGGGTGAAACGTTTTGAACCCCCCCACCCCGAAACTCTTCGGCGAACACTTCATCTTCTTCAGCACCAACCCTCCACCAACGGCAAGAACTCGATGGACGCGGCCATCGAGAGATTCACCGTGTGGAGCAATGCCGATTCTGTGACACTCATCGGTCACAGAAGCGGCATTGTCTATCTACTGACATCCATAGGATTTTCTGTGTTATCTGGGTTTTGGAATGAGAGATGTATCTCTGAAATTAATACACTCTCATATCACGAACAGATTTCAATATCTAACAGGAAGAGATAAAAAAGGAGAGCTTGTTGAATCTGATATGGAAAAAATCAAAGTGGGTGTCCCGCGAGGTTCTATACTTGAACCTTTGTTGTTCATTCTGTATATTAAATTTTGACCCACATAATCGACCAAAAAATTGTAAAATTCGCTGACGATACTTCTATAATATTCAGCAATATATCTAAGAATATTATAAAAAAAATCAAATTCTCTGAATCTACCAAAAACCTGGTTTACAATGAATAATCTACAAAAGGATGTGAACAAAACTCAACTCATAAAGTTTTCGTATGTAGAACAGAATGAAACATTTTCCCTACCTTATGATGGAGCCGAAATAACAACTACCCTTTCTGATAAATTATTAGGAATGACAACAGACTCTAGACTGGATTGGAGAATACACATTGACCACCTAGCACGAAATATGGGAAGCTTTTGCTATGTACTGAAGGTATTGGTTCAGTCAGTGAACATAGAGACTGCATTAAGTGTAATATCATGCATATGTCGAATCTCCGTGTTAGATACAGAATAATATTTTGGGCCAATTCTGCAGAAAAGATGCTTGGGAAATATAATAAACACGAAACAAACCGATACCTTTAGAAATACATTATCAAAAGTAAATGTGCTTACTTTTGTGGGATTGTATATTCATTAGGCAGTGATTTTTGTGAAAGAAAACAAAGAACTCTCCAAATCACTAGCACATGAGTATACTAGATTCAAACAGAATATTACTACAGATATAGAAAAGTATACTTATATTCAGAGAAATGTGGAATTTTCAATAATAAACATTTTCAATCACTTATCTGGCAATCTAAAACAAATGCCAAGCAATAAAATAAAGCATCATCTCAAACAGACACTAGTTGGAAAGGCCTATTGTACACTGCATGAATATTTTGATGATGGCCCCTTATAATTTTATAGCCCCTAATAATTTTATAATCCGTAAATATAGTTTTTGTCTTTTATTTCATGTTTTTATACCTGCTCTTTACTTCTCTTTGTATCTTTAATTTTATTGGCTTGAATTTCTTAGGTGTTAATTTTACAAAATGTTATGTACGATGTAAAATATTTTTTTTCTACATTCATGCAAAAATCAAATCGTTATTGAACTATATTCAGTGGAAAAATAAGCTCTTTATTGCACTAGTGCAATAAAGTTTTTATTGCACTCATCTGTCATTCTACTTCAACGTGCTGTCATCATGATAAACATAAACGTTCCAGCCCACTACATATTTAGCAGATATTCTGTGAGATTGGCCATACATTTTAAACAGCTACATATTTTATGTTATTTTGTATTAATGTTAGCAGTCAGAGTTGAACAAACAATGCCTTCCCGAAAATAACTCCATAATCAAAACCGATCCGCTATTTTCTAAACCGTCTACCTGCATAGAGCAAACTGTCTGTACTATGACCACACCTCGTGATAACATACGCGCTCATGGCTACTATGATTTTGATTTTCATAATGCAACTGTGGTTATATAAACGTTAGTCAAAATTTAATTCTGACAATTACAGAACTGAAACTAGATTATGGTGATGAAATCGATAGTAATAATCATTTATTTACATTGCGTATTTCATTTTCCTTCACCTAGTGCCGCACCTACATGAATAACTTTTTGCTTTTTGCATGAACGTAGAAAAAATGTTGTGTGCAACTCGTGCAAAAAATGTTTATTGCACTCGACAATTTCACGTCGAGTGCAATAAACACCTACTTTTTGCACTTGTTGCATTAATAACTATTAAATGTCTAATTTTAGTTTATGAACTTCATTTATATCTATTCTTCGTTTTGGTCGTTGATTTTTATTTATTTTGGTCGTTGATTTTTATTTATATTTTTTATTTATATCTTTGACATGTTGTACACCCGTTTGGGTAAGTATTATATATTTTACAAACTAAACTGATGAGTCTGCAAAACATAAACAAAATGCTCCATTTTGATTACCATTATCGGAAACGGTATATTTTGTGTGGAAGGGGGTAGGTAGAAATTATCTCACTGTGGAGTTGAATAATTCAAATCTTCATATTATATATTGTCAATTCTTTTATAATCGTTTTTAATTTTTTCTGATTTAATTAATGTTTTCTAGAGAACAAATTTTGTATATTACATATACATTTTTATGAAGGACCACACACACATCTTATGCAAAAAGTCTTTTAGTCAAATTGTTCAAAATTCCAATATGTTGTTGAACTCGGGCTTCTAAACAGAAGTTACCGTGGGCACACAAAAATTCTATATATAGTTTACGAAATACAGAGTGTTGAAGTTGTAAAATTTCGCATTCAGGCCTTTATTTACTGAACTGTATGGATTGTAATATCACAAAATTATTAGGTTTCCAATCTACACTACAGTATTACACTTGGCCCGTGCAACAGTATGTTTTCCAAGCATTTTTTTAAACAAAATGAAAATTATTTCAGAATGAAGCATCAACGTCATAAGTATATACTTACTCTAGAATGCTAATGAAAGTGCTGTAAAAAGTTTAGAGTCTTCAGCAATGCGCATGTGCGTTATCAGTATAGTTTCTAACAGACCCGGTTTGAGCAAAATATTATGTTACCAGTAGAGGTTGATGAAGTATAATTCTCAAAATGTATGTATATTAGCGCTACCACCATTTTCGCATAGACATTTTCAATTTTTATATTCAGGGAATGTTCTTAATATTTTATTTTCTATGTCATTCAAAGTGGATGGAAATATGATCGGAAAACTCTATTTACCTACTTACTAATCAGCCGATTTTAATAAATGTTTTCACTTATTCACAAATTTATCTAGAATGCGATGAAAGAATCTGGGAGCATCTTATCATCAACTTAACACATGTAAATTCCCTCATCGAGCTGTCGAAGAAATACTGCCTTACAGCAAATCCCACCAAATCATTCATTATGTATTTTGGGCGAACTGCTTCAAGAAGATGTTTGTAAGATATTGACATATCTTTCGAGAACACGCTTTTGCCTCTCAACAATCAAACGAAGAATCTTGGGTTGATAATTGACTTTTCCCTCAAATTTTCTTACCACACCTCTCTGATTCTGAAGCGTGGCTTCAGTAATCTTTAAACGATTCACTCCAATAGAGAAATGCTAAATGAAAAAAACAGATATATATTATTTGAGGCGACTGTACTTTCCCAGGCTAACTATGCTGATGTGGTATATGGACCACACTTATTAAAAAATTACTCAAGGAGATTGCATGTTTTACAAAACTCTTGCCTAAGACTTATAATCGACACGCGTCGACGGGAACATGTATCACATCAACTGAAGAGAGTTGGGTGGATGAACATGGAAACAAGGCGTATATTACACTCGTCTACTTCATTCCACAAAATTATATATTCAAAAAACCCAGTAACCTTTACCAAAAAATAACATTTCGAACAGACCTACATAACTTGAACTTTAGATATAGAAGTCAGCTAACACCTCCCCAACATTTTCGTAGCTCTTTCTCATATATTACCTGGCTGTACAATGAGCTACCGAACTCACTAAAGGTCTTGAATCCCATCGCTTTTAAAACTACATTGAAAAATGATTTATTAATTAATAAAATTCCCAATCTAGTATCCTATTTCAAGAGATAATTTGACAACACTCAAACTTGGTCTCAGCTCTGCAAACAAGCAAATGAAAACAAAGTATTAAAACATTTAAAAAACAAAATAATATCGTTTATGTCTTGCAAACAAGCAAATGAAAACAAAGTATTAAAACATTTAAAAAACAAAATAATATCGTTTATGTTTTCAACAACGACATCTCAAACTTTGAATTATAAATGTGCATACGTGAGTATAGACTATAGACACTCCCGCGATATACCATTGCTGTTCTATACACACGTTTCAGCTTGGATGGAAGAGCAAGATCTGGCTGTACTTTTTGTAGCATAGTCAGAAATTGAATCCTGCCATTTGATAGGATCTGTTATTCAACTGTAATCTATCAATTGTTTTTTTTTGTATATGTTTTCTCCTATCAATAAAATCTATTATTATCATTATTATACATTACCTTTCAATTCATGTTTCAAACACCAATAAACTCTTCGAATCTGTTGAAATCTCCGATTACAAAAAGATGATAGGTCAAAGAGAGCCATTTTCAATAATTTAGGTGTAAGAACTCTCCCAGTATTACTGTTCGCATCAGTCAATATGTTTATACTGATGCCTATATTGTCAAGTATGAGAAGTAGCACCTAATACAAATATTTTTCAAAATTCAAAATTAATTTACAAAAATTTCATATTTCATTCATTCATTAAAATCGCATCATCTGGTATTACATTTATTGAAACATAGTATTTCCTGCAAATTTAAAGTTCAACGCCAGTCATTAACTAGGGATTGGGTTTCATTCCGGTCGGTACGTCGATTCTCGATGGCTGAGATGCTGATGAAGCGTTAATACTCAGCAATATTTTCACGGGGATTGGAAAGTCAGTCATTCATTCAGATCATTGTCGTTTTGAGACTGCTGGGTGGTGGTACACACGAAAAGGTTTTCCAGTTTCAATCATGGGCCTGACACATTTCATCCCCTTAGTGATGGTTATAATGTAAGTAAGTGTTGATTTTGTTTTACATAATATTATTGTTTTTGCTACTGTCAGTTCACTTGGATTTAATTTAACTTCGTTTTATTTATCTCAATGTGTTTTTTCATATTTAATGAAGTAAATAATTTTATTTGAATATTTTATCCCACAACATCAGGGTAGTCAAGGCTGTACAATGTTTTAACCTCTCGCATGCCAAGCAAAAATATTACTTGAGCACCCTATACAGCTAGGGGGCCAGATAACCCTCAAGTCCGTTTGAGGCCTAAAAAGTGATAGTTTCACCCCGGTGCCTCCACCATATGTCACGCTCGGGGTGGAACTACCACTTTTTTAGCCTCGAATGTACTTGCTGTATAGGGACTTGCTGTATAGGGAGCTCAAGTATTATTTTTGCTTGGCATGCGAGAGGTTAAAACATTGTACAGCCCTGACTACCCTGATGTTGTGGAATAAAATATTCGAATAAAATTATTTACTTTATTAAATATAAAAAACACATCGGGACAAATAAAACGAAGTTGAATGAAATGCAAGTGAACTGAACAAATGAATGAAATAGTAGCAAAAACAATAATATTATGAATAACAAAATTAACACTTACATTATAACTAAGGGGATGAAATGTGTCAGGCCCATGATTGAAACTGGAAAACCTTTTCGTGTGTACCACCACCCAGCAGTGTCAAAACGACAATGATCTGAATGAATTACTGACTTTCCAATCCCCGTGAAAATATTGCTGAGTATTAACGCTTCATCAGTATCTCAGCCATCGAGAATCGACGTACCGAAATGAAACCCAATACCTGGTTAATGACTGGCGTTGAACTTTAAATTTGCAGGAAATACTATATTTCAATAAATGTAATATCAGATAATGCGATTTTAATGAATGAATGAAATATGAAATTTTTGTAAATTAATTTTGAATTTTGAAAAATATTTGTATTGGGTGCTACTTCTCATACTTGACAATATCCTTTTTTTCATTGAGTACGGACGGAGAGCACACGCAGCAAGGAGAAAATGTGGGGTCATTTCGTCAGGAATCAATTTCGAATATACTTAACAAAAAATAAAACAATAATAAATGATCTTTCAGCATCTTCATCCTTAAAGAAAAACTATAGAGAAATTCTGTATTTGATATATTGTATCTTCTCTGAAAAAGGAGAAAAAAAAATTGAAAAATTAACACAATAGTTTTTTTAATCAGGGTATTTCTGTAATTTTTGGTAATATTGGTTTTGTTTATGCTTGAGTCATACTGTATATTACCCAAAATTCACATTTTTTCGAGTCGTTCCATTGTACATATAATCAATCCGAAGCGAATATATCGGATATACATATACTTTCAATCCCCTCTGTGTATAAAATGAATTTTCACATATTATGAGTTCAGTCATTCTTATCAAGGGTAATATAACAAGACCTTGATGAATAGTCGACTATTTTGATTGCATCTAAATTTCGACTGTATTTTATAATAATTTAATGAGATATCATTTTGGCATTAATAATCTGATGAAAACCTGAGAGCGAAGCTAGAGTAAAATTAATGAATACAAGAGAAATTTCATTAAACAGAAGATTATCCTTCATTTGGCTGGGAATGACCACCTGCAGATATGCATGATTCGAGGTTTATTGCCTCTCATCAGTGACAGGGTTGGTCGGACAACATTATAATCATCCTGTCCCTGCCAAATGAATAATAATCAACTGTTTAACTAATATTTTCCCACGGATGACACTACGATCTACAACAAAGTTGATCGCAGCGCCATCCAGTCGGAACAAGACAAAACACTCCCAAGTATTGCCTCTCATCAACTTCGTTGTAGATCGTAGTGTAATCCGTGGGGAAATATTAGTTAAACAATTGATTATTATTCATTTGGCAGGGGCAGGCCGATTATAATGTTGTCCGACCTACCCTGCACTGATGAGAGGCATGCATGTCTGCAGGTGGTCATTCCCAGCCAAATGAAGGATAATCTTCTGTTTAATTACAAGACAAGCACTTGCAATTGGGTCTTCTTAGAAGAACGTTGCACGAATATCTGTCAGATGTTGTTCAATGTCCATCGTGGTATTAGCCAGGGAAGTAGTTGTTTTCTGACAGATGTTTGCCTTTTATTTTCCACTTGGTGGAAACGCTTAGAGAGAAGGGTACCCCGTATTTTTTCAAATTGTTGATACTTCTCTGGCACAATACATTCGAACTCGTTCGAATATTTACAATCAAGGTCGTGTTATATTAATGGAGATTATTTCTTGAATCCAATTCTTTATATCAGTCATATGAATGACACTGTATTGTTAGGGATTGTAGCCTCGATTACCCTATCTATCCTTTCGTTTTTGATTTCTTAAAACCGATTCATTTTCAAATAATTATACAGCATCAATACGATTGATTCTATTTGAGGTTTAAGATGTATTTATTTAGAGTACTGTCAGATGCACAGGTTCCTTGATATTGTAGTAAAAATGCAATAAGCTAATTTTGTTCATTTATTTTAAAACTCGTCTTGAACAATAATTTATATCACAGTCACTATTTACAAATTTATCTTCACTGTCAGTCTCTATCTGCGAACTCTGGAACTATATTTGTAACTCTCTGTGGCTATCCAGTTTATATACTCCAAACAGATTCCATTTACGGTTCTTGACTGATCGGGACCACAGAACGATTCATCTAGATGTCTCTCTCTCGAAACTGCGGTTTCTTAGAACGTTCGCGCTTCTTCTACGCGGGACTCATGTGTTTGTCAGCGGAGAACTTGTTTACTTGAGGTGAATACTTAATGAGGTGAATGCGTAATGAGATGATCAGGGCCGGTCTCGAGGCTGGTCTAGAAATCGTTACATTACCCCCTTCTTAAAGACGTTTCGTCCCGAAATGTCATTTTTGAAGTATGGAGATATCTGCAAGATTCTCCATATCTGCACCTGGACGTTCGATGGAAGTAGCATTCCACATTCTTCAAGTTGGCTCGAGGAAGATGATTGCAGCACACCAGAATCTTGACGCCGCTGGATCTGAATATTGTCTCCAACTTTCTCCTTATAACTCTCCAGTCCAGCCCATCAATCCCACAGGCCAATTTTGGGATTGCCAGGTCCACAAGATTCTGGTCCAACATCATGTCTCTTAATCTGGTGAGACTCTTCCAGACATCTTCATAAGACGGTTTATCTCGGGAATGCTTCTTGGTAACCAGATAGTAGATGTTTCTCTGGCCCTTCCTCAGCTGTAGTACCCCTCCAACTTCCGGGTTCTATTCCTGCAGTTCCTGGAGTCAACCGAACTTCTTGGAGAATACTACGGCTATGCCTCTCGACATTTGGAGATCTTCTGCCACACAGTGAGCTAACGCGAAGTCGGCAGGCACCTTGAAAAGGTCTCGTGGCTCCTCTCGGGTCACCTCATGTTGAACATTCTGTCCGTTTGAGTACAGGGACATGAACCTCTGAAACGTCATTTCATCTTCCGGTGGTCTGACGGTGCGGACTTGATCGTGATTTCCGGCGTAAGGGAACAACCTACTGAAGTGGACTACCCTAGGTTTTCCTCGTGGTGGCTTATATATGCGGTTGACGAGGTCGTTTATCCTTTTCATGATTTTATATGGACCTTCCCACGAGTTCCGTAGCTTCGATGACAGTCCACGACGACGTTTAGGGCTGTACAGCCTGACAAGGTCACCTATCTGATATTCACCAGCATCGGCCTTGATGTCGAAGGTATCCTTCATTCTGTCACTGATAGTCTGGATGTTCAAACGGACTCGTTCGTGGATGTCGTCCATTCTCTGTCGTAGTTTACTGACGTAGTCAGCTCCCGCAGTGTCTTGCCCTGATGGCGTTCCAAATTTCAGGTCAATGGAATAACACCATAATAACACTAGCAGAGGTTTGGCCGGTTGACTCATGAACTGCGGAACGATAGGCCATCAGGAACAGATGAAGGTACTAGTCCCAATATTTCGGGTGGACAGAGACTACCTTGGCCGGGTGGCGATTTATCGTTTTATTCATCCGCTCCACCATTCCATCTGACTGCGGATGTAGAGCAGTGGTCCTCGTCTTCCGGATGTTCAGCATCTGACACACCTTCTGGAACAGATTTGACTCGAAATTTCTGCCGTGATCCGAATGCAGCTCCAACGGAATGCCAAATCGACAAATCCACTCCTTTACCAAGACGTCGGCAACGGTGACGGCTTATTGGTTCGGCAGGGCATAGACTTCGGCCCACTTGCTGAAGTAGTCTGTCGCCACAAGGATGTACTTGTTTCCGTGATCAGATTGTGGAAACGGGCCAGCGATGTCAATGGCGATCCTTTCGAATGGACTGCCCATATTGTACTGGCGCATGGGGGCCTTGGGTCTTGTTCGAGGCCCATTGCTGGCAGCACATACAGCACATTTTCTGCACCAGTTCTTGATGTCATTTTGGCAGTAAAACCGTTGCCTCAGTTTCTGCAGGGTCTTCTTCTCTCCCAGATGTCCTCCGGTGACCCCATCATGGATTTCTCGGATCACTTTTTGTCTTCGGCTCCTGGGAACTACTATTTGACGTCTTTCTTCCCAGCCATCCTCCGACTCCAATACATGCTTCAAGACTCCATTGTCCAGGGCGAGAGAGTTCCATTGGGCCCAGTAAGATTCAACGACTGGAGAACAACTGGCTGTTTCCTGCCATGACCAAGATCTGGATCTTTCTCTCGGTCTTTCTGGATCTTGTTGTCATTCCAGTTATCATCGACCGCTGTGGTTCTACAGAGTGCCGACTCTTTCTTCTCTGCTCGTTGGCAGTGCGAGCAGTCATCTGGGCATGGTCTTCGTGATAGGGCATCTGTAAGGATTCGCCCTCTTTCTGGCTTCGGTTTTTCGGTTGTGAATGGTAGACGTATTCCAGGCGAATCTGACCATACCGTAATTCCAGATGTTTCACCAGCTTATTATAGTCCTCTAGTTCTCGCTAGGTGAGAGTTTGTAAGATATTCGCTGCTTCACCGCGTAATGCCAGTGTTAGTGCAACAGCTTTTCCCCTGCATTCCATCCATTTGCTTTGGCCGCTGCTTCAAACTGTCGGTGGTAATTTTACCAAGGAATTTCTCCGTCAAACAGGGGCGGCTTCACGCAAAACTTCCGTATTTTAGAACTCGACACCCTCGTTTCTTCCATATTTTCCTTCGGTTTCTTTTTGCCCAAAATATCAGTCTTCACAAAATTAGATTTCAGATTATTTTCTCGCGACGCGCAAAATTGTCCTGCATACACACTGTTCAACGAGTCTATAAGGCGCGATAAACGTGTATCAGTTTTTCAACGCGGCGAACACTAACACTTATTAATAAAAACATCCAACTTCAGACACCAAATGTAGTAAAAATGCACTAAAAAAATTTTGTTAATTTATTTTAAAACTCATCTTAAACAATAATTTATATCACAGTCACTATTTACAAATTTATCTTCACTGTCAGTCTCTATCTGCGAACTCTGGAACTATATTTGTAACTCTCGGTGGCTAATTTTGACTACTACATAGCCCTCTGCTATCCAGTTTATATACTCCAAATATTAGATATACTACAGGCATACGAAATATTCGTCGGCAATAGTCGGAAGAAGAGATCGGTAGAAGTCGGTTTCGTCGCTGGTCTGCCGTTCAGCTGTAACGTGATCGCGATAGATCCGTTAGATAGATAAGAGATTGCCAGTAGAGCGCTCATACCAAACCCTAGGGAGTCGGCCATCGCTGCTTCGCGTTCATCGTGTAACGTAGTCGAGAATAAATAAATAAATAAATAAAATATATTTTCCAACGTAATCTTTCAATTCTACACCAGGAATGATAAGTTCAAAACTCCCGCACACAGCAGCTCAATCTTCGCCCAGAGGGCTCAGGAGAGGAGAGGTTCGGGAGGACGCATTGAGAGCCGCCTCCCTTACTCCGCAGACATTGCTGGCTGCGAAGCGAGGGAGCGCTTGTGCCAAGAGGTACACAGGGTCCCGACAAAGGGGCGCTGGTAGCCTCCCCCGCTGGTGTTAGCGGAGGGTCGAGCTTTCCAGTCCATGGTGGTGATGGTGCGTATAATACATGCCTCCTGCAATGCTCATGCATGTCGTTCAGGTTGAATTCAATGTAGATAATTCGCTTTGTCTGAGTTTACTCGGAGGTGGTTGTTTGCGTGCTGTCCCGGAAAAGGCTGATGCAAAAAACCGGACGTAGTCGAGAGAGATCCCTTAGATTGATAACATTTTGCCAATAGAGCGCGGCGCACACATATTTTCAATTAATTGAATTGAATTTAAAAAAAGAAAAAAGATTTCAGCAGCAGAGATTTGAACCAGTGTTTTATGTTTGGTAGCGAGTGGCGCTAGCCTTGCCTCCACGGAGACTTCGTACATGTTGATGTACAAATGTGGGGTATATATTTCTCCAGCCACCAGAGCACGCTGTTTGAATATTAAAAAAATAATGATTGTGAATTGAATGAAAGTCTGATAATAATAATGATGTTTGGAATAAAGGTGAAAAATTGCGAGGTAACGAGGATGTAACGTTTGAAGGTGCGATTCCAATGAGGCAAGTATACAGTGTTTCAAAATGCATAATTTAAGAGAAATTAACGTGAGTGCTGCGTGTGTGTCAAATGTCATGTGGGAAATGGGTCATTGGGGCAATGGGGGTAGCAAAGTATTCAGCAATAGCATATACAGGGCTCTATCAATTGCAACTTTGAAATTTCAGTTCCGTTCGACGGATTACCCGAAGATTGAACGTTCAAATTTTGACATCGGAAGAAAATTCAGAAAACCCTGTTAGCATTTTCCCTATCCTTCTGAAAAAGTATAGGCTATTGTAGGACATACATATTGAAGTATATCATCAAAAATATGAAGAGAAGAAGTCAACCACTGATGAGATCCGTAATTTTTAACGTGCGATACCCAGTATGTGCCAGTTTGATTCCGTTTCTTTTTCGGTGATAGGAGACAGGCAGAGTGACAGAAAGTCAGTTTGATCAATGCAGAACGAACTACTGAGCTAACTTATAAATCGTCTATTTTGGTCGAATTTTTTGCATGTTTTAGCGTTTCAAATTTTAGCTGTTTTTTCGAACGCGAGAAACGGTTATTTTGGTCGTATTTTAACGTGTTTTAGCGTTTTCAAATTTCAGTTGTTTTTTCGAACGCGAAAACGTGTATTTTCAGCAATTTTGAAATGTCAAATCTCCATAAAAAACCAGTTTTTTTCGGTTTAATAATAGACTGTTTTTTAGAACGTGAAAATGTTTATTGTGGCTGCATTTTTGCGTGTTTAAGCGTTTCAAATTTCAGTCGTTTTTTGGAACGCGAAAAACGTCTAATTTGATCACATTTTTGCAGGGAATCGCCGCCGCAGTACGTTTCGTTTCGTGTCAGTTTGACTCTGTTTCTTTTTTTTGGTATTCATTATCAGGTGGGTGGGGAGAGGGTTAGGTAACTTTATTTTTGGAAAGTATGTTATTGCCATTGAACAGTTGAAATAATCAGTGACAGAATGGCATCTGAAGAATACAGACAGAAGGTTGAAGATTTTTCTAGACGTGTCCAAGAGTTAAAGGAAGATATTCAATTTTATGAAGAAAAGGAGAATGTGGTGAAGCAGTTGACTGATTTGGGCATTCAAGACAAAGTGTTCAATCAAAAATTACCACAAACGAGATACCCGTTAAGAAGAATCCAGCTTCAAGCATTGTAGAATATGTCTCCTCAACTGAAAACAAATTTAATTCTTCTGACTGCAATATTGAATAATGTTTTTCATTCATGGCAATATGTGTGAAGGCAAATGATTTCGATCATGGTTGTAATAGAACACAATGGAAAACAATGCGTTTAACTCGGGTCAATCAGGGACAGTTAGCAGTATTTGTTAGTGATGTTCCAAAGAATACAGCATTCAAGTATAAGTTGAAGCTGATATTTGAAGATCTTCGTGAAATAGATACAAAAACCACAGAATTTATTCCAGCAGGGCAGGGGAAAAAGAAGTCGCAAATAGAATATAACGTTTATAGAATTCTAATCATAGTATCTACAATATTAGCATGTATTTTAATTAGAACTGTACAAGAAATAATTTTGGAATTTCACATAATTTGGTTTAAATAAAAATCATGGCAAATTGAATGTTCATATAATTTTTTTCACCGTTATCCATTCCATGGGATATCAGTTGTTTGCGAAACGTAATATTCAAGCTATTCCTATCACGAAACCGCAAAAATTATTAAGCCGGAAATAATATGGTAAACCTCAAATGGAAATTGCAATTATTTTTGCCGGAAGTTGAAATCCGTTGTTATTGGAATGTGGGAATCAGGATAGCGCTATCAAATATGTTCGTGAGAACTGTGATTTATCGTAGAAATTTCTAGACGGTTGTGCTGTCACCGATTGCGATTATAAAACCAGTGAGAGCATCTGAGTAGCGTCATTAATAATCTGAAAGCTGAAATATCGAGTTTGGTGTGTGTGTGTGCTTTCATCTCTAGAAACATAGTATGTTTTTAATCATTTCATCGGTTTTGTATTTGAGTATGAAATTGAGCGTTAGTTATGTATTGAATTTAATAATTAATATGAGAATTCAAACAGAGTTTATTTTGTATGTGTGTGAAGTTTTTGGGGTAGCATAAAGTGAATGTCATAATATTTTCAGAACTATTCATTTTTAAATTTTAGAATTATTTGCGTATGTGTTTGCCGCACCTCATAGAGAACATAAAGGCAGTCCAGACGAGGTTTGGGGAGGCCATCGTGGTGAAAATTGTTGAGGTGTCATTTTTACCGAGGAGGGTGAACGCGGGCCTAAAGCCTCAACTTCCAGGCTTCATCGCTAAAAAGTATCACTTCATCCACCTGGAGGGCGGAGAAGGAGGCAATAAGGATTACTTCAAGATCGTTGAGGCTTGAAGCGGAGCGGCGGCAGCGGCAGCATCATCAGTAACAGTCTTTTCCCCCCACACATATAAAGTGAGTAAAATTTTGATTTGAATACAGTATGGATCATTTCAATGATACTTTGACAAAATCGATAGGACTTTGCTGGAAATTCGTAATAATTATTCAAAACCATTAGCCGGGTATGCCTTAAAATCAATCAGAACACATATTCGAAAATGTATTTTAGCAATGAAAACATATAATTTTTCAGTAGGTCAAAAACGTAAAATTGTTACTAAAATTGGTGAATTGAAACGAATGAGATTTTATATTAAATCTATGAATAGGAACGTTAAGCAGAAGCTTGCAGTTCGATGGCTAAATGTAAATTCAGTGTTCAAATCAAAAATTCAAACGGGGCTTATTGTAAATTTGGGACATAAAGAGATTAAAAATTTCCTAACTGATTCATTTAGATTGATGAAAATTGAATAGTTGAAAATTTTGAATGACTTTGCAATGATAAAAGTAAATTGAACATTTTGTGGGGATTTCATTAAAAATTCACATGATGAGGAGATTATAGACCGAAAACATTTCAATACACCGAATGTGATTCTAGACGCAGGAGCGGATTTAGCTGAATGGTTTGAAATCAAAATTGTCAATATAATTTTGAATAAATTTTCAGAATTTTCTGAAAAAACTGTGGATGGGTGCTGAGTCAGATCATTTCTTTGGAAGTCGCCATTAATAAATATGAAATAGGTAACGGCTCAACCTTCATTAAATTGCCGGAGGCTATTTTGAAAAAGTGTGCATGTATCAATGTTAAGAATGCAGGCACTTCATGTTTTTATTGGAGTATAGTTAGTGCGCTTTTTCCAGTTGATAGAAACATTGATAGAATTTCATCGTATCCTCATTATAGTACTGTCCTTCAAACTGAAGATTTAGATGCGCCTATGCCTCTTCACCACATACTGGCTCTTACGAAATTGGTGATATTGAGGCTTTGATCAGCAAACACATCACACCCAAATCGTACAAAGGAAAACCCCAAGGTATTTTTCTACCTCAAACCGAATAATAATACGCTGAGAAGCGAAATATTTTGCCTCAAACACTCAATCGATTTCCGACCTGAAAACAGTTTGGTCCGCATTTTAGGGGTTTCGTCTACTCTTCTCAAACCCAACTTGCATTACGCATCAGATCTACCTGTAGATATCATTAAAGTACGTACCATACACATAGATAGCAACATTACGTTCGGAGCATTCTACAACGACGCACCGTCTCATACGATATACGAATTTGCTGTTGGTGTTGATCCTGGTTACGCAATTGACGAGACGCCCAACCACCTCATTTATCTACCCATTGCTCATAGAGACGAAATAAACAATATTACGCTGCGACTGCTGAACCAGCATTATCAACTCGTTGATTATCGAAACGAAGAAATAATCGTTTGTTTGGAATTGAAGCGAAAGTATGATGCTAACTATTCATAAGAATAACTTACCACCATACCCCACCTCAGTCTTCACCAAGACCTTCAACGTGCGTCAACTACTGTCACCGGAGAATAAACTGTTTTTGTAATCTCTTGGTTTTCATGTTGTCCAATCAAGTGTTCAACATTTTCCGAAAACCACACAACGATGAATCCATACAAAAGGTGGAATGGCGGACTTACTACCTATATGTCAAGTCCTCTTGCAACAATAATGTCATTGAAATCAACATCAATCAATCTGACGCTTACGATGCTTTGTATGATAGCCTGCTATTCATCAGTGGAAAAGTTGTGAAAACCAAAGGAGATGGTCGTGTAACATTCGTAAACAATGCTGGCGCTTTCATGTTTCAATCTGCTACTTATGAACAAAGCGGTAAGGAATTGGAGACTGTTCGTGAAGTTGGAATTGTTAGTACTGTCAGAGGCTTTCTCACCTATACCGACGAAGATATCAAGCACTTGGCCAATTCAAGTTGGACTTTCCCAAGCAACGCTGGGGTTATCATCACCACTGATCTATCATTCAACATGCTCATACCCATTAAACATTTTTTTAATATTTTCAACGATTATCAATGTGTTTCCTATGGCAAACATACTATCCAATTATTACGAGACGCAGATTATAGCAACTGCTTCAAAATAAAGGAGACCGCTGGATAGCCGGCTGATACAACAGCAGTCAATTTGGAAATTGAAAATATTGACCTCAAAGTTAAGCGAATCTTTCCGCTAGGTCAAATCAAATCGCAACTCTTGAAGACCATCCAAGCTGATACTCCTATTATCATGCCGTTCAGAAAATGGGAACTTCCTATGTTGCCTGCTCTCACACAAGGTGCAAAAAGTGAAATATTTGCTCATTCGAATATCACCAATATAACGCTCACTCTGAACGGTGAGAATTATCGCAAAAAGAATATGCATCTGAATTTTGCCAAGGGAATTTTTCGCAAGCCTATTTCGACTATGCACAATTCGGTCTCAGCTACAAAATTACTAATCAACATAATCCTCTGCTGAGCTCCACCGAATTTGTTGGCAAGACTCTTTTTGTCATCGATTGTTCCAGAAGGGACGAGAGCATAAAAAGTCCCACTGTTGATGTGAAACTCGAAATCGAGGCATCTGAATGATTTCCCCAAAATACTAGAGCCTATTGCATCATTGTGCACGACACTGTTATTGAGCACCTCCCACTCAGCGAAATCATTAACAAATTAAACTGAATATATGCTTTCCACTTCAGTATCAATCACAGAGTCAACATGAGAATAGCTGTAGATATTTAAGGCTTTACCATCGAGCAACAATTCCATCCTAAGGAGATTGCCATTAGGATTGGAATTCAATGTAGTATTTTTTTGCTGCTGCCAACCATACCATTTTCCTCTTTGAGTAGAGCAGATAAACGTACTGCCTGTTTCTTGGAGCGAAACGTTCATGGATTGATGTATTCCTCTGGCTTTGTGGAATATCATCAATTAGATTCCATCCTCAAGAAAAATTTACAAAATGTTGATATCATTTATGTACGAGCGCTTCAAAAACGTGACTATCTTACTGAGAAATTTCATCAATTGGACCTACCTACACGTGTTGTGAATTTGGAGGACTATGATAATACATCATGGAGGGTTTCAGCATTCGGAAACAACGATGGCATCTCACCTTGTATGCATCACATTGATAATCAACCCCACTATAATTGCAGTCTCCGAAACGTAGATACAAATGGATTTGTGATATGTTACCAAAATAAAACTGTATAATAAATTTTTCTATTTAAATTGTTTTTTTTATCTAACGTTACCTGATGATGAAAAAACGCAGCGTTTTGAAAAATTTCCACCTCATACCCTCAATGATATGTTTTTTCTTTAACCTCCATGTTTCTCCTCTTAAATGATATGTTGGTACACCTGGTATACTAAATTTGAAAAGCATTCGCTATGTTTTTTCTCTTAAACAATATGTAAAACATCCTATATATATTTTTGCTGAATAATTTGCTACCCCCGTTGCCCCAATGACCCATTTCCCACATGACAATTGACACACGCAGCACTCACGTTCATTTCTCTTAAATTATGCATTTTGAAAAACCCTTATACTTTCCTCATTGAAATCGCACCTTCAAACGTTACACCCTCGTTTCCTCGCAATTTTTCACATTCATTCCAAACATCATTATTATTATCAGACTTTCATTCAATTCACAATCATTATTTTTTTTAATATTCAAACAACGTGCTCTGGTAGCTGGGGAAATATATACCCCACATTTGTACATCAACTTGTACGAAGTCTCCGTGGAGGCAAGGCTAGCGTCACTCGATACCAAACATAAACCGCTGGTTCAAAATCTCTGCTGCTGAAATCTTTTTTCTTTTTAAATTCAATTAAATTAATTCAAAATATGTGAGCACTGCCCAAAATGTTATCTATCTAAGGGATCTCTCTCGACTACGTCACACGATGAACGCGAAGCAGCGACGGCCGACTCCTTAGCGTTTGGTATGCGCGCTCTACTGGCAATCTCTTATATATCTAACGGATCTATCGCGATCACGTCACAGCTGAACGGCAGACCAGCGACGAAACCGACTTCTACCGATCTCCTCACTCCGACTATTGCCGACGAATATCTCGTATGCCAGTATATCTACTCCAAACAGATTCCATTTACGGTTCTCGACTGATCGGGACCACAGAACGATTATCTAGATGGCACTCTTTCGAAACTTCGGTTTCTTAGAACGTTCGCGCTTCTTCTACGCGGGACTCATGTGTTTGTCAGAGGAGAACTTGTTTACTTGGGGGTGCGTACTTAATTAGGTGAATGCGTAATAAGATGATCAGGACCGGTCTCGAGGCTGGTCTCGAAATCGTTACAATATATAGTTATCATGCTGAATAGTCGCCAATAGAGCGTGTTGATTGGTCCTGTCGAATAGGAAACAAATGTATTATTGGTTGATGACTGATATTTAATAGATGAAAGAAATAATCAGACATATCCAACACAGAAATATCAATTTTGATACGGACTGGTAAGATTTCAATAGATTTGGATAAAGTTTAGTGGTATTTGAAAAATAAATGGCAGTTCTACAACTCCTCGATCCATCAATAAGCACCCATGTGATTAGACGGAGACTTGGTTCAACGCAAACTATAGTATGGCGTATTATCCGTGAAAATCTTTTGCATCCATATCATTTCCGAAAGGAACAAGTCCTAGAGCAATAAGACTTGCCACGTCGTCAGGAGTGTTGTAAATGGCTTGTTAAGGCACCAGTTTGTTATGGTTGCAAAAATTTTAATTTATTTTGTCATGTTAAAATGTGAGTAACATCCTGATCTCACTTTAAATCCCATTAGCTCTGTTGTCAGTCCCAAGTCTGATGGAGGGGGAGGGAAAGTGAGCCTGCATGGTAATTTCTATTCAGTGGCGTCGCGTTCCTACCAAACCATCAAGTAATGTTTTTGTTCTGTTTTTGTAATTCCACTTGGTTTTCAATTTCTTCTGGTAGGGAGAGTACTGTAACGATTTCGAGACCGGCCCCGAGACCGGCCCTGATCTAATTAATTATGCACCTTCGTTCAACTACAACAGCATATCTGCTGGCGTACGGATCGCCGAGAACACGCTGGAATAAATCGATCAATTCGATTTATGTTCGAAGAGCCATCTAGATGAAATGTTCTATACTCCAGAATAATCAAGAGGGCCTTGCGACTATATAACCGCTGGAGGACAGTCGGAAGACAGTTAGTTACAGTTCCAGAGTTCGCTGATAGATAGCCACAGTAGAAATAAATTGAAATAGTTATTGAAGTAAATGTTTTAGTGAATAATTGTTGTAAATAGTGTTTTAAATAAATTAGGAAAATTAGTTAGTGCAGTTTTACTACATTTGGCGTCAGAAGTGTGATGTTTAAAGTAAATAAGTGTTAAAGTGTTCACCGTTTAAAAACTGAGACGTTTATCGCGCCTAATAGACAGTTATAGTGACCCGTTGAACATTTGAGTGCGAAGTGGACAGTTTTGCACGTCGCGGGACAATAAACTGAAAACTGTGTGTGAAATAAATAATAGACTGATATCTCGGCAAAGACAATAAGAGACAAAATGTTTCCGAGAAGAGTTCACCTAGTTGACCTTAAAGTTAGTGAATTAAAGCAAGAGTTAGAGGAGCGTGAGTTAGAAACAACTGGAAAGAAGGCCGTACTCCAGAAAAGACTTGCAGATGGACTGATTGAAGAAGGAGAAGACCGCGAAACGTTCTTATTCGAAGTTTCTGGAGTCGATTTGGGTGCTATAATGAACAAACTCGAGGAAACCACGAATAGTTTGAAGGAGGAACTTCAACAAAATTCTGTGAGTTTGAAGGAGGAACTTCAACAAAATTCGGTGAGTCTGGAAGATAAATTTCTTCAAAATTCAAAGCGTCTGGAGAAAAAGCTTCTAGAAAATTCTGTCAGCATGAAAGAGGAACTTCTAGAAAATTCGAATTGTCTAAAAGAGGAACTTCAAGAAAATGTGAAGAGCCTGGAAGAAAAGCTTCACGAAAATTCGAAAAATCTAGAAGAAAAGCTTGAAGAAAATTCGAATAACTTAGAAGTGAAGCTTCTACAAAACTCACCGTTTAAAAACTGAGACGTTTATCGCGCCTAATAGACAGTTATAGTGACCCGTTGAACATTTGAGTGCGAAGTGGACAGTTTTGCACGTCGCAGGACAATAAACTGAAAACTGTGTGTGAAATAAATAATAGACTGATATCTCGGCAAAGACAATAAGAGACAAAATGTTTCCGAGAAGAGTTCACCTAGTTGACCTTAAAGTTAGTGAATTAAAGCAAGAGTTAGAGGAGCGTGAGTTAGAAACAACTGGAAAGAAGGCCGTACTCCAGAAAAGACTTGCAGATGGACTGATTGAAGAAGGAGAAGACCGCGAAACGTTCTTATTCGAAGTTTCTGGAGTCGATTTGGGTGCTATAATGAACAAACTCGAGGAAACCACGAATAGTTTGAAGGAGGAACTTCAACAAAATTCGGTGAGTCTGGAAGATAAATTTCTTCAAAATTCAAAGCGTCTGGAGAAAAAGCTTCTAGAAAATTCTGTCAGCCTGAAAGAGGAACTTCTAGAAAATTCGAATTGTCTAAAAGAGGAACTTCAAGAAAATGTGAAGAGCCTGGAAGAAAAGCTTCACGAAAATTCGAAAAATCTAGAAGAAACGCTTGAAGAAAATTCGAATAACTTAGAAGTGAAGCTTCTACAAAACTCGGAGAATTTAAGAGAAGAGCTTCTAGAAAATTCGAAAAGCTTGAAAGAAGAAGTCTGCAGTGTGGCGAGTCGGTTGGAAGAAAGGATGGGAACTGTCGAGACAGAAATGGAAAAATTGAAAGAGACAGTAAGTGACCAAGTCAAAGAAGGAATTGAGGCAGAAATGTACAAAATAAATGAAAAATTTTGTGAGTTAGAAAAGCGAATGGATTCTGTGCACATCCCAGAAATTTTCAACAGAACAATGCCGAAACTGAGTACTAACGTGGAGAAAGTTCAAAAAGACATCAAAGATTTCAAGGTCAGTACGGAACCAGGAAAGCTCTCAACGAGCCCCAGTTAACAATGCATATGTTGCTGTACTTCAAAGACAAGACAAAGGGGTCTTCGTAGACGGTCTCATTAACAACGAGCCTCGCACCATGCTCCTTGATACGGGTGCGACTAGGACAATCCTTGGGCCTACTTTTGCCAAAACACCGGCAAGAATTGAATCGTCGAATTGGAAGCTACGCACAGCAACTGGAGAGCCGGCAACTGTGTATGGTGAACTTCCGATTGAATTGACTTTAGGCAGTACTAAACTGAAACACCGGGCTCTAGTAGCAGATATCGAGGATGATGCAATCATAGGGATGGACATCATGAACTCCAGAGGGTTCGAGTTGAATTTCAGAGACGGTGTCCTACGAGTGAACGGAGAAGAGCTGGTACTTCACGGAAGAAGTGAAGAAATGATTCGTGTTCTGCTGGCTGAAGATGTGAACGTACCGGAGAGGGCTGAAACCATTTTGGAGGCTCGCCTGGATGGGGGTGCGAGCAATGGAAACGCGGTGATGTTCGAGCCCAAGCTCCATGTTGAGAAAATTGGACGAGGAATCGCACTAGGGAAGACCTTATTGCGAGTTGATAAATTTGTGCCGGTAAGGGTAATGAATGTCAATTATTACCCTGTGACTTTGAAGAAAGGAACAATTCTGGGGCACTGCTCGTGATGAGGAGTGTACGCGGCACTGTTAGTCGAACCAGAAACATGCCAGCAGAATTGGAGAAGTTGGTTGCTATCTCGTCCAAGGACATGGGACCAGCAGAGAAGCCTAAATTGAGAAAACTAGTCAGGAAGTATCAGGACATCTTCGATACCGGAGTAGGCAGAGGCGGTAGAACAAAGGTGGTTCAGCACAAGATAGATACTGGAAATGCCCGACCAATCAGGCAATCAGCCAGAAGACTTCCTCTCGCCAAAAAGGAGGAGGCTGACAAAATAGTCTACGACATGGAGAAAGACGGAGTCATCGAGCCATCCGACAGTCCCTGGTCCTCTCCAGTCGTGTTGGTGAAGAAGAAAGATGGATCAACACGGTTTTGCGTAGACTACCGTCAACTAAACAACGTGACGAAAAAGGACAGCTACCCTCTCCCAAGGATAGACGACACGCTAGACACGCTGGCTGGATCTACGATTTTCTCGACCTTAGATTTGAAGAGCGGATACTGGCAGGTAAAGCTGGCCCAGGGAGATAGAGAAAAGACAGCTTTTACCATCGGCCCGGATTATGGCAGTTTACAGTTATGCCATTCGGCCTCTGCAATGCTCCAGCCACGTTCGAAAGATTGATGGAGATGGTTTTGAAAGGACTATCATGGAAGACGTGTCTGGTGTATCTCGACGACATTATTGTGGTTGACAGATAGTTCGAGGACCATGTAAAAAACTTGGAAGAGGTATTCCAGCGACTGAAAAGCTCCGGGCTGAAACTGAGCCCCAAGAAATATCATCTGTTTCAGAAAGAAGTACGTTATGTCGGCCACGTTGTCTCTGGGAAAGGAGTGGCAGTAGATGAGCAGAAGATCAAAGCTGTTAAGGAATGGCCCGTTCCGAAAGACATTCACCAGCTTCGAAGTTTTCTTGGCTTGTGTACTTACTATCGCCGATACGTGCTGGGATTTGCTAAAATCGCAAAACCACTGACGAGGCTAACGGAAGGACAAACAAAGTTCCAGTGGTCAGATGAATGCCAAGATTCATTCAGGAAGTTGAAAGGAGCTTTGATCAACGCACCAATCCTGAGCTACCCCCTTCCAGACGGGAAATTCATTTTGGACACGGTCGCCAGTAACGTGGGACTTGGAGCTGTCCTGTCTCAGATCCAAGAAGGACAAGAGAAGGTCATCGGTTACTTCAGCAAGTCCCTCAGTAAACCGGAGCGGAATTACTGTGTCACCAGGCGGGAACTGTTGGCTGTTGTCAAGGTTGTTGAGCACTTCTACAAGTACGTGTATGGACGAAGATTCCTACTGAGAACTGACCATGCAGCTCTCAAATGGCTCCTACAGTTTAAGAATCCCGAGGGTCAAGTGGCACGCTGGATTGAGAGGCTCCAGGAATTTGACTTTGAGATCGAACATCGGGCGGGGACCAGCCATAAGAATGCGGATGCCCTATCGCGAAGGCCATGTCCAGACGACTGTTCGCACTGCCGACGAACAGATGAAAAGGAGTCGACACTCTGCAGAACCACGGCGGTCGATGATAACTGGAATGACCACAAGATCCATAAAGACCAAGAGAAAGATCCAGATCTTGGTTTAGTTATCGGCTGGAAGAAGAGTGAGCGAAGACCGTCGTGGCAGGAAATAGCCAGTTGTTCTCCAGTCGTTAAAACTTACTGGGCCCAATGGAACTCTTTCACCTTAGACAATGGGGTCTTGAAGCGTGTGTTGGAGTCGGAGGATGGCGGGGAAGAAAGACGTCAGGTAGTAGTTCCCAGGGGCAGAAGAGAGGAAGTGCTACGAGAAATCCATGATGGGGTCACCGGAGGACATCTGGGAGTGACGAAGACCCTCCAGAAAGTTAGGCAACGGTTCTACTGGGCCAATTGTCAAGCTGACGTCAAGGACTGGTGCAGAAAATGTGCTGTATGCGCTGCCAGTAATGGGCCTCGAACAAGACCTAAGGCCCCGATGCGCCAGTACAATGTGGGCAGCCCATTCGAAAGGATCGCCATTGACATCGCTGGCCCGTTCCCACAATCTGAACACGGGAACAAGTACATCCTTGTGGCGATGGATTACTTAAGCAAGTGGGCCGAAGCCTATGCCTTGCCCAACCAAGAAGCCATCACCGTTGCCGACGTCTTGGTGAAGGAGTGGATTTGTCGATTCGGTGTCCCGTTAGAGCTGCATTCGGATCAAGGCAGGAATTTTGAGTCAAACCTGTTCCAGGAGATGTGTCAGATGCTGAACATCCGGAAAACGAGGACCACAGACTCTACGCAGTCCGATGGAATGGTGGAGCGGATGAATAAGACGATAAACCGCCACCTGTCCAAGGTAGTCTCTGACCACCAGAAGGATTGGGACCAGTACCTCCATCTGTTCCTGATGGCGTATCGTTCCGCAGTTCATGAGTCAACCGTCCAAACCCCTGCTAGTGTTATTATGGGCCGAGAGCTGCGACTTCCATGTTACCTGAAGTTTGGGAAACCACCAGGACAAGACACTGCGGGAGATGACTACGTCAGCAAACTGCGACAGAGAATGGACGACATCCATGAACGGGTCCGTTTGAACATCCAGAGTGTCAGCGACAGAATGAAGGAGACCTACGACATCAAGGCGGATGCTGGTGGATATCAGACAGGTGACCTTGTCTGGCTATACAACCCTAAACGTCGCCGTGGACTATCACCGAAACTTCGGAACTCGTGGGAAGGTCCATATAAGATCATGAAAAGGATAAACGACCTCGTCTACCGCATATATAAGCCACCACGAGGAAAACCTAGGGTAGTCCACTTCAATAGGTTGTCTGCTTACGCCGGAAACCACGATCAAGTCCGCACCGTCAGATCACCGGAGGACGAAATGACGTTTCAGAGGTTTATGTCCCTGTACTCGAACGGACAAAAAGTTCAATATGGGGTAACCCGAGAGGAGTCACGAGATCTTTTCAAGGTTCCTGCTGATTACGCGTTAACTCACTATGTGGCAGAAGATCTCCAAATGTCCAGAGGCATTGCAGTAGTTTTCTCCAAGAAGTTCGGTCGAATCCAGGAACTGAGAGAACAGAACCTGGAAGTTGGAGGGGTGTTACAGCTGAGGAAAGGCCAGAGAAACATCTACTATCTGGTTACCAAGAAGCGTTCTCGAGATAAGCCGTCTTATGAAGATGTTTGGAAGAGCCTTACGAGATTGAGAGACGCGATGCTGGACCAGAATATTGTAGACCTGGCAATCCCAAAATTGGCCTGTGGGCTTGATCGGCTGGACTGGAGAGTTATAAGAAGCATGTTGGAGACAATATTCAGATCCAGCGGCATCAACATTCTGGTGTGCTGCAACCATCATCCTCGACCCAACTTGAAGACTGTGGAGTGCTACTTCCATCGAACGTCCAGGTGCAGACATGGAGAATCTTGCAGATATCTTCACACTCCAAGAATGACGTTTCGGGGCGAAACGTCTTTAAGAAGGGGGCAATGTAACGATTTCGAGACCGGCCCTGATTTTATTAATTATGCACCCTCATTCAACTACAACAGCATACCTGCTGGCGTACGGATCGCCGAGAAAAAGCTGGAATAAATCGATCAATTCGATTTATGTTCGAAGAGCCATCTAGATGAAATGTTCCATACTCCAGAATATTCGAGAGGGCCTTGCGACTATATAACCGCTGGAGGACAGTCAGAAGACAGTTAGTTACAGTTCCAGAGTTCGCTGATAGATAGCCACAGTAGAAATTAATTGAAATTGTTATTGAAGTAAATGTTTCAGTGAGTAATTGTTGTAAATAGTGTTTTAAATAAATTAGGAATAGTTAGTGCAGTTTTACTACAGTACATTGACGAATATTGTGCAAGTGTTGGTAAATCACCCTTTATAATATTATAAATATAGAGCCACGTATACTTTCATTCTCCTCTGTATATATAAAAAAATTGATATTTTTTTAATTCAGCCGATCTTATCGGATATATCCAATACAGAAACTTCAATTTTCGTACCATCCGACTTATGACGTCGATGCTTCATCCTGAAATAATTTTCATTTTCCGTAATTTGAAAAAGTCATGATTAACCCTGCATACTGTTTAAGAAAATGCTTAGAAAACGTACTGTTGCTCTGGCCAAGTGTGATAATGTCGTGTAGATAAAAACCTACTAAAAATTTTGTGATATTACCACCCATAAAGTGCAGTGACATTTCACAACTTCAACACTTTGTATCTCGTAAACTATACATAAATTTTTTGTGTGCCCACGGTAACTTCTGTCCGAGTTCAACAACATATTGAAATTCTGAACAATCTGACCGAAATACTTTTGGCATAAGAAGTGTGCGTATGGTCTTTTATAAAAAGCTGGTCGGTAACAAATAATGCAACAGGGTTCATCAGAGACAAAATTTTAATTGAATAATGAATGAAAGATGTTTCTTACCTAATATTCTGTTCCTTAATAATGTCACATTTATCTTCTTCTGGTGATGAGGTATTAATCAAGTAATCGAGAGTGACTAATGCTGGTTGTCTACCAATAAATAAAACTGATGTCCTTATATCACTGGTGTGTTCACTCTGTAAAATATTAAACATTAACTGACGAGGACGAGGTGAGATATTTCCTTTATGTTTTTTTAGTAAATATATATATATATAATAACAAAGTATTCTCGACCGAACTCTATTAACTAAGTAGGAATTCTCGGGTAGCGGTCTGTTGAACAATGAAACTCATTCGATTTAAATCTTCAATATTTCGTCAACCTTTATTGACTTCTTCAGGAAGAGCTACAATTAAAAAGGCAGATAGACTTGTCGATTAGCGAATTGTTGTAACCATTTTGAAGTAAGGCTGATTTTAGTTTGTCCAGCTCTTGTGGTCTATTCTGGTTGTCGGTAAGCTGAATTGATCTGTATATCAGGGGGTTCAATACGGAGTTTGTTTGTGCTGGATGGTGATGAGAGTTTGCGTGTAGGTATCGGTTGGTGTGGGTCTGTTTCCTGTGTACTGTGTGGGTAAAAGAGTTATTGGATTTCGTGATGAGAACGTCCAGGAAAGCTAGGGAGTTGTTCATTTCGGTCTCCATTGTAAATTTCATGTTGGGATGGATATCGTTTAGGTGATCTAAGAACGTGTTTAAGATTTCGTAACCATGAGGCCATATGACGAAAATGTCGTCAACGTATCTGAACCAGCAAGTAGGCATGTGGTCAAATGCTTCTACAGCCCTGGTTTCGAAGTCTTCCATGAAAAGGTTTGCAAGGACTGGAGAAAGGGGGGAACCCATGGGAGCACCTTTCACTTGTTTGTAGTAAGTTCCTTGGAAGAGGAAGTACGTGTTGTTCATACAGTGACTGATGAGGTCCAGGGTGTCTTTTGGAATTCTGTGTTTCGTTTTAAGGATTTCTAGCGTGTCCGTTAGGGGAATATTTGTGAAGAGGGAGACAACATTGAAGCTCACTAGGATATCTGTGTTCTGGATTCTATAGGATTTGAGAAGGTCTAAGAAGTGGAATGAATTTTTCACGTAGGATGAAGCTTCTTCTGCTCGTGGCTGAAGAGTACTGGCTAGATACTTGGCGAGGTTCTGGGTTGGTGATCCAAAGGCACTGACGATAGGTCGGAGTGGGATATCAGGCTTGTGTATTTTTGGTAGTCCGTAGATACGAGGGGTGCGTGATGACTTCTCTCTAGGGATAGTGGCTTTCTTGGTTTCGGCTGGTAGTTTAGAATTATTGATCAGATTTTTGGTCTTCTTTTCGAGGTAGGTTGTCGGGTCTCGTTGGGTGATCTGATACTCGGATGAGTTTAATAGTGTACTCATTTTGTCTACATAATCTGAGGTATTCAGAACTACTGTGGCGTTGCCTTCATCTGCTGGGAGAATGATTATGTCAGGGTTGTTGTGGAGGTCTCTGAGGCAATGTTTTTCGGCAGGTGTTATGTTGGATGGAGGGAGTTTCGCTCTCCTAAGTGTGGTGGCAATATCTTGTCTAGTTTCTTCAGCTGTGTTTTCTGGTAGATGGGTTATAGCGCTTTCTATTTGTGTGATAATGGTTTCTGTTGGGATTCTGTTTGGTGTGATGGAATAATTGAATCCTCTTGATAGTAGTGCAAGGCTAGTTTGATCTAGTGGTGTGTCGGAGAAGTTGTGTACTAACACAGGTGATGCAGCTGGGACCAAGGGTGTGATGGTATTCGTTAACAATGCACAAAGTATGTTTTTCTGTGTTTCTGTTTTCTTATTGCTGATGTGATCTGCTTTATCCTGAGATATCCTGGTCAAAGTGTCCCAGATGATTGGATGGATATCTACGGTGGATAATTTGCCAAAACATTTGTAGAGTGAGGTGTTGGTGATGTCCAAATTACGTCTGATGTCGTGAAGTGTTTTTCGAATAAGTGCTTGGCTAGCTTTATTGAGAATACGCTGGGCTGACGATGAGGTATCATGATGTTTCAACCGGAAGGCTTTGGGAATGACTTTGTGGTCTCTGCATGATTTGAGGAACGTGAGGTCGCACAGGAGTTTGGATCTTCGGATAAGGAGTGATGAAGAGTTTTTCGTAAGATAGAGAATATCCTCCCCGTAGAGGCGTGCAATGTGTTCAGATAGGTTTCCGCGGTCAGATATTTGAAAACTAAAAGTTCGGGTTGAACCGCGTCTAGAATTTGTTGAAATTCGACGTTTCGGCTCCGATTTTGGAGCCATTTTCACCAAGTTTGAAAGAATCGAATATTATCAGTTGGCTCAAATATCACCAGAGGTGCTTTAGAGTATATTCTCTCAATATATTCAAGTTTTATTAATAATAATTAAGAATAATAATCTATTTAAATAACTTTGGTCACGTTTATACCGTCTCTTGGTAAGCTGGCTAATGAGTATTTAAGCAAATTCTATTGATCATCTTGGTGTATACTTAGTACATTTCCATATATCATAGCATACAGTTCCATTAATATAAATAGTGTTCTTCACAAGTCATCCGCCGTGAAACTGTAATTGAGAAATTCATCTGCTGAATAAAAGCATTCCTTTAGAAGGAATGATTTGATTTTCATTTTAAACTGCTGGAAGTCATTGAAGAGTCATTGAAGATTCGTTCAAACTGCTCAAAATCGAACAGCTGAATTCAACGGCGTATCATCACGAAACCATTGGAGCACTGGAAAACACACATAAAAATCTAGATGCTTATTTACGCATACATGCATCAGAGCATCCAGACACCTGGAGCTCATGGATACCATATTGGTGTTTTACATATAATAATATAGTTCATACGATTACACAAAAAAGGAAATGTGACACAAATTGAAAATTATCGAACAATTAGCGTACTACCAAGCTTCTCAAAAGTTTTTGAAAAATGTATGACTAACAGATTGATGGAGTACCTTATGTTCTGTACATGACATCATGCATACCTAAAAGGAAAGGAAACTCACACAGCACTACATCAGTTCACTGAAAACATCTTGCAGTCACTTGAGCAAAATGAGTCTATAATTGGTTTATTCATCAATTTTTACTAAAGAAAATGCTTGGCTAAATTCTTATTCATCAGAAAGATCGCAGCAAACAATAATAACAAAAAAGGGTGAGAATATTAAGTCCAAAACTGAGCTTCTTAAAATGGGAATACTGCAGGGGAGTATTCCAGTAATATTAATTTCTTATATAAATGATATGCCAAACTGTCTCACAACTACAAATTGCTTCTTAAGTTATTATGCCGATGATACAAATATTTTAATAACTGCACCGGATTTCCAAACTACACAGCAATGTCAGGTTGGATCTCGAATGAAAAGCTAATAGTAAATGAAAGAAACACAAATTGTCTAAGTTCAGAACAAATAGGTTGCAGTTAGAATATCCACAAAGCATTCAATCAGATGAATATAAAATCAATATAAGTGCAGAAACAAAGCTTTTAGGAGTTGGTAACTATAGATGAAGTTCTGTCATGGAAAATTCATATAGCAATCAAATTTTAACTGTTGCAGCAATATTCATTGAAGAGTGTCTAATGTTTTTATTTGATAATGAGGATTTTCTTGATGCAAATTTACCAACTCATTCATACGATAGTAGAGACAGGTGTTACATATATCCTATTCACAGACTGACCATTACAGAAAGGGGTGCCAAATATTATTATATGAAACTGTTCAATAAATTACCTCAGAATATCAGACTAATAGAGAGTCGAAACTATTTCACAAATGCAATACGCAAAATTCTGCTTGATATTGAAGCTTATACAGTACAAGATTAATTAAATGTCTCTTTTTAAATATTCCGTTCTGAATGTCTATGTCTATGTCGAGTTCTGAGAGAAATCGTCGCCGGAGCATAAACAAATTTTGGTAAAATGTTGCAAATCACTTCTTCTTCACTCCAAGATGAAAAATGTCGACTTCCCGAGGGAGCCATGGGGTCATTCAGCAATCCCTATATCAAAAATTCAAATTCTTATAGAAGTTAATTATTTTTGATATGAAACTTTTTTTTTAGGTTTACAGAGCCAGCAGAAATGTTCAATGCAGTATTGTAGATGCCATTTTTGTATATGGACAGCCAATTGAACATAAAGTAGAGCGGCAATCTGAATTGTTCTACAGAAGGGTAAAGAAGAAGTAATTTGCTGAACATTTTGTCGAAATTTATGCTCCGACGACGATTTCACACAATATTCGAATTTTTAAATATAAGGGTAAATGACCCTCGGGAAGTAAATTTTTTTTATTGTAGAGTAAAGTGATTTGCAACATTTTGACAAAATTTGTTTATGCTCCGGCGACGATTTCCCGCAAAAGTTGAATTTTTAAATATAAGAGTAGGTAAGTGACCCCCTGGCTCCCTCGGGAAGTCGAATTTTTGTATCGAAGAGTAAAGAAGAAGTGATTTGCAACATTTTGACAAAAATTTGTTTATGCTCCGGCAACGATTTTTCGCAAAAGTCGAATTTTCAAATATAAGGGTTGGTAAATGACCCCCTGGCTCCCTCGGGAAGTCGATTTTTTTTATCTGAGAGTAAAGAAAAAGTTAAGTGCAATATTTTGCCAAAATTTGTTCATGCTCCGGCGACGATTTCTCGCAAAAGTTGAGTTTTTAAATAAAAGGGTTGGTAAATGACCCCCTGGCTCCCTCGGGAAATCGAATTTTTTTATAGGAGAGTAAGAAAGAAGTAATTTGCAATATTTTGACAAAATTTGTTTATGCTCCGGCAACGATTTCTCGCAAAAGTTGAATTTTTAAAATATAAGGGTTGGTAAACGACCTCCTGGCTCCCTCAGGCAGTCGAATTTTTTCATCTGAGAGTGAAGAAGAAGTTATTTGCAATATCTTGACAAAATTTGTTTATGCTCCGGCAACGATTTCTCGCAAAAGTTGAATTTTTAAAATATAAGGGTTGGTAAACGACCCCCTGGCTCCCTCAGGCAGTCGAATTTTTTCATCTGAGAGTAAAGAAGAAGTTATTTGCAATATCTTGACAAAATTTGTTTATGCCTCGGCGACGATTTCTCGCAAAAGTTGAATTTTTAAATATAAGGGTTGGTAAATGATCCCCTGGCTCCCTCGGGAAGTCGTTTTTTTATTGGAGAGTAAAGAAGAAGTAATTTGCAATATTTTGACATAATTTGTTTATGCTCCGTCGACGATTTCTCGCAAAAGTTGTATATAAGGGTTGGTAAATGACCCCCTGGCTCCCTCAGGCAGTCGAATTTTTTCATCTGAGAGTAAAGAAAAAGTTAATTGCAATATTTTGCCAAAATTTGTTTATGCTTCGACGACGATTTCTCGCAAAAGTTGAATTTTTAAATATAAGCATAGGTAAATGATCCCCTGGCTCCCTCGGGAAGTCGTTTTTTTTATTGGAGAGTAAAGAAGAAGTAATTTGCAATATTTTGACATAATTTGTTTATGCTCCGTCGACGATTTCTCTCATAACTTGAATTTTAAATATGGCTCCCTTGGGAAATCCAATTTTTCCATTTGAGAGTAAAGAAGAAGTAATTTGCAATATCTTGACAAAATTTGTTTATGCTCCGGCGACGATTTCTCGCAAAAGTTGAATTTTAATTATAAGGGTTGGTAAATGACCCCCTGGCTCCCTCGGGAAGTCGATTTTTTTTATCGAAAAGTAAAGAAGAAGTGATTTGCAATACTTTGACAAAATTTGTTTATGCTCCGGCAACGATTTCTCACAAATTAGGATTGGTAAATTACCCTCTGGCTTCCTCGGGAAGTAAAATTTTTCTATTGGAGAGTAAAGAAGGAGCGATTTGACGAAATGTGTTTATGCTTCGACGACGATTTCACAAAACATTAGAATTTTAATGATATAGTTGCAGAGTTCACCCGCTGCATGATTTTTTTATAACAAAATGCTATTCGACGTAATTGAGAATACATAACCAAGTATTATAATTCCTTGTATTTTCATCAGGCCAAAATATTGATTCAACTATTTTTGTCTCAATAATTAAATAAAACTTAATGGAACGATTATTTATATTTCGGACAATTAAATTAGAAATTGATTGGTACGCCACTGCTTGAAACGTTCGGGTGATTTCGGAAATATTAGCCGCTATCTTCACACCGGTGAATTATTAGACCATCACAATTTCCGTGGAGCACACCGATTTGGATTGTTCCATAAAAAATTGACGCGAGCGGAAAACAAAAATGTAGAGTGGTAGTTGAATACCATAAAGTCAATGGAAATACTATTGAAGACAGGTATCCTACCAGTCAGTGGCAGGGAATTCAATTTAATGTCTCTATATGGATCAACAATGTGATTTTACAGATAAGTACCAGCGATTTCGCTTTGCGGACAATGATATGCAATAAATTAACCTTGTGATTTCGCAAAATACCATTCAAAAGCAGTTAAAATCAATGCGATCTAGAGAAGTCCTTACGACTTTCACAATTTTACCACCATGCCACATATTTTTGACTGTTTTATATTAACGTTCACTTCGTGATATTTATTGAATTATCAATAATATATTACTCGAAAAGTTCCATGGATTATGGTTGGGCGACTTTTTTGAGAAATGAACAGCGCCTCTTTCGACACTAGCGGCAGAGGATATCAACTGGCAACGGCCGGCCCATGGCAGACATTTTGACTCTGTCATTTGATGTTGCTAACAAAACTTACTACTAACTATATGCAAATCGAAATAATAGAGGAAATAATTATAATAACTTTTGATAGACATATGTGTGATATTTTTGATCCATTCTCATTCCCCCCAATTATACAGGGTGGCTAAAAATGATTTTAGTGAAAATGAGCAACTGAAAATTATAAAAATTCAATAGTTGTTTTCTGTTGAATACTTGCAAACGAAAATTGTATAGGTCTATGCCGGTATACCGTCAAGTAGGGTCGTTCACTCTTCTTTGATAAGAGTATTCGATAATTTTTTCCACCCCCACTTCATAATTTTGAAAAAGCTCCATTTTCTGATTTCTGATGCTGTGTTCTCTGAATAATTATATTTTTCACTCATATATTCTATTTGAGAAGGAGTAAAAATATTGAAGATTATGTAGTGGTGTAGTGGGGATGGCTTTACAGGCAGTGCCTTTAGGATAACGCGCATTAAATGTATTCCCCAAACTACTGCCTCAAAATAGCGCAGCAACTTATCCTCAACTTTTCATTTGTTTTTGTTATATATATAAATATTTTTTTGAAGACTATGTTATAATGTTTTGTGGTTTTATGTTTTTTTTATATTAGTTAGTGTTAATAAATATGTTGAAAATTATATCAAATTGCTTTCCATTTATTCATTCTAGAGAAATTTCCAAACCTACATTTATTTCATCAATTTGGTAAATATAAAAGGAATGCCTTCAGAAGTTCAATGCAATAATCACAAATGGGTACATTCGTATAATTTCCGTGAGAGGTGCATTCAAATTCCATTTGAATATTTATAATCTTTCAAAAACCGCTGCTTTGTGAATTCGCTTTGAGGCTGTCTATAGAAACTTTAAAATGTACGCTTCGCAACGTCCTGGGTAGTTACTGGCGATGAGCGTGTTTGTGGACATTAAGCACTTGCAAATAATTACTAGTGCCTCTATTTTGTATCCACATTGCGAAGTCGCAGATCCCAGCAGTGACTCTTTGCAACTTCTATGCGATTGATTCTGGTTTACTGGGTATCCCCAACATTACAGACATACTAGACAAACTTGGTACTAGTACATTAGACTTAGCTTCCGGTTTTCACCAGATCGAAGTGCACCCCAACTCAATAGAAATAATCAACATTCAACGTAGAAAATGGACATTACGAGTGTAGAATACCATTTGGTTTAAAAAACGCCCCAGCGACATTTCAACGCGTAATTGTTTAAATTTTTTGAAATTATTTTTTCCGTTAACCAGCTGTCATCCCCTTACGAACGACAGCCCTGAGAAGTCGAAACTTGTGCGAGCTAAGGATTAACGAGGTCTTACCTTTTAACGTGCAAATGTACTAAGAGACTTGAAAAACAAAGTATGTTTAGTTTATAAGGACGATATAATAATATTTCCAACCTCTCTACAAGAACACGTAAACAATCTACACTCAATATTACAAAGACTACAAGAAGCCGGACTCAAAATCTATTTAGACAAATCAGAATTTCTATGCAAAACCGTAGAATTTCTTGGACATGTAATTACTCCTGAAGGTATTAAACCAAACCCAAAAAGATTGAACCTATCCAAAAATTTCCATCACCAAAAACGGCTAAGGAAATCAAATCATTTCTAGGGTATTACCGCAAGTTTATAAAAAACTTTGGAAAATTAACCAAACCTCTAACGCAATGCTCAAAGAAAGGTATGCAAATAAAACAAACCCCTGAGTTTCTAGAAAGCTTCGGAACTAGCAAAAGAATTCTAAGTAATAATCCCAGATTTTTCTAAACCTTTTAATGTCACAACAGACGCTTCTAATTTTTCAATCGGTATCACAAGGCCCAATTGGCAAAGATTTACCAATCGCGTTCGCTTCGAGAACATTGAACCCTGCCGAATGTAACTATAGTACGATAGAAAAGGAACTTCTTGCTATCGTTTTGGCTGTAAAATACTCCAGACCCTACCTTTTCGGAACCAAGTTCAATATAATTAGTACCATAAATCACTCCAATGTTTTTTTTCATTGAAATAGCCCAATTCCCAACTCGTCAGATGGCGAATGAAATTGGAGGAATACGATTATCATATAATATACAAAAAAGGTAAACTTAACATCAACGCAGACACTTTATCTTGTATCGAAATCCACCCTTTAGAAATACCTGATAATCTTGATAATCTGTCCCTCATAAATAATATTGACGAAATACCTGAGATATCCCCAGAGGAAATTGAAAGAATAATTGAATCCAAATTTTTACTCGAAATAAACGACCCTTCCACTTCAAAAGAAAACGATACACATACAATAAATAACGAAAAAGAGAAAATACGAATAATATCAAACATGAAAATAAAACCAGCCATCAATCAAAGAAACGATGTAAACGATAACAAAACAGTACATACGATTCACGAGGAACCCACTTTGACTATTCCCAATACAGAAAAGACAATAAACACTTTCAAAAATCAAATTTTTATATCATTCAACAAAACCGATAAAGTAATATCAAACTACGAAAAAATATTCGATAAAAACCATTATTGGCAAATTCCCGACAAATCAACCTACACGAAAACTACCCTAATTTGATCAAACAATACATGAAACCAAAGATTACTTATTGTCTATTATTTGAATCAGAAAAACTGGAATTACTCTTTATCCGAACAATAAGATCAAACTTTAAAAATAACTCATGCACTCTAATCATCTCAAATAAAAGGGTAACAGACGAAGACGAAAGAAAGCTCAAATTGAAATATTATCATGAAACTAAAACTACCCATAGAGGGATTAACGAAAACTTGACGGCACTGAAAAAACATTTTTATTGGCCTGACTTGGACAAAGACGTGAAAAACTATATCACACATGCGACGTATGTCAAAAATCAAAATATGAAGACACCCGACAAAATTAGTTTTTAAACCCACACCGATAGGACAAAGTCGATCAGATCATTTGTATATTGATTCATCTAAATACGCCGGACAATATATTATTTCATCACTATTATTGACAGCATTTCGAAATTCGGACTTATCCAATATAAAGTGTGAGTCTTTATAAAGTGCACATAATGAAATGAGGGAAACTATGCTTAATTTTATCGATGGAAAACGTACTTATTGAAAAAAATCGAAAAAATAATTTGTATTTTTTAGGGAATTTAAAAAATGTTGTGCTACCGTGACCCCTGTGTGAACAAAACATTATATCTTTTGAACTAATTGATCTATCACGATGAAACAAACTCAATAATGATTGGAAGTAATTGGGCGTCCTCGCAAAATAAAAATTGTGGAAAAAAACTACCCTCAATTGAAAATAAAATATTTCTTTAGCAAAAATCTGTTTGTTTTTCATCAATTTTTACAATAATCGTAAATTTTTTCAATAAAACGCCCACATTACCTAAACTGCACACACGCCTTTCCAAATAGTAAGAAGACTGCTAGACTATAGAAACCCTTTTGAAATAGACGAAAACGAAAGAATACCCCAATACATCCAAGAACACTCGAAGAACTTAGAAATTTTTTCATATTTTATTCACGACAAGTTACAAATAAAGGAAGTAATAAACCCGATTCTTCCCGTTCAATTAGGACGAAAGTAATAACGTCCAATCATTCATTTAGTAATCACATAAATTCAAGCCAACCCTCAGAATTAACTTCGAATATAAACTTAGAATCAAATAATCTTAAACAAATATTGAACAATAATAGTAAAAACCACTATTCCATTATAATCAATAATAAAATTTATCACTCTCTAAACTTGAGTCAAATAATATACAATAAGCTAAGAACATTTACGAGAAACTCCAGAGAGCGAAGATCCCTTTTCGATGGAGTTGAAAAAGTATCGAAATGGATATTTGGAACACTTGATTTCGACGACGGAAAATACTTCAAAAAAATACATTGAACTACTGAATAAAAACGACCTCTATTGACAAAAGTCAAAATACTATTCTCAAAGAAATGACAACAAAATATACTAAAGACTTTAATTCACTATTAATAAATCGAAATATATTGCAAAGTCAAATTAAAGGTTTATCAAACAACAGAAACGATGTTCTTAACCTAGAATAAGCTTTCTCATTCGCAAATAGTATAGATAATCTCATAATCCAATTGAACTCAATACAGAACTTAATTTCAAACATAGAAAATGATTTATCTTTTGCAAGACTGAACGTAAGTATTGCACAGTTCGATTGTAGATCCACAAAAACTGAGTTTAATAATTTCAAAACAAAACAAAATTTTCGAGAGTAGACGAATCCCCTCTTGACAAAATTTCATGAATTACTACAACTTATTTTCTATCCAAGCAATAATGGAGAAATATTTTATAATATTCAGAATGCATACACCTATAGTAGCCAATCATTATAAATATTTCCAAATTTATTCCGTTCCAGTTTCCAATTTAATGATCCTACCTCAACAACCCTTCCTTTTACTCAACGAGAATGAGTACTGGACAACTTCAGCCAGATGCCCAGAAATCGAGAACATACACTATTGTACGAATTCACAACTACAAAAGACGCAGCCATGTATAGCGGACATCATCAAAACAGAAAGGAAGGAATATCAGTTACCCTCAGTCAAACAAAGATAACGCAAACTAACGCACACCAAGTATTCGTAATACCAGTCGAGACAGATGTCTTTCAAGCTAATAGACCTTTCCAGTACCTGTGCAGGTGAAAGTTGCGCGCGTCACTTGTGGGCTAAGAATGAATTTTATTGGTCGACAAAATTCCCCGCCTTGAATCATTGACAATGTGACAATTGACAGATGCTATCTTTATTTGTTCATTGAGAATAATCAATAAAATGTATAAGATTATAAATATGCCTCAATAATGTTGTGCTTCCAATTGCTGGTCACGGTATGATAAAACCAGTGGGATCTCATTTCATTACTTTCCTAAACAAGGAACAATAATGCGGAAAAACATGGTTGATGGCGATTGGGCTTGAAACAAACGGAACTGGGACGCAAAACCACTGGTGAATAAAAGAGTACATTCATCTATCCATCCATAATTATTAACCAATGAAACCACTTTTGTCATATGTTCATTCGCACCACTTCACAAATGACGAGTTTATTATAGGGGGCAATATTAGAAAATTGAAGAAATGTGCTATCCCGAATACTTCAACATTAGAGCCTTTTTGCATCGACACGCAAGATTTGCCAACTGCATCATCTACGGTAACATTAGATCTTTGCTCTGGTTAAAATGATTGCAATACAATAATTTTGTTTTAGACTGCCATCAACACATACGAGCAAATGAAATATGTTCCATATCAACAAGCAGTTGGGAAGTCCACGAGCTTCTGGTCCAACATCATGTCTCTTACTCTGGTGAGGCTCTTCTAGACATATTCCTGAGACGGTTCATCTCGGGAATGCTTCTTGGTAACTAGATAGTAGATGTTTCTCTGGCCCTTCCCCAGCTGTAGCAATGATGTTCAATTTTTTTTTGCTCTGGTATATGGTGTATGTTTCCTCGTTATTCATTTGAGCTTTAGCGATGCTGTCTGCTTTTCTTATTAATGGGTTAGTTCTGTTGGTGTGTGCTATGTTGATGATTTGATTCCTGTCTTTTTTATCCTGTATATATTTCTGTATCTTGATAGCTGTTTTGTTTATTCTGTTTTTGTTCTGTATCATTGTGATAGCTCTTTGCGAATCTGTCATGATTTTTGTGTTGCCATCGTTGTAGTTTGTCCATTCTAATGCTTCCTTGATGGCGTGTAGTTCTATTGCATGTATGTCTTTGCCGTCTGTTACTTTTCCTTCTTTCTCTTTCAATGTGATGTTGTCTCTGGTTTTGGCCATTCCATACGCTCTTCTATGGTCTTCCTGTGTTGTTGCGCCGGTGTATATATACGTTTTGTATATTTCTACCTCTTCTGTCTGTCTGTGTTGCTTAGCTGGGTGTGGCTTCTCGATGTGTTTGATTTTATTGTGTTCCAGTTCTTGCCTATATCTTTGTGTGTGCATGTATTCTACCTCCGCTTCGACGTGTAATGGTACCGTCCCCGCTAGGACATGCAGTGCGTCTGTCGGTGCTGTGTTTGCTTTCGTGATCGCTAACAGAAAAGGTCTTTCCGTGTCTTGTAAGTGTCTCTGTATGCGCGTGTCCTTGGTACGGTTTCCCCAGATTTGTGCAGCATACAGGATGAGCGGTTTCACTACCTTCTCGTAGATGATTTTGAGAATCTCTTTGTCCGTTCCCCATTCTCTGCCAGCGACTACGAAGAGTTTGTTGAAAATATTTTGTCTTTGCTCTGATGTGTTTAATGTGGTCTATCCATAACATTTTCCTATCTATGACCATCCCGAGGTATTTGATGTTTTCTTTATTTGTTGGGTTGTGTCCGTCCATGTGTATGTGTGGTGGTGTATTCTGTGTTATATGTTAGTTTGTTCTTGTCCGCCCAGGCTTTGCAGGTGTCCCAAGTCTTTTGCCACCTTCTCGTAATCTGTTGTTTCTTTCTCCCTGCTATTATTGCTTGGTCGTCTGCAAATGCCTGTGTTTTTATATATTCGTCTTTTCCGATTGCTGTGTCCAGGGTCTCCATAACTATGGTCCATAGAATGGGTCCTAGGCTCGAGCCGTGGGGACAGCCCCGTTCTGTTTGTCTCGTCACGTTCCCATTCGTTATTGTCTTTTAAGAATTCTGAACTGATATTTTGTGGGTCATGTGGTATTTTCATGTTCGGTGTCCAAGCTGTGTTGAAGGCGTTTGATATATCTAGTGTGATTATTTGTGTGTCTAGTTTCTTGTTTTTGATATTGTGTAAAGTGTGGATGATTTTTTGTATTGCATCTGTGGTGTTTATTGTTTTGCGAAATCCGTATTGCCTTTTGTCTATCTTACTGTGTATCTCTAGGAAGTGTGTAATTCGTTGTGTTATTAACTTGTCAAGAAGCTTCCCGAGCGTCGGCAGCAGTGATATGGGTCTTTGTCCTTTTCATTTCTTCGGTATCCATACTATATTTGCTTTGTTCCATATTGTTGGGAAGATCCCTTGTGTTAGTGCTTCTTGGTATGTGTTTAATAGTTGTTGTCCTATGGCCTCCACAATGTGCACTGCTGCCTCGTTCGGGATACCGTAATTGGCTGCTGCCTTGTTCGGTTTTAGCTTCTTGGTAATTTCGTGTAGTTCCTCATATGTGAAAGGTGTGTCAGTTTCTGTTTGTGTGTTTTGGTTGTTTATATTGTGTAGTATCTGTGTGTGTTCTGCTGTGTTTTTTGTGTCTTTCGGAAATAATGTGTTTATCAGTTCTTCGTGTATCTCGTCTTCATTTTCTGTCCATGTGCCATCTGTTTTTTGTATTGTGTTTAGTTTTGTTTTTCGTTTCTTGTTTCTTCTGAGCAGTTTGTAAGCAAGTCCCCATGTAGTCCTGTATTGATTTTTGTTTCGTGTTTTTTAATTCTTTCTTGTATGTTCTTCTTTTTTCTTCGTATGTTCTTTTTTTGTTTTCGTTTTGTCTGTCTTCTTGCCATTTTTTCCTTGCTTTATTTGTTTCTGTCCTGTGATTTGCTAATTCTTGGGTCCACCATATTTATTGTTTCCTTTTTCAATTTTTTTTGCATGGGATTGCTTCTATGCAGGCTTTTTCGCATATTAGTTGTATTTTTCCCGCTTTTTGCTTCATGTTGTCGTTTTCTGTTCTGTGTAGGTTCCGAAGACTTGCCTAAATTTTTCCCAGTCTGCTTTGTTTGTGTCAAAGTGTTTTTGTGTATTATTCGTGTGTGTGTGTGTGTGTGTTGTCCTGTTCCGTATGTTATGTATCTGTGGTCGCTTAAGGTTTCTTCTTCTAATACTGTCCAGTTTTGTATGTTTAGTCATTTGGTCAATGTGACATCAACCCAACTTTGCCCTCTGTTATAGCTGTATGTTGCTATATCTCTTCTATTTTTCTCTATATAATAGCCTTGCAGTACTGTCCATTCCATCAGTTCTTCTCCTCTCTTATCGGTTTCTGGTCCGCCTCATACTGCATTTTTTGCGTTTATGTCTCCTGCTATTATTATTTTTGCTGTGATTTTCCTTATGTGTTCTTCGATTTCGTTGAACTTAATATTGTGATGTCCTCCGGGTTCGTCATAGATATTTATTATGGTAGTTTTATGTGTTCCTTGTCCTATTTGTGTTGTTATAGTGTTTTTGTTTGTTAAGTTTGTTATTTTTATTTCGTTTTTAATGTTGTTTTCAATGAGTGTGCCTGTTTTTGAGTCTTCATCGTGTTTGTATTGTGTGTGTGTGTCTGTGGAGGTCATTTTGTTGTTGATCTCTTGGATGATGGCAATGCTTATGTCTTCTTCTTTAATTTTTTGTAAGAGTTAATCTGTGGCTGCCTTACCTCTCTATATTTATTTTCATCACTTCAATGTGATTCTGTTTTCGTTGGTTTCTAACTGGCATTTTGGTAATTAATGTAGCCTCATGTCTGTTGTATTCTCCTGTTGTAGATTGGGCACTTGGGATCCCTTGCTTCGTGTCCTCGGGGTGTAAGCCGTAATTGTTCGCAGTTTGCGCAGTTGGTCTTTCTTTCGCACGTCACCCTTTCGTGGCTTCCTCCACATCTATAGCATCTCGTGTTGTCCTTGCAATGTTTCAGCACGTGCCCAAATCTACAACGTCGGAAACACATGGCCACGCGCACGTACTCCTCTACCCTGATTGCTAGCAGGTCGATTGATACTTCTTCCATTTTTAAGATTGTCTTGAATATGTCTGGCGTTGTCTGGATAATCATATTTTCCCTTCTAGGATTTCTGCGCAATCTCTTATGCACCGGTTTAATAATTCTTTGAAAGTTTTTTATTTCAAATTTTTCTAGTAGCGTTTCGTTCTCCTTTATCAGTGAATCTATAATTTCTTCTTTATTGAGCCCCTGTTCTATCCCAGTCATCATTATCATTGGATTTTCTCCTCCTATATGCCTCGTCTGCAATATGGGATTCGTCTTAAGTGCTGTGTGGATTTTCATCACTTGTTCCTCGTCTTTTGCTTGTATGATGACTGCCCCACTGTTGAGTTGTCTAATGCTTCGTAGTGCTTTTGTGTCCTTTTCTTTTTGTAGTGTCTCCTTGATTGTCTTGATCGTTGTCCTGGTGTCGTTATTTTCTGTTTCCATGCGGCTTGAGGTTGTCTAGCTGTTGTTATCCTGGCTATAGTTTGAGCGTATGTAGGTTGTTCCTGTATTTCGTTTGTTGTTGTGGCGGTGCTGGGTCCTGGTGTTTGTTGTAATAGGTTGGTGTCCTAGGTGTTTCGGTTCGCATATGTGTTTCCTGTTGTGTTTGTGTGCTCAACTGTAACTTCGGGAATTAATATTGTTGTTGCAACGGTTGCAATGGTGGAAATTGTTGTCTGCCCCGTGTCACTTTTCTACGCACGTGCCCAAGTTTTCTACAATTTCGGCATCGTATCAGTCTTCGCTCAGGCAGGACTTCCTTCATTACTTTTATTTACGACAGCCTCGATATTAGCGGGCTCCTGTGGATCTTCGTCAATCATCCGAACTCTACTCTGCCTTTTGCAGGATTGCTTTGCTGCTTCGAATTCCAGAGTGCGTGCCAATGCATCTACGAGATGTGCGGGGCGTGCTAGTGTTAAGGCTTGCCTCGTTTCTTGGTCACGAAGCCCATCCAAAAATGCCAGAACTGCTAGTCGCTCCATTACATTTTTTGGTGAAGCTGGGTACGCAAGACGAACCAAGTGTGTAATGTCTGCTTCAAATTCTTGCAAGGATTCGCTTGATTTCTGGCATTGGTTCTTCAGCTGTGAGTGATATACGTGTTCAAGGTGGGCTTGTCCATAGCGTAGTTCTAGGTGTTTAATCAGCTGTTCATAGTCCTCCTGTTGTTGGGCGGTGAGGGTTTGTAGAATGTTTGTTGCTCCGCCACGCCATGTCAGTAATGGTAATGGTAAAAATGGATGGTGACTGATGCGCTGCGACCTAATTAGATCTATTGTGCCCCATCTTCTTCTGCTATTTCAAGGTGTTCTCGTTCACAGCAGCCCCTCAAGCCCCAATTCTTTGAGGAATTTAAGGATTTTGAGTGGGTCTATTCGTGGTATTTCTTCCACAGTCAGCTGGTGTGATCCCAGTATATTCAATCTTTTCTGTACAGCATAACACTCCATCAATATATGGTGTGGTGTTTCTGGATGTTCCTTACAGAATCTGCAAGTGCTGTCCCCCTCTAAGCCTAGCTTCCTTAGGTGTTCTTTGAGTCTGCAGTGCCCCGTAAGAAATCCCGTGATTGTCTTCAGACTAGTTTTGCTGAGGTTAATCAGTGTCTTCGATCTTGCTCGGTTGAAGTTACCGAGGAGATCTTTGGCCTGCCTTAGCCCTGGATGTCTTTGCCAGTAAGTTGCTCTCATTGCTTCTTCAGTTTTATTGAGTTCGTCTTGGAAGTAAGATTTTCCAAGTCCGCAAAATAGTTCTGGCCCGATCAGTGGTGTTGATGCCCCTTTTCGTACCAGGGTATCTGCTTGTTCATTGCCCTCCACTCCGACCTGCCCCGGCACCCAGAGGAGGATCACTTTGTTGTTCCTGCCTAGATCATTAAGTTTTTGGCATTCCTGAACCATCTTTGAGTTGATGTTATATGAGCTCAACGCTTTGATGGCTGCTTGACTATCGGAGAGGATTGCGATTTCCTTGTTCCGGTATTTCCTGTCGAGGTTGAATTGAATGCACTTTTCTATGGCGTAAATTTCTGCTTGAAAAATACTGGGGAACTGGCCCATGGGTTCGGAGTATTTGGTGCGAGGCCCAAAGACTCCTGCTCCAGTTCCGTCGGGAGTTTTGGACGCGTCCGTGTACCATGTTGTGGTATTCTTTCCCAGTGCTCGAATGGATTCTATGCTCCATCCACTCTTGGTATTTAATTCCGTTCGAAAGAATTTCTCGAAACTTAATTTCCTAGTAATTTCGTCAGTTGGGAGATCGGCAAGGTGTGCACTTTCGGTGGGGGTTGAGCCCCTAACGATGTGTGCTGTCCCTTTGAGTCCGACTTTAGCCAACCTGAGGTTTGCTCCCCAAGCAGTTGTCGTCACCATGATATGGAGAGGAGTGAGGTCCAGAATTACCTCTATTGCTGCTGTTGGAGTCGACCTCATTGCTCCTGTTATACAAAGACATGCTAGTTTTGATGAGTTAATTCTCAACCACACAGAAAGGCACTATTTTCTGGTAGTCTCTAGCTCCCTTTCTATGAGATCGCAGAGGGTTCCTTCGAATTTGCCTTCAGCCATGATGATTATGTCGTCAGCATATCCAAGGCAAGTGACTCCGTTCCCGGTTAGTGTTCCGAGTAGTTCGTCTACTACGAGACTCCACATCAGAGGTGATAGTACTCCTCCTTGTGGGCATCCCCTGTTTGTGCTGTGCCAGTATCAATGCTATAGCTTTTTCCCCAGCATTCCATCCGTTCGCTTTTGCAGCAGCTTCAAATTGTCGGCGGTAGTTTGCCCATGGAGTAATTCCGTCGAACTAAGACGGTTTCAATGAGAGCTTTCTTGGTTCCGTACTGACCTTGAAATCTTTTATGTCATTTTGAACTTCCTCCAGGTTCGTACTCAGATCTTGAAAGAACAGAATCCATTCGCTTTTCTCACTCACAAAATTATTCCTTCATTTTGTACATTTCTGCCTCAATTCCTTCTATGACTTGGTCACTTATTGTTTCTTCCAATTTTTCCATTTCTGTTTAGACAGTTCCCATCCTTTCTTCCAACCGATTCGCCACACCGCAGACTTCTTCTTTCAAGCTTTTGAATTGTCCAGAAGCTCCTCTTTCAAACTTTTCGAATTTTGTTGGAATTCGTATTTCAGATACCTGAAACTTCGAATAAAAATGTTTCGGAGTCTTGTCTTTCTTCAATTAGTCCATCTGAGAGTATTTTCTGGAGTACGGCATCCTTTCCAGTTGTTTCTAATTCACTCTCCTCTAATCCTTGCTTCAGTTCACTTACTTTTAGGTCAACCAGGTGAACTATCCTAGGAAACATTTTGTCTTTTATTGCCTTCAACCGAGATATCAGTCTATTATTTATTTCACACACTAAGTTTTCACTTTCCCGCGACGTACAAAACTGTCCACTTTGCTAACACTAAAATGTTCAACGGGTCACTAGTCTATTGGGCGCGATAAACGTCTATCAGTTTTTAAACGGCGAACACTTTAACACTTATTTATTTTAGACATTCTACTTATGACACCAAATGTGGTGAAAATGCACCAAATGAATTTTTCTAATTTATTTAAAACACTACTCAAACAATTATTCAACTAAAACATTGACTTCACTATTTCAAATTCATCTTGAATATCGCTCTCTGTGTGCGAACTCTTGAACAATATCTGCGATTCTCTGTGACTACGGCTTCCCTCTGCTGCCGAGCGCCTATATATACCCGCAAGCAGATTCCATTTACAATTCTCGATCAATCGAGTCTATCTGGCGACTTCTTAGATGTCTCTCGAAACTTCGGTTTCGTTCATCAGCAAATTCGTGTTTCTTCTAGGCGTGACTCATGTGTTTGCGAGCTTAGGAATGTTTACTTGTCTGGGGTGCAAGATTAATGAGGTGAATGCGTAATGAGATGATCAGGGCCGATCTCGAGGCTGGTATCGAAATCGTTACAATGGTTATGCCAAGGAAAATATTTTGCATTTGAAAATAATTATTCAAAATTGATGGATTGTGTTGAAATCGTTCAGTCAGCCTTTTTGTTCGATTTTCTTGCATACATATTAATGATATCAAAAATGGTGTAAAAAAGGGATTTTTCACACTTGTTAAGAAATATACTATTGCAACATAGTTTTCATGAAGTAACGATGTAGGCATAACAAAAAATAGCGTATGATACACCTGTACACGAGCTTTCAAACTGGAGCACTTGAAAAGTTAATAGCACTTCGCTTCACCCCATCTCCTCAAACGCGTTGCACATGCTTGGCAAGGCTTGTACACTTGTACCACATTATACCATTTCGATCACTCATCACTCGATCAATACTCACATTGTAGTATATGCATTTTGATGCAGTGCTCCCTGAGTCAATAATATTGTCATAATTCCTATGATCTATCAGCAATAAACCTCCTGGTTTCACACATTTTTCGAAATTTCTCAGAGCTTGCCTGTAAAATAATAAATTTAGTTTAATAATGGAATTCAATAATGAGGTGATAAAAAAAATCCAATCTTATTTGAAAAAATCAATGTTTCTATGCAATGGAAAGTAGGGGAAATGAAATTGAAAACAGGGATGGACAAAATATTAACCATACTGTTAATTAACTGGGCCTCACATTGTAATGCCAAATATAGCAGAAGCGTTTGAAAAACATTTAGGTTGGGTACGGTCCACTCAAGACCTCTTTTCTTAATGAAGCATTTTCCACTCAGCAGGAACTGGTTTCGTCCCAGTCACGTCAGCAGGAGCGTGAATTATACTACATATGGGTCTTGGTGGTCGTGTTGGTAGAGCGTTTGCCTCTCAACCACAGGAGCGTGGGTTCGATTCTCAGCATGGTCACTGGTCTTGTGCGTAGCATCACACGTCCTAGATCGCACAAGTCTTTCGAAGACTTCTGAGGGTTGTGCTAGTAAGGGTCCAGCCGGTTGATGGAAATAACAGCAATCATTATAGTGTCTTACTAGGGGTAGAGTGTAGATCTATTTAGTTGACGTACAAACCGTTTCTCAGTGTGTGGGCCAAAACAATAAAGAAAATTATTGATGCAATGCTCATTCTGAAACATATTATGATAATGATAATAATAATGATGGTGAAGAAGAGGACTATATGCAAAACTTAGAAAGGAACATGTATAAAAATCAGAAACACGCGAGTTTTTCTATGACGAGGTGGCTGAGAATACAAAGTTTTTACGTTGAAAAGAGGTAATATTATACCATTATGATCTGTGTCGACACTGTTAGGGCCTTAAGAATCATCGCAACTTCTTTTCATTCTCAACGAATTTTGAAATATCTTCAGAATGTATTAATTGTCACGTCCCATTCATTCACATTCTTAAGATTTTTTAGTGCCAAAAAAACATTATTGAGGAAGTCGGATGTAACATTGCTGTATCATGATCAACTGGTTCTTATCATAGACAAATCGGAATGAAAATGTAACTATTACGTGAATTGTTACTAATTAGTTACGTGAACATTACAAGCCTCTGAGATCTGATCAGTCTGATCTGTGAAGTGTATATACTGTGAATGACGCGTTCGGCGATATTATTTACAGGATGATTTACCACCACCTGCGCAAAATTTGCGAACGCACCTGTAAAATTTTAGAGCTATCCAAGATGATTGAATAAATTTTTCTGTACGTCAACCATAATCGATACGCCACTGCAGAAACGTAAGAAGACGTGGCAATGGTGCACGTGAGTGTCATCCGTTACCATCCAAATATCGTCAGTTGTCAGTTTGAGTTACCAATGATAGTAGTTTCACGTCGTTCGTAAATCGGTACTGTTTTTTGTTCAGGAAATATTGTGATATGATTGTCACATATGGTGCCGTGAGTGAAAATTCCCACAGACTAAAAAGTGTTATAATGTCGATTATACCGGTTCTGTCTTCAATTATTACACCATGTAGTTATGCCTGATAGTAGATAGACAATACAAATACGACGCCACTCATACAAATACGACGCCACTTCGAGTGGCAAAAAAACATGGCGGCGATGGACGAAATTATGAAAAAACGTCCCCTCACGTGATTCGCTGGAAGAAAAAAAAACGTCACGTGGTTCGCTTTGTAGAAAAAAAAATGGCCGCTACCAGATTGACAAAACAAAAATGAAAATTGTCTGTCTTAGAATAACAGAAAATTATGATGGAAGTATTAATTCACTCTCTCGAATGAAATTCCAAGAAAAATACGATTTGACCTTGGAGAACCTCGCTGTTTGAGATCGATTGCAGAGAGTAAGATTCTTGTATTTCATTTGACATTTTCTTGATATTTTGTGTGTGTTTGCTGAATAATCATATCATCTGATGCCATTGTTGCACACAGTATGGAGATGGTAGCCAAGTTGCGTAAGGCAAAAACAATCCTTAAAAAGGGTTGTACTGATGAAGAGCGCAAACATTGCAAGTACACCGCCCACCTGATCAATAGTGCGATCGCGGCAGTGGATTGCATAGGCTCTCTGAGAAAATTACAAAATTTTTTGCGGACACTTGAAAAGTATCCGAAATTATTGAATTTCAGGTCAACAGCCAGGCGTCGACGTGGTGGTGGGAGAGGGAGTCAAATCAAAATTAACTTCTCGAGTAAAGTGGGAGGACTTGAAATTGGCATTTTCTTCGCGTTTACGCACCGGTATAATTATAAATTTGAAACAAAGATATTGGACAATGTTTTGGTGATGCATTCATTCTATTCAAAAACAGAATTCAAAATTTATTGAAAAAATATCCAATCATCAAAGTCAATGCAATATTTTGTGATAAATTCGCAAAAAATTCCTTGATTCAAAAACAAATAAGCGACTTCAAATATTCCAGCACTAAAAACGTTGTGATCGATTCAACTTTGAAAGAGTGGTTCTTAGAAATAGTCATCGATCAAATTAAAAACAAACTTTCAGAATTCGCGGACAAAGAAAGTGACTGTAGTCTTCAGAAAATTGTTAGTTTGGAAATCAATACGAACAAAGCGGGCGTGGGAAACGGTTCGTCTTTCATCGAGCTACCAAAATCCATTGCCAAAAAGCAAGCTTGCATCAATGTGAACAATAAAGATGATGCGTGTTTCGCTTGGGCCGTCGTTTCGACATTGTATCCGGTACATTTCCATAATCATCCAGACAGAATTTCATCTTACCCCCACTATTCAAATGTACTGAACTTGGATGGAATCGACTTTCCCATGAAATTCAAACAAATTACCAAATTTGAGCGATTGAACAACATATCGATCAATGTGTACACCTTGGAATTTACCTGGAACAAGGAGGCATTTTTCATTACTGTTCCGAGCCGACTCACGAAACAAAAATTAGACAAACATATCAATCTTCTTCTTCTTCAAAATGAATATCACCCGAAATTAAATGATAACGAGGCACCACCACTAGAGATAGCCGACGACGACGATGACATACAATTCTATTATGTTTGGATAAAGGATTTATCTCGCCTACTCAATCGTCAACTTGGTAAAGACTTTTATAAAAAATTCATTTGCGACAGGTATTTAAATCATTTCAATAGTGAGGAGAAACTCGACAGTTATACTGTTGATTGTCAAAAAACAAACACATGTAAAATTTCTTTTCCCTCGTATGATCATATAGAATTTCGGGATTTCGTACATAAAGAAAAGTGCCCTTTGTAATTTACGCTGATTTTGAATCGATTTTGGAACCCTTCAATGGCGATGAATGCACCTCACGTATGGAAAAGTACCAAAAACACATTCCTTTCAGCGCTGGATTTTATTTCAAGTGTGCATATGACGATACTTTGTCATTTTATGATAACCATCGGGGGCTCGACTCGATGGATTGGTTTGCGGAGAGAATGGGGGCATAGCCAAATTTGTGAAAGCCAAAACTTTGGATATTGTCCCCATGATCGTTTCACCTCCAGATAAAGCGACAGCGCCATGTTGCCACATCTGCAAAAAACCTTTGAAAACTGATCACAAAATTGTAAAAGATCATAATCACTACACGGGAGTGTTCCGTGGATATGCACATGCGCATTGCAATCGTTTTCCACAATTTATCCGGATACGACAGCCATTTTATTATTCTAGGTATAGCAAAAAAACAAAGAAAAATACACATCTTTCACCCAGTACGACGGCAACACTGACATTAAATTTCGATTCATCGACTCTTTTCGCTTCATGGGCATGAGCTTGAAGCATTTGGTGTAAACACTGACCATCCATGACTTGAACATTTGAAGGCGCAAATTTGCACATTTCGATGCCGACCAGTACGAGTTACTCACTCGAAAAGAGGTATTCCCATACGAGTTCATCGATTCGGTGGAGAAATTGGAATGCTCAAGCTTGTCGGTGCGCGATCAGCATGCGCAGAACGTGTGGTGGTCGTTCAACTTGACAACACTGGGCGAGTACTCTGACCTGTACATGAAAACCGACATATTGTTCGTGGTGGACATTTTCGATAATTTTCGAAATATTGGTAACGAGACATATTGGTTGGATCCTGCGTGGTATTACACCCTCCCGGGGTACACGTGGTCCTGTATGTTGAAGTACACCCAGTGTAAATTGCAGATACTGAAAGACGTCGACATGCTTATGTTCATCGAGCGAGGAATTCGTGGCGGCATTAGCCAGTGCTACAACAGATTCTCCTTGGCCAAAAACAAGCACATGGGCAGGAGGTATGACCCCTCCACACCTATCTTCCGTTCGATGGCTTTGAAATGCAGCTGATTTCGATGTGTTGGAAGTGTCGGACACCTGGCCCATCGGCTACATTCTCGAAGTCGATTTGGAATACCCCGAACATCTACATGACAAACACAAAGATTTCCCATTGTGTGCCGAGCACCGTATACCGCCAGGCTTAAAATTACCAAAATGAATGACCACGCTGTACAACAAGGAAATATATGTTGTGCATTACAAGGTGTTGAAACAAGCACTCAATCGCGGTGCTGCGATTCAATCAGTCGGCGTGGCTGCGTCCCTACATTGAATTGAATACGAAATTACGCTCTCAAGCAAAAACTACTTTTGGCAAAAATAACAACAATCTAGCCAATAACGCAGTGTTCTGGAAAACCATGAAAAACATACGGAAGCACCGTGTGGTGAAAATGGTCTCCAAGTGGGAGGGGCGATATGGCGCAAACCAAATTTCAGGAGTCGCACCATTCAATTCATTCAATAAGCCCTTGTACATAGGAATGTCTATTCTCGATATTTCCAGGGTGTGCGTGTACGATTTCCATCACGGCTTCATGATGGAAAAGTACACGAACGATCAGTGCAAATTAATGTATACTGATTCGCTCATTTATGAAATTAAGTGCGATGATATTTATCGGGATTTGATTAACAGTTACATTGAAGAATTTGACACGAGCAACTACCCAAGCGACAACTCCTTTGGCATCCCTTTATCGAATAAAAAAGTACCCAGCTTGATGAAGGACGAAACCAATGGTCGTATCATGACGGATTTGGTGGGGCTTCGATCAAAGTTGTACACCTAGGGGTCAAATACAGCGTTGTCGGAAATCACATCACTTTTGAAGATTATGTGGAATGTGTAACACAAAGTTTTTAGTGTAGAGCAAATAAAGATCGCTCTCAGCCCCCACAACGACAAGCGCTGTGTGATTGCCGGCTCTCATGACACTCTGCCGTGGGGTCATTACAGTCAGTTAGATATGTAATAGAAAATAAATGTTGTTCCAGAGAGCACTTGTGCACACACCATGGTAGACACTTTGAAACATGTATGCTGTCTGCAAGTAGTAAGATGTACATCATCAATAGTTGAATTCATCAAGGACTCACCTCTGCCATGGACGCTCACTGATCGAATTTTGAAAATGTTTGCCAATGAAAAATGGGAACAAATTTATCAGCAGGCTCAGAGCGTCAGACGAAATTTCAATGATTTGAGTCACTTAGAGTACACGAGAGAAATCAGCTTTGATGATTGGTGTGAAGCTCTCAAAAATCAAGACTGGGAAGGGCATTTGCACGAAGACCAATACTGTGTGGGCGAATGCATATCGTATTCCAAAATATAATTTACGATTTTGCCGCACTTGCTATAAAGCATTCAGAAGGGCTATGCGAAACCATCCAGTTCACAGCATCAGAGACCATCAACATATGATGTTCGGTGTGAAGCACATGGGCAATATATATCAATGGTGTAAATATTGGTGTCACAACAAATTTGATGGGGTGTTATTCACTTTGAAAACGAGCAGCCTATGTTACTGTGACCTACATCTGTGTGGTGGTGGTGGTGGTGAGCTCTACGGATTAGATCTCACGTACAAACACTTCATAGGCTCAGGAGATGAGGGTTCAGAATTTGGTGAATGAGATTGCCAAACACACATATAAAATTTCAAGAAAATGTTGCGTGAAAATGCGGAAATTGTGCTCTTGTTTATTTCTTTCCATTCTACATATATTTAGTCAAATAGTCGATTATGTTTTATATTTATGATTGAATAAAATCAATATGTAATCCGTGTCTGGATATTATTATTTCGTTTCACCGTCAAAATCCTACATATTTTTTATGCAAAAAAGTATAACTTTTTTATTCAAAAACTGTCACATTTCTTGATGGAAAAAAGTATCTGTTTTTTGCCCTAAAAAGTGACACTTGTATTGACATGTGGGAAAAGCTGAGTGAAATTTCAGTGTTTCACTCAGCCACTCAGCTTTCACTGAAATTGTACCACCTTGTCAATAAAGGTGTCACTTTTCGTCATCCGAAAATACATGCATTCTTATGGGAAAATGGTCCTTTTAAAAAAAAAAATACCGAAAATTGACATGGTGGAAAAAGCTGAGTGACACAAAAATCACTGAAAATGCTTCACTGAAATACTTCTACCATGTCCATTCTGGGTGTTTTTTTTTTATCGGAAAAAGTTATGCTTTTTTGCCTCAAAAGTGGCACTTTTTGCATCAAAAATATGAAATTGCAGTTTTGGATGCAAAAATGTGTCGTTTTTGAGCCAAAAAAGTGCCTGTTCTTTGCCCAAGAAAGTGACACTTTTATTGACATGGTGGAAAAAGCTGAGTGAAATTTCAGTGTTTCACTCAGCCAATCGTACCACCATGTCAATAAAGGTGTCACTTTTTTTCATCCAAAAATACATGTAATCTTATGAAAATTGACATGGTGGAAAAAGCTGAGTGAATGCCGAGTCTCGGCTGAGTGACTCAAAGATCACTGAAAATGCTTCACTGAAATCCTTCTACCATGTCAATTGTGGGTGTTTTTTTTTAACGAAAAAAGTGTCGCTTTTTTACATAAAAGAAGAGCACGTTTTTGCACCAAAATATGATGAATAATTCAATAAAAAATGTGCTCATTTTTGCATAAAAAATGTGCATGTTTTTTGAAGCAAAATATGATGAACATAGGATAGAAAAAATATCTTTTGTCTAATTTCCACTTCTATACTTTTATTTCTTACGACCGGTTTCGGCTTATTCAACCATTATCAAGTAAACTATAACGTAGTATCACCAAAGTTCCTCAATATATATCTAAAATACAATAATAATGTCAGCTAGGTAGGTTACTTGAAATATTTGCCTGAAATACCCAGACCTTACCGCAGATAACAAAACATACCTGCACTATCAACACATCTGAAATTTCTAAACATTATCTAATTTCATAATATCACAATATTACTAAATAATTAATTCCAAATAGATTTTCAAACTATTTATCAAAATTTATAAATTCAAAAGTGGAGAGCTGCATAGTCCTAATTGTTCATGGAGAGTTGTAAAATTAGGGTTTTTATTCAATTTATTTATTTCTAATGCTTCTAACAAGTTCATCTCCCTTCCTTTACTGCAAATATGAAGGATTTTCATATTTTCTTTATTTATTGCGTGGTTTGTTTCTTGTAAATGTCCATATATAGCCGATTTTTTATCTGATATCACGTGTTCACGGTACCTTATGTTGAAATTTCTACCTGTCTGGCCTGTATAGGCTGCTGAGCAGTCCCCACATTCCAGTCTATATATACACGATTTTTTCCACTTATCCTTTTTGGGTTTTGCGTTGAATAACATGTTTCCTAAATTATTCTTACTAGTAAATGACGTTATTATGTTAAATTTTGAAAAATAGTTCTTAATGCTTTTGGAAAGTCTTCCCGAATAGCTTATAATAGCATATTTCTTATGTTTTTTGGGTTCCTCATGATCTCGGTATAGTTCATTCATGATCATTTTTTCTTGTTTATTAGTAACACCAAGAAAGTTAATACTATTGTTTTGTTCGATTTCGACCGTGAATTTTATCTTCTCATGGAGCAAGTTGGGAAAATTCAAAAATTGATTAATTTGCCTTGTTGAGCCGTTAAAACCTACGAGAATATCATCAACATACCTGAAGCAGAATGAAATATGTTTATTTAATAAGGCATTATTAAGGATACGCGTGTTTTTTAGATTGTTGAAAGAATACGGGGTACCCTTCTCTCTAAGCGACAGGACAATTATAATGTTGTCCGACCTACTCTATCACTGATGAGAGGCAATAAACCTCGAAACATGCATGCCTGCAGGTGGTCATTCCCAGCCAAATGAAGGATAATTTTCTGTTTAATTACGAGACAAGCACTTGCAAATTGGTCTTCTTTGAAGAACGTTCCACAAATATCTGTCAGTTGTAGTTCAATGTCCGTCGTGGTATTAGCCAGAGAAGAAGTTGTTTTCTGACAGATGTTTGCCTTTTATTTTCCACTTGGTGGAAACGCTTAGAGAGAATGGTACCCCGTATTCTTTCAACATTGTTGATACCTCTCTGGCACAATATATTCAAACTCGTTCGAATTTTTACAGATTTCTAGATTGTTCATAAAAATATCTGCGGCAAAATTCCTCAAAGGTGAAATCCAGAGAGACGTGCTCGTCGAAGGCATGTCTCAAGTTCATGTCGTCTTGGCGGAATAGCGGTATTATGTTGAAATTGTCCCTGATCAGCTGTTTGGGTATTTTCGTATTTTCGAGTAGGTTTGACACAAGTAGGCTGCGTCAATAACCTTGTGGCGCGCCATGGCATAGAACTCTCTGATTTTATTCTGTTTGTCACACACCACATCGTCAAATATGAAAATTGAGTTTTCTTATGCCTTCGACAGATCGATTACCTCGTCGTTGTCCCTGTATGGAAAATAGCGTACGCCCTTGACTTGTTTCAGTACATCGTGCAGCAGCTGGTATTTAGGTTGGTACAGCGACTTTGAATAAACGTAAACATTCTCGAAACGTACACCGTTTGGGCTGAACAGCAGAGTGAGTACAGCATTGGTCTTGCCACATCCGCTGGGGCCGCAAAATATCGCTCGAAACAAATTCGGTAGCAGGACACCGTGTATGTTATGCAAATTGACGATTTTTAGAGCCGGCTCTTGTTGCACCACTTTCATTGTTTCAGTTGATTGAATGTGTGTGTGCCCACGCCCACATCTGACATTCGAATGACATTTTGAGTGGAGTACAGCTATGTAAGTAGGTGCGCAACATCATTCGCGTCATTGTCATGCTGATTGCCTAGCACGAAGGTCGTGGAGTGGTGAACTCTCTGATTAATCATCTGCCATTCGAGCTTCATTTGCCTGGATACCAGTACTGTGGACCGGGTACCAAACTGCAGAAGAGATTGGCACGTGGAGACCCTGGTGTGAACCCTTTGGATTCGACTTGTAAGACCCACGATATTGCATACTCGCAAAACAAGTCTCTGAAGGGGAGACACAACGCTGACTGGGCGCTGGAAAATCAAGCTTGGGAACGTGTCATATCAAAAGATGCCAAATATAGTGGGAAAGCTGTTGCTTGGCTGGTCACCACAACCATGAAGGCGAAACGTAATTTAGGTATGGGCTTGAAGAAGACTGCTGCTGCTGCTGCAAAGCCAAGGTCCCTCCGCAGATGTGGTCAAGAAAATCGCCAAGACTCTGCAAAAAACTCTGAAACCTGATCAGCTGAAGGATTTGAGTGCGAAGGCTCTGCGAAAATCCTGCTTGGTGGCACTGCGTGCTGCCCGTGCTCAAGTTAAAAAATAATACCGTTCAAAGCGAAGAGCGGTGATGTGCTGCCTCTGATTCCAATATTCGCCGCTCTGGGGGCGCTAGGCTCATTGGCAGGCGGTGCCAGCACCATAGGCAGGACCAACATCTCCTCGGCAAATGTCAGTTGGAGGAAGACAAGCGTTATAATACCGCAATGGAGAGCATTGGCGGCGGTGGCGGCGGTGACAACAAACATGGAGGTTCCGGTTTGTTTCTGCACAAGATCGGTAAGGGGGCTACGGTTTGTTTCTCAAGAAAAAAAATTTCAAAAAACTTCTGCTGAAGCTGCCCAATAGAGCATTGTACGATGAGGATACGTATGTGAAACATCTGAAAATACCTCATTTCCTTGGTGTTTTCATGCGAGACAACTTGCCTCGATCCTCGAAACTTCCCAAGTACAGAGAGTGCGCAATCATCAATCTGGACTCGAGCATGAATTGCGGAACGCATTGGGTAGCTTACGTGAAACGCAGACATGTGGTGAAATTCTTTGACAGTTTCGGAAATTTGAAGCCGCTGGTGGAATTGGTGCGATATCTTGGTGAAAGAGTGAAATCTTCTACAACAACGATCGCTACCAGATATTCAACCAAGTTAATTGCGGTCATTTGTGTTCGAATTTTCTATACGAGAACACACTCTGAGTGTGCGCGCGCGCGAAAATAAATTAAAAAGTGGTGACCTTCAATAACGAGCGCAAAAAGGTTTATTACATGGTGGAGTGCCGTTTCGCATACAACACTTCGCGCAATTTGTATTGGATGTAAGTGGCCATGGACAGGATACGTTTCGCTAGACGAATAGCGTGAGTCTCACGCGTCTTGAATCCCATACTAGACTCTGAGCACAAAGCGTGCATATGGAATGGTTTAAATAGAAGTACATAACCTCTCCAGTGCCGGTCATGTCTTTGCTGTTGACAGTGACAGGTCAAACGTCGACGCTATCCGCAGACTTTTCTCCGCCGCTCCAATTGGACGAAGATAGCACTTACGGCTTGGCATTGATTGGTTTCCATTCATACAACAGCATACCGAACATATCGAGTGGCCGATTCTATTATTCTACCTAAGGAGCGCCATCTGTTAGCATCATTCAAATACCGACTGGGTGTTACGAAATAAGCGACATTGCCAAGTTTATACACAAACACATCGAGGGGCCGAAAGAAGCAAAGAAGAAGAAGAGAGCCGTAGTGTCTAGTGACGTTGACGACGACGACGGCACCAATAAAAGCAAGGATTTGTTCTCTCTAAAGCCCAACACCAATACGCTGCAGTGTGAGATATACAGCAAGCTCTATAACATCGATTTTTGTCCCAAAGATTCCATAGGACGATTGCTGGGTTTCTCCTCGAGACTATTGGAGGCTGGACGCGTTCACTCATCGGACCTACCTGTGAACGTTATCAAAGTTCGAACTGTTCACATCAATAGTAACATCACATTGGGTGCCTTCTTTAATAATCGCCCGGCTCACACCATATACGAGTTTGCCTTTCGAGAAGACCCCGGCTTTGCCATCGACGAAACGCCTTCCAATTTGATTTACCTGCTTGTGAACAAGACGGAAATACACAACATAATCTTGAATATTCTCGATCAGGACTTTTGCAGTGTAAATTTCCGTAGAGAGACCATCATTATACGACTTGTGCTGCGTAAGCAGTCATAAATGGGGTTGGTATTTGATCAGGATGATGATGCCTTTGAGCATAAAAGTGCAGAGGGTGCTGGCATCAATTCAGTCGCGCAGACGTCGTCGAAGAGAGCAGATGCACACACTCCGTCTCACTCCAGCAAACACTTTCTCAAATCACAAGGACATCATGTTATCAAGAAAAGTGTTCGACGTGTACAATCATCCAAAGTTCGACGAATCCATCAACAGAGTTGAGACTCGAACGCACTACCCGTACGTCATGTCGTTCCAGAATAATGACATCATCGAAATTGTCATTCAGCAGAGCGATGTGTAGATACTGATGAACGATGCCCTTGTGTGCATAGAAACACCACGAGAGCTTGCTCGAGTGGTATTTTGTACAGCAACACAGTTTGAGTGCCTGACAAGGTGAAAGTATTGTAACGATTTCGAGACCGGCCCTGATCATACAATTACTAACGCACACTCGAAATGCAAACAAGTTCTCCGCTGACAAACACATGAGTCCCGCGTAGAAGAAGCGCGAACGTTCCAAGAAACCGAACTTTCGAGAAAGAGCCATCTAGATGATTCGTTCTGTTGTACTGGTCAATCGAGAACTGTAAATGCGACTATATAGCCGCTGGATGAAAGAGGACAGATATAGTCATAGATAGACACAAAGAGTTATAAATTAAATTCGAGAGTTCGCAAATAGATAGCCACAGTAGAGATAAATTTGAAGTCAATGTTTTATTGGATAATTGTTCAAGTTGTGTTTAAATATATTAGGAAAATTAGTTTAATGCAGTTTTACTACATTTGGTGTCTGAAGTTAGATATTTAGAATAAATAAGTGTTAAAGTATTCGCCGCGTTGAAAATCTGATAGACATTTATCGCGCCTAATAGACTATAGTGACCCGTTGAACAGTTAAGTGTTTGCAGGACAGATTTGCGCGTCGCGGGAATAAACTGAAAACTTATTGTATGGTTAGTGTTAAGTTTAGTTTTAGTACTGGTTTGAGTGAAAGAACAGATTCTTTCTTCCTGGTGTAGAAAAAAAACTGAACTCTCACCCTTTATTTACCTCAAAAGTGTAATCTGAAAATTTTATTGTTTCTTTTTTTGGTGAATAATAAACGTATTATTATTATTATTGTGTGAAATAAATAATAGACTGAAATCTCGGTTAAGGACAACAAAAGACAAAATGTCTCCGAGGAGAGTTCACATAGTTGACCTTAAAGTTAGTGAATTAGAGCAAGAGTTAAAAGAGCGTGAGTAAGAAACAACTGGAAGAAGGCCGTACTCAAGAAAAGACTTTCAGATGGTCTGATTGAAGAAGGAGAAGACCCCGAAACATTTTTGTTCGAAGTTTCTGGAGTCGATTCGAGTGCTATAATGAACCAACTCGAGGAAACCACGAATAGTTTGAAGGAGGAACTTCAACAAAATTCCCTGAGTCTGAAAGAACTTCAAGAAAACTTGGTTACCTTGAAAGAAGAACTTCTCGAAAATTCAAATAGTATGAAAGAGGAACTCCAAAAGAAGTTTCTAGACAATTCGAATAGTCTAAAAGAGGAACTCCAAGATAAATTTCTAGAAAATTCGAATACTTTGAAAGAGGAACTTCTAGAAAACTCAAAGAATTTGAGAGAAGAACTTCTGGAAAATTCGAATGGCCTGAGGGAGGAGCTTCTAGAAAATTCTAAAAGTTTGTAGTGTGGCGAATCGGTTGGAAGAAAGAATGGGAATCGTCGAGACAGAGCTAGACAGAATGAACATGAGAGTAGAAAAAATCAAAGATGATTTCGAGACCAAAATAAAGGACATATCCCTGAAATTTCCAACAGAAATTCAATGCCGGATCTGAATACGAAGTTGGAGAAAGATCAGAGAGACATAAAAAATTTCAAGATAAGTGCTGAACCTGGAAAACTCGCATTGAAACCGCCTCAGTTCGACGGAAATACTCCATGGTCAAACTACCGCCGACAATTCGAAGCTGCTGCCAAAGCAAATGGATGGAATGCTGGGGAAAGAGCTTTAGCATTGACACTGGCAATGCGTGACGAAGCAACAAATATTTTACAAACGCTCACCGCCCAACAACAGGAGGACTATGAGCAGCTGGTAAAATACTTGGAACTTCGCTATGGCCAAGCCCACCTTGAACACGTATATCACTCACAGCTGAAGAACCGATGCCAGAAATCAAGCGAATCTTTGCAAGAATTTGAAGCAGATATTGCACGCTTGGTTCGTCTTGCATACCCAGCTACACCGGAAAATGTAATGGAGCGACTAGCGGTCCAGGCATTTTTAGATGAACTTCGTGACCAGGAAACCCGGCAAGCCCTAACACTAGCTCGCCCCGCATATCTAGTGGATGCATTGGCACGCGCTCTGGAATTCGAAGCAGCGAAGCAATCCTGCAAAAGCCAGAGTAGAGTCCGGATGATCAAGGAAGATCCATAGGAGCCCGCTTATATCGGGCTGTCGTAAAAAAAGTAATAAGGGAAGTCCTGCCTGAGAGAAAACAAATAAGATGCTGGAATTGTGGAAAAGTTGGGCATGCGCGTAGCAAATGACCAACATTCAAAGAATCGACGCAGGAAAACTAAAGAAGGTCGATGAGGAGGGGCAGTCGTCGGCCTGTATCCAGCATGCCCCAAATAACAACGTATATGTCGCTGTCCTTCAACGACAGAACAAAGGTGTTTTTATAGAGTCTTGCACCATGCTGCTTGATACAGGTGCGACTAGGACAATCCTTGGACTTACTTTTGCCAAAACATCGGCAAGAATTGACTCGTCGAATTGGAAGCTACGCACAGCAACAGGAGAGCCGGCAACTGTGTATGGTGAGCTTCCAGTCGAACTGACTTCACTATAGTGAAACACCGGGCTCTAGTAGCAGATATCGAGGACGAGATAATAATTGGAATGGACATAATGAATTCCAGAGGTTTGGCTTAACTTTAAAGACGGCGTCCTACGTGTGAATGGAGAAGAGCTGATACTTCATGGGAGAAGTGAAGAAATTATTCGTGTCCTTCTGGCTGAAGATATGAGCGTACCGGAGAGGGCTGAAACCATTTTGAGGACTCGCCTGGTCGGGGGTGCGAGCAGTGGAAACGTGGTGATGTTCGAGCCCAAGCTCCATGATGAGAAAATTGGACGAGGGATTGCACTAGGAAAAACCTTGTTGCATGCTGATAAATTTGTGCCAGTAAGGGTAATGAATGTCGATTATTACCCGGTGACCTTGAAGAAGGGAACAATTTTGGGGCACTGCTCTTCAATTTCCTCTGTGGTTAGGAGTGTACGCGGCACTGTTAGCCAAGCCAGTAACATGCCAGCGGAATTGGAGGAGTTGGTTGCTATCTCGTCTAAGGACATGGGACCAGGACAAAAGCCCAAACTGAGGGAACTAGTCAGGAAGTATCAGGACATCTCGAAATCGGAGTAAGCAGAGGCGGTAGAACAAAAGTGGTTCAGCATAGAATCTATACTGGGAATGGTCGGCCGATCCGACAATCAGCTAGAAGACTTCCCCTTACCAATAAAGAAGAGGCTGACAAGATAGTCTGCAATATGGAGAAAGATGGAGTCATCGAACCATCCGAGAGTCCCTGGTCGTCTCCAGTCGTGTTGGTGAAGAAGAAAGACGAACCTACACGCTTTTACGTTGACTGTCGTCAACTGAACAACGTGACGAAAAAGGACAGCTACTCTCTTCCAAGGATAGACGACCCCTTAGACACGTTAGCCGATTCAACGACTTTTTCGACCCTTGATTTGAAGAGTGTATACTGGCAGGTAGAACTGGCTCAGGAAGATCGAGAAAAGACAGCTTTCACCATCGGTGTAGGTTTGTGGCAGTTCACAGTTATGCCATTCGGCCTCTACAACGCCACATTTGAAAGATTAATGGAGACGGTTCTGAAGGGACTCTCATGGAAGACGGGTCTGGTGTGTCTTGACGACATTATTGTGGTCGGCAGATCGTTCAAGGGCCATGTAAAAATCTTGGAAGAGGTATTTCAGCGACTGAGAAGCTTCGGACTGAAACTGAGCCCCAAGAAATGTCATTTGTTTCAAAAAGTAGTACGTTAACTCGGCCACATTGTCTTGGTGAAGGAGTGGATTTGTCGATTCGGCGTTCCGTTGGAGCTGCATTTTGATCAAGGCAGGAATTTCGAGTCAAACTTGTTCCAGAAAATGTGCCAGATGCTAAATATCGGAAAGACGAGAACCACAGCTCTACATCCACAGTCGGATGGAATGGTGGAGCGGATGAATAAGACGATAAACCGCCACCTGTCCAAGGTAGTTTCTGACCACCAGAAGGACTGGGACCAGTATCTTCATTTGTTCCTGATGGCTTATCGTGCCGCAGCTCACGAGTCAACCAGCCAAACCCCTGCTAGTGTTATTATGGACCGAGAGCTGCGACTTCCATGTGACCTGAAGTTTGGGACACCACCAGGACAAGACACTGCTGGAGATGACTACGTCAGAAAACTAAGACAGAGAATGGACGAAATTCATGAACGAGTCCGTTTGAAGATCCAGAGTACCAGCGACAGAATGAAAGAAGATACCTTGTCTGGCTGAACAACCCTAAACGTCGCCGTGGACTACGACCTCGTCTACCGAATACATAAGCCACCATGAGGAAAACCTACGGTAGTCCACTTCAATAGGTTGTCCCCTTACGCAGGAAACCACGACCAAGTCCGCACCGTCAGACCACCGGAGGATGAAATGACGTTTCAGAGGTTCATGTCCCTCTACTCAGACGGACAGAAGGTTCAACACGGGGTAACCCAAAAGGAGCCACGAGATCTTTTCAAGGTGCCTGCCAATTACGCGTTAGCTCACTGTGTGGCAGAAGATCTCCAAATCTCCAGAGACATTGCCGTAGTATTCTCCACGAAGTTCGGTCAACTCCAGGAACTGCGGGAACAGAACCCGAAAGTTGGAGGGGTGCTACAGCTGAGGAAGGGCCAGAGAAACATCTACTATTTGGTTAGCAAGAAGCTTTCCCAAAATAAGCCGTCTTATGAAGATGTCTGAAAGAGCCTCACCAGATTAGGAGACACGATGCTGGACCAGAATCTTGTGGACCTGACAATCCCGAAATTGGCCTGCGGAATTGATGGGCTGGACTGGAGAGTTATAAGGAGCATGTTGGAGACAATATTCAGATCCAGCTGCGTCAAGATTCTGGTGTGCTGCAACCATCTTCCTCGACCCATCTTGAAGACTGTGGAGTGTTACTTCCATCGAACGTCCAGGTGCATATATGGAGAATCTTGCAGATATCTCCGCACTCCAAAAATGACATTTCGAGACGAAACATCTTCAAGAAGGGGGCAATGTAACGATTTCGAGACCCTACTCATCCAATTGATAACGCACACTCGAAATGTAAACAAGTTCTCCGCTGACAAACACACGAGTCCCGCGTAGAAGAAGCGCGAACGTTCCAAGAATCCGAACTTTAGAGAGAGCCATCTAGATGAATCGTTCTGTTGTCCTGATCAATCGAGAACTGTAAATTCTACTATACCAGGTGGCTACGGAAGTATTGCCTACGGAATATCTCAGTTATTGTATGAAGTAGGTTTGTGAAATTTGGAGCGTCGATATAATGACATAAGAGCTAGAATTTGAGCATACTGACATGTCGAAGTTAACTTCCGGTCTGACCGGAAGTAACATCAACTTTCTTATTTTGAATGGAAACCCTATTTTTTTTCTTTTCGCTTTATTCAGCATTCAATTCCCTTTCTAATGACATATCACAAGTTGGTATCTAACCAGAAACTAGATCAGAAAAAAATTATAATTGAAATTCACCGAGTAGGCCGTGGAAGCAAAATGAAAGCCAAAAATTGAAAAGTTGGCTATGGAAACCATACGTCACTTGATAACAATTGCTACTACTGTGATGTTTTATTTTCATTCGTCGGCGTTATAAAAAGCCGCCAAAAAAAATATTGGAAAAATTGGGAAAAAAACAATACTCTGTAGGTCCATAACTTAAATAGGAACATACAACTTTTTCTCGCCTGTACTATTCAGCATAACCATTCCTTTCTAATGATATAATGAAAGTAATTTATTGAAATGAAATACCAAAAAATCCTATTATTATTCAAATAACAAAAAAACAGATTTATCGAAAAAAAAAAATCAAATTGATAGGATTTAAAAAATAAAATAAATTCAAAACAAATGTTCGAAATGCATTCCCTCAGCGTCAATACATTTATTGACTCTGGTGATATTTTCATGTAAAACGTTTCTCAACGTTTGGGGCGTGATATCTTGGAAAGCTCTACGAATTTTTACTTCTAGCTCATGTAGAGTTGTAGGCTGTGTGGAATACACCCTATTTTTAAGGAATGCATTTCGAACATTTGTTCTGAATTTATTTTATCTTTAATCCTATCAACTTTAATTTTTTTTTTTTCGATAAATCTGTTTTTTTATTATTTGAATAATAATAATTGGATTTTTTGGTATTTCATTTCAAAAAATTACTTTCAATTATATCATTAGAAAGGAATGGTTATGCTGAATAGTACAGGCAAGAAAAAGTTGTATGTTCCTATTTTAGTTATGGACCTACAGAGTATTGTTTTTTTCCCCAATTTTTCCAATATTTTTTTTGGCGGCTTTTTATAACGCCGACGAATGAAAATAAAACATCACAGTAGTAGCAACTGTTATCAAGTGACGTATGGTTTCCATAGCCAACGTTTTAATTTTTGGCTTTCATTTTGCTTCCACGGCCTACTCGGTGAATTTCAATAATAATTTTTTTCTGATCTAGTTTCTGATTAGATACCAACTTGTGATATGTCATTAGAAAGGGAATTGAATGCTGAATAAAGCGAAAAGAAAAAAAAATAGGGTTTCCATTTAAAATAAGAAAGTTGATGTTACTTCCGGTCAGACCGGAAGTTAACTTCGACATGTCAATATGCTCAAATTCTAGCTCTTATATCATTATATCGACGCTTCAAATTTCACAAACCTACTTCATACAATAACTGAGATATTCCGTAGGCAATACTTCCGTAGCCACCCGGTATAGCCGCTGGATGACAGAGGGCAGATATAGTCATAGATATACACAGAGTGTTATAAATTCAGTTCGAGAGTTCGTTAATAGATAGCCACAGTAGAGATAAATTTTAAGTCTATGTTTTAGTGAATAATTGTTTAAGTTGTGTTTAAATAAATTAGAAAAATTAGTTTAGTGCAGTTTTACTACTGTATTTTGGAAATTCTGCATTTTGAAGGGATATTTGATCAGAAAATTTCACGAATATATTATATTATGGACTAAATGCATATCGCAAGAACGGTTCATTTTGTGTAATCAATGTCAGTTGAAGAGTTGAACCGTCAAACTGACGTTTCTATATTCACCGTGATTGTCGTAACTATGGAAATGTATACACAAGCTAGAAGCAAAACACCGTTTTGAAAATACCATGGGCTGGAGAATGTGTTTTCAAAAAGTCCTGTTATCATTTGTTCGAAACGAGAAAATTATGGAAATTGATTGGTTTATATAATATGAGGGAAATTGTCTTGGAAATTTCATTCAGCTCGAGACATAGCGTAAACAAACACCGGATGTGCCTTATCGCTTTCGACTGCGGAGACGTAATTCCATCATAATTTTCTGTTCTAAGACAGACATTTTTTATTTTTTTTTATCAATTTGGCTGCAGCTATTTTTTTCTACACAGCCAATTACGTGACGTTTTTTTCTTTTCCAGCCAATTGCTCTCAGCGAATCACGTGACGGTTGTCCCCCAGCCAATTGCTCTCAGCGAATCAAGTGAGGGGACGTTTTTTTATAATTTTCGCCATCGCTGCTATGTTTTTTGCTTCTCGCCCTTGCCGCCATGTTTTTTGCAGAAAAGACGCGCGCCACTTAGGGTGAAACGCTTTGACGACCCCCCCACTCTACCACACACCCCCAAAACTCTTCGGCGAACATGTCATCTTCTTTAGCAACCCTTCACCAACGGCGAGAACTCCATGGACGCGGCCACTTCGAGTGGCGTCGTATTTGTATTGCTCCTGACGGGGATTTATCTCTCGATGTCCGCGTTCATCGAGTTCTCGCCGTTGGTGGAGGGTTGCTAAAGGAGATGACGTGTTCGCTGAAGAATTTTGGGGGTGTGTGGTAGAGTGGGGAGGTCGTCAAGCGTTTCACCCTAAGTGGCGCGCGTCTTTTCTGTAAAAAACATGGCGGCAAGGGCGACAATCAAAAAACATAGCGGCGATGGCGGAAATTAAAAAAAAAATTCCCCTCACTTGATTCGCTGAGAGCAATTAGCTGGGGGGCAAAAAACCGTCACGTGATTCGCTGAGAGCAATTGGTTGGAAAAGAAAAAAACTTCACGTGATTCGCTGTGTAGAAAAAAATTGCCGCCTCCAAATTGACAAAAAAAAATTAAAAATGTCTGTCTTAGAACAACAGAAAAGCATGATGGAATTATTAATTAACTCTCTCGAATGAAATTCCAAGAAAAATACGTCTCCGCCGTCAATAGCAACAAGGCACATCCGGTGTTCCCTCATATTATAAAAACCAATCAAATACCATAATTTTCTCGTTTAGAACAAATGACAACAGGACTTTTTGAAATCACATTCTCCAGCCCATGGTATTTTCAAAACGGTGTTTTGCTTCTAGCTTGTGTATACATTTCCATAGTTACCACAATCACGGTAAATATAGAAACGTCAGTTTGACTGTTCAACTCTTCAACTGACATTGATTACACAAGATGAACCGTTCTTGCAATATGCATTTAGTCCATAATATGTATTCGTGAAATTTTCTGATCGAATATCCCTTCAAAATGCAGAATTTCTAAAATACTGTAGTAAAACTGCACTATACTAATTATTCTAATTTATTTAAACACAACTTAAACAATTATTAACTAAAACATTTAAATTTATCTCTACTGTGGCTATCTATTTGCGAACTCTCGAACTGAATTTATAACTCTCTGTGTCTATCTATGACTATATCTGCCCTCTGTCATCCAGCGGCTATATAGTAGCATTTACAGTTCTCGACTGATCAGGACAACAGAACGATTAATCAGTACAACAGAACGATTCATCTAGATGGCTCTCTCTCTTGAAGTTCGGTTTCTTGGAACGTTCGCGCTTCTTCTACGCGGGACTCGTGTGTTTGTCAGCGGAGAACTTGTTTACATTTCGAGTGTGCGTTATTAATTGGATGTTCAGGGTATCGAAATCGTTACATTGCCCCCTTCTTGAAGATGTTTCGTCTCGAAATGTCATTTTTGGAGTGTGGAGATATCTGCAAGATTCTCCATATATGCACCTGGACGTTCGATGGAAGTAACACTCCACAGTCTTCAAGATGGGTCGAGGAAGATGGTTGCAGCACACCAGAATCTTGACGCAGCTGGATCTGAATATTTTCTCCAACATGCTCCTTATAACTCTCCAGTCCAGCCCATCAATTCCGCAGGCCAATTTTGAGATTGCCAGGTCCACAAGATTCTGGTCCAGCATCTTGTCTCCCAATCTGGTGAGGCTCTTCCAGACATCTTCATGAGACGGCTTATCTTGGGAAAGTTTCTTGGTAACCAAATAGTAGATGTTTCTCTGGCCATTCCTCAGATGTAGCACCCCTCCAACTTCCGGGTTCTGTTCCCGCAGTTCCTGGAGTTGACCGAACTTCTTGGAGAATACTACGGCAATGCCTCTGGGCATTTGGAGATCTTCTTCCACACAGTGAGCTAACGCGTAATTGGCGGGCACCTTGAGAAGATCTCGTGTCCCCTTTCGGGTTACCCCGTGTTGAACCGTCTGTCCGTTTGAGTACAGGGACATGAACCTCTGAAACGTCATTTCATCCTCCGGTGGTCTGACGGTGCGGACTTGGTCGTGGTTTCCGGCGTAAGGGGACAACCTATTGAAGTGGACTACCCTGGGTTTTCCTCATGGTGGCTTATGTATTCGGTAGACGAGGTCGTTTATCCTTTTCATGATCTTATATGGACCTTCCCACAAGTTCCGAAGTTTCGTTGATAGTCCACGGCGACGTTTAGGGTTGTACAGCCAGACAAGGTCTCTTTCATTCTGTCGCTGGCACTCTGGATCTTCAAACGGACTCGTTCATGAATGTCGTCCATCCTCTGTCGTAGTTTGCTGACGTAGTCATCTCCAGCAGTGGTGGTGTCCCAAACTTCAGGTCACATGGAAGTTGCAGCTCTCGGCCCATAATAACACTAGCAGGGGTTTGGCTGGTACACTCGTGAGCTGCGGAACGATAAGCCATCAGGAACAAATGGAGATACTGGTCCCAATTTTTCTGGTGGTCAGAGACTACCTTGGACAGGTGGCGGTTTATCGTCTCATTCATCCGCTCCACCATTCCATCCGACTGTGGATGTAGAGCTGTGGTTCTCGTCTTTCCGATATTTAGCATCTGGCACATTTCCTGGAACAAGTTTGACTCGAAATTCCTACCTTGATCCAAATGCAGCTGCAACGGAACGCCGAATCTACAAATCCACTCCTTCACCAAGACAATGTGACCGAGATATCGTACTACTTTTTGAAACAGATGACATTTCTTGTGGCTCAGTTTCAGTCCGGAGTTGCTGAAATACCTCTTCCAAGTTTTTTACATGGCCCTCGAACGATCTGCCGACCACAATAATGTCGTCAAGATACACCAGACACTTCTTCCATGAGAGTCCCTTCAGAACCGTCTCCATTTATCTTTCAAATGTGGCTGGAGCGTTGCAGAGGCCGATTGGCATAACTGTGAACAGCCACAAACCTGAACCGACGGTGAAAGCTGTCTTTTCTCGATCTTCCTGAGCCAGTTCTACCTTCCAGTATACACTCTTCAAATCAAGGGTCGAAAAAATCGTTGATTCGGCTAACGTGTCTAAGGTGTCGTTTATCTTTGGAAGAGAGTAGCTGTCCTTTTTCGTCACGTTGTTCAGTTGACGACAGTCAACGTAAAAGCGTGTAGGTTCGTCTTTCTTCTTCACCAACACGACTGGAGAGGACCAGGGACTGTCGGATGGTTCGATGACTCCATCTTTCTCCATATTGCAGACTATCTTGTCAGCCTCTTCTTTATTGGTAAGGGAAAGTCTTCTAGCTGATTGTCGGATCGGTCGAGCATTCCCAGTGTCGATTTTATGCTGAACCACTTTTGTTCTACCGCCTCTGCCTACTCCGGTTTCGAGATGTCCTGATACTTCCTGACTAGTTCCCTCAGTTTGGGCTCTTGTCCTGGCCCCATGTCCTTGAACGAGATAGCAACCAACTCCTCCAATTCTGCTGGCATGTTACTGGCTTGGCTAACAGTGCCGCGTACAGTCCTAATCACAGAGGAAATTGAAGAACAGTGCACAAAATTGTTCCCTCCTTTAAGGTCACCGGGTAATAATCGACCTTCATTACCCTTACTGGCACAAATTGATCAGCACGCAATTCCTCGTCCAATTTTCTCATCATGGAGCTTGGGCTCGAACATTACGTTTTCACTGCTCGCACCCCCAAACAGGCGAGCCCCCATCGGCGAGAACTCGATGGACGCGGCCATCGAGAGATAAATCCCCGTCAGGAGCAATACAAATACGACGCCACTCGAAGTGGCGTCGTATTTGTATTGTCTATCTACTCCTGATAATAATGTCTTCATACCACGTTCAAAGAAATATACCCAAAAATAAAATTTGGAGCTGGCAATCCTGTTGACCAGGCTTCAACTGATCTGAGGATAATCGAACTCACTTTTGTCTTTGGAATCCATATATCTATTGACTACGAATATGGGTCACACGCCATAAGATGCCATGTAATTAAATTGAAGGCAAAAAATATCTCTGACCTTTTCTCGCATGGGCGCCGAGAAACTACTGCGCATGCCGAATTCTGAAACATGAAGAATGTCATCAATTTTTAAGGTTGTGTTTATTTTGACATTTTTATTTTGACATTTTGACAATTTCAACCGTACCATATTTGCAATGAACTATTATTTTTCTATAATTTGGATAAAATTAAGTGAGAATCATACAATTGAACTTCGTGTCATTTAAATATCGATTCATTGATCCATTTGTAACTCTATATAACATAATGTCTGTTTATTACCTGCTACCATAGTTTCATCGATCAATTTTTTGCCAGAAGCGGATTAAAACTCATTGATCATTATATTTAAGGATATGTGGATTGACTATGTGACGGACAGTTGTTTGAAAAGGTAAATCTCGTTCCATATCGGCCTCATAACCGCCGAAAAGAATAGTTTGGTGGTAGTGATTAGTGATGTATTTTTGTCTCCTGAACACATACCCGAAGTAACACGACGATCTTAAATTCTTTCGGGCATAAATCTAGAAATTTTCAAAACTGCGTAATTTTCTCAGGAATAAAACCCGTATGGTATGAAAATATAAACTTTGTAAACAGATACGGATAACGGAATACACCAGGATACGACGTTATGTTGAGATATGCTTCTCCTCATATCTTCGATAATAAAATTGTTGGTGACGAACCATGCACAATGCAAAATCGTATCTTTGAATAGGGATTTCCTGGCGCAAGCGCATTAATTCAGCAAAGTCCAATTCGAGGTCGATGCTCATTTGTTTCGGCATCACATAGGCTGTCTTTATTATCCATATTCGTAGTTAATAGATATATGGTAGTATCGTACGACATACGCATGTTCACAACTCGGTACCAGGAAAACCAAGAAAAAGATTAAAGATCAAGGAAAAATAGAAAAAAGCACTTGAAAAAAAAAATAAAAAATGGAAAAGAAGTTGAAAATGCTTTTGCTGGAACTACAATTTACTATGAGTGAGTATTTATCACCAAATTCAATTGTATTTTAGGAAAAATCTAAGAAAAATGGCGGTGATTGTCATATAATTTGACAGCAAAATGGATCAAAAGTGAACAACTAGATGATTTCGCTACAATATCATATGCAACCAAAGTAATTCATAGTACCTGTTATCAGGGCATACATATGTCCCTAGGGTTCACATAGCCCTTTTTATTGATACTGGGTTGAAAAGTGATGAATATGATCTGGAAGTGACACATGCCATCCTGTTATCAGGGCATGCATATGCTCCTGGGTTGAAGGTTTTTCTCTGCAGTATTCATTGGCATTGTAATTCATTGCTCCCCATCTTAGAAAAATTCAGCATGTTGCTCTAGAAATGAAATTTCATTTGCAGCTGTGAGAGCGAACGCGCCATAGAATTTATATGAGCCGATGAGGTGGTCGGTGGCTCGGCGATCTAATGCAGAGGCCGTTCGAATCTCCAGTATAGCGATAGTCAAGAAAATTTTTCTAAACTACTATATATCGGATCGATAGGCGACCGCATGCCTTGTTACAAAGCAAGTGTATTGTGAGTTGTCTAGATGCCAATCTCGGCTGGTGCTAGCTTGGAGTTCACACCGACCACCCGAGTTAGTGCTGTAGGTTTTCCGGGTTTGCCTACAGCTGAAAGTGAATACGCCACGGAGGGCCATGACAAATAATAATAATAGCCGTCCTCTACCCGCACAGGCTATGCCTTTGAGTACACTCAACGAGTGTTTATGAGGGAGTATTATAATTTTTTTTATTTTTTTCCCAATAGGAATGTACCAGTCAGGCCCTGTCCCCGGAACTCCGATACTACCGGAGGGCGCGCTGGTGTATCATTAACCCCAGCAAACACTCCCTACGTCTGTAAGGTGAGTGATTACTGGGTCCGAGATTCATATGCCCTGAGTAAACGGAGTGAACCCAGAATAACGGCCTTCTGCATTCTTCCGGCTAGGTTTTCTGCCGCATCACGACATGCCGGTATGATTTTTAGATTCGAGAACCACCATTTTGACAGAATGGTTTGGATAAAGCCTGCGGAGTTCAAAGAGTAGATCTCGATATTTAGTCCATTTTTCTTCTTCTTTTCGGTTGATATTGGTTTCGCCTGGAGCTGAAATCTCATTGACGACAGTCGTCCTACTTTGGTGGTCGAGAAGGACTACATCAGGCTTATTGGCTTGTATTTACCTGAGGGTGGAGAATGAGTAGTTCCAATAGATTCAGCACTTCTCATTCTCTACAACGGACTCAATATCCCCCGGAGCATAAGGCATCACCGGTGTCTCATCTACACCGTACGAATGTCGTAGATGGTAGTACAACACTCGTAGGGCCGCGTTATGCCTGTGGATATAGGCTGAGACCGCATAAGCTGGACAAGCTAACAGCAAATGCATTATGGTCTCAGCTGCCCCACGACACTACGATACTAGTTAGGGATACCCATCACGCGACTACGGTAGACGAGGGTGTTGAAGACACCATCCTGGCAGGCCATTATGAATCTCTCGGTTTCCGACTTCAGCCCACTTGACCTGAGAAAAGCGAAGGTCAGGATTCTGGATAAGCCAAGGTCTTCAATGTTCTTGAAGAAGACCCCATGCATTGGCTTATCCTTATGTAGCTGTAGGAGCCTGTCACACTCCGCAGCTCTCACGTGGGCTTTTTGCTGAACGGGTTCCAACCCGGTGAAAGAGTTTGGGTTCGTCCGTTCAGTAGAACGAGATCATCGACTGCACGGGTTGCTGCCTTGAAAAGAAATAAATTGACTTAATAATAATAATAAATCGACTTTATTCATCATTAGTAATAGTAATATGGAAGACAATACATATACATTACAGAGATGAAAAGGCGGAGTGTCAGTAAGAGCTGTGTTTCAACTTAACCATTAACTAAGACTAATTTAGTAAGAAAAGAATATAAAAAAACGTGATTCACTTATAGTAATAATAATTGGATAACTACTTTACTTCACTCTTTGAATATATCTTTGAGAAGATGAATGTATATACTACTAGAAAAATTCCTAATTACAGATCGTGGTCGACAAAATAGTGATCTAATGTCCTCTGAAATACGACTTCAATCTTTTTTTAAAATTAATTATATTGAAAGATCTGAATTCACTTGGCAAGGAATTGTACATTTTTGGCGCATTATACGAAAAGCTTCGAGTAAAAACAGCAGAACGGTGTTTGGGGATTACAAGTACTTTAGTGTTACGAGTAGCAAATCTGTTAATGTTGGAAAACGTTTTCAATCTTTTAAAAAGGTACTAGGGTTTATGAGACGTTAAAATCTCATGAGTGTAACATAACAGGTGCATGTTTCTATGAGTTTCCAACCTCACCCAACCAGAGCTGTTCATTTCGTTAGAGATGTGATCGTATTTTCGGATAACATAGCAAAAACGTAGGCATGTATTCTGAATGCGCTGCAAGCGGTGAGAGTCAGAGTGTAACAGAGCAGGACCATATATACTGTCACAGTATGAGATTTTTGAAAATATTTGAGTTTTCTTAACATAATATCTCGATTAGGATACAACTGCCTCAACGTACTGTACGAAGTCTGGCAGAGATAGCTCACATGTCTGGTGAATCGCATTTCAGAATCAAAATATAATCCAAGGTTTTTAGTTTCGTTTATTATTGGTAGTGTATCATTGCCGATTTCTAGGATTAAAGAGGACGCAGCAAGTTCACGCTTCCTTCGTGGTCCGAATAACATGACGACTGATTTCTTCTACAAACTGAAGAGTAGGGGACCCAATATGGATCCTTGTGAAACACCTCCAATCCCTGCTTTTTCGTGATCGCATATCAAGCAGAGAAGGGGATCTGAACTCCTGATGACTTTACAGGCTCCATCCAGTACCATTCTGTTATGTAGATATTCCAAACTCAAAAGTCCACGGCCTCCCCGTTGTCTGGGGAAATATAACCGCGGAACAGACGATTTAGGATGCAACTTCTATGAAGATGCATCATTTTGCGAGTTTTTACGTCGAGTTGTCGCAGCTCTTCATGAGTCCATTTCATTACTCTAAAGCAGTAAAATAGAATCGGAACGGCAAGCATATTAGTTGCAGCAACTTTGTTCTTCCCCGACAGTTGTGAAGACCAGATCTGTCGGAGTTTGTGCTGATACTTGCCGCGGAGAGAGTTTTTGACAGTAGCTACCTCTTGGGTGTGGCGTTGTTCCACCCCTAGGTAGATATACGTCTCTCCGGCATCCAGATGATGTAGGATGCTTCCGTCTACGAGCTAAACGTCCTCTCCGTATTCCTCGCATCGTCCCCTTTTGAGATGAACCGTGGCACATTTGTCGATCCCAAACTCCATTCCGATAGCATGCGTGTACTCTTACACCACCCTTAAGGACTGGTGAATGTCCTTTTCTCCGGAAGCATACAGTTTATGGTCATCCATGAGGGAGTATTATTATTATAATTTTTTATAGTATTATTGTTGTGATCGATATTTAAAAAATGAAAACTGAGTTGGTTGATTTTTCAAGTTACGAGGGCATACATATATTATGTCCCTGCAGTATTGGTTTACATGGACGTATCTAGAAACTGAGCTGTAATTTTCCAAAGGTAAGTACCTGTTATTAGGGCATGCATATGTCCCTGTGGTATGAGTTCACATGGACTCCTATTCATAAATATCTACTATATCTTTTTTATTTATTTTCTTTTTGGAAACAATGAACATGTAGAGTTCTGTTAGTGTAATACTATAGACTAGTAACACATTTTAAACAAACTCAGAAACAAGTTCAAATTCAGTCTCAGTATTATAGTAGTGATGAGTCGGAAACTAAATACACAGGAATCCACGGTGTGGATCAAAATCCTTCTGATTGGTAGGGGCGACGGAACGGCTCAAGTATTTGAGGCTTTCTCAAAGTAGAACCCAGGATTGTTAGGCACCATTTGCACCAACTTTCTGGAAGGCAATGTTATGAACTAGGAAATCAGTAGCCGATGGGTACACTATCTTCAAAAATAGTTTGAAAAAGAGTAAATGACAGAAATTATAGATCTTATCCTTTTTAACTGCGAGGGACTTGAAGCACCTTCACTGAACGTTGATATAAGGGTTATTTGGCAGACATCTATCTGATGACATTACAGCAACAGCAATGTCGGTGCCTATCAAAAAACTGTTCTGCACACCAACATCAGGTGAGACAAACTCCCTATTGATGGATTTGGAATAGATTTTGCTAGACTTATATCAGATGTGAGTGAAATTGTTTTTGAACTTCCATATCTAAGTGAAAGAGACATTGATTATCTACAATTTAATTCACGACGTTTCGATTGTTCGTATCTACAATCGTTCTCAAGTGAGAATTATATCAGATGTATCAGCGCCCCAAGGCAAAAGACAGGATGAAGAAAGAGGAAACAGAATGGAGAAACAGGAGAGGGGAGAAAAACCAACAAATGATTCAGAATGTGGGTTACAAGTAATAAGTAATAATTGAAGACAGAACCCGAAATATAATTGTAAGTTTTTTTGATCATAGTTATACAAGGGTTCCGATGAAATAAAAAAAAAATCTCATGTTGAGAAATACCATACAACATAAATATGAAGTCCCGCAGTTATTTAGTTTACCCGACCATGCATCGATATAGTTGTATTCTCCTTTAAATAAGTGAGTTTCATTATCCTCTCATCAGTTGATACGGATGCCTGCTCAACAAGGTTGTCAGGTCCAAATTTTTATTTTAGATGAATTTATTTGAACTTGAAATGAAAACGATATTATCAGGCATAACTACATGGTGTAATAATTTCAACAGAACCCTCGTATAATTATGATCAAATCTCCTTGACAGGTAGTCATTTAATCTTACCATTATTATGTAAAAGCCAAGGAGAAAAGAGAAGTAAATCTCACCAAGATAATGAGAGTTATTGCAATAACGCCTGTCAGTATTAAGGCAACTTTATTTTAATAGTGACTGGCACTATTTTGTGATTAAGAACAGAGATATTGCAGTTTTGTCTAATCGTTCCCTATTTACACATGCGTACGTTTTTCATAACCTATAAATTTTTCATTCTACAGAATTTATTTTATAGGTACTAAGATACAATTAATGTGGTGATAAAATGGCCAAAGTGGGCTTTAATATCGATTTGTGTTGAAGAGTAATATAACAGACATGAGTAATGTCGTGTCTACGATCTAACCCGAAATGAAATAATAATAATAATAATAATAATAATGATAATAATAACACCAAGCCCCTGAAGCCACAACAACTGGCTCGGGTGGATTCACGATGTCCTTTCAGAAGAGGCTGACATCTGGCAGATCAACTCTGCCGTATATGACGCCGCTCAGGCCCTGTCCCAAACGGAGAGAAGGGATACCAACCCTCTGATTGGGAGGCATGAGCGACGCATTCACAAGATGGAAGCTAAGATCAGGTCAGCGAGACAACACGCGTCTCGTATTCAGTGTGTGGCGGACTACGTGTCGGCCAATAGGCCCTTCACGCCCGCAGTGCGGCGAATTGCCGCAAGTTTAAGACGAGCTCACCACACACTAAATCAAGGCGTGCTGTTAACCATCAAACAGCACTGTCTTGATAGGATACGAATGCTGGTGGCTGCAAAAAAGTCACTAGTGAGGCGGGCGAGAAGCATCGCGGAAAACATGAAGTTCCGCAATAAACCTTCTCGCCTATTCCAAGAGCCTCCACGTGTTGTGGAAAACCCGCCGGCGGCTGATCGGGTAGAAACCTTCTGGAAGGGTATTTACGAATTTCCGCAACCACTCAACGTAGATACTCCAGCCCTAGCGCAGTTCGAAGCTTTTTGCAGGAGGCTTCGTCAGCCTGAGCTCAATGAACTGCGCAATCCGATAACCCCGGAAGAAGTTCGACGGGCCCTCAAAGGCTCGAAGAGTTTTGCTGCTCCAGGTCCTAATGGCTTGAATAACTATTGGTGGAAAAAATTACCAATTACCCACCACCATCTAGCAAGAGTTTTCAACTCGTGGCTAGATGGGGAGCAGCAGATTCCGGATTGGTTTGTCGAGGGCGAACCGTGCTAATCCCCAAAAACGGAGATTTGTCCGAAGAACTACAGACCGATAACATGCTTGAACGCATGTTATAAGATGTTTACCCGCATCTTATACATGCGAATACTCTCCGCAGTTGAGGCGGTGTATCAACGGATATATGAGCAAAGAGGGTCATAGAAGGGGGTCGCTGGCTGCAAGGAGAACCTGCTGATCGACAGATGCATCACGCAGGACTCCGTGCAGTATAAGCGTAACCTTTCAATGGCCTGGATTGATTATCGCAAGGCATTTGATACAACATCGCATGAACTCATCATGCATTTGCTCAGATGCCTTGCGGTAACCGATCAAATAGTGAGATGCATTGAACAGCTGATGTCGCTCTGGAGGACTCGATTTACCATAACATCTGGTCAAGTCAGAGTCCAAACAGAGCAGGTTATCTTCAGAAGGGGCGTGTTTCAGCCCTCTTCTCTTCTGCATCTCACTACTGCCATTGTCCGTTGCACCACGGAAAACCCGCGGATACAACTGCGGTACCCCCAGCAACCGGAGGCATAAGGTCACCCATCTGTTTTACATGGATGACCTTAAACTTTATGCCTCCGGAGAAAAGGACCTTCGTCAGCCTTTAAGGGTGGAATGGAGTTTGGGATCGACAAATGTCCCACGGTTCATCTCAAAAGAGGACAATGCGAGGAATATGGAGAGGACGTTCAGCTTTTAGACATCATCTGGATGCCGGAGAGATGTATACCTACCTAGGGGTGGAACAACGCCATACCCAAGAGGTAGCTACCGTTAAAAACTCTCTCCGCGGCAAGTATCAGCACAAACTCTGACAGATCTGGTCTTCTGAACTGTCGGGGAAGAACAAAGTTGCTGCAACTCATATGCTTGCCGTTTCGATTCTACTTTATTCCTTTGGAGTAATGAAATGGACTCAGGAAGAGCTGCGACAACTCGACGAAAAAACTCGCAAAATTATGCATCTTTATAGGAGCTTGCATCCTAAATCGTATTTTCCACGGTTATACTTCTCCAGACAACGGGGAGGCCGTGGATTTTGGAGTTTGGAGTATCTACACAACAGAATGGTAGCGGATGGAGCTTGTAAAATCATCAGGAGTTCAGATCCCCTTCTCTGCTTAATATGCGATCACGAAAAAGCAGGGATTGGAGCACTTCTTTTCAAGGCACCAACCCGTGAAGCCGATAAACTCGGTCTCCTATTCGACACTGAACGGACGAACCCAAACTCTGTCACCGAGTTGGATCCCGTTCAGCAAAAAGCCCACGTGAAAGCTGCGGAGTGTGACAGGCTCCTACAGCTACATAAGAATAAGCTGATGCATGGGGTCTTCTTCAAGAACATTGAAGACCTTATCTTATCCAAAAACCTAACCTGCTTTTCTCAGGTAAAGTGGGCTGAAGTCGGAAACCGAGGGATTCATAATGGCCTGCCTTCAACACCCTTGTCTACCGTAGTCGCGTGATGGGTATAGAGGTCCCTGACAATAGATGCAGAGCGTGTCGTGGGGCTGCTGAGACCATAATGCATTTGCTGTCAGCTTGTCCAGCTTATGCGGTCTCGGCCTATATCCACAGGCATATCGCAGCCCTACGAGTGTTGTACTACCATCTACGACACTTGTACGGTGTAGACGAGGCACCGGTGTTGTCTTATGCTCCGGTGGATATTGAGTCCATGGTGGAGAATGAGATGTGCCGAATCTATTGGATCTATTCATTCCCCACCCTCAGGCAAATACATGCAAATAAGCCTGATGTAGTCCTTCTCGACTATTTTCGTCATTGAGTTTTCAGCTCCTGGCGAAACGAACATCGTCCGAAAAGAGGAGGAAATACGGACTAAATATCGAGATCTACTCTTTGAACTCCGCAGGCTATATCCAAACCATTTTGTCAAAATGGTGGTTCTGATAATAGGGGTCCTTGGTGGAATGATGGTCACACTGCTCTCAACTTAAAAATCATACCGACTTGCCGTGATATGGCAGAAATCTTAGCCGGACGAATGCAGAAGGCCATAATTCTTGGTTCACTCCGCCTTCTCAGGGCACATGATTCTCGGACCCAATAGTCACTTACCCCACGTCGTGGGGAGTGGTTATTGGGATAGTTGTTCCAGCGCGCCTTCCGGAAGTATCGGGGCTCCGGAGACAGGGCCTGTCTGGAAAATTCCTAACGAAAAAAAGAATAATACTAATAATAATACTCCCTCATAAACACTTCTTGATTGATCCCAAAGGCATAGCCTGTGCGGGTAGAAGACGGCTATTATTATTATTTGCCGTAACGCTCCGGGGCAACTTACTGATTTTTGGTGGCGTATTTACTTTTCAGCTGTAGGAAAACCCAGAAAACCTACAGCACCACCTCGGGTGGTCGGTGTGCACTCCAAGCTAACACCAGACGAGATTGGCATCTAGACAACTCACAATACACTTGCTTTTCAACAAGGCATGCGGTCGCCTATCGATCCGATATAAAGTAGTTGAGAAAAATTCTCTTGTACCTATATCGGGCTCTAACCGACTATCGCTATGCTGGAGTTTCGAACGGCCTGTGCATTAGACCGCTGATCCACCGACCACTCCACAATGAAAATAAATGAACTTTAAATCCTGGCCTCAACCGTCCTCCAATAAAGGCAGGCAGTATTTTAGTAAAGTTGTCCTTATTCCAGATTCACATTGCGGGTGCCTATATATCAAAATAAGGATAACTTCATTACTGTCTGACGTTATTATGATGTGCAATATCTCTCTAAACCAGATTGTAGGGTACAACCAAATTAAAGAATCATCCAGGACAGTGAAAGCGATATTCAAATTAAACCTCAACCAAATGACAATCGCAACGTTCTATTTTAAATACCGAGATTAAAAACTTGACCTAGATCTGATATTTATTATCTATCCCTCGCCCTGAGTGTTGTTATGTAATCCTCGTTAGATAAATTATGTGTTTTCGGAATTATGCAATCTTATGATGCGCCAATGGCCACGTATAATTTACATCAACCACATTTTGTATAAGATGAATACGTATTCGTATAGGGAGAATTGTTTGATTTGTTCTGCACTGCTACTCTTATTATCATGTGAAGTTGATTTGAACAAGTAATTATGCGTTTTGTATATGTGTTGACGATATGTTCACCCAACTCATTGTTTTATAAAGGTATGTGTGTCAATTCATATATTATGCACCATATGAATTTTGCAATAAATGTAACAGGATATTTTGCTATACGATTTGCGCGATATACTCTGGCTCATGGTTTAGGTCACCCAACTCATTGTTTTATAAAGGTATGTGTGTCAATTCATATATTATGCCCCATATGAATTTTGCAATAAATGTAACAGGATATTTTGCTATACGATTTGCGCGATATACTCTGGCTCATGGTTTAGGTCATAGTTTTTGGTTTATTTCAATAATAAATTTGTCTATATTTTTTAGTGACGTTTATACATACCGTTTATGGGCTTGCATTAGTAAATGTAAGTAGGATACAGGGAGATTTCGCTCGCTAAATGTTGATATTGAGGGCGCACATGTATCTGATATGTTTAATAACCTCATACAATCTTATTCTTTTGATAATAAACTGTTAAAATATCCTTCAATCGTTTTTAATTTCAAAAGTTGTTATTAACATCTTGCCTAGTCAGTAAAATAGTTATATTTGTTAGGAATACAACCGCTCGTGTTTCTAACAGATTCTGTTGTGTTAGCGTTCCGACTTTGTGAGCTACTCACGTACTATCTGACATATCTCCTATGGAAGTCGGGGTTTTGGCAAGAGACGTCTAACCCGCGATATATAATACAGAGGTTGTGATAGAAAGTGTCAACATCGTGACGTAAATAAGAGTGGGTCGCAACCAGATGGTCTGATGAAGGTATTATCAACGCCCAACACTATCCGATTATTACAGATGGTGTCATATGTGAAGGGTCATCCTTACCCCTGACCAGCGCTCTAACAACTATTGAGAAATCAAGGAAAAAGTATGGCTATAGCCCATACAAATAGGAAGGAAGATTCACGGTTCAGAAATAGAGGTGCGGAAAATTAAGATTTTAAGGTATTCTGCCAAGTGTAAAATAATTGTACAGGGTCTATCCAGTACCATTCTATTGTGTAGATACTCCAAGCTCAAAAGTCCACAGCCTCCCGGTTTTCTGGGAAAGTATAACTGTGGAACAGACGATTTGAGATGCAAGCTCCTATAAAGAAGCATTGTTTTGCGAATTATTACGTCGGGCTACAAACTAGTTCTGAATTTGTTGCTCCCGATCTAGCCATGAGTTAAAAACTGTCGCTAGATGGTGGTGAGAACATGGAAATTTTTTCCACCAATAGTTATTCAGCCCATCAGGGCCTGGAGAAGAAACAGTTTTTAGAGCCTCTGAGGGACTGACAAACTTCTATCGGAGTTATTAGATTGCGCAGTTCATTGAGCTCGGGATGACGAAGCCTCCTGTAGAAAGCTTCACTGGAGTATCTAATTTAAGTGGTTGCAGAAATTCGTAAATATTCTTGCAGAACGTTACCATTTGATCAGCCGCCGGCGGGTATTCACAATACATGGAGGTTCTTGGAATAGGCGAGAAGGTTTCCACGATGTTTCTTGCCCGCCTCACTAGTGGCTTTTTTGCAGCCACCGGCAATAATATCCTATCAAGAAAGTGCTGTTTGATGGTAAACAGCATGCCTTGATTCAGTGTGTGGTGAGCTCATCTCGATTTTATGACAATTCGTCGCACTGCAGTTTTGAAGGGCCTATTGGTCCGTAACGTAGTCCGTCACATACTGGATACGAGAGGCGTGTTATTTGGCCGACTTGATATTTAAGCTTCCATATTGTGGATGCGTTGCACATGCCTTCTAATAAGAGGGGTGGTATCTCTCCTCTCTGCTTGGGACAAGTCTGAGCAGCGTCATACATGGCAGAGTTGATCTGCCAAATGTCAGCCTCTTCTGAAAGGATATCATGAACTTCTGCATCCACGCGTGCCAATTCTCGTTACTTCAGGTGCTTGGTCTAATGAAGCGCCCTGCGAGTTCTGATGCTTTCCGTTGGTGGTACGATGCGGGCCTGCTCCACAGCAAGACCCACACGTGGCATATCTGCCACTTCGTTAACCGGCTAAGAAGCTCACTGCTCACATAACAATGCAGAAGACCTTCATTCATCCATCCACTGAAAGCGTCTGTTGTCGTTGCGGTCGTCATTATGTGGCAACCGCACCACCATCATTATTATTATCAATTATTTATGAATATTCGTACTCAATTTCTGAGAATTTGTTAGGGTTAATAACCAACAATCGTACCACGACCGTCGCCTTTGCAAAAAGAGTTGCCTCTGCATAATCATGTAAGGTTCAGAAGGAAAATCTGTTGAGAAATATCGAAATATTCTAATAATCCTATATGGTAAATCAACATTCATTCATTATTTCATTAATTGATTCATTTCTCCATCCATTACTTCATACGAAACAGTACAATGGATTAAAAATGTGATAGTAGGAACTTGTTAATGGGAAGGAGTCGCTGGATACGGGCACTAGTGCCCGTCGCTAACTTCAGACAAGTTGAAACATATATTTAGGTAGTCTTCCATTTGAATCTGACACATTCCAAGTTGTTCGAAAAGAGAGCACTTGCAGAGTAGTTATGGTAAAAGTTTTGCCAAAAACCCGATGAATATAAAGTAGCGATAATAGAACACGACACAAAATGAAAACAAATTGAATCCAAATGAAACAAAATGAAAACAATCAACGTAATGCTCAGAGTTATGGAAGATGATGAAAATATGAAAATTGGAAATAAATATTCAGTAAACGAAATTATGAAAATAATAATACTGAGAATGGGAGGAAAACGGATATAATCGAAAAGTAGTAGGACGAAAACAAATTAAATAAGGAGAATAAACGGAACGGAAATGAAACGAGAATGAAACGAACAGGAGGTCAACTCTCAAGCGTTTGAAGTAACATAGAGCGATACATTCACCACTTGTTGAAGAGAGATACAACATCCAATTCGTATACGTTAAATCTCCAGTATCGACCCCCAGAAACGCATCTACCATTCACAGGTGCGTTCGGTTTATGCATATCTGATAGCTCGATTCAATCTGTTTGCTCCGTTCGCCTTTACTCGGCGTTCGGTGAATTATAGCTGAGCTAACGATCCAAATTGGTTCGCTCTGGGGCCCAATTCTCAAATGTCTACTATCCTTTGTCGCATGCGACAAAATATGTCCATCGCCTTTCTCAAATATGCATTGGAAAGAGATGGAAATATTTTGTCGCATGCGATAAAGGGTAATAGACATTTGAGAATCAGGCCCCAGAACCTAGACGTCAAGTACACAAATTTGACATATTTTATTGTGCTTCCTAGCTTACCCAAGTGACAGATAATGTATCGTGCCAGCAGGGTCCCTATGTTTGAGTTTGCTCGATAAAGGATCCCGCAAATTTCTTATGGGATATGGCTTTCCGTGAATTTGGCTGAATTTTTGGTATGTTTTAGTTCTAAATGAGCTGATCAAAAGTGTTCACAGCCACAAAGCTCAAAATTGGACAATTTTCAAGACATGGAGCTTTGAAAATGGATTTTTTACATTTTTTTGGGTATTTGCTCATCCATCGGAGAGCTCTCATTTCTTGTTGGCATGGAATTCGACTATTCGGCGCCAGAACCCTACTGAAAAATCAGGTATTTTAGGCACCGTTTTCAAATAATTTCATACACTGCTTTACACTGTCTATGGAACGGGGTACAAATTCCAAGATCTTCCCTACATCTTTCCATGCTACAAGATAACGCAAGAATAATTTATATTTTCGAAAAATTTCATATTTCGGGTATTTTTTGAAGGGAGGCCGTAATATTTGATCCCAAATATATCTGATATCCAATAATATCAAATATGTTTTCCAAAATGTTCATAACAGGCTCAGCGAGCTGTAATGGGGGAAAACAGAGAAATCTTAATCATATATCCTCAGAGATAACAATTGTGATCACTATTAATGTCATTCACATATGATATGTCATTTTATTTCTCACAAATCTCGATATTCTGACAATGAGGTGCAGACATTGTCTTCAGAATGGGTCGAAATGGATGATAGCATCTCACAGCCAAACAAATCCGTGATAATGTCTGCATCTTTTACACCTGATAGTATTTTCCAGATAGAATGGAAAGTTCAGGTGTTGGAAGCAAATTATAGATAGATGGATAGAACTTTTGATATGCACACCTGAATTTTTGAAAACACTAACTCCTTTGATAAATGTTGCGTTGAAGTTTCCACATATATAAACGACTATCTATTCATATGATTTTTTGCGAAATGAATAAGTGGATCAATCAAAAACCATAAAAGGATTAACACTGAAAATGATAACAATAATGATAATGAAAACGGATGTTTTACATGGATGACCTTAAACTCTATGCCTCCGGAGACGAACATCTTCATCAGTCCTTAAGGGTGGTGCAAGAGTACACGCATGCCATCGGAATGGAGTTTGGGATGGACAAATGTGCCACGGTTCATCTCAAAAGAGGACGATGCAAGGAACACGGAGAGGTCGTTCAGCTCGTAGACGGAAGCATCCTACATCATCTGGATGCCGGAGAGACGTATACCTAGGGGTGGAACAATGCCACACCCAAGAGGTAGCTACTGTCAAAAACTCTCCGCGGCAAGTATCAGCTCAAACTCCGACAGATCTTGTCATCAGAACTGTCGGGGAAGAACAAAGTTGCTGCAACTAATATGCTTGCCGTTCCGATTCTACTTTACTCCTTTGGAGTAATGAAATGGACACAAGAAGAGCTGCGACAACTCGACGTAAAAACTCACAAAATGATGCATCTTCATAGGAGCTTGCATCCTAAATCGTCTGTTCCACGGTTATACTTCCCCAGACAAGGGGAAGGCCGTGGAATTTTGAGTTTTGGAGTGTCTACATAACAGAATGGTACTGGATGGAGCCTGTAAAGCCATCAGGAGTTCACATCTCCTTTTCTGCTTGGTATGCGATCATGAAAAAGCAGTGATTGGAGCATTTCTTTTCAAGGCTGCAACCCGTGCAGCTGATGAACTCGGTCTCGTATTCGTCACTGATCGGACGAACCCAAACTCTGTCACCGAGTTGAAACCCATTCAGCAAAAACCCCACGTGAAAGCTGCGGAGTGTCTTCTTCAAAAATATTGAAGTCCTTGGGTTATCCAGAAACCTGACCTTCGCTTTTCTCAGGTCAAATGGGCTGAAGTCGGAAACCGAGGTATTCATAATGGCCTGCCAAGATGGCGTCTTCAACACCCTTGTCTACCGTAGTCGCATGATGGGTATAGAAGTCCCTGACACTAGATGAAGAGCGTGTCGTGGGGCAGCTGAGATCATAATGCATTTGCTATTAGCTTGTTCAGCTCATGCGGTCTCAGCCTATATCCACAGGCATAACGCGGCCCTACGAGTGTTGGACATTGAGTTTGTTGTGGAGAATGAGAAGTGCAACTACCCATTCCCCACCCTCAGGCAAATACAAACCAATAAGCCTGATGTAGTCCTCCTCGACCATCAAAGCAGGACGATTTTCGTTATAGAGTTCTCGGCTCCTGGCGAAACGAACATCGTCCGGAAGGAGGAGGAAAAACTGACAAAATATCGAGATCTACTCTTTGAACTCCGCAGGCTTTATCCAAACCATTCTGTCAAGATGGTGGTTCTGATAATAAGGGTCCTTGGTGGAATGATGGACACACTGCTCTCGAACTTGAAAAAGCTGGAAGAATGCAGAAGGCCGTAATTCTTGGTTCACTCCGCCTTCTCAGGGCACATAACTTTTGGACCCCATAATCACTCACCCGACGGACGTGAGGGGTGTTTACTGGGGTTAATAACACACCAGCGCGTTCTCCAGATGTGTCGGGGCTCCGTAGACAAGGCCTGTCTGGGTTTTTCCTAACGGGAAAAAAAGGGACGATTCTGTATTGCTATGAGAGCAGTGGCCCGCCCGAAGAGGACACCTGGCGAGAATGCATGCTATGTGGTGTGAAACACACTCAGAGCATGCTGCCTTTTCCGCACAAAATCTAAGGGATTATGTATCCGACCTTCGGGTTCGAGGCTATGTTAGAGCCTCTCCTCAGCCGGTTCACACAGTTTCAGAAGTGACAGGTATGCCACGTGTCGACCTGGCTGCCGCATAATATCACCAACGGAAGGTATCAGAACCCGCTGGGCGCTTCATAACACCAAGCCCCTGAAGCCACAACAACTGGCACGGGCGGATGCGGAGATTCACGATATCCTTTCAGAAGAGGCTGACATGTGGCAGATCAACTCTGCCATGTGAGTCACTCTTTGAACTCCACAGGCTTTACCCAAATAATTCTGTGAAAATGGTGGTTCTGAGCATAGGAGTACTTGGTGGAAAGATAAACACGCTGCTCTCGAATCTGATAATCATACCGGCTTGCCCTGATGCAGCAGAAAATCTAGCTGAAAGAATGCAGAATGCCGTAATCTTGGTTGACTTCGTTTACTCAGGGCACATGATCCTCAGACCCAGTAACTACTCACCCCACGGACGTGGGGAGTGTTTGCTGGGGTTAATGACACACCAGCGTGCCCTCCGGTGGTATCGGAGCTATGGAGACAGGGCCCGACTGGAATATTCCTTGTGGAAGAAAAAAACGGACGATTTGTGTGGACGGATGAACTAAGGGACGGTCTTCACGGGCTTCTGCATTGCTATGAGAGCAATAAGCCCGCCCGAAGAGGATACATTGCGAGAATGCATGCTCTATGGTGTGAAATACACCCAGAGCAAGCTGCCTTTTCCGGGAATATGTATCTCATCTTTGGGCTCGAGGCTATGTCAGAGCCCCTTCTCAGCCGGTTAACGAAGTGGCAGATATGCCACGTGTCCTTCTGGCTGTAGAAGAGGCCCGCATCATACGGAAGCCATCAGAACCCGCAGGGCGCTTCATAAAACCAAGTCCCTGAAGCCACAATAACAGACTATAGGTGATAAGTTTTACCTGGACTACTATGTTTATGAGTAAAAAGTGCTGTTATTGCATTTATTTCGAACGTTATCTACCTATTAAAGACCTTATTCATATTATTCATAGTAAGAAATAATTTCGTTTCTTATCTGTTTATATTATTACATTTTCATTGTTAAGCATTTGTTCCGAGAATAATCTTAAAATTGCATTATATACACTTTTCCCAAACTTTATCTTGTTTACCTATTTAATTAAGGTACCATTATAGTTAGAAACTATATAATGAAGTAGAATGCTTTAATGTCAGTTCAATTAATGCTGTTGATTTGAAATAAAGCACATAGTGAGTTCTGAATAATCTTCATTTGTGGTAGAAGTCAAGTCAATAAAGAAAAAAAGTTGTTCTCAACCACGGTGGGGCTCCTACAAACCTCACACTGCTAGAAGTTCAACGTAACTGGCGCAGTCGGTAGAATAGCTACTGTAAAACCAAAGCAGGGCTATCAAATACACAAGAAGAGTGTTTCAAGAAGAGAACTGTATATTCCTTATCGATTCACTGTATATTCAAGAAACGGCTGACAACCTACTGGAGGACTGTATATTCTCTGGACAGGTTCACAAGAAAAAGAAGAAGAGAGGAGAAAAAACAAAAAAAATCCAACAAGCGAGCTAGAGAAGACAACGTATTTCATCCTTCTTTCCTATTTCCCAAACTTTATTTAGTATTGGATGGTGGTGAAATTATTCTCTCATATAATTTCAATATTACATATAAAACATTTTATGTTTCGTAAGTTAGTAGATTTAGCTAGAGTGAATAGTGAAGTTAGGCAGCAAATACTTAATAATACTACTGAAATAACTGATTTAGACAGTCTAACCCAAAATTTGTCAACTCTTAACCTAAATTCTGATAATAATTCAAATACAGACATAATGCCTGAAACAAATTATCAACAACTGCGACTTTTTTTGGACATCATTCCAAATTTTAGTGGAGATCCATGTGAACTCAACAATTTCATTCCTGTTCGTGATGAAACTTTCTAATGATATTCTAATGAACCTGAGTTCATTAAAAAGTTAATTATTCGTGCAATCTTGATTAAATTACAGGGTAAAGCGCTCACATTAATATCTAGCTGTGCTGAGTTTGATACCTGGGATCATATTGAATTTCTTTTTCTGACCAAAGATCATTTACGTGTCTACTTCAGGAATTACATAGTCTAAGACCTCAACAAAAAGAAAATTCTTACAATTTCGGAGTACGCTGTCAATACACTAGAAGTTTGATTTTTTCATCAATAAATAATGACATAACCATGACCAATGAAGCAAAAATTGCACAAATTGGTAACATTGAAAACGTATTTTTAACATTTTTGAAATATCTCCCTCCACTCATACAAACGGGCGTTCGTCTCAAAAATCCAATATGTTTGGCGGAGGCAATGAAATATGTCATAGAAGAAGAAAATTTTATGTCTCTCATCAATGAAGGAAAGAGAAATTTCCCTCAAAAATTACTAACCCCTACTATTAAAGCAACAATGAAATTTAAACAACAGCAATTTTATAATACCCCAAAATTGAACATGCAATCCCCGCGATATTTTCAAAATCAAACTACCCCACAATTTCCTAATGCACAAATGAAAAATTTCCCTAGACAACCAATTCAAATAACAAATAACAGACAAGTTCCACAACAATTTTTCCACTACAAACAAGTGTTTGGAACTCACCCATCCAACGTGAATGTTTGAAAACCAAGAAATCCTTTAGACCTACCCTTATGTCAACAACTACAAGACAAGGGCCTATTCAAAGGAGTCACCTTCAACAACAATCGAAGCCTACATTTCGATTCGAAGAACTTCACTTGATGGAACCCAATTCTTCTACTACCAATCAAGACGAGTCGACCGTACCTACACAAGAACTTGAACAGCAGGGAAATTGGAATTTTCTATACAGTAACGAAGAAGAATATTTAGAAGCTGAACCAGGTGATGAACAAATTCAAGAAGTAATTTTGGAACCGCAACCTGAACACCAAGAAGAAAATGTTTACATAAAAGCCTCTGGAACGGAAAATACTGTAACGATTTCGAGACCGGCCTCGAGACCGGCCCTGATCATCCAATTACACTCCACACTCGAAATGTAAACAAGTTCTCTTCTGACAAACACATGACTCATCCGTGGAAGAGACGCGAACGTCTAACCGAATATTCTAGGAACCTCTCAGAAGTCGCCGAACAGACTGGAAAGATCGAAAACTGTAAATGCTTCTATATATAGCCGCTGTATAGCAGATGGCGGAACAGTCAGAGTTCAGAGTTAGTTACAGTTCCAGAGTTCGCAGATAGAGACTGACACCGTAGAAATAAAATAGTGAAGTAAATGTTTTAGTGAATAATTGTTTTAAATAGTGTTTTAAATAAATTAGGAAAATTAGTTAGTGCAGTTTTACTACATTTGGCGTCAGAAGTGTGGATGTTTAAAATAAATAAGTGTTCGTCGCGTTGAAAAACTGATAGACATTTATCGCGCCTAATAGACAGTTAGTGACCCGTTGAGTGTTTGCAAAGTGGTCAGTTTTGCGCGTCACGGGACAATAAACTGAAATCTTTTCATGTGAAATAAATAATAGACTGATATCTTGGTGAAAAAGGCACTGAACAACAAAATGGAAGAAACGAGGGTGCCGAGTTCTGAAATAGAAGTTTTACGTGAAGCCGCCCCAGTTCGACAGAGAAATTCCTTGGGAAAATTTCCACCGACAGTTTGAAGCAGCGGCCAAAGCAAATGGTTGGAATGCAGGGGAAAAAGCCGTTGCACTAATACTGGCATTACGTGGTGAAGCAGCGAATATCTTACAAACCCTCACCGAGCGAGAACTAGAGGACTATAATAAGCTGGTGAAACATCTGGAATTACGGTATGGCCAGATTCGCCTGGAATACGTGTACCATCTACAGTTGAAAAATCGAAACCAGAAAGAGGGCGAATCCTTACAGGAATTCGAAGCTGATATTGCACGCTTAGTTCGCCTGGCATACCCAGCCATATCGAATAACGTAATGGAGCGATTAGCGGTTTATGCATTCTTGGATGGACTTCGCGATCAAGAAATCAGGCAAGCATTGATATTAGCACGTCCAATTGATCTCGTAGACGCACTGACACGCGCCTTGGAATTTGAGGGTGCGAAACAATACTGCAAAAGCCAGAACAACATCCGAATGGCTGAGGAAGACCCACAGGAGCCCGCTAATATCGAGGCTGTCATGAGAAAAGTGCTGAAGGAAGTTTTGCCTGAGAGAAGACTGATACGATGCCGAAATTGTAGAGAACTTGGGCACGTGCGTAGCAAATGTCCAACATTGAAAAAATCGACATCAACGATGAAGGTCAAGAAGGAGCAATCGTCAGCCCGTATCCAACAAGCCCCAGTTAACAATGCATATGTCGCTGTACTTCAAAGACAAGACAAAGGGGTCTTCGTAGACGGTCTCATTAACAACGAGCCTCGCTCCTTGATACGGGTGCGTCTAGGACAATTCTTGGGCCTACTTTTGCCAAAACACCGGCAAGAATTGAATCGTCAAACTGGAAATTACGCACGGCAACAGGGGATCCAGCCACTGTATATGGCGAGTTAACGATCGACTTGGTTTTAGGCAGCACGAAACTAAGACACCAATCACTGGTCGCGGAATCGAGGACGATGCAATCATTGGAATGGACATAGTGAATTCCAGAGGGTTCGAGCTGAACTTCAAAGACGGCGTCCTACGTGTCAACGGAGAAGAGCTGGTACTTCACGGGAGAAACGAAGAAATGATCCGGGTCGTGTGGGCTGAAGACATGAGCATTCCCGAGAGAGCTGAAACCATTCTGGAGGCTCGTGTGGTTGGCGTAGTGAGCAACAGGAGCGTGGTGATGTTCGAGCCCGAGCTCCATGATTTAAAAAATCGGACGAGGAATTGCCCTTTGGAAGACCTTACTGCGCGCCGATAAACTTATACCAGTAAGGGTCATGAACGTCAATTACCATTCAGTGACGTTGAAGAAAGGAACAACTTTGGGCCACTGCTCGCAAATTTCATCTGTGGTCAGGAATGTACGCGGTACCCTTAACCAAGCCAACAATCTACCCGCAGAATTAGAAAAGCTAGTTGCCATATCATCGAGAGGCATAAAACCGGCACAGCAGCCCAGATTAAAAGATTTAGTGAGGAGATACCAAGACGTCTTTGACACCGGACAGGGAAAAGGGGGTAGAACGAAGGTAGTCCAGCACAGAATTGATACTGGAGATGCCCGACCAATCCGTCAATCAGCGAGGAGACTCCCTCTTGCCAAGAAGGAAGAGGCAGATAAAATAGTCAGCGATATGGGGAAAGAAGGAGTAATTGAACCATCTGACAGCCCCTGGTCATCTCCAGTTGTAATAGTTAAGAAGAAAGACGGATCGACAAGATTCTGCGTAGATTACCGACAACTGAATAACGTGACAAAGAAAGACAGCTACCCACTACCTAGAATAGATGAGACCTTGGACACGCTCGCCAGCTCTACAATCTTCTCCACCTTAGACCTGAAGAGCGGATATTGGCAGGTAGAACTGGCTCCAGAAGATCGGCCCAGGGCTGTGGCAATTTACCATTATGCCATTCGGACTTTGTAACGCTCCAGCCACTTTTGAGAGATTAATGGAGACTGTGTTGAAGGGACTCTCCTGGAAGACTTGCTTGGTATACCTTGATGACATAATCGTAGTTGGCAGAACATTCGCAGACCACGTGAAAAATATAGAGGAGGTATTTCTGCGTCTGAGGAACTCTGGATTGAAATTGAGCCCTAAAAAATGTCACCTATTTCAGAAAGAAGTCCACTATCTTGGCCACATTGTCTCTGGGGAAGGAGTAGCAGTAGATGACCAGAAGATTAAAGCTGTTAGAGACTGGCCCATCCCCAAATATATCCATCAGCTTCGGAGTTTTCTTGGCCTATGTACCTACTACCGTCGGTACGTGCTTGGGTTTGCTAACATCGCCAAACCATTGACCAAGCTCACGGAAGGACAGACAAAGTTCCAGTGGTCCGAGGAATGCCAAGATTCGTTCAGGAAGCTGAAGGGGACATTAATCAACGCTCTAATTCTAAGTTATCCTCTTCCGAACGGAAAATTCATTCTGGATACGGACGCCAGCAACGTGGGATTTGGAGCTGTCCTGTCTCAGATCCAGGATGGACAGGAAAAAGTCATCGGGTACTTCAGCAAGACCCTCAGTAAACCGGAGCGAAATTACTGTGTCACCCGACGGGAGCTGCTGGCTGTGGTCAAAGGAGTAGAGCACTTTTACAAGTATGTGTATGGCAGGAGATTCCTGCTGAGAACTGACCATGCTGCCCTCAAATGGCTCCTACAGTTCAAGAATCCCGACGGTCAAGTGGCACGCTAGATTGAGAGGCTCCAGGAATTCGACTTTGAGATCGAACATAGGGCGGGGACCAGCCATAAGAATGCGGATGCCCTATCGCGAAGACCATGTCGAGACAACTGTTCGCACTGCCGACGAGTAGAGGAGAAAGAGGTGACAGTTTATAGAACAACGGCGGTAGATGATAACTGGAATGACAGCAAGCTCCAGAAAGACCAAGAGAAAGATCCAGATCTTGGCTTAATTATCGGAGGGCAGAGGAGTATTTGAAGACCGACATGGCAGGAAGTAGCAGGATATTCGCCAGCCATCAAGTCCTACTGGGCTCAATGGAACTCCCTTACTCTGGACAACGGAGTTCTGAAGCGAGTGTTGGAGTACGAGGATGGTGGAGAAGAAAGACATCACAGTTGTACCCAGAAGCACAAGACCGGAAGTGCTTCGAGAAATTCATGATGGGGTCGCCGGAGGACATCTGGGAGTGACGAAGACTCTCCAGAAAGTGAGGCAACGGTTTTACTGGGCCAATTGTCAGGCAGACGTTCAAGATTGGTGCAGAAAGTACGCTGTATGCGCCGCAAGTAATGGATCTCGAACGCAACCTAAGGCACCAATGCGTCAGTACAACGTTGGCAGCCCATTTGAAAGAATCGCCATCGATATTGTTGGACCGTTTCCACAATCTGACCACGGGAACAAATACATCCTCGTGGCAATGGACTACTGCAGCAAGTGGGCTAAAGCCTATACCCTGCCCAACCAGGAAGCTATAACCGTCGCCGACGTCCTGCTAAAGGAGTGGATTTGTCGATTTGGTGTCCCACTTGAACTGCATTCAGACCAAGGCAGAAATTTCGAGTCCAACTTGTTCCAGGAATTGTGTCGAATGCTGAACATCCGGAAGACGCGAACTACGGCTTAACATCCGCAGTCTGATGGAATGGTGGAGCGGATGAACAGGACAATTAACCGCCACTTATCCAAGGTAGTATCTGACCACCAAAGAGACTGGTACCAGTATCTCCATTTGTTCCTGATGGCCTATCGTTCTGCAGTACACGAGTCCACCGGCCAAACCCCTGCCAGTATCATTATGGGCCGAGAGAGCTGCGACTACCATGTGACCTGAAATTTGGGACGCCACCAGGACAAGACACTGCGGGAGAGGACTATGTCAGCAAACTTCGGCAGAGAATGGAAGACATCCACGAAAGAGTCCGTTTGAACATCCAGAGTGCCAGCGACCGAATGAAGGAGACCTATGACATCAAGGCCGATGCCGGAGGATTTAAGGTTGGTGACCTGGTTTGGCTGTACAACCTCAAACGTCGTCGTGACCTATCACCAAATTGCGGAACTCATGGGAAGGCCCTTATAAGATCTTGAAGAGGATAGATGACGTGCTCTACCGAATTAAAAAAACCACCTAGAGTAATACCCAGAGTCGTCCATTTCAATAGGTTGGCCCCTTGCGCTGGAAACCACGACCAAGTCCGCACCCTCAGACCACCAGAGGATGCGATGACATTCCAGAAATTCATGTTCTTGTACTCAAACGGACAGAAAGTTCGACATGGGGTGACTCGAGAAGAACCACGAGACCTTTTTAAGGTGCCTGCGGATTACGCGCTAGCCCACTGTGTAGCAGAAGACCTTCAAATGTCCAGAGGCATCGCTGTGGTGTTCTCCAAGAAGTACGGTCGTCTCCATGAACTACGGCAATAAAACCCGGAAGTTGAAGGGGTGCTACAGTTGCGGAAAGGCCAGAGAAGCATCTTCTATCTAGTCACCAAGAAGCAGTCTCGAGACAAACCGTCCTATGAAGACGTATGGAACAACCTTGAGAAATTAAAGGACATGATGGTGGAGCAGAATCTCGTGGACCTGGCAATCCCAAAATTGTCCTGCGGGCTCGACGGACTGGAGAGCCATAAGGAGCATGTTGGAGACGATATTCCAATCAACCGGCGTCAAGATCTTGGTATGCTGTAATCATCGTCCACAACCAAACCTGAAGACCGTAGAGTGCTACTTCCATCAAACAGGAAGGTGCAGATATGGAGAATCATGCAAATATCTCCATACTCCATAAATGACATTTCGGGACGAAAAGTCTTTAAGAAGGGGGCAATGTAACGATTTCGAGACCGGCCTCGAGACCGGCCCTGATCATCCAATTACACTCCACACTCGAAATGTAAACAAGTTCTCTTCTGACAAACACATGACTCATCCGTGGAAGAGACGCAAACGTCTAACCGAATATTCCAGGGACCTCTCAGAAGTCGCCGAACAGACTGGAAAGACCGAAAACTGTAAATGCTTCTATATATAGCCGCTGTATAGCAGATGGCGGAACAGTCAGAATTCAGAGTTAGTTACAGTTCCAGAGTTCGCAGATAGAGACTGACACCGTAGAAATAAAATAGTTCTGTTCGAACACCTGTGGCGATCGGTAGTCTCAGCGAGCGCGACAGTAAAAGTAATCAGATTTCAATAAGATAAGTACTATTTCATTTTCTATTTTATCCTTGCTTGCTTCAATCATTTCATAGGCGGCAAGATTATTTTTCATCAATGGAAATTGTGAATGAATCAGGCGGGGCAGATCCGCCCAATATAAATACTGACTTGAATGAAATTAATTCATCCACAATTACAACTCCTACATACGATCTCATTAACAGGTATTAGTCTACTGATAATGGTCCTTTTTTGTTTCATGGCAGATACACTAAAAAAATGGTTGCTGGAGATGGGATTCACAATGTCACCGGAAAAATCTGCGTTCATGTGTTTCACTAGACATCGACTGTCGCTAAACACACATGTCAATTTAGCAGATATGTCGATTCCTGTAGTGGCACATTATAAGTATTTGGGAGTAGTACTAGACCCAAAATTACTTTGGACACAGCACAGAATTTAAAAAAAATAAATGTGAGAAAGGTCTCAATATATTGCGTTGCGTCACGAAGAAGTCATGGGGTGCTACACCTTCAATTGCACTTTTATTCTACCGATCCTTCATCAGGTCTATTATTGACTATGGCAGCATTTTCTACGGTTCATCGTCAGACACAAATCTTAAAAAGGTTGATAGAATTCAATATAAAGCTATACGACTTTGTATAGGAGCTATGAAATCCTCTCCTTGCAATGTAATTCTGGCGGAAGCAAATGAACCCCCATTATATCTCAGACGTCAATATCTTGCCAACAAATATATCACTAAACTGAGAACATATAACTCGTCCTTAGTTAATCGTTTAAATTCTCTAAATACAGAGGATTTAACCAATCCGTATTGGAGAAAGAAAAAATCACCATTATTGTCAGCTTCCTTTCTTTACACATACGAGTTTACGAACTACATAACACCCTTAGAAACTTTACCAGTATTTTTAATGGATTACAATACAATTTTATATAAATCTACAGTAATACTCCCTCATTACAATGATATACCCTCCTATAATCAAAAATTGTTGTATTCATTGATAGACAACTTGAATAATAATTTAGTCATATATACCGATGGTAGTAAGGATGCACAGGGAGTGGGTGCTGCTTTTTTTATTCCAGACAGACAGATCATCTCAAAAAGTCGAATTCCGGTTGTATGTAATATCTTTAGTGCCGAAGCGTATGCCATTGAAAAAGCACTTACTTGGTGCTTGGACAATGATATTCGTGAATCTGTGATTATAACTGACTCAAAATCAGTATTGGAAAGCATTGAAAATCTCTCGCAGAATATTTACAATAACATTAACATTTGTAGGATAGGAAATGTACTTTATTAACTGTCTCTCATGAACAGCAAAGTTTTATTTATCTGAGCCAAGGGCCATAGTGGTATTTTGGGAAATGAAGTAGTAGATCAGGCAGCTAAAGAAGCACGAACTTGTATCAATATTGATGAAATTCCTTGTAACAATGATCTACCGAGTATCTATAGGCAAAATGTAGACAGAGAATGGTTAAAAAAGTGGTCAGAAATAGCTGGAAAGTCCACTAATCCTTATTTCCTCATACACAAGTATCCACCTAAAAAAGTTCCCCACATTTTTCTATTTGATGTTCCAAAAAAATATTCCACCATTATAACATGGCTCAAAATCAATCATGGATGCTTTCCTGCCCATTTACATAAGATTGGAATTCTTGAATCACCTCTGTGCCAACATGATAATGAAACTGCTGATCTGAACCATCTATTTTTCGGCTGCAGGAACAGTCCTGGTATTGAAATTTTCTTCACCAAACTACAAAGATTGTATTTGCAATTTCCTATCAATATTCAAAATTTATTAGCAACGGAGGATAAAAGTATATTTGACCTTATGGTAGAGTTTGTTATAGCGAACAAAATTTGCATCTAGTTTAATCGTTATAAATAGAATTGACGAAATGTGTGTGGCTAAAGGATCGAATCCAAAGCCAATTACAAAAAAAAAAATATAATAGAATTCAAAGACATAGTACAAACCCTTGGTTGAGTCCAATATGGATAGTTTCAAAGAAACCTGATGCTAGCGGTATTCAAAAACGGCGTATTGTCATAGATTATCGTAAACTTAATAACGAAACCATTCAAGATAAATTTCCAATACCCAATATTGATGACTTGTTAGAGAAATTAGGCCGAGCCCAATATTTTACAACCCTTGATCTTGCTAGCGGATTTCACCAAATTAGAATGCATAAAGAGAGTGTTGAGAAAACTGCTTTTTCGACAGATGCGGGTCATTTCGAGTTTTTAAGAATGCCCTTCGGGTTAAAAAACGCTCCATCAACGTTTTAACGCATAATTAATCAAATATTAAAAAACAAATAAATGAAACCTGTTTGGTATAAATGGATGATGTAATAAATTTTTTTCCTACTTTAGACGCACATATAATTGTCAGAGAAGTCTTCAAACTGTTTGAGAAACATAACTTGAAAGTACAATTAGATAAAAGCGAATTCATGAGAAAAGGAGCAGAATTTCTGGAACATGTTATTACAACGACCGGAATTAAATCTAATCCGAGAAAAATAGAAGTAATCGTAAATTTTCTTATACCTAAAACACACAAAGAAATCAAGAATTTCTCAGGAATGATTGGTTTTTACAGGAAATTTGTTAATAATTTACCCAAAATTACAAACCCACTTACAATTTGTTTGAAGAAAGGTTAAAAAGTTGAACATACGAAAGAATTTATGGAAGCTTTTGAAATGTGTAAGAAAATATTATGTAATGAACCGATATTAGCTCATCCAGATTTTTCGAAAACATTTACATTGACCACAAATGCAAGTAAATATGCCATTGAAGCAGTACTCTGCCAAGATGGAAAACCTATATGTTATGCAAGTCGTACTCTCAATCCCAATGAAATAGATTATTCAGTAATAGAAAAAGAATTATATAGAAAAAATATTTGATAATGATCGGTATTATATAAATATCAGAAAGCGACATTTAGAGGAAGATCTGGAAACTTTTATAGCAAACCTAATTAATAATACTACGTATCACATTTATTTTCTGGACAAGCTACATGAAACATATTTTTTGAAACCAATGCGAGATAAATTAATTAGAATTGATTCAAAAATAATTCTTTGCTCTACAAAAGTTGTTGAATAAATGAAGCAACGTTGTATTCATATCCTATTCATTTAAGTTTTTTGTTATCATCATGCTGTATATGTCTGTCAAGTTGATTTTGATATTGTGTCAAATAAAAATATTCTAAAGTTTAGTTCAGAAAATTATTCCTTCTGCTGAATAACCAACCAAAGTTACCGATGTAGTACAAGAAAATGATAGACAAGACAAAATTAATTACCACCATGTTTATAAAACTGGACATCGAGGAATTCAAACAACTATTGACTCCATAAAGAAAAATTATTATTGGCAAAATATGGACAAAGATATTACTGATTATATTAATAATTGTAATATTTGTCAGAAATCTAAATATGAAAGACAACCCAATGAATTTAAATTTCAACCAATTCCAATAGGTACCAGACCCTTTGAAAGAATTCATATTGATACATTGTCAATTTCTAAAGAAAAATTCCTTACCATCATAGACACTTTTCCGAAGTTTGCACAAGCTTATTCAATGCTGGGTGCTAATACCATTAATGTCCTTGACGCTATTTTGATTTTTATTTCACATTATGGTATACCACACACTATTGTTTGTGACGGTGGTTCAGAATTCAATAAACGAAATTTTCTAGATTTTTGCTTAATTCATAAAATACACATTCATTTCACTACACCAAATTCTCCAAATTCTAACAGTTATATAGAGAGATTTCATTCTACACTATTGGAACAAGTGATAATACAAACCGAAAGAAATCCTGAATAATTCAGTCAGATATTCCTTATTACATTATAACGATTCGATACATTCAGCAACTGAACATACCCCTTTTGAGATTGTCACAGGGCATTTCAATTTTAAACATCTCTTCGACATAGAAGAGATAGACATAGTATCTAAATATGTGCAAGATCATAAAGAGAAGTTACAAAAACATATGAAAGAATTAATGAAAATCTAAACAAGCAAAAAAATTAACAACTGTTAAAAATTAATCAACCAGACCATATCTAGCTGAAAAGTATTGATATAAGCGATCGAGTAAAATGACATCATCATTTTTGCACATCGAGAAGTTAAATACGGAAAATTTCGATACTTGGCGTATGCAGATGGAAGCAATCCTCATTAAAAATGATCATTGGTTGTACGTAAATGGGGAGAAGAAAGAACCAGATGACCAGGAGGCAAAAATGACTTGGAAAAATATTGATCAAAAGGCGAAAGCTGACATAATTTTGGCAATACAACCATCAGAACTTTGTATTATCAAAAATTGCAACACATCTTATGAAGTTTGGGAAAAATTGAAACAAACCGGCAAGAAAGGCAACATTATTGAAGAAATTACTTTTCATAAAAATAAAAGAAGGTGACACAATGACGGATCATCTGAATATATTCTTTAATATAGTCGATCAACTGAGAGAAATAGAAATCAATGTTGGAGATGACCTTTTATCCTTACTTATGCTATATTCTATTCCCAATTCGTAAGAAAATTTCAGATGTGCAATTGGAGCATGAGATGAACTACCCAGTCCCGAAATATTGAAGAGTAAACTCTCAGGCAGCACAAAGTTCTATTCACAAGGTCAAGTACACGATGGTCTAGGCAAAATCGAAAATATGATCAGGGAAAATATGATCACGGAAAATACGATCAAAAGAGTGATCAAAGGAATAATCAAAATAAAAAGTTTTTTCCTTTTAAATGCAATAATTGTCTCAAATATGGACATAAAGGTTCAGATTGCAGATATAAAGTTGAAAATGGAAAACATGCAGCATCCAAAGCAGAAGGATTCACATAAGTAAATGAAGAAGCTTTCATAATCTCAGAAAGGACAACCATTGCAGAAGCAAATTGGGATGAGCAATCTACAAGAAATGAGTGGTGTTTAGACAGCGGCGCAACATTGCATATGTGCAACGATAAATCCAAGTTCATCAGTTTTTATGAGTCGAAAAATCAGAAAGTTTTTTTAGCTATTGATAAAAAGACTGATATCCTTGGAAAAGGAACTGTCAAGATAGCAGTGGATATCAGGAATAAGGATAATCAATCTGGGAAACGCTTTGTTCGTACCTGTATTGAAGACAAATCTGATTTCAATATCTGAAACAACTTTTAGAGGAAAAACTATAAAATTTCTGAAAAATCATGCTGAAATCGTAAATGAAAGTGGAGAAATTATTTCGAAAGCCGTTGGAGAATCAGCAAGCAGCAAGTTGGAGAATCCGCTTCCGTAGTAAAATCAACAAACCTCAGCGAAATTCAAAAATGGCATTATTGTTTTGGCCATCTCAATGAAAACCATTTGAAAACCATAATTTCTCAAAATTTGGTTGATGGTATTAAATTCAGTATTTCAGAAAAATTGAGTAAATGCGAAATATGCATCAAAAATAAGCAGGTGACTTCACGAGCAAAAGGAGTATTGGACATTTCAAAAATCCACGAAACCAATACATGGATATGTTGATACAGATTGGGGAGGAGACCCAAACGATAGACGATCCTACAGTGGGTTCGGAACTTTTCTTCGAGAGTTAGAATTGCCCATAGAAATGAATGATCCAACGCTACTTTATTGTGAAAATCAGGGAGCACAAAAATTAATTCATAATCCTGTTCACCATTCTCGAACCAAACACATTGACATTCGATACCACTATGTCAGGGAAGTTTTTAACCAAAAGCAGATTAATGTTCTCTACATGCCAACGCAGGATATGGTTGCAGACATCTCCACAAAATCACTAAGCAACCCCACTTTAACGAAACATTTGAAAACTCTAGGAATAATCAATAAATCCACATTGAAAGGGGGTGTTGGATAAATGAAGCAACGTGATATATTCTGTTGTATTTATATCCTATTCATTTAAATTTTTTGTTATCATCATGCTGTATATGTCTATCAATTTGATTTTGATATTGTGTCAAATAAAAATATTCTGAAGTTTAGTTCAGAAAATTATTCCTTCTGCTGAATAACCAACCAAAGTTACCGATGTAGTACAAGAAAATGATAGACAAGACAAAATTAATTACCACCATGTTTATAAAACTGGACATCGAGGAATCCAAACAACTATTGACTCCATAAAGAAAAATTATTATTGGAAAATATGGACAAAGATATTACTAATTATATTAATAATTGTAATATTTGTCAGAAATCTAAATATGAAAGACAACCCAATGAATTTAAATTTCAACCAATTCCAATAGGTACCAGACCCTTGACCCTTTGAAATAATGCATATTGATACATTGTCAATTTCTAAAGAAAAATTCCTCACTATCATAGACACCTTTCCGAAGTTTGCACAAGCTTATCCAATGCTGGTTGCTAATACCGTTAATGTCCTTGACGCTATTTTGATTTTTATTTCACATTATGGTATTTCATTTCAAAAAATTACTTTCTATTATATCATTAGAAAGGAATGGTTATGCTGAATAGTACAGGCAAGAAAAAGTTGTATGTTCCTATTTAAGTTATGGACCTACAGAGTATTGTTTTTTTCCCAATTTTTCCAATAGTTTTTTTGGCGGCTTTTTATAACGCCGACGAATGAAAATAAAATAACACAGTAGTAGCAACTGTTATCAAGTGACGTATGGTTTCCATAGCCAACTTTTCAATTTTTGGCTTTCATTTTGCTTCCACGGCCTACTCGGTGAATTTCAATAATAATTTTTTTTCTGATCTAGTTTCTGGTTAGATACCAACTTGTGATATGTCATTAGAAAGGGAATTGAATGCTGAATAAAGCGAAAAGAAAAAAAATAGGGGTTCCATTTAAAATAATAAAGTTGATGATACTTCCGGTCAGACCGGAAGTTAACTTCGACATGTCAATATGCTCAAATTTTAGCTCTTATGTCATTATATCGACGCTCCAAATTTCACAAACCTATTTCATACAATAACTGAGATATATCGTAGGCAATACTTCCGTAGCCAGCCGGTATAGTGTCTTAATATGTGCAAGATCATAAAGAGAAGTTACAAAAAACATATGAAAGAATTAATGAAAATCTAAACAAGCAAAAAAATTAACAACTATTAAAAATGAATCAAGAAAGAAAAGAACCAATGACGATAACTAACGATGATCAAATATATCATAAAGAACAAACAAGAGATAAACTAGCATCCAAATTTACAAGAATAAATTGCCCAAACAAAAAATAAAGTCAAAACGGATACTTCCAAGTACTCTCACAACTTGAAAAAACGTAAAAAATACTAATAATGTTTAAATTTCCAATTGAAGAATCTATTGAAAAACTTACTAATCCTATTTTAACTATCAATTTGGAAACCACTAGAACTATTGTGAGTAAGCATACCTTTGTTAGTTACTTGAATATTACACAACTTTTTGAAATGAATTTCAATTTGAACTCACAACTGAACTTTATTAAAAGGAAACAAAATATTAGTTATCAATCAGGCTTACTTTTACGGCAAGCAGATGCCATTTCCGAACAAACTGATCATCTTTTACAAACAATTAACCCACATATGGTGTCCAAACGTGGATCAATAAATCTTGGAGGAAAAATTTCAAAATGGCTATTCGGTAGTTTTGATGATGAAGACGGCAAAAGAATTCAATCAGTTTTGAATCATTTAGAAAATAATGATAAGTTACTAGCAGATGCAATTAGTGATCAAATATCCATGGCGAAAGAATTTATTCAATCGTACTTTAGTGCAAGTAAAAGAAAATATACTTATAACTTTCAACTTGATGAATAGATTTGAAGAAAAAATTAATTAAATCAATGTTTTGCACTTGATTATATATTCACTAATTGACTTACAAAGTCAGTTGAATCAAATTATAAATGCAATCACTTTTGTGAATTTTAATAAAATCCACCCAACATTTCTTTCATTAGAAAATTTCAATCAATCATTACTAAAATGCATATTTCATATCGTTCGAATCAATTGACTGATTTTAAAAATGAGCATAGTCATTATAACTTTTTAGGTATTCAATTATTATTCTCAAATGAGAGGGTAATTTTTCTAATTAATTTTTCGATATTAATGCCTACTTATTTTATAACTTATTTCCTGTATCCTATCCCAGTTCAGAATTAAATCCTTTCGCCACAAAAACAATTCTTAATTCTGAATGAGAGAAATGGATTTAATCAATATCAAGCGGAACGTTGTCCTGAATTAGAAGATTCCTATTATTGCAAGAACAATCTTCAAACTGAAGAGGACTGTGTCGTTAAGGTGATACTGAAAAATGATGCCACAAATTATACAGCTTTAACTGTCCATTTTGGAAAGCCAATTGCCAACCAGATTACACCTGAGACCCTACTTCTTTCAACGCCTTCCAATATGATTATCACTGAAAGCTACTTAGTTGAAACACATCACGAGATCCAACCTATAAGTTATCCCATAACCATTTCTGAAAGATGCTACTTCCGCATCAATGAAGAAAAATTCTCCCATGGAAATGACGAACTTTCTCCAATGAAAGTCATCCATCTTTCAACATTGAATATATCTACGTTACCAACAAGTCCCATTGATGTACCACTGCACAAGATGGACTTAGAAGAAATTCAACATTTATTGACAAGATTAATCATCGGGAAGTGGTCTTACCAACGGAACCTTCACCTGGAGAGTCAATACCCATTTGGCTCATCAGCATACTTTGCCTGCTGCTATGTATCTTGACCTTTCTTGAGGTAACTTTGTACTACAAGGCATGTTACCCTTACAACCTCATCACTTACCTATGAGCAAGACAACATTCAGCCCAGCCAGCCTAGCCTACCAGAACAACCCTAGGCTTCCACTTCGGCGGGTGCCATGCATCAACTTTTAGAGTTGAAATTCTTCCATTTCGATGGGTTCTTCTTGCATTTCTTCACGAAGATTTGGCCTTCTTCTTGGGAAGATTCTTGAAAACCCTTTCAGAGCCTTGAAAGGTCTATCAGGTGGAGGCGGTGAATCATTTGGTCCCATCAAAGCCGATCTGGTTCTTCTTCTTCTACATTTGCAGAATAGGTGAAGGTCCAAAAGGGATACAATTGAGGAAATAGTGAAGTAGGTAAACCATGAGATGTTTTTCTTGACAAATGGTTGTTGAATCAAGTCATCTAGTGATTTGGAATACGAGTCCAACTTATATTTGGCGATGTCTAAGTCATCAATGTTCAAGTCGTTCAATCAGAGCGGCTTTAATTTCGGAAGTTGTGATTTTTCGGGAATATCCGCACAACACTCGTATGGGATTACAAAGGTAATGTTAAACTTTTTGATCCTTGAAAGTTAGCTTGAACTTTCGTAATTCCAATAAAGGCACTACACTCAGTCTGAAGTTTTACAATTGAATTCTTGTAAATGATTTCAGTTCTTGTGTTTTTATTGGGGCAATTCACGGTCACTTGCAAGAGTTCGGAAAGAATCACTAATCAAAGATTGTTCTCAAGTTTTTGAACATTATAGCATTGGCTAAAAATTAAAGAACTTTGACAGTTTTGCGGAATATCCTTGAAGTTTTTGAAAATTTGGGCTTCACAAATCGAGTTAGAGTCTATTGGATACGCGAACATGTCGGAGCACAATTCTGTTCTATAGAAAAGTGGCTACACGTACATAAGTCTGTCACTGGTATGAACATTAAAGACCCTAGTAGCATTCGACGTCATTATGACGTCTTTTTAAAGTCATGTTTCGTCGTAGACGTCATTTGCCAAAAAAACCTACGTCTTTATGACGTCATTTCTCGTCACTTAGTTGTCCTTTTATAACGTCATATTGACGTCGGTTTGAGGTTAGAATCCCCCAGTAAATAAATGTGACCTACAAAATATGGTTATAAAAGATGTAGACATGTTCATATAGTGGTTTTATATAGTAGTTTCTGCAATAATGCATGAGATTTTTGAAACTTTTTTGTTATTTATAGCTAATGCCCTTGTATGAATTTTCATACAACGCTAATAAACGTCATTTCAAGACGTCAGTTTGGACATGACAAAGTGACGTTTCAATAAGGCGATTTTGACGTCATTTGGATGGTCACAATGACGAAATATGACTTTACAGAGACGTCATGACGTCGTGTGCTAATAGGGGAATCATCATCTTTCGCGATGAATTTTTCAGACATTGGAAGAATGGATACAGTTGGTACAGGGTGTAGGTTTGAGGTTCCGTTAGTGGGATTTTTAGGACGAATACTATGTTTGCATCCGTTTGAAATGCTTCGATTTCAATAATTTAGAGGTATTGTGCAATTTTGGAAAGTTTTGGTTGAAGTGGGAGATTATTTCTCCGTAAGGTTTGAGATATTTCCTACAATGCAGTGACCAAATAATGGTCTGCTGTAACAATTGAAGAGTTAATGATATTCAAACGTGCGAATGTTATTGAATCTAGCATATCATCAACGTTTTCTTCGAGGAATAGAAAGCTTTCCGTTAATTTTTCACAAATATCAAAAAAATTCAGTTTTACTTCAACTTGACTGATTCTATCATTCAGTTCACTTATTGTATTTTCTATGAGTTTGTTGTCATCGTTGAAAGTCTTTTCATCGACTCGTAGTTTTCAAATAGTACTGTTGAGATTCTGAATGACAGCTTGTCACGGATATTTGATTTTTCAATAAATTTTCCATTTGGTGTTCATCGTTATTCAACCTGTTGATACAATTCGTATAGTATTCACCATCCGAGGCGTCCAAATTGCCAGTGATTGATTTAAAAATACTACGTATACTATCAATAAGACCTCTTTTATACATGTTAGTATCTATTACAATTTCTTCGAGTTTTTGATCAATAGAATTTGAAATTGGAGTGAGAAGGCTGATATGAGTTTTTACTTCAGATCGAAATTCGTTTATACTATGTCCGGTGAATTGTGCTGTGTAAATAAGAGCTTCTAAAATTTTACGATTATTTTCGTATGCATTTTTAAATACGGAAATGTCATTTGTCATTAGTTAGTATGATATTTCCATTTTCATGGGAATATACACCAACGGTGTTATTGATCGGATTGATTTGGTATTGAGATACTACTGATCCGAACAGCAGCAGCAACCTGAAAATAAATTAATCTTCAGTTAGTGTAAGGTTTCATACGGTCAAAGTTTACTTTCGATCTTTGGTTTGTTTTGGGGTTTAAAAGAATCGCGGAGTTTTTAAGAATTTGTTCTATAATGAAGAGTCCTTTAAATTTGTTTTGTAATTTGTCTTTTATTTGGGATTCCTTCAGAGACTTTGTAGTCCGGGGGTTCGCCTGATATATTCCGGTCGAAGCAGGCTTTAGCTTTTTCTGTTTCTTATCGTACGTTCGCGAGCACTTCTGTAAATATGTGAAATTTTATTGTTGAGGTCTTTGATATATTTCGTAATGAGTTGTTCTTGATTGTAGAGGGTTTCAGGGGGTATACTAGCTGTGTGACCAAAAACTAACTCATGGGGTGTAAATCCATGTGTTTTATTCAGAGTTGTTATAGCAAATTACTGTGTATGGGAGGATATTGAACGGGTGTTCGTCTGGGTGTTCGGTCATATGTATCCGAATCTTTTCGAGTAGGGTTGCGTGGAATCGTTCTACCGAACCGTTTGATTGGGGGTAAGTTTAATACTAAAGATAAAGATCTTTTACGACTGCATTGTCAAATTTTCTGCCATAGTCGCAGTGAATTCTTAAAGGTGTGCCGGAATGTTGAAAATATCCAATTAAGGCATTGGCTACGGTAGGTCCTGTTTTGTCTTCTAATGCGTTTACTTGCGTAAATTTTGTCAGTTCGTCTCGTATGCTGAGTGCATAATTTCTAGTCGGAATTTCTACTACTTAAGTCTATGTTTATTATTTCGAATGCAGTTCTTTTACTCACTTGAGATATTTTGGTTTTTTGACAAATTTCACACGCTCTGATATAATTTTCGACATTTTCCATTAAACCGGGCCAATTACATTTTTCTTTAATTCTCCGAATAGTCTCGTTGATTCCTCTAGGTTGATTAGTTTTTCTGATATGGTAATGGTCGATTATTATTGGAATTTCGTCAAGGCTTGGGTTGGTAATGATATTTTGACACACTTTGAATTTTATTTCCTTTTCTGCATAAATAAAACGAAGTATCTCAAGAATCGGTAATTCCAAATTATTCTCAACACTATAAGTGTGTGAGGGGTCAAGTTCATTTTGTTTTCTATACAAAGATAGAAACGAATGTTCTACCACAGATTCCACGTCAAATGATTTTTGACTGTTTTAATCGATAAAATGTTAATTTTGAGACTGCGAAAATCATATTCTTGTTCGAATAAGTCGTCAAATATCGTGTAGTGGAAGTCTTCGGAATTATTTTGTTGGGGAAAAATCAAAATATTTTTATTTTCCTTGTTGAGTAATTGACAGTTTGAAAATACAACTTTTGAATAGTCATAGTTGATTCATATAGGTTTATGAAGTTTCAGAATTCTTGTTCCGTTTGTTCAATGGAAAATGTTTTTTCTTGATTTTTCGGAGTTTCTTCTGCCTCAGAAGTATTTTCTGAATTAGATGGTTTCTCTTTAACTTCGGGGTTTGGTTTATTTTGTTCTTCGTCACTGTCTGAAACTATTTATATATCAGGGTCTTCGTTCGAGGGTAAAATCAATGTAGTGGGTGTAATGATTTTTGAATTTATGATGAAACATCCTTTGGGTAGATCAATTTTGATTCTGGATAGCGCATCAGCGTTTTTGTTGATCTTCCCTGGTTTGTAGATGATTTCATAATCATACTCCTCTAATTTAAGGCGCCACCTGGCAAGTCTGCTTCCAGAATCCTTGATAAAATATAACCACGTAAGTGGGCGGTGGTCAGTTATCAATTTGATATAATCATCGGTATGGGGTATTTATGGTCCACAGTAAGTTCATTCTACTTTCTGTAGTCGACGACGACTCGCCATTTCTGTTTACCAGAAGCGTCGATCTTTTTCGGGACGACCCACACAGGAGACGACCACGGGGAAATATTAAGGCGTATAATGCCGTCTTCTAGCATTTTGCTCATCTGTTTCTTTACCTCTTTGTTATGAATTTGGGGATAGCGATATGACTTCGTGAAAACTGGTTTTGCATCTTTTGTGTCAATGAAGTGTTTTATTTCGTTGGTAAGCGTTAGTCGACCACCCTCTAAATAAAATATATATGAATATTCAAGGCAAACGTCCGTTATGAGTTCAGCCTCTTCTTCATTCAGATGGTCTAACCGCAGTTGATTTTGAATTTCAAAATTTCTGTCTGTCTGTTTGTTCGAATTTTCGGTTTTGTTAAAATTATTGATGGAGTAATTTTGAATTGGTTCAAGTTTTATTTTGGAAAAATTGACAGCTTTTGGTATTGCGTTAGCATTAATCACTGAGGTGAGAAATTCGCCTTTGCGATTTATTTTTACTAATGCGCTAGGTAGTCTCACACTTTCCTTCACCTGGGCTAATAGTATAGCTTGAGTATTACGAAGGTTGCATTCAAGTGAAAAAATCTGTTCTGTTTCAATCGTTTTGGATGTTATCAATCATATTTTTTATTGGGTTTTCAGAGTCAGTTACTTTAATTAGGGGAATAGTTTTGAAATCCGTTATAAGTTGTTTATTTTTCAGGTCTACTATACATTGATAGTGTTCCAAAAAATCGGATCTTAAGAGACCGTCAAAATCTATGTCCAAATTATAAATGAACACTTTGTGGGGGTTATCTTTGCAAAAGAGAATCATTACTGGTTCTGAAATTACAATTTTTTGGTCAGTTATACCTTGTATTACCATATTTTCATGTGATCTGTTGAAATGATTTTGAACTGTTTTTGGTTTGAAGATGAATAGGCCAGCATCTGTATCTATGAGTATTCTATAGGTATTGATTGCATCCATGATGTAATATAAATTTTTGGAGTTTATTGTGAGTGATTTCGTTACAGGAACATTTGTCCTGGGAAGCAAGTTCGGGCTGAGATTGTCCGATATATTCAGAGTTTGTACCTGTGCTTGGAGCTCTGAAATGGGGTCGGTCGATTGATTGATCGGTGGATCGAAGGATGTGGGACCCAGAAGAAAATCCTGAAAATTTTCATAGGAATTCAGAATTATACGTATAAGCGGTATGATCGTAAAAATTCGTGTAGTCTTGGTATTCTTGATACTTAGCAGTATATCCATCAGCATTGACGTCTTGGTAGTCTTGATAATCACCTGTATGATTATCATTATTGGGGTATTGTAGTTCTTGATGATTAGCAGTGTAATCATCAGAATTTGGATTTTGTGAATTCAGGTGATGAGTCCTTTAAGCGTTGAATCTATTGAAATTTGGGTTTTTGTGAATGACTAAGGGTCTTTGCTGGTTGGCTGAGGGCCTTTGTTGGTTGAAATTTGAATTCGGACTAATTGCATCTCCATAGAAGCTTGAATCGTCTCTTCCATAGTTATACTTCCCCAGACAACGGGGAGGCTGTGGACTTTTGAGTTTGGAGTATCTACATAACAGAATGTACTGGATGGAGCCTGTAAAGTCATCAGGATTTCAGATCCCCTTCTCTGCTTGGTATGCGATCATGGAAAAGCAGGGATTGGAGCATTCCTTTTCAAGGCAGCAACCCGTGCAGCCGATGAACTCGGTCTCGTATTTGACGCTGAACGGACGAACCTAAACTCTGTCACCGAGTTATCATATAGCTGGAGCAATCAATAAACTTACTACTTTCCCTATTCAAATAGTTTGGGTGATAGTGACCAAGGGGTGGAGGGAGAGGTATGACAGTTGGGGTTATGATAGGAAAATGTCCCCCTTGGATTAAAAATCGACGTGTTTTTGCATTTTCTCCACATCACATGTGTTTTGAGATATTCGATCTGTTTCGTTTTCGCTGCCCCACACTGTATAATAAAAGGACCACAATTACAAATTCTTCTTCAACAACTGAAAGGTAGAGTAACTGATACACAAAAATATGAAATCGAAAACAGTTTCACCGATGCAGATTTTCAATGTCTAGCACCAGTAACTAAAAATCAGTTCCAGGAATTATTTGAATTTTGTGATCCGGTTCATGAAGAAACATCTTTCAGGTACATCAGTGAGAAAGATTTCTTGTTATTTATATGCAAACTGAAACAAGGACTGTCGGACGAGTTTATTCAAGCCGTCAAGCCAAGAGTTAGGACATTGCCACAGTAAGAAAGTCCCATATGGGGCGATTCGTCCCTCAAAGCATAAGTTTAAGATCGATTACAAAAAATGAGTTCATAGCAGCACATGTCACCCAATTTACGAATACGCTGTATAACCAAGAGCCAAACTTACCAAGGGCTATTGTATGCATTGACGAAACTTATTCTTACATGCCTAAAAGCAGCAATTTCTGCATCTTTCGTCAATCCTACTGCGTGCACAAAGTTAAACCTGCTCTGATTGTTGCCCCGGATGGCATTTTGGAAACACAATGCCCATTTTTTTCATACTGTCATAATAATGATGCGGAGATGTTACGCAATGAGTTTGCAGATGGTAGAAATATGTTAAGGGAATGGTTTCAGGAGGGTGATATTTTCATTTTGGATAGAGGATACCGAGACATCACACTCTTGCTTGATACCATTGGTATACATTATGAGATGCCTGCTTTCCAGCAAGAGGACAAAGAGTATGTTTCAGTTTTATTCTAAAACAATGAATATTCCACATCTCGGACAATTTTACCGTATAGCTGGAGCAATCATCAATAAATGTCGTCTGCCAATCATCATGGAAGGAACAAATGAACAGGTCGCAGAGGAATTGCTTCGGCGATCACGATTGCCCAATGTTGTTCAAGCTCGGGTAGAGGTGGATCGGCTTCATTTGAGGAATGAAAGATGGATTCCCTTGAATCAAAAGCAGGTTCCACAGTTTCCAAGAAAAATATGGACTATTGGTGTTTACCAAGTTAATTTAGCACCATCTTATGTACAGGATAAACTCCAGAGAGAACAGCAGGAAATATTCCAACTTGATGGGTTACTCGAGAAACCTGGAATTTTGAGAGTAAGAGTTTATTCCACATTCCGGTATGCAGCAAAGTATCAGCTCTGGATTGTGTACACTACCGACGAAAATAAAGAGCCAATACAGGGATATTACTGCACATGCAAATAAGGTGCCAGAACCGTCGGATGCTGTGCTCACGTTGCAAGCGTATTATGGTTTCTGGTTATGCTCGACGTAACCAAGGAGTCAAATATCCGAATACCAGTTTATTAAGCCATGTGCTCGATGCCGTCAATAGAATGGACTAAATTAATCCCAATGATATGATCATAAATGAGTAAGCCACCGAACCAATGATCGAGTACTTGGATAGTTGACCCTGCATCAAGCTTGATTTTTCCTTTTTATTTATGATTGTGTTACACTATACGTTGGTTGATATTGTTACACAGTTTTATATTACATACCACTTACATTATGTTGCCCTCGAACTGACTGAGATTGCGATTGCTAAGACGATTTATAACGATATATAATAGGTGATTGACTTTTTATTTTTCATATTTGCATTGGCAACCTGTGTTTATACTATTTAGGACGGAACTGAGGGGAAATAGTGCGATGCAAAATAGCAGTGGTGACAGCGAATCCCTTTTGAATATCTCACTCTTTATTTGTACATTTTCAATGATGGTGCTATTGGTGTTACAGTAGCTTTTGGGGTCTGACATCAGTTGCAGATCGGTATTCCACTTGTTGATTGTTTTGCTGATGAAAGAAATGAGGGTAGATTATGTTCTATAGATATTCAGTCAATCCATGCTAGTGACATATATTTGTTTCTTTGTTTGCATATAGAATAATATGGAGTTTTGCTTGTTAGAAGGCGATTATTACAACCGTACGTGTTTTTGACACATCCTTTTGGTTCGGCTGGAAATAATTGGTCGTGCAATCTCTCAGATATTCTTTTTGTAAGAATTTCATAGATATTATTGAGGCAGGTAATAGGTCTGTAGTTCTTAGCTAGTCTGTGATTTCATTTCACCAAGTACTCCTATGAGAACCACCATTTTGACAGATTGATTTGCGTAAAGCCTCCGGAGTTCAAAGAATGAATCTCGATAATTTGTCCGTTTTTCCTCCTCTTTTCGGACGATGTTAGTTTCGCCAGGAGGCGAGAACTCTATGAGAAAAATCGTGCTACTTTGATAGTCGAGGAGGATTACATCAGGCTTATTAGCTTGTATTTACTTGGGGGTGGGTGCCTGTGGATATAGGCTGAGACCGCATGAGCTGGACAAGCTGACACCAAATGCATCATGGTCTCAGCTGCCCCACGACACGCTCTGCATCTAGTGTCAGGGACCTCTATACCCATCACGCGACTACGTTAGACAAGGGTGTTGAAGACACCATCTTGGCAGGCCATAATGAACCCCTCGGTTTTCGACTTCAGCCCACTTCAATGTTCTTGAAGAAGACCCCAATTCTTATGTAGCTATAGGAGCCTGTTACACTCCGCAGCTTTCACATGGGTTTTTGCTGAACGGGTTCCAACTCGGTGACAGAGTTTGGGTTCGTCCGTTCAGTGTCGAATACGAGCTGCCTTAAAAAGAACTGCTCCAATCCCTGCTTTTTCATAATCGCATACTAAGCAGAGAAGGGAATCTAAACTCCTGATGACTTTACAGGCTCCATACAGTACCATTATGTTGTGTAGACCCTACAAACTCACAAGTCCACGGCCTCACTGTTGTCTGGGGGAGTAAAACCATGAAACAGACGATTTAAGATGCAAGCTCCTATGGAGATGCATCATTTTGCGAGTTTTTACGTCGAGTTGTCGCGGCTCTTCTTGAGTCCATTTCATTACTCCGAAGGAGTAAAGTAAAATCGTAAAGGCAAGCATATTAGTTGCAGCAACTTTGTTCTTCCCCGACAGTTCTGATGACCAGATCTGTCGGAGTTTGTGCTGATACTTGCCGCGGAGAGAGTTTTTAACAGAAGCTACCTCTTGGGTGTGGCGTTGTTCCACCCCTAGGTAGGTATACGTCTCTCCAGCATCCAGATGATGTATGATGCTTCCGTCTACGAGCTGAACGTCCTCTCCGTATTCCTCGCATCGTCCTCTTTTGAGATGAACCGTGGCACATTTGTCGATCCTAAATTTAATTCCGATAGCATGCGTGTAATCTTGCACCACTCTTAAGGACTGATTAAGATCTTTTTCTCCGGAGGCATAAAGTTTAAGGTCATCCATGTAAACCAGATGGGTGACCTTATGTCTCCGGTTGCTGGGGGTGTCGCAGTTGTATCCACGGGTTTTCCGTAGTGCAACGGACAATGGCAGTGGTGAGATGTGAAAGAAAAGAAGGCTGAGGGAGTCTCCCTGAAACACGCCCCTTCTGAATTCTGACTTGACCAGAAGTTATGGTTAATCGAGTCCTCCAGAGCGGCATCAGCTATTCAATGCATCTCACTATTTGATCGGGTACCGCAAGGCATCTGAGCAAATGCATGATGAGTTCATGCGATGTTGTATCAAATGCCTTGCGATATTTGATTCAGGCCATTGAAAGGTTACGCTTATACTGCACGGAGTCCTGCGTGATGCATCTCTCAATCAGCAGGTTCTTCTTGCAGCCAGCGACCTCCTTCTTTGACCCTCTTTGCTCATATATCCGTTCATACACCGGCTTAACTGCGGAGAGTATTCGCATGTATAAGATGCGGTAAACATCTTATAACATGCGTTCAAGCATGTTATCGGTCTGTAGTTCTTCGGACAAATCTCCGTTTTTGGGGATTAGCACGGTTCGCCCCTCGACAAATCAATCCGGAATCTGTTGCTCCCCATCTAGCCATGAGTTGAAAACTCTTGCTAGATGGTGGTGGGTACTTGGAAATTTTATCCACCAATAGTTTTTCAATCCATTAGGACCTGGAGCAGCAAAATTCTTCGAGCCTTTGAGAACCCGTCGAACTTCTTCCGGGGCTATCGGATTGCGCAGTTCATTGAGCTCAGGCTGACCTCAGGCCTCCTGCAGAAAGCTTCGAACTGCGGTAGGGCTGAAGTATCTACGTTGAGTGGTTGCAGACACTCATAAATGTTCTTCCAGAAGGTTTCCATCCGATCAGCCGCCGGCGGGTTATTCACAACACGTGGAGGCTCTTGGAATAGGCGAGATGGTTTATCGCGGAACTTAATTTTTTCCGCGATGCTTCTCGCCCTCCTCACTAGTGACCTTTTTGCAGCCACCATCATTCGAATCCTATCAAGATAGTGCCGTTTGATGGTCAACAGCACGCCTTGATTCAGTGTGTGGTGAGCTCGTCTTAAATTTGCAACAATTCGCCGCACTGCGTGCGTGAAGGGCCTATTGGCCGCCACACTGGATACGAGACGCGTGTTGTCTCGCCGACTTGATCTCAGCTTCCATCTTGTGAATACGCCGCTCATGCCTCCCAATCAGAGGGGTAGTATTCCTTTTCTCCGCTTGGGACAGGGCCTGAGCGGCGTCATACACGGCAGAGTTGATCTGCCAGATGTCAGCCTCTCCGCATCCACCCGTGCCAGTTGTTGTGGCTTCAGGGGCTTGGTGTTATGAAGCGCCCTGCGGGTTCTGATGCCTTCCATTGGTGGTATGATGCGGGCCTCCTCTACAGCCAGGTCGACACGTGGCGTGTCTGCCACTTCTGCCACTGCGTTTACCGGTTGAAGAGAGGCTCTAACATAGCCTCGAACCCGAAGGTGAGATACAGAAACCCTCTGATATTGTGCGGAAAAGGCAGCATGATCTGGATGTGTTTCACACCACAGTGCATGCATTCTCGTCTTGTATCCTCTTCGGGCGGGTTCACTGCTTTCATAGCAATGCAGAAGACTGTCCCTTAGTTCATCCGTCCACTCAAAGCGTCCGTTGTCATTGCAATTGTAATCGTTTGGCTAATCATCGTCGATGTTCTTTATTATTATTATTGTTATTATAATGAATGTTTTTCTTACTAATATATTGTTTTCGACTCATCCACTTAGTCATTTTGTACACAATTTTATGAATATATTTGTTATTTGTATTTGTTAACTTTGATATAACATTTATAAAAAGATAGTGTTTCGAGAATTTGGGTTTATGTAGCGAAAGTTCCATTCATAGTTTGCTTCCAACACCTGAACTACCCCATTCTACCTGAAAAGTACTATCATATTTCAAAGATGCAGACATATTCACGGATTCATTTGGCTGTGAGGAGCTATTATCCATTTCGAGCCATTCTGAGGAAAAAGTTTTGGTACCCCATTGTTAGATTATCGAGATTTATGAGAAAAAAATCACATATAATATTATGTGAATGACATCAATATTGATAACAATTGTTATCTCTGAGGGACATGATTGAGATTTTTTAATTTTTCCTCATTACAAATCGCTGGGCCTCGTTATGAACATTTTGGGAAACATATTAGATGTTATTGGACATCAGATATATTTGGAGTCGGTTATTATCGTTTCTTTTTAAAAATATCCGAACTATGTCATTTTCCGAAAATATAAATTATTCTAGCGTCATCCTAAGCATGGAAAGGTGTTTGGAAGATTTTGGAATTTGTACCTCATTGCAGGCACTGTGGAGCAGTGTATGAAATATTTTTGATAACGGTGCCTAATATAACTGAGAAAGACCATTTCTGTCGGGTTCTAGGCATCGGATATTAAAATTCCATCCCAACCGATGGATGAGAAAATACCCCAAAAAATGGAAAAAATCCATTTTCAAAGCTTCATATCTCGAAATCTGTCCATTTTTGAGCCTTTTTTGTGTCCAAATTCACAATCTAGGATCATTTGTAGTACTGATAAGAGAAAAACGTTTAGAACACCGAAGAATGAATCAGAAAAGACCTCGGAACGTTCTAGAATTACTGATAAGACCCACAAGTGAAATTCTGGAAACTTCGACCACCAGTGAGGGGACGTAGTGGCTCTGTAAGTGGATTATTCTGTAATCTACTCCACTCTATCATTTAACACTATTAGTTTAGGCCAAGCCACTGAATGGGCTCAAGTTTTTGTTCTATGAAAACGTATCATGAGACTGATATGAAATTTACAGATTCCTGTCGGGAAGTATTCAAACAAAAGGGAATATCGACATTTCCCTGCATATACATCTTCAATAGCCAATAAATGAGTTTCTTCAATATACCAGAGGTTTATCCCGACACAAAACCCCTATTTTAAAACGTGTTTCAGTCACCAAGTGGCCATCTTCAAGAGTAAAGATCAAACCAATTTCAAGTTTTTCTATTTATACCTTCTAGAGGTACCTGTGTAACATTCATTATTTTGTTCTTAAATTAAAATGACATTGTTGTCTTATTCACTAAGCGGTAATTTAGATTGATTGGATACTTGATGTGATATCAGGTATTTTATTTCAAAATAACTATACGTTAACTGTTAGGCACTGCTCAATCATTATTAAAATTTTATTATAATGTGCAAGTATTGTCATACTATTCATCAATACCAAACTGTCAGAAGAGGACCTTTGCATTAAAAAGTCAACCCCACTTATTATAAAAAATCACAACCGCATATTGACTCATTCTATACAATTAACTAGCTAACAACTATCACCTATTTTCAAAAACATATTATAGCATATGCTGATATTACATATACGAAATTTCGACTTTCCAACTCGGAATTACTATAATTCCGACTTCACAACTCGGAATTAGCCCATTTATAACTTCACAACTCGGAACTAGCCTAATTCCGACTTCACAACTCGGAATTAGTATAATTTCGACTTCACAACTAGGAATAAGCTTAATTCCGACTTCACAACTCGGAATTAGTATAATTTTGATTTCACAACTCGGATAATACGTAAATCTAGTATGATCTCAATCATTTGGCACAAAAATACATGAGCCTTGGCTCACAGTCAAATAGTTCATGAAATTGCCTCAAAATGATGCCATTTCCATTAGTTTGATCCTCACAATTTGTAATCAACCAAAAAAAATTATATCACTTCAAAGCAGTTTGTTGATCGTGTGCCATGAGTTCAATTGATTCAACAACAACAATTTAGCCACATATTAACATTGGCAGTGGTGATTAGCAGTTGGTGTCAGCTAAATTCTCGTAAACAAATTTTCATTTTTAATCAAATTTAAATAACATTTGACTACTAAGGATTTTAAATGAAGCTTTGATTAGGAAATTATCAGAACTAACGAAAAAGTTTGTATTGTGGTGGTCCGTAGCGAAGCGATTAGATGTCGGCCTGAAACTTCTGCTAGCACTTGGCTAGGTTCGAGTCCTAGGAATGAGATTTTTTTTCGATTCCATCGGAGTCGATAGGCGACCTCATGCCTTGTTTGGAAAAGCAAGTGTCTAGATGCCAATCCTGACGTCCGGGGTGGTGCAGTAGGTTTTCAGGATTTTCTACAGCTGAATAGTGAATACACCACCAAAAGTCAGTAAGTCGCCGCAGAGCGCACGGAAAATGATAATAATAGCCTCCCTCTACCCGCACATGCTGTGCCTTTGGGTATACTCCATGAGTGTTTTCGAGGAGGTATTATTATTATGAAGTGTTCTCGTCTACAAATTGGGGTAGACGGTAATTGCAGAAATATATTCCGTTAGCGCATGATCTATTATCTCAAATGCGTCTGTCTAGAGGCAGCTCAATTGAAAATATATATAAACTGAGTCTATATTTTTCCTCCGGAAGATGGTCACTTGGTGTCTGAAACACGTGTCAAGGTGTAAAAATAGCGGTTTGATGTTGGGATGAAACTCCAGTACATTTAAATTGGTATATTATGGAATAATAGTGAATTTCCTTTATTTAAATAGGTTCAATCCTCTCAGCCTTATTTTCCTTTCCACTAGAGTTCCAATACCAACACGTGGAATCGCAATGATTACACTAATTCCAAGTCGCGAAGTCTGAAAAATATACTTTCGAGTTACGAACTCGGAATTAGGCTAATTATATTTGTGGCTATTATGGGCCGCAGTGGTCATGATGGTAGAGCGCTAGTCTATCAATCAGAGGGACGTGGGTTCGATTCCCAGCATGGTCACTGGTCTCGTGCTAGGAATCGCACGTTAAAAGGTAAGACCTCGTTAATCCTTAGCTCGCACAAGTTTCGACTTCTGAGGGCTGTCGTTCGTAGAGGGGTGACAGCTGGTTAACGGAAAAAACAATTTTGAAACAATTTTTTTGAACAACAATTATTTGTGGCCCTTTTACGCCCTCGTATTCATGCATTCTATAGTTCTGGAGAATTTGCTAATCATTGACAAAAGATATAATGAGAAAATTCATTTTTTGTTTGTTGTGTCCCTTATGTGTTTTAACAGATATTCATATCATAAGCAATGTACTTATTGTTTTTTTTCTGTATTGTATCATACTGCACTGAAATTTGTTGTTCTATATTGTATTTATGACTTGTCTCACCCATGGCAAAAAATGGTTGAAAAATAATTTGAATTTCAGCATCATAGTATTATAGCACTCGGAGCGCCGAACTGAAAATATATTGTCATAAAGTTAATGAAATAATATGCATGCTCTACCCCTATAGTTTTTCAGAAAAAGAAATTTTATTACGGGAAGGTTATACCGTGGACTGCAGAAATCTTATTTGGATGAATGCGGAATGCTTCATTCTTGGATCAGAGCACAGATTTCTTGAACCTATCGTCCACATACATTGTGTATGACAAAATTTCTTATTCTACAAAAGTATGATTACTTACATTTGCTCCCTTTGGTCACCAAAACTGTCTAACAAATGAGCGAATGAGTTTCCTAAACATATAACTGCATCAAAACCGTTTCCAAGAAGATGTTCGATATCATCATACAGCGTCAACCAGTTTGCTTCTTCGATAACTGCGAGTAAATAAAATGAATGTTAACTTATGGTCACTTCATCAAAATCCAAATATTATTCAAAACAAGATATTCATGGATGAATAATTTTTTATATCTAGTTTTTTCCATATTTCCTGTCTATGGGTATAATTTCATGTAGCGCATCGTTATAATTCAACACATTCTATCCAGTAAGAAGTTTCCACAGGATTCTCGGACGAAAGTAAGTCCGTAATTGAAAGAAATGTTATCTCAAAAATGGTGTAAATGACTTTTTGAAAAATTATAAGAGGTGGTTGTGCCTTTGGGTACTGGTATTCTGCCCTTTTATAATTTCACAGAGTAATTATGCAGCATCGGCAGTACGAATGCTGGTAACAAAGATCAGTTTTTTTGAGAGAATTGTTATCGCATGTAACCTGATACTAATGAGAAGGCCGTTGTGCCATAATATCGTATATAACAACTCCCCCTCATAATGAAAATTTGCTGCAAAAGTGACAACTTTTAAAAATGAAAAGAAATTCGAATATTGAAACTATTGAATTTTGAAATTGGACCAGAATTATCTGTTATTGTGTCAGCTCTGGTTGTTATGAGCCACAGAGTTGTTGCTAATTCGTAGACATTGCAGTCATGGGCAAAGATAACTGATAGGCTATAGCAGAATATCGAAACAAATTATGAAACCTACGAAGGCGTAGAAGGGCCACGAGCAATTTTTTTTAAATCCTGACTTCAAAGTCGGATCCCCGACTTTAATCTCGGACCCTCGACTTCAATCTCAGACCCCCGACTTTAAAGTCGGACTCCCGACTTTAATCTCGGACCCCCGACTTTAATCTCGGACCCCCGACTTTAATCTCAGACCCCCGACTTTAATGTCGGGATCCCGACTTTAATGTAGGGATAACTCAAATACGTTAGGAATAAGCAGTTTGAAAAATGCTTATGTACCTATATATTATTCCACGCCATAAAAAATATTACAAAAAGACATTGTAAATAACTGACAAATATCAATTTTGAACTCATTATTAAAAGTATCTGTGGAAATTATAGCAAATAATATTACTCCCTCATAAACACTCATTGAGTATACTCGCAAAGGCATAACCTGTGCGTGTAGAGGACAGCTATTATTATTATTTGCCGTGGCGCTCTGGGATGGCTTAACGATACGTGGGATTGGCATCCAGACAACTCACATCCCATTTGCTTTACAAGTGATGTGGCTGCCTGAAAAGACCTATGGTATTGAGAAAAAAGATTCTCGCGTATTGAGGCCTCGAACGTTTGTCCAATGCAAGCCAGAAGCTCCCCTGCTAGATACCTCAGCTACTGATAAATAATGAAATATTTAAATGTGATTGAATTTTTGTGTAAGCATCCGCATGGGTTCAGAATAAATATATTTATTCAATCTGAGTCATGTCATCTGCTCAGTTATGTTCATCGACAACTTGACATCAATAAGTTTATGATCTCTTTTATATTGGATCAATTGAATGGTTTCCATACCATGTGTTTCCAAATATTGGGTATCAAGCTATCGCCTCTTGGGATTATTACTAATCTTGTTGACTAGGTGAAATCATATATGACGAATAAAATAAAAATATAGTAAGGTGCTACGATTCAAGATCAAATGTATATACAATGTGCAAGTATCAGTTCTTGTACCCTTTCTTTTTGTACTATACGTGAATGATACTCTTCTGTAAGAGTGTCCAAATATATATCACTCGGAACACGGAATTTCATATATCCCCTGAGACTCATTTGTTATTATGTCCTTAGGAGACTGAGACAATTCGAAATCTGATTGTTAGCAGTGAAAATTGTTTCAATCTCGTGTTTTCGTAGGATCCTGCTGATTGTGTCGGTAACACCTTTGGGGTAGGAACGCTTTGTGAGGCTGAATGATGTCTACCAGTTTTTTGCGGGTGGGTTAGTTGACGGCGAATGGACCTGTCGATTTGTGACTTGCTATAACCATTCTGTAGTAGGGCGGATTCTAGTGTTTTCAATTCTTGTGGTCTGTTTTGGCTATCGGTAAGTTGGATTGATCTGTGTATGAGGGAGTTCAAAACCGAGTTGGTTTGTGCTGGATGGTGGTGGGAGTTAGTATGTAGGTATCGGTTGGTGTGGCCACAAGAATTGAACACACTAAAATCCGCCTTGACTAGTATAAATACAGTGGCACAACCGACAAATAATTAGTTCTCTCGACGGAGTAGGCAGATTGAGACCTTGGTGTAGGCAGATTGAGACCCCGACGTCAAGTCCCAAAATCCTGATGATACCTGAGAAGTAGGCAGATTGAGACCTACCCTGAGAATCTACCCTCACCCCCTTTTCGATCAATTTATTCATTTTTCTTGAAAATGGTTCCAAAATCAGAGCCGAAACGTCGAATTTCAATTAATTCTAGACGCGGTTCAACCCAAACTTCCAGTTTTCAAATATCTGACCGTGGAAACCTATCCGAACACATATATACAGGGTGTCCCAAACTCGATGGCCTATTAGAAGTTTCTGGAAAAGGGGACGAAGGATTATTTTGAAAATTTGGTTTCTTGGATAGGTCATCAGTTCTGCTCTATCGATCTAAAATATATTCAACGCTGCGGCGTTGCCACTTCTATCGAAAAGTAGCAACAGCTTTGATATTTTAAATAGAATACCCTGTATATTATTGCATTTTTCGCTTTGCTGTCGCTTTTCGATTATTCTCATATAATACTTCCCTATACCTATCTCTAGTGCTTTTCGAAAAATTCAGTAATTTTTTGTACGAAACATAGCTTCAATTAAATGTTTATTACTACATTATTTGACCACGTAGAAAGCTGAGATTTTGAATATAGTTTGACAATGTCCTGTCTCTTAGTTACAACCAAGGGAATTCAGTCTTCATTATACAGGGTCGTTGAAAATTTGTGATTTCACCGATACATATTGAAGTGGTGAAAAGTGCATTTTTTCAAATGGAACACCCTATTCATTATCAAATATCCTGAAAGACAATTGAATTTTCTTTCAAATGATGTATCATGTTCCTATACCTAGAGAGTCAGGTTTCCGGAATAAAAGTATGTTTTCTATAAAAATTGGATAATGTTGGATTCGGAGTGGGCTTCCATATCGCTAAAAAGTATGGCAGGAGGGTATTGAAAACGGATTTTACTGTCTTGTCTTCTGGTGGGTAGGACTGGGTGAATTTTGTAAGTTCGCCTCTGATGGTGAGTGCGTAACTTTCTGTTGGAATTTCACAAATGTCAATGTTGATTCTTTCAGAAGGGGTAATTGATGTTTCTGTGATAACTGGGGGACTGTTCAAATTTTTCCTGCATACTTTCACCTTTTGACAAATTACCCAGTTGTTTTTACATCTTTAGTTGAACCTTGCCAATTCAAATTTCCTTCAATTCGTCTACTTGTTTCATTCATGCTACGATGCTATGCTTTTCCTGAGTGGTAATGATCAAGAATTACCGGAATTTCATTCGGAATAGGTGTTCTCATTATGTTTTGACAAATGAGAATATTGTTCATGACGCTGATTTTTAACCTTAATGGCATACGAACAATTTTGTAATGACTATTTTCGACAGAAAAAGATGTTTTCTGTCTGTTCTGTTCAATGAAGTGTTGTACAGCGATTGTGCTGTGTAAACTTACCTTCCATTTTGAAGAGTTTAAAAAAGTCTTCTACACGGTTTCTATTACTCAATAACTCCTATGTTCCTTCATTGAAATGTAAAATTTTGATTATGCTCGTTTATTTTAACAAACTCCAAATCCGTGAATACTCAACCATGCCCATACATTCACTGAAAATCGTCCAGACCTGTCGTAGTTATATACATACTGTCTATCGAATCTAGTGTTTCGGGATCGATATACCCTAATGTGACCATTAAATGTAGATTGAAAAACCCTTTCGTCTGTAAAGACCACTCGATTCCAATCTTCCCGCAAAATATTGTTTAAGGAAAAAAATTTTCTTGCCTGCTTATGCTCGTCAGTTTGTTTGATTTTCTTTGCTGCCACGTAATTTTTCAAGACACAATTTTTAATTTACTTATATATATATATGTAAGATATGAGAAGAAAAATACATAATGCTCTCAATTTCACAAACCATACTCACCGAAAAACGTAAACAGTGGACAGCTGGAAAATGAAAATAAATATTTTCGAAAGCTCGATAATTTAACAAAGAGTTGTTCTTTACCAGTCCACTTTTTCTGACTGCAACCCCAAGGGATATTTTCACTGAGAATATTCTTAGATAAATTAGTTTTTTTCAACTAGTCCAGTCAAGAGACTACCTCTCGATAACTTACAGATATGGGGTTTTACGACAACATCCAATATCAGTACGGACTTACTAACGTAACCTTATTGAAACGATGGGCCAATACTAACACCAAAATAGCAGCAGCTTCTAACAAGAAAGTTTTCCTAACCAGATGCAGGAACTTGGACCTGTTTCCGAATCATATTACTAACGGAGTTTGTAATGTGAACACACTTCTGCATCACAGAAGAGGACCACTGGGAAGGAAAATACAAGGATTTAACAACAGGTTGAGAAAAACTATTTTAAACCTAGAAATTCAAGCTACCTTAAGCGACATAAACCGTCTTAAAAATGAGTTGGTTACTATCAAGACCAAGCTTCGGGGCCAAATTCCTCCTGACGTTCTGGCTGAATTCAACAAAAAGCAAAAAATCTCTTATAACATAATTTTCCATAATATCCTTAATAAACATAAACATAAGTTAAATAACTTAAAATTTGAAGCTTTCACTTCCATTAAAATTTAAGAAAAATGGATCAAAAATCTCACTGAGGTTGAAATTCCATTAGAAGTTAAACGTCTTTTGGCTCTAGGACCCAAGTTTAGTATTTGCCCTACCAGCCAAGAACTTAACATTCCTTCTTTATTAGCAGATATAGAATCCATAATCTCTCTTTTTCCAAAACAAGCACAAGACCTTCAAAGATCTCAGTGCACTAATGTCATTACTAATTTTTTGCTCAAAAATTCTTCAAAATCTTCTTTTCTTCAAAAAATTTTCATTCAAAGTAAAAAATTCCTTGAGGACAATCCTGATCTCTACATTGTTAGAAGTGACAAAGGAAATGTAACTGTAATAATGTACAGGCAGGATTACTTAGAAAAAAGTCAACAATTGCTTGATGATCAAAAGTATTATCTTAAAATTTCAAAGAATCCCACTTCTACAATTCAGCAGAACGCCAACAAACTGGTTTCGAGACTTGAGATTGATGGTTTAATCGATTCACAAACTTCAAAAAGTCTTAAAATTTATAATTCTACAGCTCCACGTTTTTACGCTCTTCCTAAAATGCATAAACCAACATTAGCGATGAGACCTATAGTTTCGTCAGTTAATGCCCCCAATGGAAATTTAGCTACTTTTCTGACCAATATATTAACTAAGGCTTATAATACAGAAAATGATTTTTATATTAAAGACTCTTTTACATTTAGCAACTTCATAAACAATTTTCAACTTCCAGAGAATTATATAGTGGTGAGTTTTGATGTTGTTTCGCTAACTTACCTTCTGAAGTAGTCAGATCAATTCTATCCAGAAAATGGCATGGGATAAAAAATGTGTGTACTCTAACCTGGAGTGCGTTCATTGATATCCTTGAATTCCTTTTAGATACAAATTTTCTCCTTTTCAATAATTCGTATTATAAAAAATCTTTGGAACCCCCATGGGTTCAACGATCTCTCCTATTCTTGTAAATTTTGTATTAGATGAGCTTGTGCAGGACGTTCTATCTCTGATTCCCTATGACGTTCCGTTTGTGAAGAGGTATGTTGATGATCTGATACTCTCTGTTCCATCAGAAAGAGTGGAAGAAACGCTTTATTATTTCAATAGTTATGACATTAATCTACAATTCACTTCAGAGGTAGAGGAGAATCATAGTATCCCGTTCCTCGATATGAGAGTTTGTAGAGACAATCATAACGTTCTACGTACAAAATGGTACAGGAAGCCGATTTGTTCAAATCGTTTCCTGAATTTTCACTCTTATCATCATAAGAGCATGAAGCAGAATCTGATCGTCGCACTAAAAAACAGAGTGACAGGTCTGTCACATCCTGTTCATCGACAGGAGTGTTTGAAGGAGTTGGGAAGGATCCTCTTGGACAATTCTTATCCCAAATACATGATTAATAAATTTCTTTTTAACACTTCTACCTTAAATAATAATAATAACTTAAATAATATCATTGAAAATAACGTCATCATTTTGAACAATCAAACACAATCACAGCAAAGAATCCTATGTAAATATAGGAGCCTTCCTTATATACAGGAATTAACACCCAAACTCACCAATATTTTTAAATCTCCAGAAATTCGCATAGCGAAGGAAAATCTCAAAACTGCCAATCTTTTATAGTCAAAATCTAAAACTCCTCTTTCTAAATTTGAACAAACTAATGTAATTTATCAATTATCATGTGTCAATTGTGACAAAATATACATTGGACAGACAGGTAGAAATCTCTCCGGACGTATTGCTTCACATAAGAGTGACTGCAAATTAAAAAAACCCAGCTGTGCACTTGCACAACACAGCATTTAAAATTTTCACAATATTAATTTCAATGAACCTACAATTTTAGCAATTGAAGAAAATTATTCCAAGAGAAATTTTCTAGAGATGGTTTACGTTAGTAAAAAAACCAAATAGTATGAATAAGCGGTCTGATATAGCCAATCTTAGTATAATTTATAATTATATTCTTTCTCTCCACAAAAATAATTTTGCAAATTCAAATAACTCTAATAATAGTTCTTACAATCCCCCATAGAGGGCTAACTCAGCACAGAGCTGGAGCGTGTTTCATGGAACATACAAGGTTGACTGTTGACATTTGACTTGTTGATGTTGAAATCTGTCAGTACTCTCTTCTTCTGTTTTTCTACATATTTTTACCGCCCTTGTGCGTCCCTTGAACCACGTGGGGTTTCAAAGGCGAGTTTTAAAATGATTAACATTTTTCAAAATTTAAATTAAAAGTTTTCTTTCATAACTCAAAAAATCATAATGTTTTTTAATCGTGTTCATGTACATGACATAGTTTTATCATTGTTGTTTCATCTCGTTTTGTATTGTGACATAACCTTACATGCATAAGGAATGACCAAGAAGTTTTCTGCTGTTTTCACAAAATTAATCTCACGTTAGTAAGTTGTTTTACATCATATTAAAAGTGTTCTGTTTGTTCACACGATTATATATACAGTGACGACCAAAAGTCCGTCGCCCCCCCCGTAACTTCTTCATTTTCCATATTACAAAAAAATGTTAAATACATAAGTTGTAGGGTTTCATTCGATCTCTTTAATGGTTTGAGTTTCATTCATACAGAGTGTCTCAAAAAAGCACGGTGACTTAGAAGTTAATTTTTTTAAATGGGACACCCTGTATTTCATTGCATTATTACATTCTACGTTGAATTCTGAACAAGTTTGATAAGTGGTTTTCTATCAAAAAAGTTAATAGTTTTGGACATGAACACTTGTAAATAATTATTTCGACTACTTTTGCGCCAGTTCAATGAGAAAATCGTAACAAATGGATCACAATGTATTCCACTTTCCTATCCTAACTTTTTGAAAGCTATCCAATGTTGCAAACTGCTGATGGCACCATGTGTAACTTAGCTCGTCGTACCATTTTACAATTGTTAGAGTTGTTGAATCTCACGAAAAACTAGTACAAATGAAGTTGAAACATTTTATAACAAATAAGGCAGTCCATAAATATAGATCAAGAATTAAAAACTGAAGAGATATTTTAATTTATAACTAAAAACGGTGAGTTTTTATCTATTTCAAAATATGTTCGACATGTCCACCATGCATTTCTTGACACATAAATAGTCGGGTTGTAAACTCTTCCCTAACATTAATCAAGGTTTGAGGTGTTATTTCTGAACTCACTTCAATAATTCGACGGCGCAGTTCATCTAATGACCCACAAACTGTCTTAAGAACTACGGATTTCACATAGCCCCAGAGAAAGAAATCAAGCGGTGAGAGGTCCGGTGAGCGAGCTGGCCACTCTGTTGTACCTCGACGTCCAATCCACCTACCTGGATACCTTTCATCTAAGTAATTTCTCACCTCCCGAAAATAGTGTGGTGGCGCTCCATCTTGCTGAAATGTTACATCCAAGTAAAATTCATGTGGGTTTTGCGCAACGATCTCATCGATACTGGGACTTATTGTGTCTTGCAGCATTTGGAGGTATCTGGGACCATTTAAATTTTCTTCCAAGAATATGGGACCTACAATGTGGTTACCTAAAATACCAGCCCAAACATTAATTTTCTGGGGAAATTGAGTATGCCCCTCGCGGAATTCATGGGGATTCTCATCAATCCAATTCTGGGTATTCACATTTCTATTTAGGTAAAAAGTGCTTTCATCACTAAAGCAGATGTGTTGCAAATAAAGTCGATTTGCAACAATTCTTTCTGCCATGGTCTCGCAAAATTCAAGTCGCCGGTCTGAATCATCTTCAACCAATTGGGGCAAAATTTTTATTTTGTAAGGATGGAATTCATTTTGTTTTAAAACCCTCTTTACTGATGTTTTAGAAACATCACATGTCTCAGCTACTTGCTTAGTTGATTGTTGTGGGTTATTTACCATTTCGGCTAGTACTTGAATTTCAACATCTTCCGTAATTATTTTCGGCCTCCCAGATCTCGGAGCATCTTTCACGGTGCCAGTTTGGTTTAATTTTGCCACCAATTTCTGCAGATATTTTCGACACATCGGACGTTCTGGAAACCGTTCATTGAAAATGCGAATAGCAGCGTGGTAATTTCGGTTAGCTTCACCAAATATGATAACGGCTTCAACTTTGTCTGCTACTGAACGAGTCATATTAATCAATAAGAGAAATGGACAACCGTTTGAAACAAAGTTTTGAAAACCTACAAAATATCAATGACATTTGGCGAAAACAGATGAGAGTTTTTTTTCGTTGTCATGGATAAAATAAACGCGCCTAGCGTGCATAGCCTACCTCATTGATTTATTCGTGAACTGGTGCAAAAGTAGTCGAAATAATTATTTACAAGTGTTCATGAGTCCAAAACTATTAACTTTTTTGATAGAAAACCATTCATCAAACTTGTTCAGAATTCAACGTAGAATGTAATAATGCAATGAAATACAGGGTGTCCCATTTAAAAAAATTAACTTCTAAGTCACCGTGCTTTTTTGAGACACTCTGTATGAATGAAACTTAAACCATTAAAGAGATCGAATGAAACCCTACAACTTATGTATTTAACATTTTTTTGTAATATGTAGAATAAAGAAGTTACAGGGGGGGCGACGGACTTATTATCCTCACTGTATATATATATATAAATATATGTATATATATATATAAAAATATATGTATATATATATATATCAATTTCAACAAATTCTAGACGCGATTCAACCCGAACTTTTAGTTTTCATATATATATATATATATATATATATATATATATATATATATATATATATATATATATATAAGAAAAAACAAAAATATAATTGCGTTCGGTGAATATGATTTGTGAAATTGAGAGCATTATATATTTGGTTTTTCTTATATCTTACATGTCTTCGTAGACGAGAACTCTAGTACTCTACTTGTCCCACAATTCTGTTTTCAATTTCGTGTTTTCGATAAACTTCGATGAATATTGTTTCGTACCTACAAATAGTAGGCTGTATGGAAATATCAAATAGATATGCCTACATTAAAATCGGGTCAATGTTTGTTGTTGTGACATTTGTACCAGGTACAGAGGATTGAACCCAGATAGCTAATTGGTGTTAGCGATAATTTTCGGATATAATTGCTCTCAGTTTTATAATTTTTATTCATTGTTAATTTGTATGCACAGTGCCGATGATAACCAAGGAGTTTGAAACAGCTGTCCACTGTTTACGTTTTTCGGTGAGTATGATTTGTGAAATTGAGAGCATTATATTATTTTTGTTTTTTCTTATATCTTACATGTCTTCGTAGACGAGAACTCTAGTACTCTATATATATATATATATATATATATATATATATATATAAAGTGAATAGAGTATTTTCGTTTCAATTCCGAGAGCTCACGATCCGTGGACAGCGCTGTTTCGTTGTTACCAACTCATCAGCACGGCTTTATGAGGTCTCTCGAAGTTGAAACGAATGCACTCTGAATTAGTACCATAAGGCAAAGAGAGTATAAATGAATAGTAACTTGTGACATCTACAGTCACTAGTTTGAAACTTAATTCGACACGAGCCATGGAATCCAAAGGTAGATGTTTACCTACAACATTGACAGGCAGACAAATGTTTATTTGTTCTGTCCAACCCAAGACTCAATCAAGTTTCTCGTGCGTTATGAGGAACGCAAGCAGAATCTAAAGTGAATAGAGTATTTTCGTTTCAATTCCGAGAGCTCACGATCCGTGGACAGCGCTGTTTCGTTGTTACCAACTCATCAGCACGGCTTTATGAGGTCTCTCGAAGTTGAAACGAATGCACTCTGAATTAGTACCATAAGGCAAAGAGAGTATAAATGAATAGTAACTTGTGACATCTACAGTCACTAGTTTGAAACTTAATTCGACACGAGCCATGGAATCCAAAGGTAGATGTTTACCTACAACATTGACAGGCAGACAAATGTTTATTTGTTCTGTCCAACCCAAGACTCAATCAAGTTTCTCGTGCGTTATGAGGAACGCAAGCAGAATCTAAAGTGAATAGAGTATTTTCGTTTCAATTCCGAGAGCTCACGATCCGTGGACAGCGCTGTTTCGTTGTTACCAACTCATCAGCACGGCTTTATGAGGTCTCTCGAAGTTGAAACGAATGCACTCTGAATTAGTACCATAAGGCAAAGAGAGTATAAATGAATAGTAACTTGTGACATCTACAGTCACTAGTTTGAAACTTAATTCGACACGAGCCATGGAATCCAAAGGTAGATGTTTACCTACAACATTGACAGGCAGACAAATGTTTATTTGTTCTGTCCAACCCAAGACTCAATCAAGTTTCTCGTGCGTTATGAGGAACGCAAGCAGAATCTAAAGTGAATAGAGTATTTTCGTTTCAATTCCGAGAGCTCACGATCCGTGGACAGCGCTGTTTCGTTGTTACCAACTCATCAGCACGGCTTTATGAGGTCTCTCGAAGTTGAAACGAATGCACTCTGAATTAGTACCATAAGGCAAAGAGAGTATAAATGAATAGTAACTTGTGACATCTACAGTCACTAGTTTGAAACTTAATTCGACACGAGCCATGGAATCCAAAGGTAGATGTTTACCTACAACATTGACAGGCAGACAAATGTTTATTTGTTCTGTCCAACCCAAGATTCAATCAAGTTTCTCGTGCGTTATGAGGAACGCAAGCAGAATCTAAAGTGAATAGAGTATTTTCGTTTCGTTGTTACCAACGAAACAGCGCTGTCCACGGATCGTGAGCTCTCGGAATTGAAACGAAAATACTCTATTCACTTTAGATTCTGCTTGCGTTCCTCATAACGCACGAGAAACTTGATTGAGTCTTGGGTTGGACAGAACAAATAAACATTTGTCTGCCTGTCAATGTTGTAGGTAAACATCTACCTTTGGATTCCATGGCTCGTGTCGAATTAAGTTTCAAACTAGTGACTGTAGATGTCACAAGTTACTATTCATTTATACTCTCTTTGCCTTATGGTACTAATTCAGAGTGCATTCGTTTCAACTTCGAGAGACCTCATAAAGCCGTGCTGATGAGTTGGTAACAACGAAACAGCGCTGTCCACGGATCGTGAGCTCTCGGAATTGAAACGAAAATACTCTATTCACTTTAGATTCTGCTTGCGTTCCTCATAACGCACGAGAAACTTGATTGAGTCTTGGGTTGGACAGAACAAATAAACATTTGTCTGCCTGTCAATGTTGTAGGTAAACATCTACCTTTGGATTCCATGGCTCGTGTCGAATTAAGTTTCAAACTAGTGACTGTAGATGTCACAAGTTACTATTCATTTATATATATATATATATATATATATATATATATATATATATATATATATATATATATATATATATATATATATATATATATATATATATATATATATATATATATATATATATATATATATATATATATATATATATATATATATATATATATATATATATATATATATATATATATATATATATAGAAAGAAAATTAATAAATGGTTGAAACGTAATTCTACGCTGAGGTCTCAATCTGCCTACTCCTCAGGTATAATTACATTAGGTTTTTGTGACTTGACGTCGGAGTCTCAATCTGCCTACTCCCCATGTCTCGTCATTGGTTCTCTCTAAGGTCTCAATCTGCCTACTCCTTCGAGAGAACTGAGGAATTGTGTGTTGAGGAACTGTATTTATAGTGGTCGTGGCTGTAATGGCCGTGTGCAATGTATTGGCGCGAGGTGAACTATGGGCGGGAACTGAGTTGGCGCTAGATGAGCTGTGTGCGGGAACTTGGTTGGCGCTAAGTGAGCTGTGTGCGGGAACTGGGTTGGTGGGAAATGAGTTGATGCGTGCAATGAGAGGCTTCCAGGTATTGGGAAGTCTACGTCCGTCGTCGCGAGTGTCGAGGCAATTGGGGCGCTTCTCTATCTCAAGGGCTTCTCGGATGATCCTGGTTTGCAGAGTTTTCTCGGTGTAAATTGTTTTTGTGTTTTTGAAGTCTATTTTGTGACCTATGTCTTCTCGATGTTTATAAAGTGCGGAAGTGGAAGATGCCTGACGCACAGCAAGTTCGTGTTCGTAGACTCTGGAAGTTACTCGTCTGTTAGTCTGGCCAATATAACTTCTTGGGCAGTCTAAACATGGTATTTCATATATACCTTGAGAATCGTTTGGTATTGTGTCCTTGGGAGATCTGAGGAATTTGGATATTTGGTTGTTGGGCGTGAATATTGTTTTTATCTCGTGTTTCCTCAAGATATTACTGATTTTGTCTGTCACACCTTTGATGTATGGTAGGAAAGCTTTGTGTGGCTGAATACTCTCTAGTGGATCATTTGTTTTTGGAGGACGGGTCAGTTGATGGCGGATAGACTTGTCGATTAGCGAATTGTTGTAACCATTGCTGGACAGCTGGACAAACTGAAATCAGCCTTATTCCAAAATGGTTACAACAATTCGCTAATCGACAAGTCTATCCGCCATCAACTGACTCGTCCTCCAAAAACGAATGATCCACTAGAGAGTATTCAGCCACAAAAAGCTTTCCATCAAAGGTGTGACATCAAAGGTGTGACAGACAAAATCAGTAATATCTTGAGAAAACACGAGATAAAAACAATATTCACGGCCACAACCAAATATCCAAATTCCTCAGATCTCCCAAGGACACAATACCAAACGATTCTCAAGGTATATATGAAATACTATGTTCAGACTGCCCGAGAACTTATATTGGCCAGACTAACAGACGAGTAACTTCCAGAGTCTACGAACACGAACTTGCTGTGCGTCAGGCATCTTCCACTTCCGCACTTCATAAACATCGAGAAGACACAGGTCACAAAATAGACTTCAAGAACACAAAAACACTTTCCACCGAGAAAACTCTGCAAACCAGGATCATCCGAGAAGCCCTTGAAATAGAGAAGCACCCCAATTGCCTCAACACTCGCGATGACGGACGTAGACTTCCCAATACCTGGAAGCCTCTCATTGCACGCATCAACACATTTCCCACCAACCCATTTCCCGCACACAGCTCACCTAGCTCCAACCAAGTTCCCGCACACAGCTCATCTAGCACCAATTCAGTTCCCGCCCATAGTTCACCTCGCGCCAATAAATTGCACACGGCCATTACAGCCACGTCCACTATAAATACAGTTCCTCAACCCACAATTCCTCAGTTCTCTCGAAGGAGTAGGCAGATTGAGACCTTAGAGAGAACCAGTGACGAGACATGGGGAGTAGGCAGATTGAGACCCCGACGTCAAGTCACAAAAACCTAACGTGATTATACCTGAGGAGAAGGCAGATTGAGACCTCAGCGTAGAATTACGTTTCAACCTTTTATCAATTTTCTTTCCTTTTCAGTTCTTGAAAATATATAATTTTTGCCATGACGCCTCCGACAGCGTTGCCAAACCTTATTTGTCCAACACACAGGTTTTGTTTGGTGGTGGGGAAGCGCTTGGTTCGTACGCGACTCCGAGACCACTCATTTGGTTATTTATCATTTGAATGTTTACACTAAAAAATTGGACCAGTATTTGTGTATCTTATGTGCATCAACAGAAATGAAAATGAACAAATTTGCTTGATTGTTTGCTTCATCAGCGCAAGATGAATTTGACAAAAAAAAACAACATGCATTCAGAACTTTTATTAATTTGATGTCAATATTTATTTATTAATTATAGTAAAAATTAACTTATTAACACTTTTAAGGGAATTCTACATTTACAATTAGGATATTATTCTGAACTAAGTGTTTTATTTATCATAAATTAAATATAATTTTTTGAAACACAAATAATCAAATTTTAATTTTTTCGTAAGCAATAAAGAATTTACATATGATAATATCAGATATCAACTGAGTTTTTTCTAGAACAAAAATACTGGTGAATCATCCTGTGTTCAAGAGAGACCACCTACCAAGTAACGTCATGCTGTTTCAGTAGTCGTCTGCGTTTGCAAAAAAAGTATATCTAAAGTTTGTTTTTGCTTGGTTCGGCAATAACAATTAATTCTCATAAAGACTCCGATGCTTTATCGGGAACCATTTGTTGAATTACGTCCACACTGTAGATTCTGGTAAACAGTGAGTAATGGTTCAATGCGTTTTACTTCCTGGAGTTTCTTTATGATCTAGCACCCAGAATAGTGTTACTATATTCTGTTCTGCTCTATTATTCAGATTTTCCAGGTTTTTTCGCACTAGTCCGGCTATTTTTGATAAGAATATTAAGAAAAGCTCTCTCCATATATCCACGAATACAATTTTGTATCAGGCCAGTATTCCGTTCCTGCATTCCTGCCAAGCATTTTTTTATTGCTAAATACTTGCCCAGCTTATATTTCAAAGGGCTCGTTTATTCATCAAAAAGTAAAGTTTAAAAATTCATCACGCTGGGAGTTGTTTTCCAAGGCACACACCTGTCGAAATTAAAGCACCAATTCCTACCTATCTCTCATTTTCACACCAATATTGACAATTCCGTTTATTTCCAATAACTCTTTTAGTTGTCGTTTAACACTTTAATCACCGAAGTTCAACAATGTTCGGGAAACAAGTAAAACTCGATGTCGTCTCCACAAAATCTATTTAACCCCATTTGGTAACGCAGGATATTGTCAGTTATAATATCCCAAGGCTATTGATAATTTCGAAATAATTCGTTGTTAATTTTTGAAAGCGAGTTGCTGTTATCTAAAAGCAACTCGCTTGAGGAAATTCAAGACAAATGAGAATTTATTAGTAGCCAAGGGATATTTAGTAAGAACATTTTTTTCTGAGAATAAAAAAACCAGTATACCTACTTAACGCATGATTTTCGAAGTATTTTTCTTGTGAGAGTTTACCAGTCACATTCCAAATAGTTTTGATGGTGGTTTTTCCAAACTTTGATCCGTCTTAATTCTTTATGTTTACGGCCCAATCTTCAAGTATACGCGGCATCTCTTCAACAGTATACCATTCCTTTAAGTCCTATTTTCTCACCTCACTAAACTCATTGAACATTTTCTACATGTACTTTTAACTCGATGTAGTATGTTTGATGTATTTTCACTTATAGTTAAGTATATCTATTGAGTAATTTTTATTTGATATTTCCATTTCTACTCGAAGTAACTGAAAGTTTAAAAATGTAATTCTGTAAACGTCATAGTATATGTCATTTGCATGGTGTAACGATTGTTCAACAGTGATAACTTCCCAGGGCACTTACCCGGGGCAATTATCAGCGTAATGTTTGTCTGATGGGCTAATTCTGGTCACATGATCGCAAATACGTAGATATGATAGGTTCAAAAAAATTTCAAAGCATCTTTAAGTCAAATATTGTTAAAGGGGCATGATACAATGTAACATCAATTACATAAAAAATACGTGTTTTTTAGCATAGTGATGCTCATCTTCTGTTGTTCAAATACAACTAAAAAAGAAAAATTACAACTTACAATTTTCAAAGTTATGTTAAGTTCGTAAAAAACAAATAATATTTAGGTTGATACTGGAAGTTAAAATGGACACCCACTTGTCATTGGAAACGTTGAAAAATGAATTTTTAATAACATTTTTACACTTCGATTTGGAGGCCAGAAACCCACTCTTAAGAGGAAATTATAGGTAACCAATCAATCATTGGTGCACAAGTGAGTATCTATTTTGACTTTAAGTATCTAAATAAAATATTTTTTCGCATAACTTTTGAAATTGTAATTTGTACTTTTTCTATTTCAGTTTAGCGAGTATTTAATCAACTGAAGATGAGCATAACTATGCTCGAAATCATGTTTTTGATGTAATTGATGTTACATTGTCTTGTGCCCTTTCAACAATATTATGCTAAAGTTGCTTTGACAACATCCCCCGTTACCAATTGGGGTTAAATAGATTTTGTGAAGATGACTTGGAGTTTTACTTGGTTCCCTTATACTGCAACTCCACTTTCAATATGGACTACTTCCTTTATACCGACAATGTATCATTCCTAAAAAAAATTTATGGTACTTCTTTAATAATACCTTACTCCTTTACTCAAGTACTTACCTATATGTTTTTTTTTATTATCACCACTTTTACGGAAATAAAAATGTTCCAAGTTTCTATCCCAAATCTTTTTATGTTACATTTTGTTTCTATTCTTTTATTTTCAAAGAAATATAATTAAAAATACTGTTCTTGCGCGTCCAGAAATAGATATTTCACACTGTGTCGTGAAACACACTTCTACATGCTTTTAGTTCGGTACCTTTTTACGATATTGAATACCGTAATGAAAAATTTTACTGGACTAGTCCTGTAAAAAAAATTTATGGACTAGCCCTCTGAGATTTTTCTAGTGGACTGGACATGTTTGTTCAATAATTAATATCTTCAAAAAGTAACAATTTAGTTTTAATACAATAATTACAAACATAAAACCATCTCATTAGTTGAAGTTGTAATTTTGTTGTAGTGGCTCATTTACGGTAATACAGTTGTTGGTACATTTTTACATCTTTGTTGTAACACTTCAACAAAATTTTACCCACTTTGAGTTATGCGAGATACCCAGATTTTTCTCTGTATTGGTTTCTCGATGTATTACTCTGCAACAGAAGAACTTTTCCATCCCCTATGTCTTTACAGTTTTAAGCAGCGAAAGATCGGACCCAACTTTACTGGCGAATGTAAAGTGGCAGACGTTCTTCGAAAACAATGCCTCGTGTCAGTATATTATTGGCATCAGACAACCCCAGAAATATTGCTATTTTTTTGGAAACATCTCTAATAGAATGAATTAGCACTTTTTGCGCAATCAACTTGCCTTGATGATATCGCATTGAAAGAAACCGATGTTGAATATCCTTGGGCTGTAATGC